>JAUMJJ010000072.1:0-1200000 GCA_033556795.1 Tapera naevia
GGCGGAGGCGGGGGCCGCCGCGCGGGGCCACCTGATTCGAACGGCGCGCGCGAGTCACCGCCTCCTTTCCCCCCCCCCCCCGCACGCGCAGGTCACGTGGGGGCTTCCCCCCTCTCTCTCGCGCCCTCCTCCTCCTCCTTCCCCCTCCCCTCGCGGGTTCCGAACTCGGCACCATCCGGGTCCCCCCCCCCCCTCCGCTCCCCCTCGGAGACCGGGCCCGAGCCGCTCACCTGCCGCCCGCTCTCCTCTGCGCGGCTGCCCTCGCGCAGCCCCGTGCGTGGTTCAGCTCGCTCGCTCCCCTCCCTCCGCGCTGCCCGCACCAGGCGGCGGCGGCGGCGGCGGCTCCGCACAGCGCCTGCTCCCCTCAGCGCGGCGGCGGCGGCTCCTTCCGCTTCCTTCCCCTCCCCCGCCCGCCGCTGCGGCGGGACCCGCTCCCGGCAGCGCCCCCTGCTGGCGGCGCGCGGGGGCGCCCGGGCCGGTGCTGCCCCCGGGCGGGGGCGAGCGGTGCCCCCCGCGCTGTGCGGGGCTGAAGAGGCGCTTCACGCGCCCTACGAGGCACCTGCACCCACCCCCGCGGGACTTGGTGCCCCCTACAGCCGGCTTTTTGCCCACCCCAGGCTCTCTGCCCCCTACACCCGGCTTGCTGCACCTCCCACCATGATTTTTGCCCCTCACAAACGGCTTTTTATCCCTCTCCAGCTTTCTGCCTCCTCCCAACCGGTTTAATGCCCTCTTTTTGCCCCTTCCCCCAGTTTTCTGGCCCCCCCCTTTCTGCCCCCCCCAGCTTTGTGCCCCTTGCAGTGCCCCCTCTGCCCCCCCGCCCCCCCCCCCCAGGATTTGTGCCCCTCAATAATCAGCTTTCTGCTCCCCCCCAGTTTTCTATCCCCCCCCCAGCAGGATTTGTGCCCCTCAATAGTCAGCTTTCTTCTGCCCCAGCTTTCTGCCACCCCCAGCAGGATTTGTGCCCCTCAATAATCAGCTTTCTGCTCCCCCCCAGTTTTCTATCCCCCCCCCCCAGCAGGATTTGTGCCCCTCAATAATCAGCTTTCTGCTGCCCCCCAGCTTTCTGCCCCCTGCAGCCAGATTTCTGCCCTCCAAAAGCAGGGCTGCTTTGTTCACAGCTCTGAACAATCCCCAGCTCTCTCTCCCGATTTTCTCCCTTCAGTGCCTCAGGGACAGGCACCGTGGGGTTCTCCAGCCCTCTGGGGTTCTCCAGCCCTCTGGGGTTCTCCAGCCCTCTGGGGTTCTCCAGCCCTCTGGGTCGTGGCTAAAAAATTAACCAGTGGTTCCTTCTCATCTCTTAATCCAGTATCCGCCTGGTTCTCTGCTAACATGTCTGTGACACTGAGTCGCTATTTATCACTCCCAGCCTGCTCCAACAGGAGATTATTTACCTCCCCACTCGGACTCTGGATCTGCTGCGTATCTCGCCGTTCCTTGGAACCACTCATGGGTTTTTTTTTTCTGACACAGCACTGTATAATGCATCTGGAAGAGCTTTGTGCAGCCAAGAAACACAAAAGTCTCAAGTTTTCTGTTAAATGCTTATGAAATTCAAAACCCTTTCTTTTAAGAATAATTAACAGATTTCCAAATTGCTAGAAAATCCTAAACTAAAACAATTTTCCATAACTGAAGATTAAGTACTAAATATACTAAAGATAATTTATATACTAAATATAATTTAAGATATACTAAGTATATTTTAAATTGCCTGTAAGAGTAGTTGCTGATGGCATGGTAATTCAACTGGTTGATTCCTTTGTAAAGAAAGCAGATTTAATAAATTGCTAATTGTCATAAAGACCCTCATTTTGCAATGCCAGGGTCTGCAAGAAAAACATCAGTAGATTTTCTACTTTCCCAAGCAGTTCTCGCTTTTCCCTGCATTTTGCTGACTTGGAACTCTTCTCTGTTGAAATCCCACAAGAGAGGGAAGGAAATCTTTTTTCTTGAATCTATGCCCCTGTTCTCACGCAGTCTTGCGTCTGCATGCCCGGATCTGAAAGAGGAGCAGAGCTTTTGGCATCCTTGCAGGAGCACCTGTAAGCACCAAGATGTTGTGAACTGCAATCCATTTAGAAATAACACTCGCTAAGCTGAACAGCTGCAGCGGCTGAAGATATAATTGCATTGCAGACAAGTGTTAGCACTTTCACAGTAGAACTGAGGGTTCTTCACAGCTGCTTCAGTGCAAAATTGGATTCTTTTGGGTGTTGTTTTAGGGTTTGCTTTTTATGTTTGTTTTGAGGTTTGATTCTTCTTTTTTTTTCCAAATTCCCATAGCTGTTTAAGGGTGCAGTTGAGCAGCAGAGCTGACCTGATCTGATGGCCTCATGACACGAGGCAGAACTTTTGGCCACCAAATCTTCCCTGCCCACTCTGGTGCCCATGTGCACACACAGCAAACCAGTTGGACTTCCTAAACTGCCAAGAAACTGTTCCTGTTTCTGGTGAGTTAGTTTTTAGCTAGAAAATCAGCTGCATTGGCTCACTGTGGAGACGGACAAGAGAGACAGCGTGTGAGGTGCGGGTGAGAGTGCTGCCAGTAGAGGGGAGGAACAGTAACTTTTTGGCAATGGGATCAAACCAGTCAAACTATATTGTTTAACCACACCCTACACCAGGATTTGCCTTGAATTCACTGAGGAGGGATTAAATATTACGTTCTGCCACCCTGCCAAAGCAGCCACAATGTCTAGTGATGGGATGATAACAGGGTGCAACTGTTGCTGATGGTGTGATGTTTCAGGTAATGGTTCCTGCTAATGAAAGAGATACTCCCGAGGCTCCTGCTCCACCTCTACGTGCCCCCTGCTTCTCCCTTGATGGAATGCAGCCATTGTGTATCTACAGGGTAGTTTGGCTCAGCAAACCTTCCAGAGGAATATTAATAATATGCAAAGAAGGAAAAAGCAGTCCATGTGTAGTAAGGGCTGAAATTAGGCAGGTTTACTAAGACCTCCACCCAAGTGAATTTACATTTATACCTGGAGAAACCTGCTTTGTTTTGAAGCTGGCTGGGGCTCTACATCTGCTCTGTCGTTCCCACAGTTCAAATCTCTTTTTCATGGACTCGGGCTGTCCTGCAGCCTCTTCCCCATAGTATTCTATGGCAGCTTTTAAAGAATTCTGAAGTATAAAGGAATATGCTTTTGCCTAGTAGCGCTGCTTTGCTTTCTCCAATACATTTTTACTTCTGTTCAGCCCCCCTTTCTCCTTACACACCCTCCCCAAACTGTATCACATTCCTAAGATTTGTGGCTGCAGTTTCCTCCATGCTACAGCACCACTCTTGTGCCAGTAATTGGTAGTTGCATTGATTATGGGCAGCCCTGAGTATTGCTCATTTGTAAGGCAATAACAATGTCTCTGGCCTTATCAGGGTTGGAAGTAAAAACCAAAACCAACCCACTGTTCTCATCAAGGGAAAACGGTGTCAATCACAGCTTTCTGGCATGTTAAAATAGGACAAGCTAAAGAATACTAGATCAGTCCCCCTCCCCAGTCAGTATTTTCTACAAAATGAAGAGCAGAGATGTTTTATATCCTCCCACATCACTGAAACCTCAGCTCATGCTTGTGCGCAGAGAACTGCCTCAGACCACAAGGTGCAGCTCTGATGAAGCTGTTAGATGGCTCATGCTTTCAGTGGCAGCATGGCTGTTTGTACCTATCTCAATCCATGAAATCATTTAATTGCTTCTCCTATTATTAGAGCAAATTAAATGTGATTTTCTTCCTGACAAAAGATTAACAAAATTAATTCTTCACAATTCACCACAATTGAGAAGTTGATGCTAAGGACATCCAGGTGAGTTCTGCGACAGCTACTCTTCTATCTGCACACCGTGCCCCAACAACAACACGAGCAAGCGATTACTGCTTGCTGCCCGAGGCTGCAGTTGAGACAGGGCTTATGGTCTTGGCTCCAGCTCCACCCTGGCTCTTACAAAGGGCACACAGGACAGGGAAGATTACAGCCAAATTCATCTCCAGTGTTCAGCTCAAGCTTATTTGTTCTGACTCAAGGGCAGCCGTATTGGACTGGCTGGGTGCGTGGAATTACTCAGGAGGCTGCACATTAAACCCTGGACAAGAGCAGAGAGACCTTTCCTAGAGCCAGCTCAGGTTCAGCTTCCAGTACAGACCAATCCTAACAAATCATCCTGGAGAGAATATGAGTTGGCTTAGCACAGCACTTGCAAGTCTCTGCACTAATTACTTCAGCACCTCAATAATTCTCTTTGTAAGTACTTTATAGGTGGCCTTTGGGATTCTGTATTTACATATTTCTGAAAGAAAAAAAGAAAAAGCATTTGCATTCTTGAGAAGAAGATTCCAACAATACATAGTTATATAAAATAAAAGTTATAAAAGGGATTTTTTTTGTTGCACTAAAAAAGGGAAAAGAAGGTACATTTTTAACAGTGCTAAGACCATTTTCTGCTTAAATATGCATACTTACATAGAATCATTTCATGCTTTCTTTGTTATAGATCCTTGGGTTTGCTGCTCAGTTCTGCCTGCTGTATTCCCCAGAGAGCCCTAAATTCTAATGCGCTGGGGTTTTTTTTCAATCATGCCACCATATGTAAAGCAGAAATATGAGAAAGGGTAGATTTCCCTTAAGATAATCAACAACCAAAAAGCATTTTCAATGTTTTTACCTGAAGCCAAATGCTTTAGATAAACAAAACTGGTTTATGTCTAAACTTAAAAGAAATAAAAATTCTGCCTGAAGGCATACCCTGCTGACTCACTGAGGTGTGGCTGCAGTAGCCAGTTCACATCAGGGACTGTGCAGGCTTTTTGCCACTTTTAGTAAAACTTACAACATATCAATTCAGTAATAGAGCAACAAAATGCATGTTTTTAATAGTATTTCCACTACTTCAAATACTACTTGGATAAAGACTTTATGGAAGTTATAGAAGTCAGCATGTGAAAAATAATAAGAAAAAAGTACATTCCATAGGATTGTAAGTGGTCATCTGGTCGAGTATCTATTAAAAATAAATGCCAGAAATTTAGAATGCATGTTTTTAGGACACTATTTTGGGGGGAGAGGGGAACAACACAGGGTGAAATTAAAAAGTTATAACTATTATAACTTCAGTCACTGATAAAGGATGTGTACATCAGACAATTCAGGACCCGCACAGACTACTCCAGAGCTGACCTGGGTTACTCAAAGATGGCATTCACAGCTAAAGAAATGTCTATTTCTTGCTTCTACAGTTAAAATGTATAGTCAGTCTAAATAGAAAAACCTCAATACTAGATTAGAAATTTAATTGAAAATATTGTCAACTGAATTATTAGCTGCCAATCAACTAGTATGAGTGCTAACTGAGTGCATTTCTTTTGTTATAGCTGAAAATCTCAAAGTAATCTTACTTCTGGTCCTAAAGACAGTGCACACACAGGGGTGCAAACAAACGTGCACTCACAGTGTGAGCAAGTGCTGCATCTCTGTTCATGGGGTTTGGCATTTTAACAGACACCCGGGGGAAGGGGAGAGCAATGTGTCACCACGGTAACCAGGACATCTTGTGTTAGCATGTACATTAAAAAACACACAGGGCAGAACAAAATTAGTCACTTAGAAAAATATGCATTTATGGGCAAAACTCTTCACGAACAATGAAAATGAAAGCGTCTTGGCATTGTCCTGTGAGATAAAGCCAGAAATTGTTATTTTTCATTTTTGACAGCTGAGAATTTATTTTTAGCTATTTTTTTTCACTTGTAAGAATAAAATGCCTCCTTTCCTCTGCCTTCTTTATTCTTCTTAAAGTACCTCAAGATTTACTTTGTCATGTGCTAAGTTGTTCCAAAAAATGGATCTTAAAGTTCTTAAGGTTTATTAAGTTCTTTGTGCGTTCCAAGGGAGAAAAGAGGAACACATCTGGAAGTGAAATCTTCTCAACTTCATTTATATTATGAAAACATTTTGTGGATTGAGAACACTTCATTTTTACACCTCTCATGCTGCTGAGCAAACGACTAGTAAGAAAAATGAGTGATCTGAGATTCACTAGAATTGCATAAAGGCATATCAAATCCACATAAATAATCAGTGTATTCCTATTACTTTTCTACTGACAGTTCACTTCATAATGGTATATATTCAGTAAGTCAAGCATCAACTATATTTTCTCATTTCAACAACCAGAACTTGTATTTTACCCTTTTAGCTAATCAACTCAATCTTGAACAAGTCAGAAAATGAAATTTCCTGCTTATTCATCTTATCAATGTCCTATTTGAGTGATCAAGTTCCTATTGTGCTTTAAGTCCACACATATATCCATCTACGATCCCTATAAGGAAACTTCTCATGGCGTGACTTGGCATGTAGTGTCACTAAAACTCATCAAACTATCAGACAGAGCACTGAGATGTTTCTGGCAAATGGACTTTCTTTTTCTAGCTACACATCTCAACCAACACACATTTAGGAGAGAGAACAGTTTTGTGACAGAGTAAGTAATACCAGCTTGCTATCAAACCACAGCTCTGCTATTGTAGGCAAACAGTGTAATATTAAATGGATTATAACGAGATGATGTTTTATCTTACTGCGGGGCAGCGTTCACACTGTGGAGAAACCCACCTTGTCACCTTGCTGAATGGCTGAAAGTTAGGCTGAAGCTATTCTTAATTTAGGACAAGTCACATGTTTTAAGCAGCTATATATATATATATATCTCCAAGAAAACAAGTTATACTTGTCCCTTTTAAAAGGCTATTTTCTAACCCGCTAAGCTTTTGAAGGCCGATATAAACCAGATCATTCCTCTGAAATCATGCTGAAAGGGATTTGTTTGTCTTTGTGACACTTCAGAAATCCAGAATTCTTATTTTGCTTCCTGCTACTAATTGTCAGCTCTGGATGGCTTAAGTATAGAGGGGAGCCAGAAAAGCCATCTGTTTGGAAGAAAGAAAAAGCCTAGTTGTTTTACTCATTTCCTGGGCAAAACGAAGAGCTGAAAGGTTTTCAGTTAGGAAACTGCTTAGGCTGCACCAAGCCAGATGTATGTAGGGAATTCAAAAGGAATAAATGGAACAGAATTTCTTAGTTCAGTAGAAAATAGTTGTATGGCAAATATGAAGAAACCACTTGCCACTTTAAGCAGATAATCTGTAAGATTTCCTGTAAATTTTCCAAATCTCAGGTTTGCTTTTCTTGATAGAGAAGAGGTTAATCTACCAATCAAACCCCAAAATGTTAGCAGTATCATTATGAATATAATACTAACTTGAAAGCAACTTCTAGGCCCTTTTAAGAAAACCTAGGATATCTTGTGTTAGAAAAAGCCAATTGTTATACGAGTTTGGAATCTGAGAATTCAGGCCTAGATGGGAATATTTAACTTTTGCTCCACAAATGAAAACTGCTTCATCCACATAATGTATTTTATAGCCAAACATATTTCTAACACTGTATGTTGATATCCCACTGTTTATGGGACGTACTGCTCACTCAACAGATGTTTACATGAAACCAGCCTGCTCTGGGGCTCTCTTTACCAAAATATGGGACCACACAGATTTCCAAAAGGCTCTAAATATAAATTCTTTCATATGTCACTGAGTGTCGCATTCTGCTGGAAGGACAGGTTTCGAAGAACACATCAACATCTCTCCTCCAGAGCAGGACTACTAACACACTACTACTTGCTAGCCCCAATTTTCTAATATCTCTGCTTAGATAGCTTGGTTAGAATTAATTCCTATCAGCACAGCTCTGGCGAAATAATGGTAAGCATGACTATGTGACTTCCAAACACAGCTAAACTGACTAGAACTTCCACATCAAACAGGGTATCATCACGGAAAAGAAATACATTAATTAAATAAATCAGTTTCCATTGACCCAGCTGCATAGTAGGTTTGCAAGTCATAGTACAATATCTGGTCAGAGCAGTAAAGTTCAAAAGCAAGAGGTCTGTACCCCTGTCAGGGACCTGTACAAACAAAGGGTGGGGCTGTTCTCCCCGGAATTCAGATCTGGCACGTCTGTAGTGTCTCACCAGAGAGCTGACCCTACAGCAGATCTTGTCAAAGTGATATTAGAGGATACCTTAAAACCCTTCCTGCTGCACTCAGGCAGCTCAACAGCTGAGTATGGCAACAGTACTCAAAAGAAAATAGGCAGTTATCAAAATGGTTCTGTGCATGAAGTCACTGACTCACCCAGCAAACTTTCAGGCCATGACTGATGGGAGGGCTGATACCCATTACAGGAGCCAACCGAGTGGCATTGATCTATTCGAAAATAAAAACCAGCCTTTATCGGATCTGTGTACTCAAGACCATTATAACACAACATAGAACCAAAACAATTACTGTAGTGCCTCCAGCACAGTTCAATTAAGGGACTGTAGAAACAGATTATGTGCATTTATATATACCTCTCTATATATATCTGTCCCTAGGCACAGGACTAATTTAGATCATACTTGCAGAAACAGCATTCTGGACTGCTCAAGTTAAACAATGTCTTCAGAACTTCATTTTCCTCATTTCTCACAGGAAAAGAAGAGACTGGCCCTGAAGCCAGTAAACTATACCATGGGATAATCTTACAGCTAACAAGCAGGTCATTTTTATTTGCTTTATTAAGCAGACTGACTACTTTGCTCTCACTTCTGAAGGATATTACAAGAGTGTCTTATTTTGCTCCTAAGTGATTCAACAGCTCTTCCACTAATCTCTTCCCTCCAATTACACTGCTCAGCTACGTCCCATCATATCACTCTCCTCAGTGTTGGGGGTTTAGATGAACCATTAGCTTTACTATTTGCAAAAAAACCCTTCAAAAATTTAGAAAAAACAAGCTATGAGCTGGAAGTCCCTCCCAACCCCATGCAGTTTTCTCCAGAAGAGAGAACTCCAGACTGAACAGCAGGCTTTTAACAGCTCAAATTTAGATTCCCAGGCCTAAAACAAGGACTCCACTGGATTTTTCCTTTCTTGAAATGACAGCTTCCCTGGCACCCACACACATCGCTGTGTTTCCTCAACTGGAAACAAATGAGCAAAAGAATCCAAATAGTCTGGTGAAAGGCTTATAGAAAAAAAATAATTTCCACAGCCCCTTCCTGAGATGCATTTTTTCTTCACTGTGAATCAGACAGCTCTTCACAGCAAAGGCTTCTCCTTCTCTACTCAGAAGCTCTGCCTTCCCTCCAGCGTACACAAGCCATCCATCTGGAGTTCTCCCACACTGCATTACTTTAAAAGGCTGCTTCCATTTCTGTGGCACAAAATCCTCTGTAGAGCTCTCAAAGGGCTAAAAGCAAGACAGTGATCCCTTTGGAGCTGTCTGTCTCGAACACAAACACATCCATCTCATCTCCGTAAACTTGGGAGTTCTTTATTTTAAAGCATGACAAACTGTTGTAGCGTGAAGATGCCTTTTGCCATGGTGACAGAGGCACTGCACAAACTCTGCTAGTTTGAAGTGCCTCGTTACTGATCTCCGTGCATCACAGTTTAGGATTACATTTGACTATGGACTCCCATATTCAGTGGAAAAGAGTGACAGAACTGCTATAAGATTTCTAATAGGCTACCTAAACAAGTGAGGCAAATATTCCTACTTATCTAAGAAAGTTGTTCAATATTATCAAGTAATTATTTCCACATTGGAAATCTTGCATTTTCAGCATTCTTTTAAATAAGACAACTTGGTTTTCAATTTTAAGTCTTGTTGTTCTTCTCTGAAATAACCTCTCCCCAACTTTATGGATAATCACATAGCACCCCAAACTAGGAACAGTACAGAGGAGATCTTGCAACAAGCACAGCACCAAGTAGAGCAGAATAATTACCTCCTGTGCTTCACATCTGATGCTTTTGTTACTATCACCCAGAACAGGTTTTGTCTCGGTATCACTGGATTTTAACTCTTGGTTTGATCTGCTATCAGAAGCAGAGAGCTGCTTCATTCCCCTGACCAGCTGATGTTCCTAACACTCAACACATTTTTCTCTTCCAAGTTTTACAGGGGCAGTCTGTTCCACCATCCAGATAATTAATCAAAACGTTGAATAAACTGGTAAACCTGATCACCATACAGTGATTTAACCAAGAAAATATTTCCCAAGCTTCCAGTTAAGAATATCATGTAGGAAAAATTCACCCTGAAGTATGCGATCTATTCATTGTTACGTAGCTTTAGTATAAAGCTACATAACAACAGAGGTTTAGAGAACCTTAAGAAGAGCTTCAATGGGATAAAAACTTAGGAAAAAAAAAAAGATAAGATAGTATAAATTCAGGTTTAGTTTAATCACCCTAAAATGAAAAAAGGACAAAAAAAATCATGGTGGGATGTCACAACAGCCTTCCACAGGCTAAGGTGAGCAAGTTAACTTTACCATAATCAGTAAGAGAAGTCTGTGGGGGTAGCTGATGCCTTTGCTTGCCTTGTACATACAGAGGTAACTCGGTATTAACTTCAAGTTGCCTTATCTACCAATACAAAACCTCCAAATGCGTTGTCAGATGTTACAAGTCTCTGCTCATTGTTTCTTTACATTTACACCCATGTACATGCAGGGCTTCTCAGCTGCTGATAGCCCACGACCTCCTCTGGAATTTAAAGAGCTCACAAACAGGTTCAGACACTGAAGAGGCTGGCCAAGAGCTCCTGCAATACAGGTTAAAATTGACACAAGCTTTCCTTACACATCAGCCACATAACTATGGCTTCATGCTGCTCCTATTTGCACTGCTGCGTTTTTAATTCTCGTTAAAATAGGAAGATACTGTGATTTACACATCAGATGGAACTGACCCCTCCTACATGGTGCATCTGCAAGTATTTAAGATTAGAAGACACTTTCTCTAGGACTCTCGTAAGCGGCATTTTAACCAGAATGGCTTTAACTGCTTTACAGTTTGATTTCACACTAGATATAAAACTACCCAGAAGAATGTTATGTCAGCACTTCCTTACTTCAGAGCTAGAACTGTCAAGGTAATTGCTTTAACATAAAGTGGTCAAGAAATACAGTTTTATGGGTGCGAGAGCAGTACCACAGTGTTACTTCTAAAGTTTTTGTATTGATGTAAGAAATAAAAAAAATTAAGAAAGTTTCCCCCCCTTCATCAGTTTAATTTTTCTTTTTTTATTGATCCAGCCTTCAATAATGCTGCTTATTTGGTAACAATATCAGGCAAAACCAAGAGCAATTGCCATTCTGCATTCCAATATGAATAATTCAGTAAAGTTTTGCAATATATACATTTTATCCAGCTTCTGACATTATAGGTCATCATGCCAATGAACATTTTTAACAATACAATAAAATCCTTCAAATGGAACTGTTTATTAATGTAATTCAAGAGACGAGACAAATTTCTGACATTTATATCACTCATGTCCGTAATAATTTTACATTTCACACTTCATGCTCTCAAACTTTACCTTAAAGAAGACTAAATCTTTTTGTCACATATACTATTAAAGACACCAGCCAGGTTGAGAGAGAGTTACAGAAGACTATAATAAGATGTGAAATTTAAGTAAGCAATAAGTTATGACAATTGCTGACTAAAACAATATTCAATCCACACCAACGTTTGATCCATTCAAATACAATAAGTATTTGGATGTTATATTCTACCCCTTTCATATACTTACAGTGCAAAATAAGTGAGAATTTGTTTCCTGAGCGTTTAGGAAATTAAAATCCTTTTTCTTTGTCATTGTCTGCAATCCATTTAAAATACATACTCCTCACATACCTAGGCTTGTCAAAACTGTGCAATTAAGACAGGCAAAAGTTTGTAGATATCAGAAGCCCAATCAGGAATCAGAAGGGTTATTGAACATCTCCCTGTTTTTCAAGTCTAAGGATATAACAGGATTTGGACTTACACCAAGAAGTTCAGAAATTACATTTTTTTCCGTTGACCAAACACTCCAAAATGTACAAACCACATGCCTTCCAAAACAGAGAAATAGCCTCTATTTAAACAAATTGTAATACATATTCCAACTGACTAGTCTGTAGATAATGTAATGCCCCATGAGGTGTGCCTCCAACAGACAGAACAGAATAAACTTTTAGGAATGTATTTTGGGCATTTTGTAAGGAAGCCAGATTCCTTACATGTTCGTATTTTGCTCAGTAGCTACAGACCATGAGTTTCTAGTTCAATCTTCTCCTCTGTTTGCAAGATATCAGGTTCTACTGGAGGAACAGGTGGTCTGAGTATAATCTCTGGACCTCCACCATAGATTGACTGAAGAAAATTCCATGTTTCTTCAGATATTTGTCCAGAATCTGCACCTGAAAACATTTTTAAAATCTTAATTACTATTTAGAATAATTCTTTAATAATTTCTTTGAAGTCTCTAAGAGACAGAAAAAGAAAAAAAAGATAATATAAATTCAAGTTTAAAATCCTAATCTGAATTTGTGCTCCATCTTGCACCAGCTACTAAACCCAGGGACGGATTTTGTGTTAACTTTGTATTTCTTGATTCTTACAACTACCTGAAGTATCCAGTATCCAGTACTTAACACACCTGAAGTATAAACGACATGAAGGATCTATGATAAATGTCTTCTCTGATACTCCATCAAGCTGACAACTGTCAGCTCTTGGCACACAGGAAAGAGCCATTCATATTCATCTAAGAATACGCAGTCCCATCAATTACACAGTAAAGTTCAAGGACTCAAGATTCTTGTTTCATTGAAGAAATTAATATTGATAGTAGAGAATAAAAGTGAGAACCACAGTGAAATTCTCAGAAGCACTATTATGACATGAACAGTCCCACTAATGCTCCTTGTATGTAACACTGATGGGTCAGCCTGATGTCTTTTCAATCACTGGTTCAGGTGTTTGTCTTTGATGCTGTTCCTCTGGGCAGAGGTCCCTCTCCAGTCTCACGTCAGCACCCCACAATCATTTGATTTCCCAGAACCTTTTATAGCAGCAAAGGAGCATCAGCACATCTCCCCTCTAGATTTTAACACAAGGATTCTCTCTGATACAGTTAAAGTGATTTCTTCACACTCCTCTATACAGAGAGGACAAATTTCTATCTAAATAAACCCCCTCTTCTTTAAGCAACTCATTAAAAACCTGCCCCACAGCAAGTATGCTCCTCTGTCATTAGCTACTATTAAACTGTTTTGTTAAGGCTAATTTCAGCACCCTCCTAATTAAAAAAAAGCACCATAAAAAGGGGACCTCTCCCTCCTCCTCTACTCTTCTGCCCTCATCACCTGCTCCAGTGTGCCTGCTACTGGACTTGATATAGGAAGAGCACTAAGAGCTGTGCTTTTGTTTGCCTACATTAAATCAATCATGCAAAGCTTCATCTGGAATTCAGGATGCAGATCCTGTGCCAGCACTAATGAAGAAGTTATGCCTTCTTTTCACTCATTTATGTTCAGGTACTCAAAACCCACCTCCACCTCTGGAGGCACAGGAGCAGATCTTCACCCCTCATCCGGCTTCCAGCTCTTCTAACGGTCAGATCTCACTGAGCAGGCACAGTGAGCTAATGCACTGGGATCAGGAGTGCTGCATCACAGAAATGTGTAATACTCAGCTATTCAGTGGTGCTCTCACCTGTCCTGACTTGAGACAAATTACACACAGCCATTTTGTCTTCATTTCTACCCAAGTTCTAATTTGAATGAATGTAGCTGAATTTAAGTCAGCAACTGGCTAATTTGCTATCAATTATTGATTCTAAATCAATTCTAATTTTTTGCTATGTGTCAGTCAGATGCTTTATGCCCTCTATTTTAATTCTACATTAGCACTTAAATTATTAAAATGTACTGCAAAACTGATGAGCGTGAGAATTCATTCTTTTTTAAATATACTCCTGACATTTTAAGGTTGGTGAGGTTTATGCAGGGCCCAGTGCTCCCCAGTGAACTGCCCCTGGTAGATCCACCGTATGCTGTGGCATTACATTACACTGGGAAAAAATCCAGTTATAAAGGTTAATCTTAATGCTGCAATTTTTTTTTTGAGCCGAACTATAAAGAATTTAATATTTGTAAGAACAGTCTAAGGTCTTCATAAAGCAGGCCATGTTAGAATCTTTTTTGCTGTACCTATAAATTTAAAATAAATGGTATCAAGCACCTGTGAAGAATAAGAAAAATCTTTGCACTCTAGAGAAGTGTTTGCTACGTACAGTGGCAAATAACTTGCACAATATGAGCAGCAGCATTTACTTACCATGGTTTATTTTCCTGTCAGAAGCAGCTCTCAATTAAAACTTGTTTTAAAGATTCAAATGACTACATACAGATATAGGACACAAAGCTAAACATCTCCCAATTTATGTAAAGAAAACGCAAATCAAACCACGTGATACAAAGCCAAGCACACGTGCACCACTTCGAAGTCACTCTGCACCTCCTTCTACACTCTCACCTGTTCTTGGATTAGTCTATTACAGATACCAATTCTTTATTTTAAAAATAGGAATTGCCAGTTTATGATAATGGCTAAAGAAAAAAATAATAAATTTTCCAGACTTCAGGAAATATATCACAAGGATCCCAAAGCTGCAGTAATATTGGCCACCTACCTTGTTTTAGTACAGCACTTCCACATTTTGTTACTGCAATCTTAGCATTATCAATAGGACCAGGAGGATCTAGCGGGACAGAAAGACAATTAAAATTGGGAGAGCTGAAAAAATGGCAGGTTGAGGTTCTATTTTCAAATGGAAGGAGAAATAAATAGCTCGTTTGTTTACTGCTTCTTCTTGTGCTGGTTAACAGTACATTCTAAGTTGTTAAAAGCTGTTAAAAGCTAATCAGAATTTTAATTAAGAGCAAGTTTTTCAAAGCATTCATGATTACAGCAAGTCTTTAAGCAACATAAAACACAAATTAATCCTATTTCTTACCCTTAGCAAAGCTGTCCTAGAGCAGACTCAGAGAAGACTGCAGAATATTTTATCAGTGTTTCTGTTTGAAAACTTCAGAGCTACTTTAAGTAGGCTAAAGTGATATTATTAGAGTTGTTACTCAGATACGGGTTTTGGTTGTGACAGTGAGGTCACCTTTCCTCCAGAAGCTGTAGTATTATCTATCAGTTTGCACAGCAAAACCCATCCTCCCTTGTACTTGGATCCCATTTTCCTGCTGCTGCTAACAGCAAACCCTCTGCAAACAAGCAACGTTCTTCCCTTCCCACAACTATCCCATTATCCATTCCTGGTAACTACTTCACTGTATCATGTAATTTGGTTCCTGGATATATCTGTGACCCATAAAACCTGTGCCTCAGACGTTTATTTTAAGGAGCTTTTGTTGCCTTCTCTAGATGTTCCTTCCTTCTACCAAAGCAGAAGCAATTTACTTAAACACTACTACAGCATGGCAACAAATAGAAGATTATCCATAGTTTGAAACGGAGCACAACTTACCACTGTCTTTACCCTTTACAAATCCTTCCCATTCTCTGAACCACTGCATACTGATGCAGTAAAATGTTGATGGAGATTCCTCTTCTTGGAATGCTCTATTAAGCTGAAAAGGAAAGGAATCCATGATTTTCTGCTTTATTTTTTCTTTAAACCAAGGGATTCTTTTACCCACTCTAGTTATTAACAGCACAATATCAAACTGCTACGGAATATTTTAAAGAACTACTGACCATCAGAACAGTAAACACCTGGTGAATTTCGAAGGTGAAATTTTAATGTAGCCTTCATAGTGAAAGACAATTTATTCTTTACCTGAGAATTTATTTTTTTTTCCTTAAAACAGCAACAAGTTCTCAAGCACAAGTGTTCACCCATCAAACAGTACCGGATAATTACTGTGAAGGCTGAGCTTTCCAGTAGCCAAAGAAGGCAGAAAACTTATTTTTTGAAAATAAAATAAAATGGAGTTTTGAGATATTTGCCCCACAATTTTATGGCAGGTTCTTTGTGTGATGAATTGTATCTCCATCTGTGTTTGGTTTTCCCCAAATACTTTGAACAGGTGCCAACACGCTTCCACGCGAGGCATGGTGAACTAATGCACTGGGGCTTCTCATAAACACAAAATATTTTTTGTTCCTACTATTTAAAATAATACTAAAATCTCATCCTAGTATTCTGAGTTTCTGTTGCAAGGCAATGTAACTGACTGTGTCAATTACAGAAACCAGCAAACAGTGTAAGTTGCATTTAACTGAATTTGTTTCTATCACTGTAAAAAGAAAAGAACATAATTTTTATAATTAAGATTTTAGGAAGTTTAAGATTTTATTCTTTTTTGGGGGACTACATATATTTTCACAATGTTATTAAGAAACATGCAAAAAGTCACTTAAACCTTTAAAACCACTAGGTTTTAGTACAGCTATGCTTTGCTCCTGAAGCCATAAACCTGAAGCATCAACACAACTTCCTAAGGTTTTCAACAGAATAAGTTTTGCAATCATTCCCTAAAGCAATCTTTATAGAGGATAACAGAACTTTCTGTCTGCTAACCAGCAGCAACACTTGCAAACACTACACAAATAAACATTTTTTATACTGGAAAAATACTGATTGCTGAAGCAAATGAGGTTGACTCAGGGTTGTTAATAATAATTACTGTCCAGCAGTAACCCAGACTAAAGAAAACCCAATTACTAAGAAGTTCAAATAGCAGTTAAAGTACAGAAAAGCTGACAATCTCTGAACTGCGATTAAGGCATAGATAAAGCTGAAAGCACAGCTGCAATTCTATTTTTCTTCCTCTCAGGAATTAAGATATAAGAAATGGGACTCCAATATCTCTGCATTGATTTTCACTGAAAACTTCAAACCACATTTTTGGTTTAAGAATTACAAAATCCTTACAGCTAGTTATTTTACCAGGCCCAGGCATATAATCTGCAAGTCATGGAAAATAAAAGTAGCTGCTTAATATTAATGTTACAGATCCATTATAATACTACAGTACTTACTTCACACTGAATTATTTGTTTATGTCTCTAACGATAGCTTTAATATCAGAACTTGAGATAAAGATTATGATTAACTTTTTGCTGGCACAGTATTACTGCACTTAAAGCGTATCAGACTGCACAGAACAGCTCACTGGCAGTGCATAAAGAACAACTGCTCATGTGGCTCCACTCTTTCCATACTATAAAAAAGCAATTTAAGAAACACATTAAATGTTTTCTCTAAGAACATTTCCATACAAACAGTTTTCTGGGATATGAGAACACCACCAATGCTGCCAACAAGAAAGAAGGGACTCTCTAGATGTATACAGACACTCAGTAACACCCATTTGTTACAGGCATCACCTATACACTTCTGGCAACCCCTTGGGTTTAGTCAGGTCATGTAAAAGCAGATTGAGTAAGTGTTTACTTTTTTACCCGAATAAACATTTCCAATTCATTTTTCCTTCTCTTTTCAATTCTTTCAGACTCTATTTGGCAGGTGTGACAAACATACAGATGGTTAACAGCTGGTCCTCCTCCGTACCTGCAGTAAAAATAAGAAAACCTGAACCTTGTGGACAATACCATGTGAGAAGTTCACCCACCTTTAGACATCCAAAGTGTCAGCCTCTTATAATACATAACAGAAGTCTGGTACACGCCAGTCACACTGACACACAAAAGTCATCAGGTATCTTCTGAGAAAAATTCTGTCTCCATCCTAAGCCATACCCACCTTACAAGCTGACTGCCAAAAGCCAGTACTCAAACTCTGCTGACTCACGTACCTCAAAAGGCGTGAGCAAGTATTCTGTTATAGACAGCATGTGTGATTCCATTAAAGCCATCTAAGAAATGGCTCATGGAAATGTTCCAGCCAATTCTGTCTTAAACATGCTCCCTCGTTCCACTGCCAGCTCTTCCTCAGCTTGCTGCCTCCCTGTCACCAGCCTCTAAACTTACTTATTCCCTCCCCTCCACATTTTCCTTGTGTGAAACTGCATCCATGGGAGTCTTCAGGTGCACAGCTACTGGGAACCACAGATGTAGGTATGTTCACGTGTGTGTATATATGTATCATTACGAACACGAGCAGCATTTGCTAGCCTAGAAACTAGAAGCCTGATAAAGAAAATATTATTGAAGGACTACCAGTCTTAAGAGGTGCATTTACTGCAAAAGGAAGGTCAGATAAGGATGCATTTACTACAAAAGGAAGGTCAGATAAGGATGCATTTACTGCAACAAAAAGGTCATCACGATAAGGATGTTCCAGGTTCTCCTTCCTAATTGAATCGTTATTCCTGGCAGAGCTGTGTTCTCTTCCAATTTTGTTTCTCTTCTAAAACCTCAGATTTCATTCAAAAAATCTTATGTTAAATGAGAGAAGAGTGTTCCTAAGTACAGCAACATGAATTAAAGTTTTAAAGTTCCAAATACAAAAGTTCTGAAGCAAGAGTAAAAAATAACTATATAGTGAATAAAGTTAAACAAGAATCTGCCAGGGAAGGCACTGGGATTTTTTTGCCTTTTAGATTTGTACATTCATCAGTCCATAAAAACAATTCAGGATGCTTTTTTATTACCCAAATACAGAAGTGTTGTATTTTAACTGAAAATTATTTCAGTACAACAGCACTTGTGCACAGAAGTTTTTCGGTATATATGCAATCATCCCAACTTAACACAGACATATGTTTCATAAAATGGTCACCTCCCACATAAATTGCACCTCCAAAGACGACACTTTGTCTTTAGTTCACAAGTTTTTAACTGAAATAAGTCAAGTATGGATTATACCACATTATCTCGAGGCAACTCTGACCACAAAGGATTTGGAATTGGAGAAGTGCAATGTGAGCAGCAAAAGAAATGTGTTTGGGACATGCATTGGCAATTGGCATCCTAGACAAGTAACTCCCTTTTCTTTAATACTAACTTAGTAAAACTCAGCTTCCACCATGGCTTCCTCACTCTGAATTCTCACCCTGTAGTCACAGTACTTTCCCATCATTCCCAGATAACAGCAAGACAAAAAGCAGAACGTGGTTGCTGTGGGTTGAAAGTTGTTTATGTCAGTAAGGAAGAACAGACAAAGGTTTAGCAGTAACAATTCGACCTCTCTTCTACCTATTTGATTACGTTCAAAACCTGGAGGACCATATCACCTCTGGGAGTTCCACCTTTCTATCAAATGACTAAAGTTTGAAATCGTGTTGAAAAAGTTTATAGAGAAGGGAAATTAATGGGAAGTTTAAACATTTTCCTTCAGATTTAACACATATTCCTGCACACAGAAAATGGATGATGCCTTTGTCAGCTGCAAGAAAAATCCAGTACATCCAGGAAAGTGGAAATGAGCTGGAAATAGTATTGTTTCTATTTTTACTTGTCTCCATTGAAATGTTAAAATGACAAAACCGCAGCCCTTTAGCTATAGTGCTTAGGTGGCAGGAAATTAACAGCTAAAAACATTTAATGCAAGTGCAATACAGAGTCCTCAAGGTTATCAGCAAAACTCTCCTGCAGCTTTTTTTTTTTACTTTAAAAGGAGACACATCTTCTAAGAATCCCTCCTTTATAAGCAAGCACTTAAACCTGACCTACATTAAAAAGCACGAAGGAGTCATACGGAAGGCTTAGATATAAGTTATTTTGAAGCAGTACTGGCAGCTGAGGCTATGAATTCCAAGCCAACATAAAAGAAAAGCTGCCTTCAGCCAACAAGAGAACAGGAAGCTGATACAGAGAGCTCTTTCAAACCACCTCTTCCAAAGCATCCTTTTGCTGACCTACTTTGTGTCATTTTGTACATACCATACATGTCTGTTGGTTTAATACTTAAGTATCACCCAGTAGCACACTACTTTATGTAGGCTTTCAGCATTGCTTTGTACAAGCAAAGTATAGAGAGAGATCAGCTGTTTGCAACACCTTCACTTAGCTTTGTGCCTAGAGCGTGTATATATACATATTTTTCTGAGCCACTAATTATGAAGCCTGATGTTGTTGCTTGGCACGTATCTGCTCTCAACCCAGATCACTGGATTTTTATAGTTACAGTACAAAACTTACCTGCTGTACAGATTATCCCATATATTTTGAGGTAGCATCACAACCAGGTCCTCTATGAAGTTAGCTTTGTGTGGCGGAACACCTGCAGAAGCAACAACAAAAAAAGACTTGTAAAAATGTTATTGGGGGGGAATGGTCTATGTTAGAGTCTATGGCTCAAAAAAAAATTACAGCCTTTCAAAGAATTCAGAGAAATCACGTGAAACAAGCTTTACTACAGTTTAATCTATTACTGTATTTAAAGAGACCACTATAATTTTAGTCTTTTATGAGGCTGAAAAGTTTATAAAAAGCAGAAGCAAACTACATGAAAGACTAAAATTAAAGTGCTAGAATCCTTTTTAGATAGTGGCTGCAAAATGCTTCTTAAAATATACAATTAAAGTGTTGAAATATTTTGTTCATGCATGTAAGCACATTAGCCAACTCTATTCAAAATTCACTTATTTGCTGTAGACCTTTTGAATTACTTCAAACACCACGAATGCTTGAAAACAGCAAATTTGAGGGAGGCAGAAACAGAGGGCCTTGCAGAATTCGAAGTGCTGAGCTGAAGCACATGGTAGGCTGCAATTTGCTATGCAGGAATTCTTTTGGATAGGGAATATCTATTAGTTTGGGCACTTGTACAACAAGAGTCCTCTGCTGTAACCCTGCAAAAGGAAAGCCACAGCCTCAAGGGCTCACACAGAATGCACTCTGCAAATTGCTACAGGGGCATGATATTCCCATGTAAAAAGCTGAGTGCTAAGCTAATACAGCGTATTTTTTATTAGAGAACAGGTATAAGAACATCACATAATAATGATTTCTTGGAACATTAGTTCTCAAATATGGATTTTCTTCACACAATTTTGCTTGAGGTAATTCTCTCATTTCTATTAGCATTTAGCACTAAGGAAAATATTTATGCTCCTATACAAAATACAGAGAATTACTGTTCCATTTTCACACTGCTACACACTCGATACTCTGCATCAGACTCATTTGTTGGTCCACAGCTTTCAGACTTTCTTGTTGCTTATAGCACGTAGCTTAGAAAAACAAAAACATTCAGATTGGCAAAATATTAAGGATTGTTAAGAACAGGAATACACACGTTTAGGAAGCAAGCAAATAGGCCAAGCTGCTCCTCTTTAAGAATTAAGAAAGCTTATAAACAAAATCAAGTGTTCAGAGAAAACAAAAAAAAATCAGAACTTCACATAGCATCATTTCCAACTATTCAGCTACTAAAGTTTACTTAGAAGTTATAGTTTCCCTAAAAAGTTACAGAAGTTACAATATGAATGTACTATATTCAAATCTAATTTAAACAAGCGTGCCTCCCTGCCAACAGACACATTTTTTTGTATGATACTCAGTTACAGTCTCACCTCCATGCATACAGAGAAAGTCATTATTTGAAATTGGTCCTGGCTCTGCAAAAGTCTTGAATTTATTTAACCACTGTCTGGAAACATAGAACTGCAGAAGACTTGGTTCCATCATATTCAATAGGCTTGATATCCTCCGTCTCTCTCTTTGTGCTTCTTCACTGCTCTTTCTATTACCAAAACAGAAATCATTACACAAATATCGACCCTGTGTACAGTACAGATAATTTACTCAGTGAAAATTGTACTTTGAAGTAAATTACCTGGGCCATGTCTACTACTCACATGAAGTAACACATGAGAGAACTTGCCCCTTTTCCGCGCAGTCAGAGGCACCACCTATCCGTGCAGCAGGACCCTGGACTGTCACATTACAGAACCATGGGCCACAAGAGTTGGTCCAATTACTCCAGAGCAGCAAGGGCATCAAAGGCTACTTGCTCTGTTCAATCTGTGCTTGCCCTTAGTTCTGACAAGCCATGGTACAGGTGTTGTTATGCTTACAAGAAAAGTTCAACAACTCAAAGATGCTTGACGGTTCCCATTTAACCTACCATCCCATGAAAGCAAACAGCTGGACTGCAGCAGTGACAGCAGATGGTGCTGCAGAGGTGACAGGAGGAGGTGGCAAGGCTCTGCCCATCTGCCTCCTTCCTCTATGCATCTTCTCAGCTAAAGCTTTGCAAGCATCCTCGGGCAGATGTTCCTTACTTGCCTTAAGAAGTATGGCTGAAGAGGAAGTAGATCACGTGATTCCCCTTCTTTTCCTTTATCCCCTTACTTTTCTCACTGAGGCTGTGCCTGCTGTACAACTGGAATAATTTCTGCTCTCCTGTTTTTACATTGAATTGAAACTCTCTTCTCCAAATGCAGGTTTGAACCATTTATTCCATCCTTCAAAACCTTGTCCCAAAACATCACTCATCACACGAAAGCTGGGCCACCTCTGTTTATGGAGTCAAAGTTGACTCAAATAGCTGACAAGAAAGCTTTGCATAGACCTAATGGCTATAGAAACCAGGCTATTTATAGTATAGGAAAACAAGACTACCATAGCAGGAACAAAACAAATGCTATGAACCCAATTGAAATACATCACCTGTTTAAGTTCAGATCTAATTATTTAACAAAAACCTTAAAATTCTAAAAATGAAATTTAAGTAAGTTAGTTTACTTTCCAGCCATCATTTAAAAATGCACACAGATGTCCACTAAGCTTTTCAAAATGTGCTGAAAGAACACCAGTTGTTTGTGTGTGCAATAGTGTTTTGCAGGGATATTCTTTTTTAAACCAAATTTTTTTTGAATGCTATTATTTTATTATTTATTTTAGTACGTTTGCTCACAATCATAAAATGCATAAACGTATTTATACATCTTGCATTTATAACATGTATAAATAAAATGTATAAATGCAAAATGTAGGGTACAGTGTTGTTTCCTGGCAATACAGGCTGACTTTCACATTCCTTTCATAAGAAGACCTAACTGAGACAGGCTGACCAGCTCAGCTCAGACAGCAGCAGGTGTCTGATAGCTCCTAATTCTCAGAACACATCTCATTTCTTGCTCAACTCTGACGTAACCTAATTTGTGGTCAACTCTTCGTGGAAATTTGATCTTACTAAACTCTAGAATTTGAAAATTGAGTTGAGTTGCTTTTATTATTTCAAGCGATGATGATAATAACATGACTTCTTGCCTTTCATTTCAACGTTCCGAAAAGACCAGCCTATAAATTCCCTGAAATTAAATTACAACACACTAAATCCTCTGTTGCTCCACATCCCATCTGCTACAGATTTCCCACAATTCCCTCTAGATCCCTAACAGTTGTGGTCTGTGTGCAAAGCCTTCCTGTGTGTGGAATTCCTCTCGTCTAATTGAAAACACGGTAATTAGTGGCCAGTTCTCATGGTTACCTGAAGTTCTCATTCCAGTCATCTTACTGTATTTCTGCTAAAATATGTATAAGGACTTCAAATTAAATCTGCAGAGACAGAGCAAGTGTTAAGGAAATAACTGTAGGATTAATTCTCTCTCCTTTTTTTCTGGTCGGTCAAATTCTTCCATTACAATTTTTGTGGAGCAGTCAATTTTTGAGAGCTGCTTGACTGCTTATAAGGTTATTTACAACCTGATTAATATGAATATGATCATATTTTTAATTTTTAATTCCTTACCTGTAGAAAAGAACATAAGCTTCTGCATTTTGCACTGTGGATTCTGATACTTCTGTGACACTCTGGTCATCAAATTCATACCACAAATTATTTAAGTTGTTGCGACAATAAGCTATGTAGTGTCCACCTAGAGCATCAGAAGTGAGTTATTAATAAGTGTCCAGAGCTGCTCATTTTACTTCTTTTTCATGTACTGCATAGTACAGTAAGTCCAGAAAAAGCAAGTCTTAAATAGGAGAAACAATAAATCATTAGCAGACAGGACCTGGATTTTGACTTCTCTCAAACTCAGGATCAGCTTTTTTTTCCTGATTTTCTATCAGCTAGGGGAAATTGGACACTGCTTTCAGCATAGTCTTGAACCCTTCAAGCAGCTTGTTGTCTGATGCGCTCCTGAAACATGATAGTTAAAGACTGTCTGAACAATTTACCCTCCTCAGTTTCCAAAATGAACTCTCTTCAAATCTGTGCACGCTTTATAATAGCAATTAGCGTAGATGTCTAACAGATACAGGATATCAAGAACGTACTGAGCTGTGTTCTGAAGACTATTTGTATTGTATTTTATGTTATTACAATTTTAGAATACATATTCCACTGTCAATAATTAAATACTCAAATATCTGCTGAACAGATCACAAGAAGCATCATTCAGCAAGAACTAAACGGAAGGTGGAAAAGCATCCACAAAAAATGGAAACACTTTCATCCAAACATTGGATACCTCTGGTTTAGTGTGGGGAGTAGGAAGGGGTGGGTAACTTCTATAAAAATCTACCAAATTTCTAGCTTCAAATTCTTCTTTCTCCTGTTTTCCAAACATTATAAACACCGAAAGCCCTTGGGCAGGAATAAGCTTGACAAATAGCAGTAAGAGCTTTATTCAGCTACTCACCACTGCCCATATAGGCAGTTACTGCCTGGTCTGGGGTTAATTGGCACACATGATCCAAGAGAACATCTTTTTAAAAAATTATTGGCATCTTTGTGGTGCTTTGTGGACTCTTTCCAGAAAAGTAAGGTATACAAACCACCAAAACCCTGAGCAAACAACAGCTGTGTAGAACAGCTGATCAACTGGCCATTTGCTGGCACAGAACACTGTACATTTATACATTCAATAGGACATAGAGAGTTTTTTCACTTAATACTCCAGGATCTGTTATTTTTTTTCCATCTGTATTTTATTTAGGTACACCATACAATTTAAACGTGTCAACTCTTTAAAAGCAAGCCACCTTACAGTTCAAGGTAAAGACCACAGCATTTATCTTTCACATTATAACTACCAATGCTCATCTATTCACCCTTCAGTACATGGATATCACCCTTAAACAGAAGTGCTGATGTGAATACCAACAGCAACGCCAAAACAATCAACCTTGTACTTACTGCTGGCAGTTCCGTGATGGCAGATGACAGACAGGAGATCATAAGTCACTATTTGAGCTGGACTGTCCTTTGCAAGGAAAGGCTGAAGATCAAGGCCTTCCAAGGGAAAGGACACATGGGTCCCAATTTTTGTGGAAAACATAAGTTCATGTCTAAACCTTTTGAGATGAATGCATAATATCTGTAAGAAGGATCAACAGATTCACTGATGTCTGATGTTTAATAACTCACTGTGCAAGTCGTCTTTTCCTTTTATCACCCCAAAAGGATCACTTTTCACTATGGCCCAAGGCAACTATCACAAGCTCTATAATCCACAGATTTTTTTTGTTTTAAATCAATTGTGGCTCAAGGAGTTAGAAATTAATTTGTAATTATCAACAACTTATCTTACTGACTGTATAAAACCCAGTCCTCAACAGTTACTAACACTGACACAGCAATGAACAATATATCTTCTCCTCAGCGCACCTACTGCACAATCTTGTCACAAGGGACATGACTCATGTTTTGAAGTGTAAGATCGGATCACTTTTAAAATGTAAAGTTAGAAACACTACTTATAGAAAAGATTTCCAGTCTGGTTGTGGTATTTAATTCTGTGATCTACAGTATAAGTTAGTTCTGTGGGCTGAATGTAACAACAGAGGAAAAAAAACCTCATTCTTATACTTAACTTTTCATGTACAAAGTTCACTTTCTTACAGGGTGAATAATCAAATGTTGCTCATATTTTTAAAACAAACATCATTATGAAGAGTGCTTTCATCATATAACATTATAAACACAATTTACTCCATGCAACTCATTCATCTTACCACATTCCTAATCATGCAGAAAAAGTGCTCTAAAGTGCACGTAGGAACAGTACCTCAGGAAATTTTTGCACTTTGCAGAATTTCACTCCATTTCTTAACCTAAACAAAGGAAAAAAGACAAACAAAACAACAAATCAAATCTTTCTGAAAAGATTTTATTTCTTTGTGCTACATCAGCTTTGTGCTAAGCTGAATATTACATTAGTAAACCCAAAATATTTCTGGAATGTAGACTAGACATGGAGTAGCCAAAATGATGCAAACTATGAGGCTTCAGAAGAAAAAAACAATCCGCACTGCTGGAAAATTCAAAGCAGCAAGTACAGATAATCAAGTTCCATGCAGCTAACAGTTTCTCTTAGCATAAAAGATAGAACCTGAAGCTTCATGAAAGCTGATTATTCAGCAAATGAGAAAAAAGAAAACAAGTTTACTTAAGAAATTACAGCAGATCACCAGTTATATAGCAATGAATAACAGTCCTTCTCCATGAAGGGCTTGAGCAGCCTTCAGACAACTTCTGTTTCTTGGTTCTCTAGATTTAAAGCCATAGTATATTTATTATATTTATTTACTATATTTATTTATTTTTCACTCACTGAAGTGACCCAGTGCATAAAAATGAAAACTCGCTAGTAATAAAGAGCACGAAAAGCTTTTATTTTATTTTATCTACGAAAAACAATTTAGAAAAGTCTAGAATTGTAAGGAACACGAAAAAGAATTAAGCACATTTGGTTTACAATATGGTACAGTGAGTCAGTGCTTCCTGACTCCTGCACCTTTTTTAACACTAAATTTCTGACATCCAGAACACAAGGTAGTACCAAAGGACTAACAGCACCCTGACATACCCAACAGAAATAAAAGCCTCTTGACTAACAGAAGCATTAAAGCATTCATATTAAAACAAGTTAAAACAAACAAGGGTAAAAGTCAGCTTACTTTTTACACCTTCCACAGCTGTACATGTTATCACCTGCAAGTGTCAGGGAGAAACAAAACACCATTAGTCTTTAAATCCAAATACTTATCATGAAGAGAATACATTAGAATACATGAAGAGAAATAAAAGTTTCAAGGGAATTTATCTTTAGGTTGCATTCATTATTTGACAGTTGTTAGCAGAAATAGCAACTAAATAGAAAGATCTGTAGGTTTTATGCTTTCAACTATGAAGCAGTACAGCATAATCTGAAGAGGTAACAGTATATGATTTAGAAGGGAAATAATTTACTACGTCCAAATTAAAGTTACGAGAAAGAGTATTAACATAGTGGGGTTTGAATTTTTTATGATACCATTTGATTAAGCCAAATTCAGATTAACTTCCAATTTCTAAAGCAGTTTTAATTGGCATTTCTTGCCTCAAATATTGAGTAAGTTTACCTTTTTGAAATCAGTGTTTCCATAAGAGCAAGAAATGACTGTATTACAGTCTAACGGGTGGCCTTTGCTTAATTGAGTGAAGCTAAGAAGATATTAATCATCTTATTGTGACAGGAGGAAAAAAGCCAGAAGAAACACATCCATGTAATTAACCTCTTACCCTTGAGCTCATCTCTGGCGAAAAAGGCAGCAAGACAATCTTGTAAGGTTACAACTGGACCCCAAAACCAGCTAGGAACACATGAGACAACAAACCTGAAACATCATTGACAGAAAAGAAAGAAAACCAACAAATGTTCTGCCAGAAGAGCAGAAACTGGAATTTCAAAATAGATCAATAAATAAAACAAGGTAAATATTACTTACCTTTTGAAATATTCCATGAAAAAAGCTATCCATCCCTGTGGGGCATAGGCTTCTCCACATGACCCCGCCTTGACTAGAGATGTCTGATGACTTGCAGAATGGAGTTTAGCAAGATCTTCCTTACCTGGAATAGGCAAGGACAGATCCTGAAAGGTCTCCAGGGTTACAGAGAGCTATAGAAAAAATCAAATAAACAAAACAGTTAAGCTTGAAGAGAAACAGTAATTAAATTGAATTCTGTAAAGCTCACCAGTAACTATCAAGTCACTGTAGAGCTCAAAATTGCATTAGGTAGCAAATTAATTATAAATAAGGAGATACAAGAATTCATTTTCTGAAAAAGGAAGACAAAATAACATTTCAGAGTGAAGTTGCACATTGTTATTACTGAAAGGTTTTTTTTTAAGTCGTTATTAATTTTTCTCTTCCTACTAGTCATACAAACACTGACTTTTGCCTCAGGCTCCTGTTACACAAGCTTGTTTCAGAAAGCATCAGCCAATTGTTTTGACAGTGTTTTACTCTGACATTATCTTGACCCGGTGTAACTGGACCTGCTGCTAAAGAGACCAAGCTGTGCCTTTCGTTTCTCCCATGCTGGATTTAGCAATCCAACAGTCACAGAGCAAAACACCAAGCAAACCTGAAAAATTCTTCTCTGTTTTTTTTGAATTTGCTCACCAGACTACTGTGAGGTCTCGGTATTCTTCTATCTAAAGCAAGGGAAGCAGCAAGGGCAAGCAACCGTGTAAGGGTTAGGTTTAAACTTTATGTTGAGAAACTTCTCCCCAAAGCAAACACTTGGATATCCAATATTTGACACTACGGCTTTGGAACTAAAGTGGTCCACTAGACACGTTTAGGTAAGTGATTTTCTTTAAAATGACTGTATGTGCTGTTCTAAATAATCCTTCTGTACTAACAGTAGAGAAGGCATTAACTTCTCCTACATTGCACCTTATCTTGCAGTAGGGGACAACTTCAGAAAGCAGTTAATGATTCATATAACCTGTAAAAGTGCATTTATCTGGATGTTTTGAAAGAAATGAATTTTCTTAGCCTCAATCTACCTGATAAGACTGTTACAGCAATATGATCAGACTACTGTCTTTAGTTTTCTTTGCAACATTAGGTACCTGAGACCTTGGGGCAGTAGCAGATATGTGTAGAGATATTCAGAATGTTACTAGAAACTAATCATACCTAAGTGAAGTTGAAGAGCAAGACTCTTTCTCCATCCTTACTGTAAACCAATTCTCAAAATGTTATTTTTCACCCCTCAGTACATCTCCAGCTCACTGAAAGCGAACCAGTCTACACACAGCATGCTGGTAGGAGCTGTTATTGCCAACTGAGTGAACAAGTATGAAACAACCTAACTTTCTGAGGAAATTTGCCACAAAACAAAGTTACCAGAGAATGACTGTACTCCTAAAACTGTATTTATACTGGGGGAAAAAAACATATTAAAAGCAAGACCTTCCCCTCCTTACTCACCCGATCACAAGTCAAGCACTGTACTGAGCTTATTATAGTCCCGTCGAATATATCAGAGATAACGCTCCTGTACTTCTTGCGCTTCTTCCTTTTTGGTGATGATACAGCTGAAACTGTCAAGTGATAAAAGTAAAACACTGAAAATAAGTCAAGATACTGTGGATTCAGATTTCCTTCAACACTGCATAATACAATCAGAGATCATACATATTTAGGATTATGAACCATGCCCCATTTTCTATTTACTAAATAGTTATTAGAAATTACAGAACCAGACCACTGCTAGGACCAAACAATTCATGTCGGTTCCTCGAGCAGTTTCTGGAGGACAAACACCAGAAAATTTTGCCTCTGTTTAAGAAAAACTCAAACTGCCAGTCCTGCTGCTACGAGATTCATCCTGGCAGGAATCCCCCCAAGGTTTAAACTTAAAAAGGCACATTCTTTCTGATATTTCATCACATCTTTCCAGGAAGTTTTAACCACACTGAGCTGAAGAACTCATACACAAGCTTATTGTATCACAACACTGATGAGAGTGAGTTGAAGTACTCTCAATTTACTACTAGAGGCCAGCCTAAGAACAGCTTATTAATAAAAAAAATAAAGTAGAACTCCAAGCCAACATGTGCTCCCTGCTCAAATCCACTACTTATTAGGCAAACACACCAAAGCAGTCTCTTGGGCTTTACACATCACTGGAACGGTAGGCGAAAACTGAGACCACAAATCCTCTTCTGGAGTCAGTACAACACCCAAGAGACCACTCAAAAGTCTCGTAGGAGTCAAAGGCAAACTCTGCCCAAATGCTGACAGCCAGGAACAGGACAGGCAGTGAAACATGGAAATAATTACAGTGAAAAGGAAACTGAATTACTCCAATAAACCTCTACACATAGAATACAAGCTCCCAAGGCTCCTTTCTATATAAGGGGTTTCCCCATAAGCAAGTACTCTTGTCTCTTTACTCTTGACACATATTTTGTGTCATCCTGCACCTCCAAATACGTCTAAAGTAACAGAAAAATCTGAATACAAAAGTATCTCCAGCAGAAAGAAGAGTCATTAGAAGTAAACTGAAAAACCTGCTTTTACAAAACGCATCAGATAAATAGAACATCAAGGACACAAACTGTCTCATACAGCCTTTGCCCAGCATTCTCTAAGGTTCCAGTCAGTCACTTATTTTGGCACTAAACTGCTTTAAGATGGTTCTAAGGCTTCATCTATCAGTGATGTGGAGGATTTATTTACACTAACAAACAGCAGGAAGAAATACTGCTTTCAGAAAGCAGCAAATGGAAAAGAATCACAGAATAACTTAGTCTGGAAAAGACCTTTAAGATCATTGAGTACAATCATAAACCTAGCATAGCCAAGTACACCACTAAACCATGTCCCTAAGCACCCTAAGTACACATCTTTCAAACACCTCCAGGGATAGAGACTCAACCGCCTCCCTGGGCAGCCTGTTCCAATGCTTGACATATTTTGGCGAAGAAATTTTTCCTAATATCCAGTCTAACCATCCCCTGGCACAACCTGAGGCCATTTCCTCTCCTACTATTGCCTCTTATTTGGGAGACGAGACCAACACCCACCTCACTACAACCTCCTTTAAGGCAGTTGTAGAGAGAGATAAGACGATCATAATATTAAAGTTGTGGGAGTTCTTTGTTTTGCTTGGTTCAACACTGGCCTGAAAAGCATGTTCCAAAGGACAAGCTTTTATTGAAATAGCTCTACTGTTAGACAAAAGAGGAAAAGAAAAATCATGTATTGTTCCTTCTGCTTTGAAGCTGCATTGACTTGTATCTAAAGGCAATAAAAGTCCAAGCATTCACGATGTTGATAAACGCATTATAATGTGGAAAGTGCCAAAAAGAAATACTCTACACTGCGAAGACAGCAACAACGTGAAGGCAGCTGGTATTTACAGCTCTATCTACAGTACAGGTACACAGGCACCTTAAAACTTCATAAAATAACATGTTGACTTATTAAACTTCTGCTAAAAAACAAATGTGCATGTTCTCTGAAAAGCATTAAGTTTCTGTGGGTACCAACTTCTCCCATGTTTTCGCTCTCCAAATCACTGTAATTGAAAAAGCTGTCTAAAAATATCATGCCATCCTCCCAAATTAGAGGGAAATACTATTCATGGTTCAAAGAATAAGTTTTACAAGAAGTAAAGGGAGTATTATTATATGCCCAGCTTACAGAATGCTCTCTCTGCCTACTGGGAATAGGGGACAGACAGACTCGTAAGAACAACACTGCATTGCTATGCAAGACACAACAAAATGAACTCTGCAATACAGAGCAATTCAGCACAAGGAAGGAGAAAACAAAGGGCCTGTACCTTTTTTGTGAACTGATGCCAGTGAGGAGCACGATGTGAATGATTTTGGAGGGCTGCTTGATAAGCGTGCGTTCATCCCTTCATTCGATGATGGCGTTTGGGCTGCAGATAAATCATTCATGTGGGCATCGCTGATGTACTCTGCAATTAACATTAATGTTATTTCATAAAGTCTACCAAAAAATGTACTGCAGAATGAACAGACACACAGTTACACTATTTAATTAAGTACCCTGTCAGGTCACTGGACATTTAAGAATCAAGCACCATTTCCATTTACCTACTTTTAAGTTCAGAACAAAATCAAATACCCCCACTCTTTTGGGTTATCTGAAACCTTACCCGATACAAATCTTTAGCTTTCCAAGGGAATTCAAATTGAATTCAGAACATTTAAACTGAAAAAATAAATTAAGAAGGTGCATTGTTTACAGGTATATCCACCTACCCTATTTTACCTGTACCCCTCTACTGCATTCTACAACTCATCTCCATTCACACAGATATTGTGGCAAAGAATTTGACTATTTCAACTGCACATCAGTAATGGATTACCTGAGAACCTGCTGTGTATCTGTACTTTGACAGTTCCTTGATTATTTAAAAATTCAGTGGTCTCTGAAGCAGCGTTTATGTCTTTTTCCAAGTCTTCCATAGAATTTGCTCGTTTAATCTTGTTTGATATTTTTTCTTTCTGCCAATCTTTGGATATGATTGAGTTGTTATCATCATCCTGAATTAACATGGTTGTCTCTGCGGGATCCTCCAAGACAGGTTTGAAAATAGCATCATTTTCTGTTTTATCACATGTACTGCAGGATTCACAGGGTTGAAAGCCTACATCGGACTGGCTCTTGTCTTCTTCTATACTCTCTTCAGCACTCATTGGCTGTGCATCTTCCAGTTCTACAACTGGTTCTTTAAGCTCTTCATGAAGCAAATCCATCAGACAACGTAAAAATTCTTGTGCATCCTAGAATTTTGAACAAGTTTTACAATATTATTACAATTTATTTGGAAGATATTAAAGTCATATCAGGAAAATATACAGATCACTGAAACAAAAGCTACAGCTGACTGTTAAAGAGGAGTGAGGTAAATTCCTCTGCCCCACGTCTAATGTTCAAAAGACATTTCATTTCCAGACCACACAGTCTTTGAGCAACCTGATCCGGGGGGGTTGGAACTGGATGATTTTAAGGTTGCTTCCAACCCAAACCATTCTATGGTTCTATATCTGTTTCATGTATCCATTACTTGCACATCACAAGTAATCTTATCACACAGTTTCCTCCAAAACACTTCAATTCCCGAAAAGCTTATTTCAACAACTTTATCAAAAATACTGCCATAGCTTATATGAGTGATAAATGTAACTCAAACAGCTACCAACAGCATGGTCAAGTTCCAGCTTTGCTGGTAATGGAATGTTCTAGAGACAGTGTTTAAAACCTTATGCAGCACCTTCAGCAAACCCATCAGAGCCTCAAATACTGTGGTGTGTCAGGGGATGTTTAGGCTGGATATTAGTAAAAGGCTCTTCACTCAGAGGGTTCTGGAGCACTGGAACAGCTCCCCAGTGAAGTGTTCATGACACCAAGCCTGACAATATTCCAGAAGCATTTGGCCAATGCCCTCAGACACACGGTGTGAATGTTGGGGTTGTCCTGTGCAGGGACAGCAATTGGACTTGATGATCTTTGTCGGTCCCTTCCAACTCATGACATTCTGATTCTACTTTTTTAATAAAGTATAATGATGTTCTTAGCCTGTCTTTCCAATTTCATCACTCTGTCAACAAGATATTAACTCTTCTTCTCAAACCTAAACAAGATTCCTCAGCTATCAATGTTTCCACAAAGAACTGTCAAGCATTACAACAAGTCTGATCCGTGTTTGGAAATATCTTAAAAGCCACCAAATTTCAACAACCCATGCAGCAGCTTGGTTCCTGGCAGTAGAGAATATCTAATAAAGAAAGCGTGGGGGAAAACAATAACCTCTTCTTGCCAATTGCTACTACATCTCTTTTCTTTTTAGGCTGTTCTCAATAATTTTTGCAGCTGAACATTCCCACCCATCATTGCAATTACTTATTAAGCTCACAACTGCTACCTAGAAAACATTCTTTTTTGTTAAAAACTACAACTATCAGATTTAGGGTTTGGGTTTGAGTAATAAAAAAAATCTAATACACCTATTTGCTGGAAATCCTTTTACCAAAAATTAAAATACAGAAGACTCAAGTCTTGAGATCAAGACTAACTGATCAACATTTCTCATTGAGCAAAAGAATTCCTTTTTCTCCCTGAACTCTGGGCATGGCTGTCCATTGGCTGCCCAGCTTGTGAGGCTGGCCAACAGTAAAGCACTGGTCTTGAAAGACCTGCTTTGTTTTAATTGTTGCTGTGAAACCCACAAAACACGGAACCAAAGCGTGATCCAAGCAGAACCTAAAAATGATACTCATTAAGTGTTGCTCTGCATGGAAAAAGATATTCGCATCACCGTTCAAAACTGTGAGAATCAAGTTTCCATACAGGTTTTTTTTGGTTATCAGGATTAATTTTCTCCTTTCCTAGAAATTCACATAGTTCTTAAGAAATTCCTGAGTAGGAGAAACACCTAAGATTATTATTTAGTTTATAGCTACATGTAACATTTGAGCATTAAATGTGTTCTAATCCTCCATTCCACAGAAATGAAACACGCTAACAAAACCAGCAAAATTCCTTTGGATAATAACCGATTCCTGGAAAATATTAGTAAGTTTTTCTAATTACAGGGTTTAAATTTTCCCTCTAGCCCAAAAGCTTCTAATAAAGCACTGCAAACTGTATGAACACAGCAAGACTCTGTATGAAGGATCAACTGAAGAATGCCTTTACTATATAATAATCTGTGCCTCTGTAACAAGTTACCAACTTACAGTTCCCACAATACTGCTTACAAAACAAAAAGTGCTGGCTTTTATTTTCCAAAGATACTAAATAAAAATTGGATACCGTGTGTTTAATTTTTAAAAAAACAACTGGTAGATAAATATTTTAAACCCTATCATAATCTTTTTTATTTTTGAACAATCTTTACTCCATTTTCTGGGATTGCTCAAGTATGAACCACATTACTTCACATAAAGGAAAAATTTTAGACACATATTACTTTAATTTTCCTGAGAAAAGGGCTATTCTCAGAAGTTGAAGGCCTTTCAAGAATTTAATAAAAACACAAAATCTGACTTAAACGTTTGTGGTTCAGTTTCAAACAATCTACATTTGAACCATATAAACTAAAGATTGTGTTGCATTTTCTTTAAACAATTATAGGAATCATAGCATCTTAAGCATTAATTTTAAAGGTAAGACATAAATTTATAACTTAGGCAGATTTAAAAGACATCAGAAAGCTTTACCTGTTGAGAATAGCCTCGAAATGTTGGATTAACAGTTTTAATTCCTTGAAATAAACCAGTAGGAACAACAGAACCAGGCCTAAAGAAAAAAGTTTCAAATATATAAATCTACATAAAACCCCACAGATTTAAGTGGAATTCTCCATCTCTCTTTGGATCATAATTTTACCTGCAACTGAACTATAACACCTCACACCAATAATATTAATCGTAACCAGACATAATATTGGTACTGAACAATTAACAACACAATTTTTATTTAATCTGTTATCCAACAGAAAGAGACTGCACCAGGACTTTTATGCCACATTTCTTGTCAGAGAACCAGATATTAAATCAAACATACTTTTGGCACTAGGCACAATCACTATTCATTTTCCTTTGCACTTATATTTTTCTTAGACAGAGGTAACAGAAATTCCATAAAAGGAAATAAGAGAAAACGATAAAACATTGATACAGAATGAAGAACACGAAGAGGATGAAGTAGTTAAACATTTTAGATGTATTTCTGATAGATTTGAACTTATTTTTAAAAGCTTAATGCTACTTTGTATAGTGTTTATCATCTATTTCTTGTCATTACTACAATTTATATCAATTATTTTTTCAGTCTTTGGTAGATATGGAAAGAACAGGTTATAAGAGTTGTTTAAATCTCATAAATTAAGGAAAGACTGACAAGAGGAATTCCAATACACACCAAAAAAAAATTAGAAACCTAGGATAGATTAATGCATCCTTCATGACTCTGAAGTTTATTCCAAATCAATTAGTCAAAGTGATGCAATACCTGCTTTTGTGCCAGAGTTCCGTCATCAGCTTGAGATAACTTTTACAAATTGCCGGTTTCTTATCTGTTCGGGCTAAGCCTCCACAGTCAAGAAAGAAGTGTGTCAAAGGTGGGCTGATTAAAAAGATGAAAATAGTTATTTATTTCAGGCACGAGGAAGCCTGTATTTCATCCAACATTATTAAAAAAAAAAGTTATACTATTATGTAATTGAACAATTCCATTTCTTACATCCTTAAATGCTGCAATCATTTCCTAGCAGGCCGAATTCAGCAGTACAACATCACTGCTCCTCTAAACTACTCTGACATTTGTTAAAGCACCAGAATTGCCCCACAGGATTCAAATTCATTGCAATTCCTACCAGCCATCACAGGCGTTCACCTGCACCACTGCAGCAACAATCACCATAAGCCTAGTCCCTGAACAGCATCATAAACAAATCTTCTTTTCTATAGAATCCAATAGTGCCACATGGCGTTTGCAGGTAAATAATTTATACAGTTGCTAGAACTGCATGTCTTTTTATTCAGGACAGTGAGGAAATAAAAAGCTGAGTAGCCCATCTACCATCATACTTTTTTTTTCTTATCATATGCTACAGACAATTGTGTCACTTAGACTGAGCTTTAACAAATACACATCATCTTCCATGTTAGCACAGCCCTTCAAAATTCTTAAGTCCACCTTGAGAAAATGCACGTATAAGCAAATATAAAACTACATTTACAACCATTTTCCTTACCAGTTGGAAAGAGCTTGTAAAGCTGCATTCATGTAACAAGTGTTTCCAATATTTTTTAATCCCGTTAGACCTGAAAAACAGAATGAATATTCAGCAAGTCCATTAATCCAAGACATGTTAAAGAATATTTTTCCTAGAAAATACGTACCAACTAATACACTCGTGTAACACTTCTGATGCAAATTATAAGGCAGAATTATAATACAGGGCTCCTAAAGGAACATAATTATAGAATCATACAGTGACCTGAGTTGGAAGGGACCCAGATGGACCATCGAGTGCAACTCCTGTGCCTGCACAGGACAATCCCAACATTCTGAGGGCACTGGTCAAATGCTTCTTGAATATTATCAGGTTTGGCACCATGACTGCTTTACAGGGAACCTGTTTCAGTGTTCCACCACCCTGTGAGAGCAGAACCTTTCCCTAATGTCCAATGTAAAACCTTCCCTGGCACATCCTCCTGCCATTCTCTGAGGTCCTATCATCAGTTGCCAGAGAGATCAGCGTCTGCTCCTCCCCTTCTAGTAAACTAACTACAAGCAGTAATTAAGTGTTTTGATTCTGACTGATTAAGACACTTCAGACAAGTAGCCTATATTTCATCTTACTAACTTCTGATGTTTTATGACAGCTGCAGATTGTAATTTAAAATGTTTACCAATATTAAAGTTTTACTTGAACTTAATGATTCACCATCGTTGCTATGTTGCGTTCGTAACCGTTAATCACATTACCAAAAGTCTCTCAAGGAAGATTTCATTCTACTGTCTTAAATTCATGCTAGTGGTCACATTACACTGAAGATTCAAAACCTACTCAGCATGTGACCATCTCAGAATCACAACTATAATTACCTACAGTCAGTCTTTTTCTGCTAATTATATACTTTTTTTTTTATATATAGATAGCTCATTTTGGACTTCCCCACAAAATTAATTTTCAAGCTCAGATTTTCTACTTTCTTTCCTGACCTCCATGTATAGCTTTTCCACACACATAGAAGTTACAATTAACATATATTCTTTCAGTGATTATGGAGTCATGAAAAATGCTTTCTAAATACTTGAGGAGAGGCTGTTTAAACACATCACAATTTATAATATGATCTAAATTTAAAAAAAAATAAACATTTGCTACTCATAGGTAGTAAAGTGTGACGTAAGTCATTAATTTCAAAATAAAACTGCCTTTGTGTCAGAAAACAGTAACATAAAAAAACAATAAGACTGGAAAATTTAATGTTCAGTAATGAACACCATTTACCCTATGCAATCCTTGAAGTGTAAGAACTACTTTGATCATTTTTGCCTGTGGCAGAAAAATATAACTCACTAAGAAAATCTTTTTACATCTAAAAAATGGTTTGGTTAATTTTTAAGTTTTGAAAGGTTCTTCTGTCTCTCTGAATGGAAATACAGTCCTGCATGCTGCCTTTCCAATTTCTGCTACAAAAAGGATGGTCACTCTTCATGAAATTGGAAAGTAAAAGCAGTAATGGGGTTATTTATTTATTTATAGGTTTTTTTAACAGCAGAGGATATAGAGCAGATCCCTTCACTACAGTTTTCCAGCCTGCAGAGTTGCAAGTAAAGTTTTTGAATAAACTTATTTTCTTGTAAATATATATTCTAATACTTGCTTCAAAAGCATTTCAAAAGAAATTTTAAGAACAAAGTAGAAATGGAGTTAAAGTCATTCCCTTTAAATTTGAGAAATGTATTAACAGTCACATGAATATTACTGGGAATTTTAATGCAATTCTACTTGTATATTTGTTCTATACAAGTTACATTCTCAAAAATATTAATAAGACGAGACTATTAACAAATATATATATTGGTAGGAGAAGCTAACCAAGAATAAAACAGATGATTTAAGGCAGATGGCAAATTAGTGGGACAATGACGTATCCAGAAAGACCGTGCCAGATAACAGACGGGGCAAAGCAGGGTTTCTGGCCAATGCCAGCAGACTTAAGAGAGGGAAAGCTGGTCATAGATGAGTAAAGGAGAAGTGAGATCCGTAAATTATAATAACTACTTTATCATCACTGATGGAAAACAAACTGCCTTGACATATGCATTGGCATCACAAAAATAACAGCTTAACAATCTGCTGGTCAGATTTTTTTGAGAAAACAGCAGTTAGAAATATTTACTAACAAATACATATATCCTTTAAAAATATCAATACCAATTTCAGACTTGTAAGAAATAATTACTATATTCTCTTAAGAAATGAGAAATTAATGCTTCAGTCTTTAGGGTTCATCCACTCTTATTTTCATCTTTACAATAGTTTAATATTAGGGTGTGTAACCTTTTATACTAGAAAGTTTGGCAGTGCATGAATTCACTACCAAAAACGAGAAAACAAAACCCAAAAACCCAAACTGGGATACAAGAGGCTTAGAAAAAGGGTTATCCAAAGTGCAGGAAAACATTCAAATTAGGAAGCATTTAGGACAGGAGAAAATATTAGAACAGATTTTATGAAAAACTATTTCCACCACAGTGGGTACAACAGCAGCTACACTAAATATCGCTCCAACATGCTTCCTTATCTGTTGCTGCTTGTACAAGTGCACTACATTTATTAAGACAGCCTCTGCTCTAAAGGTAAGCAAAGTTTGCTCAATTAAAGGTTAAACTAAAAATAAAGATTCTAGCATAACAGGAAACAGTTGCACTTAGAAGAGAACTAGTATATAGCTGCAGAACAGACCTGGAGATGTACACATGCAATAGAGGGCAATAAAGCATGGGATTTTGCTTTTATTACCTCTAGTCTTTAACTCGTCTTCTTCCACTTCTATATCTAAGTCATCAAACACAGCTGCTAGCGGAATCTTCAGTGTGGGATTACTAGGTATTTTAAAATCCTTAAAAGAAGAAAAAGAAGAAAAAGCATATTTACTTGTATGTATCCACTTTCCTCTTGATTGAACTTATGTATAATTTCACCAACAAATCTACAAACTGAAAATTACGTGAATGCATGTTGAGATCTCACTGCACGTAAAGTAACAGGATTCTACAGCTACCCTGCTAAAGTTTACTAAGAAAAACCCTGTATTTTTGTTTTCAGATTAGCAGTGACAGCATTGCACGATTTTATGACAACTGCTGAAGAAACAAAACAAAGCACATTATAGTATTTCCTTCCCTTGGATAACAAATAGTAAGGCAGCACTGAAAAACTAACAAACTAGTCATGACAGAAAAGTGAGTGTCTATGTTTTTGATGTGCCACCAGATGGCTCACTATATTTAAGGATGACAAACTGTTGGAAGCAAAATGTACAAATAGAGAATTAGAGCATTAGGTAGGCAGACGTTTATTGCATAACAAGCTCTTTTTGTGAGCATATAAATAAAGGTTCTAAACAAAATATCTGACTGATTTTGTAAGGCCTACTGATTTTTCTGTGTATTATACACATTTCCTTGGACGACTAAGACAGATTAACTATAATAGAACAGAAATTCAGAAGTCTGAACCCCAGCTTCATATCAAGTTATCGCAATTTCTGGACTTAAAAACTTCTGGAATTAAAGAAAACCAACAACATTCCCATGGTACTGTTTCAATGGAGCAGCTGGCATTTTATGGAAAAAATTAACAGATTCTATTCATATTAAATATTAAACTTTAAAGTAAAAATATCACAGGATAATTTCTCTCTGCATATAATGAAACACTGCCCATCTTTCTGTCCAACCTATGCATTACGGTGTCTCTTCCATAGCTCTGTGCCTCAAGCAGAACAATTTTAGAAATACTGTACTTGTGTCAATTTCAGCTGAGTTACCTGACATTATTATGTAAGTGCCTTAAACAGGCAATGAAGAAAAAACACCATTTTCTCAGACACATGTGTTATCCAATTAACATAACTTTCTCTGCAATAACACTTATCTGGAAAACTTTATCAGAGTGACCAGTACTGATGCCAGTGAAGACAGGAGAATCCAGGAGAAGATAACATAACAAAGGAAACCTAACCGATCCTTGTTGAAACTGCAGAAGAACAAGGCAAGCAAACAGCATATTTCAAAATTCTCTGCATAATGTCTGCTTCGCTCAGCTTTGCTTCTAACTTGTCTCCAATACCGGCAAATGCTTTGTTTTCTGACTCATCTTACTATTATAATTTGTTAATAAATGTGGAGTTATGAACAGTCAAGCACTTTATAGAGTCTTGTCTTTCAAGTCTTAATCATATAAAACACTACAATCTTAAGCCTGTGTTTTACTGGACCGATATCAATTTCCTAGGTACTGGCCATATTTTTCTCCTTGGCATATTTGTACTCCTTGTAACCCTAACTGCCACAGAACACTTAGGATTTTTAATTTGAAACATATTTTTCCACATGAACCAATACAGTATCTTTGTCATTCCACACCAAAATGCTACACATATATAGAATATGCACAGGTTTCTACTGCCTTCTTAGTAATTTCTTGCATAGTAGTTGAAGTCTTAACCATTCAGAAGTGTCTGTGTGCAAAACACTCCACACATGTACAGACATAAAACCCAACACCTTTTCAGCCATTTATCAAAGCTGAAAGCTAGATGTTTACAACTCAGAAACTAAGTTAAAGGACTAATTTTAAGTGCCTTATATTACCAGCTGAATGAGGTTAACAATTAGCATGATTTCTCTAAAAGCACAGTGCATGTATGAATTTATTTGTATCTCAGGCACACTAAGGCATTCTGCCCTCCCTCTAAGTTAGTAAGCAATTAGTGTAAAGAGTTTTGTAAATAATGCTCCAAGTGCTGACAGAATGGGGCAGAAAAGGTGAACTATTTTAATCTGGTAACCTTCAATTTAACCCTGTGCTGCTTCCGTACTTAGTTTGTTGTGGATTACAAACAATCAGACAATAAGAGGAAAAAAAGCACTTAGGAAGCATGCAGTACACAAAGACAGAATGCAGAAGTTGGGCACTGTCTTTTTAAAGAGATTTTATAGAAATAGAAATTAATAGAACATTCAGTTGCAAGAAAGGAGGAAAAGTCAGTATCTGAATTGAGAGAAGACACTATGTTTACTGCAAAGCTACAGCCACCTTTGTTTCATTGGGTTAAATAATACCTGCATGCTATTTTCTTGTGCTTGCTGAGATAGTCTTGATTGTGGTAGTGGAGAATGAGATCCTAATTTTCTATCCAAGAATACTTCCTTACTACAGGCATAACACCAGACACGAAGTGTAGTAAGGTTGACAGTCAGACAGTGCTGTGTCTCCTAAAACAGAACAGAAACCAAAACTGTGATTCAGAAATGTTGAACAATTAAATATTGCTACATGCAAAGCAGAACATAAGTATTGAAATTCTAGATTTTTCGACAATGAAGCAAATATGTATGTTAGAATATTAAAAAACACCGATTCAATCACTGAAAGTTAAGTGCAAACTATCCAACAGTCATTCTTAGTGTAAGTCACTCAAATTAGCAAGAAGGTACAATGAGAAATTAAGCCATGTACAACGTGCCTCTGCGTAATTACAGAAACAACAAGAAAGTCTGTGGTCAGAAGTGCTACAATTCCCAACAAACCAATTTTCCAGGAATGTCTGCCATTGGTTGTAACAGTCTCCTCTACAATAAGAACAGTGTTTATTTCTAGTGATTTGCTGTAAGAAATTCAAGCTATTTAACAATCAAAAGAGAAGATTTTCAGTTCAGCTACAGTAAAAAAAGCTCATAACAAAACAAACATTCTAGGCTCAATCAGTTCCCCTGTTGACAGCTTCATGATGTGAAGCAATGTAAAAAATTGACAGATGATATTTTACTGTTCCAATCTTCACCTTTCTTTTTTAACCTCTTTGCTTACTGTAAGATTCTGTACACAGTTGCTATCATCCTCCATATATTTCCGCTAATCCTTCTTATATTTCTTCCTTACATGTCATCACTAGCCAGTTTTATAGACTATAAGGGATTTGCTAGAAACTAGGAAAAAACTACCACTCTGCAGGATGCCCAGATTCCCCCTCCCTTCATTTAATAAGGCCTGTACAAGAACAATGTTTGTAATATAAAATCATAGAATCGTAGAATTACCCGAGCTGGAAGGGACCCAAAATGATCACCCAGTCCAACTCTTATCTCTACACAGGACACTCCCAGCATTCACACCGTGTGACTGAGGGCATTGCCCAAACGCTTCTTGAATGCTGGTAGTCTGGGTGCTGGGACTGCTTCCCTGGGGAGCTGTTCCAGAGCTCCAAATGTGGACCACAATTTCATTAAGTAGCCCTTCCCCTACTAAAACATCATAAATATCAGATTGTGTAAATATTTCAGACAATTTTAATCATGAGAATATTCTTGATTCTGCAGCTTATGCTATATAACTAATTACAAGTCTCCAGAGCAACAGCTTATTTATTTTCCTGAAGCTGACATAATGCATGATTATCTGGAGTGCAAGGAGGCTTGCTGGTGGAAACTGGAGTAAGCAGAAATAAATTGACTCATGTCAACCTTGTTTTTCTCGTTATTGAGACTTTCTGAAAAAAAAGTCTAAAAGAGGGTTTGCCACCCAGAAATCAAAATTAACTAACAAGAAAATCAAGACAAGGATGTCACTGACAGCAAGCAAACTATCCATGCCCTTTCTCTCACCTGGCAAATACATAGCATTACCAAATCAACATGAAAGTCAGGAATGAACTACCACAGAAAGCCAAGAGGTGTAAAATTGCAGGCAAGAAAGTCAGCACCATCTGTTCCCCAACTGCAGTACAAGCAGCTCATTTATGTATCTATTGTAAAGGCTCTAGAACTATGATTCAGCTTAAATAGCTGGCAAAACCCCCTGTATTTACACAGACTTAAATTAATGCCTTATTTACTTGTATCATTAGGGTGGTAAAGAGCACTCACGGAGTGTACTTCTTCTAAGAGCCCAGTATATGCACTGTTCATTTTTATACCCAACAGGACCTTTTTGGGGGTGGTTTTATTGTTGAGGTATTTTTAGTATCATTAAGGAACAAAAACTGCTTAATGTGGAAGCTTAAATGTATTTCCTAACAGACAAATTGTAAACTGGTGACAAGAATATCACTTAATTGGGAAGTCAGCAATTCTGAAATGACATGTTAATGAAACTGCCACCCCTCTGTCATCAGTGTAGTTGTTAAGACATGATGATGTACCTTGTTTGTTTCATTTTGGCAAGTGTGCACAGAACAGACCGTAAGTTAACGACGCAAACAGATGCACTCAAGCTGTCCAGCCTTGCCAGAACTTGGCATGCTGGGGAACACAGTGCCCACACTCCACTGCTCCTACCAAGCTAGATCCAAAACCAGGACATATCAGGAAACGATATGCTCAGCTCAGCCTACAGGTTCTTCATCTGTAGCCACTGGAACAGGGAGCACAATGCAGAAACAAACCACCTGTTTCTGGTAATTTGTAATTCTTATTTTACGCTGTTCAGCTCTCATCTTCATTAATCCAACTTCCCTCCCCTTATCCAACAGGCAGCCACAATCCTAAAATGTTACTCTGAAGCAGTGAAGAACTACATAGAAACTGAAGTACTCAAGAATTCTTTTCTCCATGTCTTGAAAATCATCAGTAATTGTTGTTCCTTCTTTAATCTTCACCATGTTCGTTTAAGGAACACAATAATGTCAGAATTATACAATTAATAATGCAGCTGCATAACCCATACTCTTAAATTAGTAAGACTGCCTTCTATAGATGAAAAATAATCCTAGCTCATCGGACCTCTAAGCAATCATGCTAAACACAGGTTATTGACTTCACGAAAATGAATAAGAAAGGTTCTCTAATTCTACTTCACTGCTTTGCACATACACGTACCTGGGAATGAGTGGTACTGTGATCAACGTGGGATTCACCGCACCCGACATATGTGCATCTGTTCTGTTGAGCAAGATATGAAGTAGTACAGAGAATTAAAAAGTGGTGTCGAAAAGGTTTACAAAATAGCAATACACTGCCTGTAAAATTCACTCATATTTCAAACTTGCCAAGTCCTACACAAGCCAAGAGACATGCACAGCAAGCATTAAAATAAGTATCGCCTAAAGACATCAGAATGCTGCAAGATTTAACTCAACTCATTAGCAAGCAGTTTTAGACATTTAAAGCATTTGAAACAGATTTTTTTTTTTACCCACTTTGATGTGTTTATTCAGATTAAGGTCACCATATATTTTTTATAATTCATGATTTGGTAGGGATTGTTAAAGAAAAGATGAAGTCTAAAATACTGACCTGCAACAGCCTCAGAACATGACACACTTATACAAAAATGCCTGTACGCCCTCATCTGCAGTGCCTGTTTATCAGAGGTATTACTTCACAATTAATTAGTTCTTCACCTTTAAATAATAGTTTCCAGCACTGTATCATTAAGTACTCACAACATCCTATTTAGAACACATAAAATAATTGTTGATTTTAGTTGTACTAATTACAAAACATATTTGGCTGAGTTGAGCGTGGAATCTTGCAGCTGCCAATCTTGAAGCAATTTTCATTAATTCCTCATTTGCATGAGTCAAGACAATCACATAGGAGGGTACAGCACGTTATCTGTATAATTCTCTAAGCAAGTTAATTTATAAAATCAAATAGCAGCTGAATACAACTTTCTTCATTAAATTTTCACAGATATTGGTTAAGTTACAGAGAGTGAACATGCTGGGATCTCACCATGTTTTTCTACCGAAAAAGGTGAAGGCAAGATGCCAAGTCATCCAAGAGGAGATACATCTCAGCATGACACTAAGTGTCCTACTACAATTGGAAAAAGGCTCTCCTATGGAAGTGTAGGTATGAAATTAAGTTTTTCAGTAACACTTTGAGAGCTCTAAGTGAGAAATCAAAAATGTGTTTTAAGCTTCACAGCATTTTCCCACCTGCCAGGTCGGTGCATCCCTACACACCTCTTCCTACTCCCAAAACGGTTTTTATACATAATTAAACTTCAAACTATTGAACAAAAAGACATTCAAAAACATTTTCTTTCCCCTTTGTTTCCATCTCTTACGGACAGAAAAACCAAAATAATCTGATGTGTTGTCATCATAATCCACTTAAAAGGAAACTAATTAAGTATGTTTTTTTCCACACATACATACACCTAAAGGTTTGGAACTCAGCTTAGGTATCTTCCCAGCAGGAGTTAAATAAATCTTGCAAAAAAATGAAGTCAAGCCTACAGAGTAAAATCTCAATGTCTGGAAATAGCTGTAGGTGTGGAGAACTCATGAGATTTTAAAAACTATATTACCTTAACTGTTGGTATCGTAGATCAGCCAGAAGCAACATTTTCAGAGTTTTTTGTTTTAAATACACTGAAAATAATGTTTTTCACAGATGGCAAGAATAGTATGGCAAAAGCATATATAAGAAAGAACTCTATACAGGGTGACAACTGTACAAAATTCATACAAAGTTTGAAGAATGCTTAAACATGATTCTACAAGTTTCAAAATGAGTTTTTCCTTTGCTTTGCTTAGGAATAAAAAGAGATATAATCAGATAAGAAGTAAAAAATATTTTTACACTGTAAAAAGTCAACATTCACTGCTAAAAGTTATTACTATAAATGCTAAGAGAGATGGATAGAAAGTAACTTAATTCAGGAGCAATACATTATTTTTCAGATCTACAGACCTGGGGAAAAGACCAACAAACATCTTAAAAACTAAAAAATATCATAACTCAAGAAGAAATGTTAATATGCTATTTTCTTATAAAAAAAACCTCTTTGAATAGTTTTAATTCTTAAATTACAGAAAATGCATATCTGATAAAAAGTAAATAATTTTAAAAATAGAAAACTGCACAAGCGGTTTTGCTTTTATATAATAACTTAAAAAAACTAATTTAAAGAACTTCATTATAGTTGTTTCTTAAAAAAAATTACTATCAAGTTTATCTACAGATTACTAGAAAAGGACCCTACTATGGAATAACAGAACAACTTACCTCTAAGCATGCCCAAAGGTTGGGTCCTCCGACTTTACAGTCCTGACAAGTGCCCTATTAAACACACAAAGTATTACTTCACTTATTTTCACCAGTAAAGCAGAACTTTGAGACAAAATGAGAAGAAAATCCTGTAAAGCTTGGTATCAACTGAATAATTTTAAGAAAGAAAAAAAGGATGTAATGATAACTAACTCAATTTCTGTTGCTTCACATAATCTTACGATCAGCATATTTTTGTAGTAAAACCTTGGATCTCTCTCTGAGTTTTCATCATAAACAAAAAAATTGTTCTTTTAAATAAAGCATAAACATACACTATGACATATTATTATGAAAATTCTCAAAACTGGTCTTTGCTATCAATATAATCTAAAAAGAAATGAAAGTGATAGAAGATGTAATAACTGCATATTCCTGTTTGCAAGCAGTCAACACCACCTGCAAAGGTTTACAAAAAAAGATGTAACACCAGAGGAATTCTGTACGCCCCCGCTGGAAATTGTTATCCTTCCCAGATAGAGAAGTTGAGCACCTTGGACAGAAAAAGGTTTGGCTTTTGTCACCTCGCAGCCACGATAACGTGTTACAAGACCTTTTGTCACCTCCCAGCTACTCTAAGGGGTTACAAGATCTTCCTTTGTTCCATGTATTAATACTAGGTGGAAATCAAGAGTTCAGGTAGGGGCAGTTTCTCAAACTGCAGCTCCTGCACCAACATTGCTATCCAAGAAAAACTTAAGCATAAATTTGTTACAGTTTCTACTTGAAGTCAGTTCACTTATATTACATTAACATTCCAGTTAACTGCTACAATGGCAGTATCTGAAAATAAAGCTTATCTTGGCATTATGCTAACTCTTTTAACTAGTATTTCCATTAAAACATCACTTTCTTTGGAAAACACTGCTGGGAAAGGTACCCTTTTAAGTGTTAAGTACTAAAAAATAGTTCCTCAGTTTTATCAAGTCCGTAATTCTTCCCATACTCTGTTGAAACCTTACTATTCCAGTACAGATGATTTTCCCCTATGCTTAACATTAATGACTAATATTACATGACATGACATGCAGCTAAAATAAATGACCAGCATTAGATAGAAGAAAGTAAGCTACTATAACTCACATGAGATTTCTGTATCAACTCCTCTTTCGTTATCTCACCAACCGATTCCAAGTGCGGGCAATTGCTGCCGGATGATGACATTTCTGAAGCTGTATTTTCTGAGATCCTGTAGCCGGGATTTTCAGGACCAGAGAATCACTTGTCAAGAGAAGAATGAGTGAAACTCAATCCCTTACAGTAGGCAGCAATATTAGATAACTAATATGCAACACACAACTTTTAAGAGAATGTAGCTTTTGAAATTTAGTATAAGAACTTCATTAAGAGAATCCAGTACTGAAACAGAGGATTTCTAAAATAAAATCCTCTGATTTTTAGGCCATAAATTAACAGAACCATGAGTGGAACAGAGGTGCTTTGGATTATTTAACTTCCTGGATTCTACCATGGCACCCAAACATCATTAAACTCACAGTTTCCACGCCTACCCAGAGCTGATGGTGGTTTGGACTGTGTATTCTGGGAAGGCAACACCACTGTCGAATGCTGAAGCTGTGAAGGCTAAAACGCAGGAGCACGACTTGCTTGTCAGAGGAGAAGGAAACTTTATCTTGGTTTTATTTATTTACAAAGACACATTCTACATTCAGGCATATTACATATCAAAAGCAAACTGAAACTTCTAAGTCACACGCAGTACTGAACACTCAGGGAGCTTTTCTCTCATTTGAGTTCTCTCTGTCCATCCAAGGTTTCAGATGCAGACACAGGAACTTATCAGCTATAAAGAACACTAAATACCAACTTATCAGAACACTAAACACCATCACTTTAGCATTATTATTTTCATGCTTGCACAGAAAGCTATGATATTTTACATAAGGAAAATTTAAAAAGTAACTTGGTAATCTTCTTTTATATAAACACTGCAATAGATGTAAGCAGATAAGAACCACCCAAGAACTTTATTCCTGTTCTGTCACTTGAACAATTACTACTGATGCCTTGATCTCTCTAAAGCCCAAGAAATCTTAAGCTTTCTTTGCCCAATTATTATCTGTGCAATCTAGCATTCCTTTATCAAGGCTTGCAACTCTATTTCCATTCTAAACCAGTGATGCACGCTCCTTGACCTGTTTGCAGCCTTTAGCACTGTTAGCAACATCTCTTTCCACTTGGCCTGCTTGCTGTGGCAGCTCCAGGTCTCTTCCTTCTGCTACTTGACCAGTCACTCCTTTGAGTATCAATAACCTAGAGCTTTGATGGTGCAGTGGACACACCTTGCCTAGCAGGCACCCCAGACACACCTCCTAGCAAAGCTTCACTTTGCTACCTTTGACTTGGTCTTTACTTCCATCGCTTTGCAATAAGATCCCTTTGAATCAAGAATCATCTCAGTTATCTTCAACTATCAAAAGTTTTTCTTTTATACCTCTGTGTGTGGGTATAAATAACCTATCCTAGCCCTACAAACATTCTTATACAAGTGATATTACTAAAGTATTACATATTTGAGTAATAATATATAATACTTCATATAATTTATTATCTACATGCATCTACATACCTGCATATATATGCTTAAATATATTTTACTTATATAGAAATATCACAGAAGATACTTATGTTATATATATAACACCTATATACGTATACTCAAGCATGTGTGTATATCTTTCAGTCTTTTTGAATGTCACATTAACAGCTGTTCAATAAAATATTTAAGAACTTATCTCACAAGACCAAATGGAAATACTACAGGAAATAGATGAGGTCTAAATTCTCTTTCTGGGCCAATGGCATGACATTTAAAAAGCATTACTCTCAATTATAAGCTGCAACTGGAGAAGTATTTCTTCAGTTCAGTGTCTATTCATAATCTACGAGCAGTATTGCTGAAAGACACTTCACAAATATGAAAATGATAGTTTTTCAGGCCAAACCTCCCCAGCTTCAGTCATATTAGCAATTCTGCTTTGAACTGTAAAGTTCCTTTTCAGAACAGAAATGGAAACATGAAAGTACGTCTCATCTTGCACATTTTGCAAGGTCTGTTAAAACATTAAAAATGGATAAGTGAGTTTCAGATATATCCCTGCCAACCTTTAAAAAAGCTCAGTGGGAATTAATGCTGATTTAACACAAATGCTTTAGAAATACTGGAATAATAGATTAGTAAAGCTTTCAGATTACTTTTTTTTTATTGCAGAAGCTTTCTGAATGCATTATTCCACATAACACAAAGTAATGAATGAAGCGGAGACTTCCCCTCATACTACCAGATCTGTATTTAATAGCTACTCTTCACACCTGGAACCGCTCAAATCCAGACCTTCAATCCTGAACAAACTTGAATCCAGAAGTCTTGCTCAGGCTAGATTCTGTTTCTTGGTGCAGTCTGAATCTTCTCATAACAATTAGCAGAAAGACCAAAGCATGTTGAAACTCACGTCCCTGTGGTCGTGTTCCCTATTCCTGCCTGTAGGGAGTGCATCCCTTGTAGGAATCTAGTTAATGTCATATATTCTTTACATGTCATTATATAGGCAAAGCTGAATGGCCTTTTTTTCACCTTTCCTTAACACGATTCATAACACACCTCCTTCCATCCAGTAGCAACTGTGAAAACTCACTGTACTGCCAGAACCTTGGCAGCTTAATATACCTGCTGCAGTAACACGTTCTGTAAAACTTTATGTTCAAGTCTAAAACTGTAAAATTCATTTCAAAAACATGATTCATCCTCCATCTCTCCAAGTCCTCGCAAGCCCTGGGAAGCCCCTCCCTTGCTCACTGCCCTGCCTCCATTTCACCACTTCCTACTCTATCTGAAAAGATTGCTTATCTTCCTCTCCTGATGTATCTCATTATCACATCTGCTTTTCCACAAGCTCCTGCACTGCACTGACCTTATCCAGAAGTCACTTACTTGCATTTTTCAGTAATTGAAACCAAACCTGTTTCTCTTACATTCCATTTTATGCTCCTTTTCTGAAGCTGGGGTACATCTCTACTTTACTCCCCCAGTGATAAAGTCTGTACCGGGAAAGCACCTGTATATCACACAAACAGCTCTGCTGGGTCAGAAGAAAGGTCTATTTAGCCTGGTATCCTTTTCTCACTACTGACCAAAAGAAGAAAGATATCCACAGAACAATAAAAATATTACAAGAACATAAAGCTTTTCTGAATCCTTTCCAGCTCTGGGGCTTTCTGAACCAAAGGTTTGTATACCAGAAGGACAGAAAAAGGGTCTGGAAAGCATCTCTATCAGTAATTTCAACCTTCCTCAGCTTGAAGAGCTCTAAAAAATTTTTATCGAGACAGGAACTTAGACAGCAATTGTGTGTCTGGTGGTAACAAGACTGCTTCTGTTACCTTTTAGGGACCCTTCAGAAGTATTCCATGGTCTCACAGGGACCTTAGAAAAATGACAAGCTGAGAACCATGGACCTACATGTATGGGGTACAAGAAGTATCTTTATTTCATTGTGAGGTTAAAACCTAACTGGGAACCGAACCCAAGTTTTGACACCAACTGTTCATGATCCCATTCACACAAGAAGCCTCTCATCAAACGCTTCCCATACATTTGGAGGAAAACATTGCAGTTCCCCCCTTGTTCTCCCAAGCTCTCTCCATTGTTTCCACGGAAAAATTTATTTCAGCCCACCTATCTCAATGCATCCGACTACATCACTCAACTAAGTGAATAACTTAATGTTCAAAAGAAGGATTTATTAGCACATTTTTGCTTAGCGCATGCATAGCAAGTCATACTTAAAAAAACCCCAACCCTGTAACACCTATCTTGAACTCCAGTCTTTTTTTTTGGTTCCTGTTCATTCTTTGCATTCACAAAGAAAAAAACATTTGCCTAAGTGAGCCATCACAGAAATGTGAACCAGAATTTAAAGCACCATGAGTAGCAACCTATTTATTATTCAGCAGAATTCCATGGCATCATAAACATGCCAAAGAACCATAGAAGAACTATCACATATCCCTTCAAACAGTAAATGAATTGAACTGATCTTGAAAATTGTGTTCGTCTCATGCAGGGAGCCTAGTAGTTGCTAAAGAAACAGAACATATTTTCAATTCTCTCAAAAATTTTTTGAATTAAAGCTGATGTTTTTGTCTGCCTAATTATAGTAGCCAACACTTCAACAGATGTTGAAATAAATATCTATCTTTATTCATCCCTAAATACGGAGACATTTTATCGATCATTTTACAGGATTCAGTTAGGGAATGTCCTTAGATTTTAAGAACAAAAGGATTATTCCGAAGACAGTAATTACCTGAAGCTGTAATTGTATCTTCACTATAGGCTTTTATTAATTTGCCTGCACAGCTCTGAATAACAACATATCAAACCAGTAAGATATAAGTTCAGGCTTCTTATTCGCACTCACAGCTATTTTACTAATGATGCTCAGGAACAATTCCACTTAATATTTTTTTCTAATTTAAGGGCAACAAAATAAACACGACATGGGGGTACAATTTTGTATCTGAACATTTAATAACTCAGAATGCAAAAGAGCTGTGGAACTTCAGTAATTACTTAGCATACAGATATTCTTCACACTTCAGAAAAAAAACCCAGGCATTCACTTCAAACCATATCTGCCCATTGAAGCTACAGCCTTAAACATACCTGTGCAGGCTGTTAGAACATACATTTTCTATCAGTCTTCTAAAGAACTGTATTGTTCTTTAAAAGTTACTGGATTCTTTGACAATTTATTACAGAAATTACTGTAGCACAGCAGCGCACATAAAGGAGACTGTGACCAAACTCTAGAAGAGTCACCTTAGGTCAAGAAAGAGGGAAATCAATCTTAATTTCACACACTAAGTTCCTTTATATTCTGTTAATCAGTAAAGTGTTTTTGATTTTTATCTCCCGTCCTTTCTTATTTCTACCTTTTTCAACCTATCAACCAACTCTAAACACAAGTATCACATTTTCTTGGGAAAAAATGACAACACCAGTACTATCTCTGGCAGAAAACCTACTTTCTCTAGTTAGAATAAAATCTGGTATTTGCTCAGTAAATGACCGAACATGCTTGGTAAGCTGATGGAAGACACTCGGTCCTTCCCTTCAGGCACCAAGAACTGTCCATCCAAGAGAGACACAATTTAACTCGCTTTCATTAGGATTTTCTTCTGTCACAACTTATAATTCCCAAAGGGAAAGGACATTAAAAAAGCATTTGAATTGGGAGTACGTCCTCTTACAGGGTTGGCTATTTTTAAATTTTACATCGCCTTCTAGACTATACAGACCTACCACTCATTTCTTTCTTCCACCACTTTAAATCCTAACTCTGAGACTCAGGAGTTGACCTGTGTGTTCTAAGAGGATTTTCCTAACTCAGGCTCTGTCTGCGTGCAGGAAGAAGCCCACAGGGATTTTCCACTGGCAGCTGCACCAGTGCGTTTCATTCCTCTCACACGGGGATCAGACACCTCAGGGAAGGAGCAGAGGGACTTGCAGGCAGCTCACTGGGATCAGGAATTGCACCGCCTGGATCCAGCTGTGGTGGATCCCTGCCCTCTGCCCGCTCCGGGCAGTGCTTTGTGGGACAGGGAAGGGAGTGAGGGAGGACAGGGAAAAAGGGGGATGGGGAAAGGGGGGGGGGGTAAAGGACAGGGAAAGGGGGGGGGGGGGGGTAAAGGACAGGGAAAAGGGGGGGGGGTAAAGGACAGGGGGGAGGGAAGGACGGGGAAGGGGGAGGGAAGGACGGGGAAGGGGGGGGGAGGACGGGGAAGGGGGGGGGAGGACGGGGAAGGGGGGGGGAGGACGGGGAAGGGGGGGGGAGGACGGGGAAGGGGGGGGAGGACGGGGAAGGGGGGGGAGGACGGGGAAGGGGGGGGAGGACGGGGAAGGGGGGGGGAAGGACGGGGAAGGGGGGGAAGGACGGGGAAGGGGGGAAGGACGGGGAAGGGGGGAAGGACGGGGAAGGGGGGGGGAGGACGGGGAAGGGGGGGGAGGACGGGGAAGGGGGGGGGAAGGACGGGGAAGGGGGGGGAAGGACGGGGAAGGGGGGGGGAAGGACGGGGAAGGGGGGGGGAAGGACGGGGAAGGGGGGGGAAGGACGGGGAAGGGGGGGGAAGGACGGGGAAGGGGGGGGAAGGGGGGGGAAGGACGGGGAAGGGGGGGGGAAGGACGGGGAAGGGGGGGGAAGGACGGGGAAGGCGGGGGGGAAGGACGGGGAAGGGGGGGGGGAAGGACGGGGAAGGGGGGGGAAGGACGGGGAAGGGGGGGGAAGGACGGGGAAGGGGGGGGAAGGACGGGGAAGGGGGGGGAAGGACGGGGAAGGGGGGGGAAGGACGGGGAAGGGGGGGGAAGGACGGGGAAGGACGGGGAAGGACGGGGAAGGACGGGGAAGGACGGGGAAGGGGGGGGGGAAGGACGGGGAAAGGGGGGGGGAAGGACGGGGAAAGGGAATAAGGAGCTAGACCCACCCGCGCTGCACGGCCCCGCCCGGCCTTGGGCCGTGACACCGCCCGTTACACCGCGCCCGGGTCCCCCCTCATGGACACCAGGCCCGACCCCTCACCCTCCTCTTACCGGGAGGGGCTCACGGTGCGCAGGTCCCAAGGCTACGCCTCACACCGACGGTGAACGCCGGCCCCAGGGGAAGCGGCGGTGGCGGAGCGGGGCCGTGGCGGAGCGGGGCCGCGGCTCCTCCCGTCACACGCACGAACGCCCGCGGCCGCAGCTGCGGCGGCACCGGCGAGGGACGCGCCCCGGACAAAGATGGCGGCGCCGACCGCCCGCCGCCGCTCACGTGAGCGCTGCCCCTCACAAAGATGGCGGTGCCAGGCTCGCTCCCTCACCCCGCCTGCGGGGGGGGCTGCCCTCTATAAAGATGGCGGCGGAGAGCCTCAATTGCGCGTGTGAGCGTTGCCACGCGCAAAGATGGCGGAGCCAGGCCTGCGCCCCGCCTTGCCCGGCCGCTGCCCTCGGTAAAGATGGCCGGCGCGCAGCCCTAGCGGAGCCGCTGGGCCCGGAAGCAGATCCCCGTACCTTGGCAGCCCCCGGAGCGGGGAGGGAGCGGCCGTGGTGCTGCCGTGGGCTCGGCAGGTAACGGGGGGCACGGCCCGAGGGGCTGCGGGGCTTGGGCATCCCCGGCCGCGATGGCGGGGGAGCTCGGCGGGACTGGAGGGAGACGGGGGCTGCCCTGGGGGACGGAGACCTCCTCGCTGTCTGCACCTGCCTGAGGGGAGGTTGTGGGGAGGTGGGTGTTGGGCTCTTCTCCCAAGTGACAGGTCGAGAGGAAATGGCTTCGAGTTGCACCAGGGCAGGTTCGGAAAAAATTCTTCACCAAAAGGGTTCTCAGGCACTGGAACGGCTGCTCAGGGCGGTGGCGAAGTCACCGTCCCTGGAGGGGTGTAAAGGATGATGCGTTCAGGGGCCTGGTTTTGTAGTCGACAGGGGCGGCTGGACTCGCTGATGTCAAAGGTCTTTTCCAGCCCAGTGGTTCCGTGACAGGGGAATGGTGTTGGCCTCGATGAGGGATGCGGCACAGCCCGGCTGAGGCCGGAGGGGAACACAGCTGGACCACCTGTATCCCCATCCATCCGTGGGTGTCAGGGCTCTGGGAGCAGGGGGACCACACCGTGATACAAGAAGTAGTTGCTATTACCAAAAGTGGAATATTTTGGCTTAGGCTAAAGTAAAGTTCCATCTAAGTGATTTTTGAATGTTGGACAGAATGTCCCTCTGATAACATGTCTTCTTGATAGCATGTTTTTTCAAACAGTGTTTTCCTAAACACTGTTCAAATAGAAATTATAAAGTCTTAAGCATGGTACATCCTAACAGGTGTATGTTCTTGTATAATGACCTCTGTTTGCAGTCTTTCCCGATCTAAAATACAAGGTCAGACAGAGAGCTGGCTCCAAAGCTCCAATTAGCAGAGATTTGGCTGTTTTGAAGTTCATAATAAAATTAAAATCAGTCCTTGGAAAATAATAGAATATGCATGAGCTTTCTCAAAAAATTTATACACCTGTACGTAAGTGGGAAATACCTTCTGTCTCAGCTCTTGTCTTGTTATGTTCCCTCATGTGTCCAGCACTGAATTAAAGGGTACTTGTTTCTAAAACTCTAAAATTAGTCTTAGAGAGTTTATTTGCTGGCATTCTCAGTAGCAGTCTTTTGATGGGGGAGATGGTGCCAGGCTGTTGTTGTCATCCCTCACTGTGCTTCTGCAGAAAACTGAGGTTCTAAAGGATGTGAACTTTTTCTGGCTGCTCTCAAATCTTTTAGCCCTTAGCTGGCAAATGTGTTCTTCCACCAGTGGTGACTTTTGGATAGTTAGACTGAATATTAGGAAAAATCTCTTTGCTGAAAGAGTGGTGGAGCGTTGGAGCAGGCTGCCCAAGGAAGTGGTGGAGCGTTGGAGCAGGCTGCCCAAGGAAGTGGTGGAGTCAAAGCCTCAAAGCCTTTGGATATTGTCGGATAATTGGTTGTAGCAAGGTGGGTGCTGGTCTCTTCTCCCAAGTAACAATTGATAGGAGAGGGAATGGCCTCAAGTTGAACCAGGGGAGATTTAGATTGAATATTAGAAAATGTCTTTACTGAAAGAATGGTGAAGCATTGGAACAGGCTGCCCAGGGCAGTGGTGGAGTCTCCTTCCCTGAAGGTGTTCAAAAAGTGTGTAGATGTGGCACTTTGGGGCATGGTTTAGTAGGCATGATGGGGTTGGGCTGACAGTTGAACTGGATTATCATAGAGGTCTTTTCAAGCCTTAATGATTCTGTTATCTTGGAGACAGGTCTGCTTCCATGTGTGATTTAGAAGATACCGTGAGTGAACTGCCAGCTGTCAGAAGCAGCCTGAGCCCTCTGTGGATCCTGGTTGTACACACACAGGTCTCTGCTGAAAGGAAGGGGCCTGTGCTGAGCCAGCATATTTGCTGTCTTCTCATTAAGCACGAGTCTAAGCTCTGCTCAAAAACATCAGTCAAACAAGTCGTCTGCCTGCTGTGGAAGAGATTCAAGCTAGGAGAAGAAGAAAGCTGTCCTGGGCTTCCATTGCATAATTTAGTGTGTCTCCTTCATTTGACAGAGTATTCCAGAGACCATCTGTGACTGTTTTCAAGACAGTTCCACTTAATGAGGTTATGGGAGAGAAGGAGCCATGTCAGAAGAAGCTGTCACTGAGGCACGATTTTCTCTGAAGACGGTAGCTTTGCGGGTATTTCATTTCCCCCTTTCTTGGTATTATTCTCTGAACCAGGTAATTATACCTTATCTCAGCATTGTCACTTGTAATTTATGTTTAGAAGCCAAATTGTAGTGTTGTGCTCACTCTTCTGAGTTCAAAATTAATTATATTTGTAGGAATATCTTGATTTTAGTTTATTTAGAGCATTGAACTAAAATAATTGAGGCTTTTTGTCTTTTTCTACAGATAAATGCTTACTAAATTGCTTAATAAATTGCTTTATCTGCATTGTATACCAGTCTTCATTTTGCAACAGCACAATGAATCTCATCAAATCAAATGTCAAAATCCTCACATTTGTCTTTTTTTAGTAGGGTTTTTAGGTATTTAAAAACTAAACGTAAGTGTCATTAATTTTTTTCAATAATAGTATTGAGTGGCATCTGAAATATTTTCTAAACTGCCACTCACTAAACTAACCTGGATGATTTGTTAATGCAAATCAAAAATCCTGTTTGATGACCTAAGTGGCGCATCACTAAAAGAAGGCAGCAGTTCTTTAAAAAATAGGCAGGATTTTAAACCTATTCAGTTCTTTATGCTGTTTTTGTTTGTTTTAATTAAGGAACATCTTGAAAGGAAATCTTAGCACTTTGTTAATCACACCATTGTCTTTTATGGATTGCCCTGAAGTGATTTATTTTGGGGTTTTTCATTGATATTCTAGGCTAGTTTTCACTACATAAATGGCAATATGCATAGCAGTCACTCAAATCTGGCCAAAGAGTAAGTCTATTCAGGCTGATGGAAGCTGGAAAAGGATTGTGAAACTGACACTCCTTGTCTGCAGGGAAACATAGGATTTGTCCCTTGAGTCAAAGACAGATGAGGAGCTACAATTGTGTTGTAGAGATTCAGAGGAGAGAGGCCTTAGTTGCCTATAAACTGATAACTGTGATAAGCAGTTCAGGGAAATAAGTCAGAATTGCATGAGAAAATATTAAGGATTCAGTTGCATCCCTCAGAGAATAAATTTCTTGTAGAGTGATGCTGTAATACCCAGGAGAAAAAAAAAGTAGTTGTAGATGGGTGTCGAACATATGGTTCAGTAGTGTTTTCCATTCTGTAAGTGCTGAATCACTGGCAAGGATAACGGAAACAAAAAATGTTTATAATTAGGAATGCTAATAATATTTTTTAAATTAGATATTAACAGGTTCTAATAAAGTTATACTTTTAAAACCTATGTCTTTAATATTGCTGGTTTTTACTTTTATTGAATGAAATGCTTGTAAGCAAAAGCTATGTCACTTTTGATATTTGCACATAAATGCTTTTGAAAGTGCTGCTGCATATAAAACCAGGATGAGAGCTTCTCAGCCTTGGCTGCATCTGACTGTTTTCACATCTTTTGTTGTTACTTTTAAAATTTTTACTGCAAGATCACTGATTCTCATTACATTGCAGTGCATGCATATTCTTTTCAAATATCAGGTGCAACTGTTAATTTTCTCTTCCTTAGAGGTTTTCATCTTACTGTTAATTTATTTATGATCATACTTGGAGGCACAGACAAGATTTTTTAAAGAATCCACTTATGGTTCTTTAAAACCTTGAAGCTCACAGAATTAAATGCTAGAACTGAAGTTTCAGCGTCTGTTGTTTGGTTATTAACCATCTTCTGTTAAATATAACAGCCTCTTTCAGGCATGTTTGTGCTGCATTTCAGGGATTTCCTTTTCCTCACAGAAAACCCAGTGCAGTGTTAGGTTTTTGGCATCAGTCAAGATACAGTGGAACCAAAGGACAGGGTTCTCAAGTCAAAGGTCTTTGACTTGTTGATTGCAAACTCAATGCGGAGCAAAGCTTTCAACCCTTCTTTGAATTACACAACTCTAATGGTATTCAACAATTGCACAGCAAGCAGTGACTGCCCGTGCAGAGGCACCTTGTGTGGGCAGCACACTCTCTATGATGAAATGTGTTACAGAAGCACCATATTAACCCCAAGGACATCAGGTCTGGTTTTCTCCCAGCAGTCTGTTTCTCAAGAACCATGGGCTTACTAAATGTTTTGTGGATGTGGACTCCAGTTTTGAGTTAAACAGCTCTTTTCTTCCTTGTATATCTTTCCACTTTGAATTTTATAAACTTTATTCATGGCTTTTATTTCCAGTTGCTTGTGTGTGTGGTTCTGATTTTCTGAGTTAAACATTTGTAAAGCTATATTTGATCTGTGTTCAAAATTAGACTTAGCAATAAAAAAACTTCAGGTTTATTTAGAGAACTATGCTTAAAAGTATGTTCTTCCCAAATTGAAACAGCGTGCAAATGTTAGCTTGTGGTCCTCTACTTTTTCACAGTGCAGGGAAGCAGTCTATTTGGGAAGGGTGAGTTTCTTCTTGCTGTTTGTTTTGCTGTTGGAGAGTTAATTGTAGTCTTGCATTGTCTTGGCATTAAAATACTTGGATCCCTGTAGTCTGTGGATTTGCAATACGCCTCACAAGGGGGAGGAGGAACAGGTGCTGAGCTCTTCTCTCTGGTGGCCGGTGATAGGACTTGAGGGAATGGCAGGAAGATGTGCCAGGGGAGGGTTAGGTTGGATGTTAGTAAAAGATTCTTCACCCAGAAGGTGGTGAAGCACTGGAAGAGGCTCCCCAGGGAAGCTGTCACAGCACCAAACCTGACAATATTCCAGAAGCATTTGGCCAATGCCCTTAGACACACGGTGTGAATGTTGGGGTTGTCCTGTGCAGGGACAGGAGCTGAATTCAATCCTTGTGGGTCCCTTCCAACTCAGGTCACTCTATGACCTTATAGTTCTTGGTGCTGCAATTGTCCCACCAGCCCTTTGTAGACTCACTAACTGACTGTCACAGATTTTGGTCAATGTCCGTACTTGGAGTTGGTTGTTTCTCAGGCTGTGTGAGAGCAGCATCTCTTATCTCTCTCAGATGGGCTATAGCCTCAGCTGACCACACGCAGAGGAGGGTGGGAGAAAAGGTAAGAATTAAAAAGCTTATATTTCCAATAAATTCACATTCTTTCTCTTTTCAGATAAAGCTTTCCCCTGGGTTAAAGAAGCTTTTCACAGTAACAGCAGTGAGTGCAATATCTGTTATTTTTCTGGCCCATCATTTTAAAAGAAGACGTGGAAAGAAAACCAAGAAAGTGCCACCATGGGAACCAAGTCATCTGGTCTTAGAGTGCACCAAAGCAGCTGCGTCAGAAAAAGGTACAGAAAGGAACCCCTAGGGGTTTTTAATTTGTGTTTTGGAGAGGAGAAAAGGGGTGTGAGGGGATGGGTTTGCACAACAGTGAGAAAGAGGAGAACAAATTCTTTAATACTGAATGAGTTTGAATTGTTGAAGTAGAAATAGTGCAAATTGGGAACAAAATGTTTTATAAATAAGCTGAACTTGTTCTCAAAGCTGAAATTTTAATCATGAATTTGTATTAAAACTTTTTTTATGAATAGTATGTTAACAATGGGATTTGCATTTCTTGTGGATATATCTCAATACTGAGAAAAGCAGATTTAAATTTTATGGGATGGGAAAATAATTATATTCAAATGCATGGTTATTGTTATAGATCTTGACTGCTCTAGTTTGTAGTTTCTGTTATAGAACTGTAAATAAGAGAATCGTTGTTTGCTTCTAAACAGAATTTTATTGGAAAGAGTAAATGTAGTTGATAGATCTTGCTAACAAAAGATACCATGTTTGGAGCTTGCAGCACCTCTAAAGTCAGTGTATCTGTTAGGTTCCAGTTGTTCCAGCAGTCGACAAAACTTGACTCTTTCTCTGAGCTCTGCCAAGGAAAAAGGATCTCAGTCTTGTATCTGTGCAAATGGAGGACTCTTCAGTAAATACTCTGGTTCAGTTCAGAGCTTGGCCTCGGTAAGCAAAACTGTTTTTAAGGCTCTTGAATGTCTGTTAACTTGCACTGTTTATGCACCTAATGGTTTCACTGGGCTGAAACAGCTTTCCTGAACAATCTGCCTGGCTGGCAAGAGGTGCTGAGAAGGCCATCATAGTTAATATCCAGTAAAATAGTGTCTAGATGGATAACTCGGATGTAATGTGCTCTGACAGGAATGTAGTTTTAAGGATACTCTGTATAACAACACTACAAAACTTGTTTATTTATTCTTAAGGTTCAGAGTGCCACCTCTTGCCACAGTTGTGCTTGTGCCAATTCTAATTCCTGGGATAAAGCAGATGAAGATGATATTAAGCTTGTCAATATTCCAGTGACCACACCTGAAAATTTATATTTGATGGGTAAGTTATAGTAAGAGTATTCAGCATCTACCAACAATGAATGTAAATAATTTCGTGGGGTTTGTGGCAAAGTGAGACACAATATTATTGTGATGCTTTTTCACAGTGTCCTGTGGGTGTGTGTCTAAGAGCATTTCCATAAAATAATGAAAAATTACTTGCTCTAGAGTTTTTTAAAATACATATTCTTTTATTCCTGTTTTTGTGGTAATAAGCTATGGAATTTTAAAAAGTAAATAGGAAAAAACACACTGATCGTGTTTGCTTTAGTCCTCTTGTGAACTTCTGTATCGTATTGAAAAGGCAGAGATCCTTCTCCTTTTACTGGGAATTGCTACTGTTTTAAAAACTTACATCTCTGCTGCAATCGTGCTTATTAGCTCCATAGTTTCTTGTGGCTCTAAAATGTGGATGCATGTAGAAGCTGTGTATTTGATGGAACGGAGTGTTCCTGATCTCCCCTAGGAATGGAGCTTTTTGAAGAAGCACTGCGCCGATGGGAGCAGGCACTAACTTTCCGTAACAGGCAGGTTGAAGATGAAGCAAGCTGTGGCTCCATTAAGCTGGGAGCAGGAGATGCAATTGCTGAAGAAAGTGTAGAAGTGAGTACATTCAGTCTATAACCTGTTGATGCCCTGACCATTCATTGTCTTTCTTTACTTCTAATTCAGTTGCCAAATCTGAGAATGAACTCAAATTTCCAATTTAGTGGCATTGCATTTACAGAACATCCAACTCTGTCTCTTTTGATTCTTTCAGGTGGAAGGGGGGCAGTGGGGTGGGATTAGCTTTATTTTTTGGCAGCTGCTGTTGCATCAGTGTTTGCTTCTGGATGGTATTATTGAGCTACCAAGCCTACTAGTTCTCTTGCATAAAATCTCTTGGGTCATCCCTTTCTCTTATGACTGCGTGAGAGGATCTCTGCTTAGCAGAGATAAAGGTCTTGGGGAAAGAACATGAATTTATGAATATTCACAAATAATATACTGGAACTTTATTTGTCCTTTGTTCGCATGAACTAAATGCTAAAAGTTTTTTTGAAATAAACATACATTTATATGGCTTTCACTATTTCTGGTGTGTAAGCATCACAGAGCATTTTAAAGTATTTTTATTACATTTTATTTTTAATACACTAAATGAAATATATGTATGCTTAGAAAAGTCTGTATGGATGTGGAAGTATTCATCTGACAGTGCCCCTGTGTGGCTCGTAGGAAATTAACGTGGCATGGTTTGCTCTTTGAAGGCATGATATTAGATTTTATAAAAGAATCTTGCAGACTGTAAACAAATAGAGAATCTGCTGCTGTCTATCTTCTTGCAGGATATCATTAGTGCTGAATTCATTCATAAGCTTGAATCCCTTCTTCAAAGAGCTTATCGTCTTCAGGAGGAGTTTGAGGCCACCCTTGGGGCCTCTGATCCTGCTTCTCTGGCTAATGATATTGGTGAGTACTCCTATTTTACATTTTTATTGCTCATATTAATGACTCTGGCAGGCGGAGCAGTCACTGAAATATCTACTGAGCAGAATTATATTTATCAGTAAATAAACACAAAAAAATGAGATTCTTTATATTATGGAATGTTTGATGCAGAGCATATATTTTGGATGAGAATGAACTAAGAGAAATTGTTTTCCTTGTGGCTTGTCAGTATGCTTATTTGTCTCTTCAACTGTCAAACTGTGTGTGTGGTGATGTGGGTTTTTTTCTTCTGGTCTGACATACTTCACACACAAACCCAAACCAGACCAGAAACTCTTAGTCTGAAAGAGATATCCATTACCAAAGCTCTTATTCCTGGTGATGGAAATTTATGACAGTTGTGAGAGACTAAAACCAGGATATTAAAATACAAATATCGTGCATAGTTGCTACCAGACATGCTGATTAAGTACTGAGTTTGATTATTTACATGATTTGTTTAAGATGTTTGTAAAGGCTGATACTGTTGTGCTCTTTCATAATTCAAGATCGAGCATCTGATCTCAGATAATTGTCAGACTTTAACAGCAGAACATCCTCTGGGATCAGTTTTAGTCAGTAGCCTCGTTTGTTAGGCTGCATCTCAACTGGCACGAGGTGGCAGTGCTCACCTCTCTTAGCCCTCACATTATGTTGCAGCTACTGAATACAGCTCGGGCTAAGGTGGGAATTAAATTTAGGTCAGAGTTGGCTTTCTATCTGTGCACAACTGTTAATGTAATTCTTAAAAGAGAAAAGTCTTTGAATACTTTATTTTGGTGTCTGGAATTATAAGGCCTGAATCAAGTTGCGTTTTTTATCCATTATTAAATCAGAAGTTTCTTTGTAATTTCTTTCTTCAGGCAAAATTAATTAAATACATTTGAAGGATTCAGTGTGATGTTCAATGTGTTTCATTATTGTTTTGTTTGGTTGCTTTGGAAGTATTTTAAATTGATACTTTGTTTTTCTAGATGTGATAACTGGATTTTTGTTTACCAAGAATGTTCTGAGAATTCAGTTCCTTCCAAATGTTCTTTGTGGAAATCATTTCTGATCTCATGAGTAGATCTCTCTTACCTTATTATTAATTTGTTGTGCTGGCCCAGATGAGCGAGGAAGACAAGTAATGAAGTGGTTTAGTGAGTCGTGTTTTCACTGTTCAGGATTTGGGGCTTTTTTATCATTATCTTGTAATCGTGGCTTGAGTAGCAAGCAATATATTAAAGAATGCTTCCTTTTTTCAGAATGTTTTAGAACAAAACAGAAGGTCATCATCTTCTTCCAAGCACTGTGATCAGTAATATTCTTCTGAATTATCTGTTTAAATGGTTACAGTTTAAAATCACATTTGAAGTACAAATTGTACATGTAGATGAGAGATTTTTAAAAGAAAGATAATAAAGAAAAGATCTTGGAATGCATCAGGAAAATTATTCATTGCAGTCAGTGTAAGTTCTCAGCACAGAGCTGTAGAACAAAGGCCATTGCTATGTGAAAAGGACAGCATCTGCATTGAGGCAGAGATAGGATCTTGTTTTTATATGGGTTTAGATACAATCTTGGTTTTGTATGGCTTTAGAATAGTGTGTCCAGCTCTGTTCTTCATATTTCAGAAGATATGGAAATATAAGACAGCTCAAAACAAGCCATGAAAATGATCTATTTTTTGGAAAAACAAGCTAATGTTTGGTTTGTTGCGTGTGTCCAGCTCCTTATTGAAGAAAATACTGATAATACTTGTTCTAAATAGGTACTTACAAGTGGAAAAACTTGTGTGGTGCTGAGAGATTTGTAGACCTCGTTTGAAAGTCATAACTAGATCTGATTTCTGGTTGTTAAGGTGAAACAAGTTCAGTTCTGAACTAAGTGGCCTCTGAAGAACATTGAGGATATTTCAGTTGTTTAGATGATTTTTCTTTTTTTAATGCTGTTTTGAGGGATGTTTTCATTTCTCTGAGATGAAGGGATGGACTTGGGGGTAAATGGTCACTGTGTTCTTTATGGCATTTAAGCATTTCCCGTTGCTACTTGCTATTTTTTTTCTTTCATTGACATGGAGGGGAAAAAAAAAAAAGCTTTTGTTCTCCTTAACAGATTCATAACATTTGCAGACTTTATGCTTCAGGGTTTCAACTGTTGACCAACAACAGTAATCAGAAAATGTTTTGCTTTGTTTTCTCTGACACACATCATGGTTGGGTACAGTTTCTGGATTTTTCTTCCATTTTCTCCATCTGAAGCACTTGTGATTAACCACAGCCGGAGACAGAGCTCAGTTGGACAAACACTATTGAGTGCTATCAAAAGATTTGCTACATAATTATCTGACCAGCACTGCTTATTCAGAAACCCTGGCTTATAATGGCTTATAATGAGCTCCAAATTTACATTTACAAATGTGAACATTTCCATTGACTTACGATTTTCAGCTTTCTCTGTAACATTTTCTGTCACACCTCTGCAGCTCCTAAAACCATTCTCTCCCCTACTTGTCTTTGTGTCACAGATGTTGCTTCTTCCCAAAAGCTTTAAATTAGATTAGATATTGGAGAAAATTTATTCGCTGAGAGGGTTCTCAGGCAGTGGAATGGCTGCCCAGGGAGGTGGTGGAACCTCCATCCCTGGAGGTGTTTAAAAGACAGGCAGATGAGGTGCTCGGAGATATGGATAAGTAGTGGACAAGTACAGTTGGTCTCGATCTCAAAGGTCTTTTCTAATCAAATGATTCTATGATTATAAATGTTACTCTTCCCAGACCATCGTTTCCCTCTACCTAATGACGTTCAGATCTTAGTGCTGCCATAGATCGTTCATAACACAGACTTGCGTTTCATTTTGTGACCAAATTTACCAGCTGGTGTTTGTTGATATGATAAACAATTTGCCCACCAGCTTTGAGAAACAGCCTTTTGGAGGAGACTGTGGCAACATGTTACTTGGGAGAGTCAGGAATCAGTTACGTGGGACCCTGTTGCAATACAGCAGCTTCTCACTGCAATCACTGTCTTGCTGTCTTTCTTGATGTGACCTGAAGCACTTCTCTCTGCTATGAGGAGTCAAAGGTGCCTCTCAGAGCAGGCAATCCTCACTTGAAGTGGTTGCATGTTGTAGTCTAATTGCCTTTTGTTTGATTCTTGTTGTGTAAATTACCACCTCCAAATGTTTTTTTTTCCCCCTTGGTTATCTGTAAATTATATATTTTTCCCTTCCAGATGTTTCTATAAATATTCAGCTTTTAGCAGTGGAAGATACGGGTATAAATTAATACCTTTTTTCCCCATGGGTAGAATTCTATTAATAGGATTATGAATAATAATTATAATAATTGCAAATAATCATTTCAGCTCTGAGCTGTAGTTGAGTTATAAACAACAAATACAGCCCTGGAAAAGTCTTGCATTTTAAACGGGTGAACTAATGGAACGTGATTATGATCATTATTGTTGCATTCTCTACTGGACTTTCAGAATTATATAAACAAAATAAAATAGGATTTCTATAGCAGAAATATTTTGGGGTATGCAATTAAAACAAATATATAGGACTAAACTGCTCTTATCTTTATGCTGGTCCTCTTAGGACTGTGAAACAAAAGGCTTTCCTGAGGCGTGAGCTGCACTGAGTCAGGAAGGAGCAAATTGGCAGAAAACTATGAAACAAAATGTTAATCTGTTGTTACTGAGTGGTGAGTGTGAGGGGTACAGGGTTGAAAGCTTCCAATAGTTTCTGTAGTCTGTGCTTGAATAGAGATCTATTTTTTTTTCCCCTTATTTACTCTTTCTTTTTGTTTTTAAGATCTTTTCTAGCAGACTGAAATGTTAGTCGGGCTAACTTGGGAGGAATGCAGAGTTAGGAGCACAACAATAGCTTTACTTATGAGCAGAACTGCAGGTCAGAGGGGAAAATTCTCAAATTGTAGGGCTCCTTGTCAGTACTGAATTCCTAATACTTCATATTATTCTTTTGATTCCTACTGTAAAAAAGGAATGCTGGCACTCAAACTAATGGTGACTTGTATACACAAGCCCTTAAACTTTTTGATAATAATATTAAAACCTATGCCTTGGTTACATTTTTATTTTTTAAATATTTACTTTTTATTTTGTATTAATTATACAATTTAGGCAAATTAATTGTTTGAGCTACTGTGGATCTCTTCACAAAGGTCTGTGTTGTTGCATGCTTTTGTTGGAAGGTTTGTCTCTTTCTTTTTTTAATTTCCTTCTCACACTCAAAGATATGCCTGGCATTTGGGAGAGAATGAGCACAGCCTTTAACCTAGTGACAAAGCTCTTTGGAGAACATATTTACATATTAGAAACTTTTTCTCCAGCTGTTCTTAAAACAAGCAAAAAAATCTTTACATAACCAATAAAGCTGTTGAAAGTTTGGTTTTATTATTTTATTAACACAGACATCTAAAATGTTTCACTGTCTATGGACGAATATCTAGGGCCTGTGTTTTCCTTCCTGCCTCTGAAATGGTAATAGAAAAATTTTAGCTTGAGACTATTCTGGTTTATTTCATGATGCACAAGAAATGTTTCTATTTCTCAGGCTCCAATGAGGAGGTGAACAGTTTGTAATAATTCACTTAGGTGTGCTTTGATAATCCATAGTAATGTAGTCAAAGCAAGGTAACTTTTTATGATAGTTTGAAAACTTTTGTTTGCATTCTGTTCTCTGAAGATAAATTTACATAAAATGATTTCTTGGAAAGGTACAGACCGTTTTTCTAGTGGCTGAAACAACTGAAATCACAACAAAAGAAAATAATAGCTTTTTTTTTTTTGAGTGTGGAAATATATTCATCCCAAGAAACGCCCTTATAAAGAAAACAACTTTTCTGGGCTTTTCTTCAGATTTAGTAATATTATTCCAATCCTATTAAAAAAAAAATGTATTTTTTAAACATAATTTAGCTATTGCAGTTTGTGTAAGTTCAGTGACTGCTGAAGCTTACTGTGTTTTACAGTGAGGTCTCTGGTATTGCAGCTTATTGCTGTGGCTTCTTATTTTTGACTCTAGATACTCAGAGAGCAGATGCTTGAATTGAATAGTAGATCTTCTACTAACAGTAATATTTAAGACTTTGCTTTAAAGGCCTATTTGTCCAATACTAACAACACTTCCTTTCTAAACAGCATTCAGCAAAATTCTTTACCAGGAAGTACTTAGACACAATGTTGAACAGTAGAGTAAGATTCATACTTTAAAGTTCAACTTAAAACTGTAAAAAAAAAAAAAATGTTTTTAGGAATGTTGTCAATGAGAAGATCATATTGCTTGGCTTCCTCAGTGAATAGTCTTAATTTTGGCAATACTGTACTAAAATAACCTCACAAAATAGCTCTGCAGTGGAGTTACTGGTACTGAAAAAGATTAGCATTTGATAATCTGTATCTTTGTGTTGGTGTTTGATAGCCTGCACTGTATGTTTGTGTTTATCTTGAAGCTTAGATGCCATTTCACTGTGCAGTGAAACAGATGAGCTGAAGTCTTTTCAGCAGTGGCTCAGGATAATCTATTTTATTGTACATTGACCCAGCATTGGAGAACTGGAGGTTACTTATTGAATGTTAGCTTGGGGGGTGATACAGATAGAAATTTCTGAAAGCACTTCCAATAAGATCAGAAAGAGTCTGTTTCTTGTTTCTGAGGATCCTTGTTACCATTGCCCCAACAGCCATGTGGGCTATTTATACCCTTCGTTGCTTTTCCTTAAATGGCCTCTCTGAGTCCTGTCTTCTATCTGTCCACACCAAAACTCCTGTTTAAACCCTCGCCTCTCTCTCTTCTTGACTCCTGCCATGGTCTCATGTCTTGCCTTGTACATTTAAAACGTGCTTCTCTCTCATGGACTTAACTTTGCCCATTTTTCTGACCAGATTATTCCTTTCCCTTAAGCTGTCTCTCTCCCTCAGAAGCTTCTCTTCAAATGAGATACAAGCTGTTCCTCCTTTTAGCTCTGAAGGCAGCTCAGACTCAAGCATGATCCACCTACTGGTTTGATTTCCCCAGCTTTGTTCAGTTGGCTGTTCCTGCATGTCCCTGCCCGCTCCTCCTAACACGGGGTCTGTCTGCTGTTTTCCAAATGTTCTGCTCCTTCCTTACACCGTGGGAGCAGCTGCAGTCACCTCCCTCCCCAAATCTCTTCTTAGCATGAGTTCCCAGTTCCACAGAGTTACCCAGGCAAACTCTAATTACATTGTCCCTTTTACCTTTCTTCACTGCCCCTGCCCATCAGTTTAAAACACCTGATAAAAAGGGGGAAATGCAATGAAGCTGTTCCAGTTCCTTACATGACTCAGGAACACTTGTACAGCAGTTTATGCAGCCAGTGCCCCACAATACTACTCAAAATAGCAGTACTTAACACGTGGTATTATCTGTGTGTTTATCACTTAGCCTACAACAGCAAACACACAATTAATGTTACTTTAAAGGGATTTTTTTCAATGTTCCTTTTGCAACTTTTTGCTGGCCATTCTGGTGCTTAGTTTTAGTCAATAGCTTCTCCATTATTTTTGAAACCTTTTTAAAAAGTATCATAGAATGGTTTGTATTGGAAGAGACCCTAAAAGATCATGCTGTTCCAACCCCCTTGCCATGGGCAGGGACACCTCTCACCAGACCACGCTGCTCAAGGACCCATCCAGCCTGGCCTTGAGCACCTCCAGGGATGGAGCATCCCTGGGCAACCTGTGCCAGTGCCTCACCACCCTCATTGTGAAGAATTTCTTCCTAATGTATTTACATTTATTTTGTGTAAAGAAAAGTGGCCATTTCCCTCCCACACCAAGGCTTGATTTAATAACTACTTGCCTTCATTTTGAACACTTCTGAAAATGCTGTATGGAGTAAGTGGAAACAGCCTTCCAAAGGCAGGGAGTTGCTTTCCATCCCACCACCCTTTTTGTATATTCTTGTGGTACACTTAAGTTACAGTTTACAAGTTCTTTTTCTTACTAAAAAGGCTGTATCTACACTTAACTTCTGTGTGTTTATGTACATTGTGAATATAAAAGTTCCAGAGGCAGGAAAAATCATACCAGACAGATGGCAAGGAGCGAGGGTGGGATAAATGTTTATTTTTCTGGCGGGAGTATTGCAGTGTGAGGTTATGTAAACTGATGATCAAGAACATGTTTTGGCCCATAGGGCTAATTCCTGTTTTAGAACTTCTACTAAAACAATTCACTCTTGCATTCAAGTCTGTTTTAAGAGAAGCTTTTCTGAAACGTTCTTGAGCAAAATGAAGGACGGAGAGCCAGAATGGGGTGGGGTTGATAGACAGGGATAGCTCAGAGTCTGAGAAGACTTGAAAGGTAATCGGCTCTCTTAGCCTGGTAGAGTAATCTTGAAAGGGCAGAATAAGCATTTTGAGCTTTTGTGATTTGCTTCTGAGCACAATATCAAAATGGAATATTGACAGAATTGTATGAAATCAGCAGATGTAGCTCTGCAGTACAGTTCCTTTATTAATTCAATAGTTCAGATTGGATTGAAGTAGGTAAACTTCTGTCTCCAATTTATTTTCAAGGGCTTAAAATTACAACGTGTCTTTATGCACATATGCAAATGCTAACAACATTTCTTAACTGATGTGTGTACTCTGTTTAAATCTTGCTGCTGTTTAAGTCAAAGGCTCTGACCCATCAGCCTGACATAAATGCCTGTGGGGTACCCACATCCCACAGTCTTCAACGACTGCTGTTTGCTGGGCTTGTTATTTAGCACTAGCCACACCCTATCACTACATTAATATGCATTTATTTACCAAGGGGAATGGTTTGTGGGGGGGTTATTTAATTGTTTACCCAATAGATGGAAGGCTCGAGTAGCTTCTGTAAGGATTTGATCCCAAAAGGCCTTTGTCTATCTTAATCTTCTTATACTTTTGTTTAAGCTTAAAACGTTTCAAAGTTGAACCTATATGTGGGAGTAAATCTATTTTTGTGGAAAGTTATAGCAAAGAGTTCCATGAACAATAACAATAGAGGGAGAAAAATTTATTATCTGTGTTTTCTTTTTCTCTTATCCATGTTTTTATGCAGTTCATTACTAAAAATGTTACCGAAATGTTAACTGGATTTAAGATGTGTTTGATTTCCCTTTTGATGGCTCAAGATCAACTTTTTTTTTTAACAGAATACTGTCAAATTTGTAGTTCTTCATGGTAAATCTGTGTGCTGTGTCCCAAACCTCATAATCCTGTTTGTGGTGAAGTGCTGTAGCGCAGCTGATTCAAGAGCGCATGTTGGTCACGCCAGGCTTTATTCTCTCTCCTACTATTTTAAGCTGCCCTTGTTCTACATGCAGATATGCTGCAAGTATTTAAAGCTACACATATACATATCTCCAGATAGGCTAAATTATGTACATTCTTTATTATTCAAGCTTTGCTTTATTTTACTTTAATTTAGCCCAGATAAGTAATGTATTGACTAGATAGCAGCTTTAACTGTGTCTGTTTTAGTAGGTGCTAAGCACTGTCAGGCTGTCTTCCAGGGTCAGGTGGCACTAATCTTTGCTTACATTATGATTCAAGTATTAATATGTTGTTACTAATGCATTTAGCAACCTTATAGTGTTACTGATCTGTGTCTCAATTTAAATTTGGGGTGTTATTTAGTAAACTAAAGATCCAGAGAAAGAGCTCTTCATTCAGTACAGCTTTTTAAGGATTCTTATCTCATTCTTTCCTACTCCTGGAGGCAAGTGGAATGCAAGCAGGCACCAATCAGCAGGGCACTTAACATATTTTTTAAACAGTAAGATTTAAAGTTAAGCATGTCTCTTTTTAGGTTCTTGAACTGTATGCTGTGGGTAGCTGGGTTTGCAGAAGCCATTCACATTCCCAAACAGCTTCACTTGGAGTCAATGGAATTCTGTAAGACAGTTCTGCCCTGAAATTCAAGTGAAGACAAGGATTATTAGGCCGTCCCTGCAGAGCCTGCCTGTGTCAAATACGCTAGAGTTTCCACTCTGAATACAGAATCCAAACATTAATCCAAATCAAATATATAGAATTGTATCTTTTGATATTTATTTCACTGAAGATCACCAGTCATATGACTGGCTCTGTCTTTCCACCCTTCTGTTAATTCCAGGGATAGAAAGGTGTCAGTCTTTGTTTGTTTTCTGATACTGGCTTTGTGCATGTCATCAGAATTACCAACTGCTAGACAGTATATTTTTTTCTTTAATGGAAGAACAAATGAACCTGTATGTTCCTTTCATCAGAGTCTTGCTTGCTTTGAAATGTCAACATCCCTGAAGCATAACACACTGGCTTAAGAAAAACCATTCCAGCAATCTTGTGTTTAAAATCTTACTTTGAAGATAACATGTTGGATGGTTCCATACCTCTGTGCTGTGTCCAGCAAAATAGACTGTATGCTGGCATACTGCACTGTTTACTCTTTCATTCTTTGTAAAACAAATTAGGAAGCTCTATAAAGCAACAGATTTCAGGAGCTGAGCAACAGTTTCTGGTTATTCTCATCCTTTTTTGATCACTGAGTGTGCTGCTATCTGCTCCTCGATCCAGAGGTGCCTGCTGGGAAAGCCAAGAGGGTGGCAGTGAACTGCCTTGGAAAGAAGCAAGGGATACTGCTAGTATTGCACTTGTGTGAACATCTTGCTTTAAGTACCCACTGATTCCAATAGGTTTACACCAGTGGAGTAGAACTGAGGGCAAAGGGATAAGTTTGCTTATTTTTGAGACTCCTTTCTCTAGTCTGATGGGAAGACTTTTCTGCCTAATCTGCTTATGGAGCCCTCTGGCATAGGAAAGGTATTAAAGGAGCCAATTCTAGATACGTAAGCCTCAAATTTAACCTTGTGCTTCCTTCTGCTGTAAATATGACACTGCATTCTGAATCTGCTTGGCGTCACAATGAGTTAATGTACTGTCATGCGCAACGTGGTTGAACAAACCATTCCATTGTCGCTAGAAAGCGTCTGTGCAAAAATAGTGGTGGGTTGCTCTTGTTTCTAGGGTGTGAGGAACTAAGAAAAGGCAGTGACGATTGGATCTGATGACTAAGGTATCTGGCAGTCTTCACAGTGGTGTGCTATAAATCCCCAGTGGACAGCCTACATCTTAAAATAAGCAGCACTGGAATTCAAACTAGACTTGGCTGTGGACAAAATAGATGTGATGCCTTCTGAATGACAGGAGAGTGGAGAACCCATGTGAACAGAAACCAGTGACAACTTTGTGTTGCCTGTCTACCTGAAGAGATTATAAAGCTGAGCAAACTTCATCACCAGATCTTCTCCCTCAAATCAAATACAAGTACAGAAACTGAATACAAGTACAGAATCTAAACTATTAGACTGGAAAACAGGACGATGCTCAGAAATCACATTATTCTGTGAAGGATAGGGATTTAAACCTGAAAATCAGGGAAGATCCGTTGATTTTTAGTTCAAGGTAAAGACAAGAGATTGCAGGAAACTGTAACCCTTTGTAAATGTAGAACCTTATAATGTGCAGTTACAAATAACCAAAGTTTATACTTTCAAAGAAACTAAATGCTGTATGATAGGGAGAGACCTGACAGTGACAGGTAGTTTACACAGGATACATGCCTCAAATCTGTTTCAGGATCATATGACTGTGTCAAGCAGAGAGTTAGAGTGGTAAACCAGGGAAGTGAACATATGCGTATATTTATTTTGTGTTCACTGAGCTGATTTCTCAGCTGTCAGCATGTATGATGTGTTAGCTCAGATTATAAAACACACATTAGATGCTGCTTTTTCTTCTTAAAATTCAGATTTCAGCAGTCAAGCACCACGTGTGTTTGCTTTGCCTCTTCCTTGAGCTGTGAATTGCAGAGTTCCTCATGGTGAAGTATTTCTAGTTTGATATTTCAATTTTACAATAAAGTCTACCACAATGATTCAGGGACATCTTTCACAAGTGACATTCTCTATAACAAAGTTATAATTCTAGCTTTTTGATAATTTTTTTTGCTTAAAAAATGTTGCAACTACCAGAAAATATCAATTGTTACCAAATTTATGGAGGAGTTGTTCAGCAGATTTAAGTCTTGAAAGAATCATTTGATTTATCACCATTCCAGAATATCAAAGCTATATAATCTATTTTAATACTCTTGAGTTATTAAATGTACCTGTGTCTAAGGATTACAGGAAATAAGCTATACTTAAATGTCTTTAAGTGTATTTGATTTTTACTTGGAGAGACTAAAAAGGTTACTTATGCACAAGCGTTTTGTCCTGTCTTTACCTTTGCTAGGGGAGAGCATTCAAGGTGCTTGATATTACTGGTTTGGAATATAAGAGCAGTAGCCATGGTGCTTTGATTTATACATCATTAAACCTGTGGTGCTCAGCAGACAGTATAACTTCATGGACAAAACCAGTATCTTCAAGGTCTGAAAATAACCAAATTATTTTAAGCACCCCAGAAATTGCTATAATTTCTTTCCCAGGCACGTGGAAAATCTCTCAAAGGTTACAAGGCTGTTAGAGGCAAGTAGCATCCTTTTCCAGATGACAAATACTGCAAATCACTGGGTCTCAGTTTTCAGGTGGATTTTACTGCTGATGTATGTAAATCTAATGGATTGTACTATTCAACTTTTGTATGCATTCTCTACTTATTAATATTTAAGAATAGAGTCTATTACTGCCATCTGCACACATGCCTTTAGTTCAGTTTTTAATCAGCTGGATTCCTTTTGTCTTAAGAATAACATAAAAGTGACAAACACAGAACACTGACAGAAGAACATCTTGTGGTTTCCATGATGGTAATCAGGTGCAGCCATTGTCCTGGAAAATGGGCCTTTTGTACCTCTGAGTATTTTAGGGGAAGGTTTTTATGTGAACCTTGAAGATCATAGCTGTACTGGGAAAAAATTATGAAAGCTCTGAGTCAGCTCTTACAAGGAGTAAGATTTGACCTTATGTTTTCACAAAAGCAGAAGATTGTTCTCTGCATGAAAACTACAAAGGTATTTGTTAAGGATGTAATCTGAAGGCTCAGCAGTTACCTCAGCCAAAGCTTTCTTTGCAAAAGCTCTGTGAGTACTAGGAGGAAGGTAAAAATTGCCAATACTGAATGCTCTGTCCCATACTCAGTTTTCCCTAGTTGTTCCTTTCCATTAAACAACTGCTTTGGTTGCTGGGTTCCCAATCAAATACTGGGAGTGAAAGCTGTGTGTTCACAACAGGGGCCCATTGGAGGGGTGAGCGCGTGCCTGCAGGTGCTCTGGGTGATGGGACAGCTCTGGGGTGTCTGTCAGTGGGTTTGGGGAGGTGGGATGAGTGTTGCTTTGGTTTTTTTAAAGGGATCTGTCTCTTCAGTTTGTATCAGAGCTGTCCCAACCAAGAACCGTGAGACATGTTTAACTCCTGATACGGGCTGAAGTACTGGCAACTTCGACAGTTTTAAAAGATCCTGATCTGAAATATATTTTTATGCTGAAGTCAATAACAGCTTTGTATACAGTGAGGTGAGATGTCTCCAGCTATAGGCACTTTCATAACCCCAGATATTTGTGTCACTGGTGAGTGTAAACACATAATTTAACAATAACTGTTAAATCCGGAGAGGTCTGTGTGGGCACCCGGCTCTGTTCTTGCTCGCCTTTTTTAACCTGTTGCTATGCAGCCCAGTTATCAGAAGATGCCACCTGGCATTGTTTTCTTTTCATAAATGCAACATAAAGTAAAATTCACTGCTTTTTAGGTGCATCCTGTAAGTCTTCATGTAATACATTAGCAACTACTTGGTAGGAGTGATGATTTTTTTTAATGAATATTCAGTCAACGCTCTCAGATTTATGGCTGTTTATAAATGTAAATAAAGCTGCTGTTGGATGCTTCAGCAAGAGTGGTGACAAACCACTAGAAGACTGCTACGCGTTCTCTTGAAACAAAATTATGTAGTAATTTGTGCTTCTGTGCTCTCTGAACTTGGTTATTGTAATCCTTCTGTCCAGGCATGAAGCCACACATCTAACCCAGCACACAATGTGGTGGCTGGCTGTGTGGTAGCCTGGGACCCTGCTGCTCTTGGAGTATCCTGACTTTTCATAAATGGATTCCTTTGCAAGGTTTTCTCCTCTTCAGAGTCTGTAGGGCTCTTCTTTCTCCTCTTGCCTTCCTGTTCATGATGTGTTACTACACTGATGTTCCACTGAAGTGGGAGGGCTGGAGAGGATAGGAAACCATGGCTTTAGCGGTTGCACTCAGAGCTAAATTCCTTAACTCCCAGTGAGTTCTTTGCCAGTGGGTGCTTTCCTTTCTTAACTGCTGCATGTAAAGTGCCAAACTTGATGGGAACTCACAGCATGTTTTATGCAGGGTTTTAGGGGAGATGACATGGAAACGGTTTTCAGAACTGTAAAACATTATCTGACAGAAAAAAATATGCAATTCATCACTAAAAAGTTAATTTGTGTGCAGTTCCATCTCTAGGGTCAGATTTTGCTCTGAGAGTTTAGAAGGTTGGTTTTGTGGTCTCTTACCACACAAACCTACCAGAGCAAGGACAAATAAATATTCTAGATTAGTACTCTGCGAATAGGTGTCAAAGCAGTTTTGTTCTGGTTTGTTGGGTTTTTTTAAGCTTGCTTAGTTTCAAACAGTTGTTTGCAAAATCTTATAAAGCTGGGATTAATCATAGACTTCTAGAATGCCAGGTTGGAAAGGACCTCAGGGATCATTTGGTGATGCATATCTTTTTAGGTGATATATAAATGAGATGGCCCAGTGCCCTGTCAAGCTAAGCCTTAAGAGTCCAGTGTGGAGAAATCTACCACTTCTCTGAGGAAATTGTTCCAATATTGGTCATTTCATAAGCTTTGGCAGTACTCCATATTCTTAGCATTTTTAATACCCTTAATTTGACTTTAGAACCATGTTTAAGGCACTGCAACCAAGAGTCCTGATGGCCATCGTTGTTGTCAGCATCGTGTCTGAAGCTCTGCTTCATCCTCTTTACAAATATAAATGGACCCAAAATAACTCCCTGGCTTCTCAAAGAAGTATATTTGAAGCTGGCATACTTTCCAGGATCCTTTTCCTGAAGGTATTAGGCTCCATAAGCACTAGGGATGGCTGTACCAGCAGTTGCAGCCGCTGGTGGGTGCGTTCCTCCCGCAGCTGTTCATTCCGGGAGGCTCATTGTGCCGCTGTCTCTTTCTTTACGTGTTCTTGTGTCTAAGAATGTTCTCCTGCTACTTTCATGGTATGTACTCCAGCTGGAACTTCATTTTCCCCCTAACATTTTCAGAACGGTGTTCTCTCCGTGCAGCGTGGGTATGGTGAGCACCTGCTTGCTAAGGATATTTTAGGTTACGAGGGTGGTGGCGGCCAGAAAGTCAGAAGTAGCTGACAAGGCTGTTTTGTTTTCTCTGGGGAGGTTGTGCTTCGTAGGCACATGGCACTTGCCAAAGGTATTATTTCACTCAGCATTGCTAAGCTTTTTTTAATCATTTTTTTTGGTCATAAAATGCAAATTTTCTGCCTTCTTTTGTACTAGTGAGAATTTGAGTGAAAACCAAAGATACTCCATATTCAATGAACATATTACAAGCATACTGGCTAGGGGACAGTTTTAGGCCTGTATTTGAGAACTTGGAATTATGGCTTCTTCAGCAAATATAGATGTATTCAAAAATCTATTTAGCTCTAGAGCTTCATGTAAACTGTAGCAGCCTGGATGCAAACTCTACAGATGAACCTCGGATGCTGAAGTACTCTGGGCTGGAAACTCCATGGTTTCTTTGTTTACACCATTTTTTTTTTCTTATATGCAGAATAAATTTTAGTTAAATAGCATTATTCCCATTTATGTACAATCAATCACACAGGCCGATGTTAAATACTTCAGTGTTAGTTTGAGGGATGTTGTTGTTGTCATTGGGCTATAAACTCACGTCACAGCAGCAGCACAGAATCATTAAGGTTGGAAAAGACCTCTAAGATCATCCAGTCCAACCATGACCCCAACCCCACTGTCCCTTTTAAACCATGTCTCAAAGTGCCACATCTACACAGTTTAACAACTCCAGGGAAGGAGACACCAACACTTCCCTGGGCAGCCTGTTCCAACACTTCACAACTGTCAGTAAAGGAATTTTTCCTAATATCCAACCTAAACCTCCACTGGTGCAACTTGAGGCCATTTCCTCTTGTCCTATCACTTGTTACTTGGGAGAAGAGACCAGCACTCACCTCACTAAAAACAATTATCAGACAATAAGGCTTCAAGGCTTCAGTCTGTGGCATAGTTGGGACTTCCCTGTGAGGTTGGTGGAGTCATTCTTGGATTGTGAATAAGTTGATGTATGAGACTACTCAGCAGATGCACTTAATGCACATAAGAGCTGTGTCCTTATCTTAACATCTTCATTAAAGCCATCACTAAGATCCTCATCAGTAGGGTCCATGCTTTCCTCTCATAGGACTCTGTAATTTGCTTGCTGCTTACAAATATTGCTGTTTGTTTCTCATGAACTAAATGTTGCATGTTGTCTACAGACTGCGAGGATCAGGATTGCACTTGAACCAGGTGCTGGAGGGCTTTTCTATAAATGAGATGTAGAAACTTTTGTTTTAATTTTAATTTCATTCTGGAAAACGACTTAGCCAAAGGAGAGGTTTGGTGGATAAATCTGCAAGCAGTCTATACATCCCTGTACTATTCTGTGTTTAACAGTGATGTGGCAGTTTCAGCAACTGCTTGTGTGAAAAGAATGATATTAGAAAAGGATTTAATGTAATATTAGAGGGGGATTCATGCAAATTATGAGCTAGAACTAAGAAGGAAACATCATGTTACCCGTCTGCTCTTGCCAGACTTGAAGCAAATGCTTTACAAACCACAGTTTGGTTTTCTGTTCTAGCTTGTCAAATTCCAGTATGTGATTGTTTCTCAACCAACTTGGATGCCGCTGCACTTTTCCTCTTGATTTTGAGAGGTCAGAAAAAAACCCAAACTATTAAGAATGATCTGGAAAAAATCAGACTTTCATATGAATATTGGCAAATTTGTGATTACAAGTTAGAATCTGCCTGACTCAATCCAGTAATATCTTTGTCCAAACTGTTAATCACTTTTTCCCTCAATGAATACTCTCAAACATTAATAGTAATTGTTATGGGCAATTTTTGACCTGTCATTCCAAGTCTGTAACTAATAAAACCATAACAGCCACCGAAATAATAGTTACGTGGATTTGTAGCATTTCAATTGATGAGTAAACCATTCCAGCAAATTGGCATTTGGCCACTTTGCTATGTAATGGTGGTTTTTATGGAGTATTGCTGTAGCAACCGATCTGGATGATACTGGGTAGCTGGTTGCTGCTGACTGTTGGAAATGAAACAGACTTAGCAACACATTTGTAATGTCTGAAGGTAAAGTAACCCAAAATAAGCGTCTGTGCTCTACGGAGAATGTAGTACGGGCACATCAAGCTAAAGTCTAACTTACAAATCTGATCCTTCTGTGAAAGTGTTTCTGTACAATGAAAACAAAACCACATATGTGAGTACTATGTGCAACAGCTGAAATCTGGGAATACAATAATGGAAAACTGAGAGAAACTGTGTATTACAGATGGTTTTAAGCATAAAATGTCAGTTATTTTAAAGGCATTAAGAATTCTAGTACTATAGGAAATGCTTCTGGATGTGTTACTTTAATGGAAAATCTTGTTAGGGAAAGAGGATACAGAGAAGAACCAGCAAGTGAAAAAAGGCATAAGAAGTAGAAAATGAAATTAATTCAAGTGAAGCTGAAATCTGGTTTTTATTAATGGCTTCTATTTAGGACAGTATTTCTAAGTTACTAAAAACATTGAGATTTTGTTATTTAACATGGCCAAGTTAAAAACTTAACAGAGAAAGTATTATCTTTAAATAGTGGTCTTCAACAGTCTATCAAAGAAAAGGCAAAACCCTAGGGGAAACACTTTTTCTTCTCTCTTCATTGTAGGTGATGTTTGTAAGTCTTTAAAGATAGAAAAATAGTCACCTGGATATATGTTAGTGGGTCACAGGAGAATTTCCTCTCATAGCAGAACAATGTTGTGCCTTCCAAATGAAGTATGACATTAAAGTATACATGAAACACACTTTCAAGGCTTAAATGGATTCTTCTGATAGTCTAATGATCAAGTTTTTGTTTTGTTTTTTTTTTTAATTATTTTAAAGATAAAAACACAGACATTACTGTAAAGGATAATACGGATGATTTCTGCCTTCGAGATACATTAAGCATTGCATCAACGGACTCCTTTGTTTCCACAGCTGAGGTAAGAGTCTTGAATATTGCTTCTTTAAAGATTCATTGATCTGTTTAAACAATGAACAGAAGAATCTTAATTTTCTGCTGATTATTGTAAGCAAAGTGTGTTCTCTTATAGGGAAAAAAGGCATTCCTTGTTTAGTGTAACCACCTTCCTCACAGTTCAAGTAATGAAGTTAGGATCAATTTGCTTATTAACTTTTTTTGGATGCACTGGCAGAATGTTTCCCCAAATTCTCCTAAAAAGAAGTTACTGTTGAAAAATACATCAGATCTTCATGAGTGGTCATGGAGCACAGTCAGTCGAGGCTGTAGTAGTTCTCTTCACCATTAACTGCGTTTTTCTGTTCTCTCTTTTTTTCATATTCCCTTATCATAATATAGCAATGTATGAAGAAGGCTTTGTCTTTTTTGGAGTTGGGGTTTTTTTTGAGAGGGAATTATTAGAAATTGACAGCTACCTATTTTATTTTCTATGCACAATATAGTTTATCTAATATTCCATAACCCTCTTGGATAAGACCACAGAAGATACATAAAGAAATAATCTTTGGATAACAGAGCATTTTCTATTAGCTGAAATCTGCTACAGCTCCCTTGAACTATTTGAAAGGATTTTATATACAGTGACACGCTTATTTAAATGAGGAATGTCTCCTTTTATAGTCTCTCAGAAGCTGCAGTGATCTTGAATAGCACACTTCTCCAAATTACAGGAAAGGCAATTGGTCTCAATAGATTCATTCTGTGTTAGATACTGCTATCATGTATGCTCTGCAACTAAACTACTAAACTCAGTTGTAAAAAGAGAGAGAATAAGGATGCAGTAATAATTCTGATTAAAATCATGTTAAAATGTGTTTTCCTCAAAGAAAATGTATCATGTGTCTTGTAATATATACAAGTAAGTATAGAAGGAGTTCCTGAAAATACATGAGCGAGCTTCCTGTTTTCTTCCAGATATTAAGAAGAATGCACCATATTATCATTTCAGCTTATTAAAGTACCATTTCAAATGGTTTAGTTAATCACCATCACATCTTCCAGCTCCCAAAACATGTTTCATACTCTCCTGCAGCTAATTATGCTTAAAAAAAAATCCTTTCAAAGATAAAGATACTCAGAGGAAGAGGCCTTTTTTATGTAGGATAAGCACAGATTCTCAGAATGTAAGGAATGCTGACTGTGCTGGTAAATTGACCTTTTTATTAGGGAGAGCAAGCAAGAATTCCTAAAAGGTCTAGCATTGTTTTTTGCTTTACATTCTTGTTGGTGGTTATTTTGGTCCTCAACAAGATCTTGATGCACAGCTGAGAATTTTTTCTTTTTATTAAGAAACAACTTGTGGGTGGCAGATAAGAGTACTGGGTCTGTTCATTAGAGCAGAGCAGTCAGGGAATCCCAGGCTTAACAATTATTGCAAGTTCCAGAGGTCTGATGCTTTCTGACAGTGCTTTCAGCATCTCTTTACTAGAAGACACAGCCTTAAAGCTGAGCTGTCCAGAGAAAACTGAACGACAACAATCCGTGCTGTGATCTTCAGCGGCTGCTTTGCAGTGCTCTGTGTAGAGGCACAAGTTATCACTACAGGCTTTGGAGTTTTGGAACTAGATGATTTTTAAGGACTCTTTGGGTCCAACTCAAACCATTCCATCATTTCAACATCATGAAGTTCAGTACCCACTGCAGCTCCTCATAAATGTCCTGTGCAGTGGTCACCAACAACTGCTGTCTCTTTCTTGAGCCTTGAATGGATAGAAATAAAGCATTACAAGATTAGATTGCTGCTATAGGGTGATTCATCTTCTCATCTCTTCTTTGTCTGCACGTTCGTATTCTTCATGTAGCCCCAGGTGACACTGAGGAGACAGCAGACACGTAGAGGCTGGCATGTCAGCTCCATCATCAGAAGCCTCTGCGTTACCACTGTCAGCGCTCTTGGTAGCTGTGCGAGGAGGACCTTTTCATCCTTAGTGGTGTGTTAAGAGTTTCAGAAGGCAGTGGCTGGCAAAGAAGTGTTCACTACAGAGTGGCAAGAAAAGACTCAAGGTGCTTTTGAGAGCCCAGCTTACCTCTGGTGACAAGATGCGGGATGCTGGGGCTTTCTGCTAACTTATAATAAATGCTGAACCACTGCTGAGGAAAGCTTTGCACAGCATAGGGGTATATAGAGAAGTAAAAAGCAGGTGCCTATCTTGAATGCATGCCAAATTATATAAGGCAGTTATGGTGAACCCTCTCATTTGAAACTAAACTTTCCACCTTTTTCCTCAAAGGTAACAACACCTTGGAGACCTTTACAATAATTTTCCTTTTAATAGCAGTTTCAAAGTTTCTTATCTAAAAAATGTTGTATACTCTGCATGTTGTTGAACACGGTATGTGGTTTGTCCATTCTTCTAATGCCTGAACTCTGTGTTAGACATGTGGATGTGTGTTTGGAGCATCTTCAGCTAATTTTGTTTTATTTATGTAGGCAAGCTTCCACCTTATTTCATCTCAAAAAGAATGGCCATTACTGAATGTTTGCAAGGCCATTTAAAATATACTGCTGTATGTTACATACATATTTTTTATATCTGCATATAATATATAAAAATATATTTTTAAATACTAGAAAGCATCAAGAGAAAATCAACGATGACTCCAGGACCATTGTGATGCAGCTTCAGAACTTGTCTGGAAAGCACCTTTTCTAGTTAAACTTAGAGGTTGTTTTAGTTTCTGGGTTTGTTTGGTTTGTTTTTTCTGCTCTCCTCTTTTTGCATGCTAAGAGGAGTCGGTGATAGAGGAATTTGCACCCCCTTGCCAAATGTTGTTGGTTGGGAATAACTTCAATCTGTAATCAAAACCATCTCCTCAGCAGAATAGTTGTGCCCTTCTCTCCTGCGTAGTAGCCGGTTGATTTAACTGCTTGTGTCGTTTGAGCTCAATAATACACATTGCAACAGCAACACAGCTATTTAATTTCATCTGCTAGCATGAGAGGAAGTTTAAAAAAGAAAACCTAAATATAATCTAGGGCCTCACCCAACTCCCAAGTATCAGATTCTCTGCTAATCTGTACCAAAGGCTTTGATCAGAGATCTTCCTGTGCTGAAGATGTTTTCATGCCAGGCTTGCTGGCAGCAGATGGAGATTACCTGCAATTGGGTGAGCCCTAATTCAGTCACAGTCAGTCAGTTTACCTAAATATCTGAAACTGATTTCCCTGAAGTTCACTAGAGAAAACTGATGTAATCCCTTTCACCACAGAAATGATAACCTCCCAGAGAGGGGAAGCTGTTCACAAAGTGCATGTGTATTCACAGCCTAGTTCTTCTTTCTCATGCTTTGCAAATGGAATAAAGTAAATGGAATGTTTTATGGCTTCAGTAATAGCTGGGTCAGGTAAGAAATAAAGTGGTATACTTATTTGTGTTCTGTTTCAGTCTTTATTTTGGCAGATACTTATATATTGTTCACAGTTAATACTTTCGTAAACATAATGTAGAAAAATTCTGGAGTAAAGGTTTTTTCCTTGTTCTTGTTATACCTGTTCTAACTGTTGTGCTATATATGCACGTGTGAATGTGTGCGTGTCTGTTTGTATATTGATTTCTTGCATCTGAAAGAGATCAATATATTCCTCTTTCTTCCAGTTGGTTGAATTATTCCTTCCTACATATCTTCAAATAAAAGCTGTGTCGCTTCCTTTGTTTAGTAAGAAAATAATTATTCAGGGGAGATTTTTTGAATTAGTGAACCCAAACCACAATTTAGTGCTATTATTGTTATTGTTAAGTTGAAATAATTCTTCCAAGAAAAACAACTGATAAACAAATATGTACTTTTACAATGGGATCAAGTTAGATGAATTCTGGAAGTGTACATTCCTCATTTAAATATGACATTTTGTTGACCTTAAAACTTGTGGGTTTTTTACTTATTCTCTGGATGTCGCCTCATCACTTGACTCAATTTCAGAACTCTGTAGGAATACAGATATATTTTCTTTTTATCAAAACAAATCAGTTTAAAATGGAACCTGACTATTTTATGAAAGGAATTGTATGTATTTGTTTACAGTAAGAGGATCCTGGTATCAGCGATTCAAAACATCGGTGTACGTTCCAGCAAACACATCCCATCTAACACTGTGTGGCATTGTCAGAACACCAGCTCTGCTCTGAAATATCTAACTTATTTGTGGGCTTAAATGTTTACATGGACAAAAATAGGTATTGGCACGTGCTTGTGCTCCTCCCTGCAGCAGGAAGCCTGCTCACCCAAGCCTTGCTGTAGCTGGCTCAGCTAAAGTCTGTGGCACACACTGGAAGAGAACTTCTTCATGTCTTTATGACGTCCCGTCCTGGCTCTCTCCTGTGTGTCCTCAGTGATAAGAAAAACTTTTCAGTATATATTTTTTAAAAAATTTTAATGGAAGTTTAGCATAAATTTATATTTTAATCTGAGTTTTTTTAATCTTTCTAAGATATAGGGTAACTTTTTTATATAGAATGGTTTGGGTTGGAAGGGACCTTAAAGCCTATCCAGTTCTAATCTCCCTGCCATGGACAGGAACACCTCCCACTGGATTACATTGCACCAAAAAAAGCCACATCCAGCCTGGCCTTGAACACCTCTAGGGATGAGGCATCCATGACATCTCAGGACAACCTGTGCCAGTGTCTCACGACCCTCATAGTAAATCATTTCTTCCTAATATATCATCTAAATCTCCCCTCTTTCAGCTTAAACTGTTCCCCCTCATCCTATCACTGTATTCCCAGATTAAGAGCCCCCCTCCCCAGCTTTCCTGGAGCCCCTTTCAGTACTGGGAAGCTGCTCTGAAGTCTCCCTGGAGCCTTCTCTTCTCCAGGCTGAACAAGCCCAGCTCTCTCAGCCTGTCCTCACGTGGGAGATTTCTCCAAGCCTCGGATCATCTAGTTCGATTACTGTGAGAATTATCCTTTAGAGATGTTTCTAGGCTCTGTTTTTATAGCCTATAAGCACAGATTTATTTCCCCCATGCAGGAGAGATAGATAGAGAGATAGATAGAGAGATAGATAGAGAGATAGATAGAGAGATAGATAGAGAGATAGATAGAGAGATAGATAGAGAGATAGATAGAGAGATAGATAGAGAGATAGATAGAGAGATAGATAGAGAGATAGATAGAGAGATAGATAGAGAGATAGATAGAGAGATAGATAGAGAGATAGATAGAGAGATAGATAGAGAGAAAGAATAAAAAAGGATTAAAAAAAGTGAGAATTCATTTTCTGGTCACTAGTTAAACTGAAGGGTGTGTATGCCTCTGATTTTTTTTGGATCATTAATAATGTGATGTAATGTAGTGGAAATTGCAGCTAGCTGTTATTTTGTGGATTAAATATGATATCCTGTGAACAGGAGTTCTCTGTATTATTTATGTACTTTGATTTCTTAATCTGATTTTTGTTTCTTCTTGCTTTAAAAATGTCTGAGTTCACATTAATTTATATGATAACCAAAGGATTGAAACTGCCAATAATGACAACCTGTACTTAAATGCTGGGTGCTGATGCTTCGTGCAATGTGCTTTGGTAACTACAGACTTATTTACTGGTGAAACAAAAACAAGGGTGGGAGGGTGTTGCTATTTCCAGCTCTGTAAAGAGTTGCATGATGCAATCATTCTGTACTTTATGTCTTGGCAATTTTTTTTTAACAGCTTTGAGACCCCATTAGATTTAACAACACAAATTAAGAACCTAAATAGGCAAATTAAAAAGGAAGCTCAGCTGTCTCCATATTTTTAATTAAAAACTTTTGAAGCTTGAAATCTGAAATGGTAGCTTTCAGATTTTAAGAGTTATGCAGTAACATTGTGTGGTGTTTCTCTTCTGTTTGCTGATTGTGTTGCCCCTTTGTTTTAAGCAGATGTAGAAAAGGATCCATCTTGCAGTAGAATATCAGAAAAACTTCTTTCATTTGTTTTGTCTTTACAAAAATTTTGTTATGAAGCTCTTTGAACTTTGATCTTTTTTTTCAGCTTACAGAGCACAGGGAGATTCGGAATCCGTACGGTCTGGATTCCCTTTGCCATTGCCCTTTGTATGAAGAAGCTATGCACTTGGCAGAAGAAGGCAAAATTTATTCACGAGTGTTAAGGTATTGATTTATGTCTATTTAATTATTTCCAAAAAAAGCAACAATTAAAGCTGGATATTTTATGTAGAACTCATTTTTCAGAACTTACTTGTACTCGGTATTTTTTCTAGGATTTTGACTTAGTTGAATTTTCTTGTGCTTCTTTTTTTTTTTTTAATGCTCTTTGAAAACTTTTCTGTTTTATATAGGACTGAAATGTTTGAATGTCTAGGAGACAGTGACTTCCTTGCTAAGCTTCACTGCATTCGACAAGCTTTTCAGGTAACAGTAAGGAGGGTGTTTGGTCTGTCATTAAAGTTAAAGTATGTGGCATTGAGACTATCAATGTGCAAGCAACTTTATAACATGTTCTGTAATTCAGTATTTTCTGGTCACTTCTACATGTCTATAGTTCTAAAATGGGATGTATTTGCAAAGAAGCCCCAGTTTTGTGTGTAGCTGTGGAACTCTTGCCCACAAGGCTTGTTAGGAACTTGCCCGCTATAGTTGTGCCTATAATGATGTTAAATTTGATTGAAGCACTTAAGGTCCTGTAGTGTAACCTGTGAATGAATATATCTATATTTTCTGAAACCTTTTCTAGGTAATTCTTTCAGAAACAGCAAACAGAGTATTTCTTGCTGAAAGTGGAAGAAAAATTTTGTCTGCTTTAATTGTGAGAGCAAGAAAGGTAAAAGCCCTTTTTAATTCATGTTTTACTGTTAGTGCAACTTCTACCAGAATTCACTTTCCAGGCTAAATAAACTCTTTCTCTTGTTAAGCTTGCTTCATATTCATTGCTTTCACTTTACAGAATCCAAAGAAATTTGAAGATGTCTTTGATGAAATGATACATTTTTTGGAACAAACAGATCACTGGGATAATACTGAAATGGAACTTGCTGCTAGAGGAGTGAGTCTGGATTTCTGAAGAGTGCTTTTACCCCTATTTATGCAAAATGTAGCATCTAAAAATAATTTTTTACAGTTCAGAATTGTGGGAAATGCAACTCTTTTGTTTACATTGGTGATTTAGAGAAATGACATCCATCACTGCAATTTAGTACCAGAAAGCATGGTGTTTTTTAACTACTTTACTAACAAGATATCTTTAATATTCATTAACAGCAATTATAAATCTGCATGTTAATACAGAGAATGTGGTGTATGCTGAATTCCACTGCTGAAAGAGAAACTAGGTTACTCAGATCATGTTCTGATTTCATATAGGTGAGAAATCTGAATTTTTATGATGTTGTGCTGGACTTCATACTCATGGATTCCTTTGAAGATTTAGAAAATCCACCAATATCGATACAGAATGTAGTAAATAACCGCTGGCTAAATTCCTCTTTTAAAGAAACAGTAAGTATTTATGGGCAATTTTCATGCTCATTATTCTGTAGTGTGTTACAATAAGTAGGTGGTATGATCAATATAACATTGGTGTGAGCATTCTGATATAAAATTTCTATATATGCTGAAACTGTTCTTCTGACTATCTGTGCATTATATTCTTAAAGCATAATGTAAAAATGAGAATAAATCTATTTATATTCTTAAAGCACATGTAAAAAGAAGAATAAATCCAGCAGCTGCTGGATGAAGAATGTGCATATTGTCTTGATAATAGCATTAATTCTGAAGCAGAGAAACTACACCCTCCTTCACTGTAAAGTCTAAATTACCTTCCAGTAGAACTGAATACGTACCTGAAGTTTCCCTCAGAAGAAATAAACAGCCTGTATTATCAGGTTTTTTATAATAGCAATTTAAAAGCTACAAGTCTAGGCCAAAATTATGCAGAATGCTTGAGTGTATTGGAGAAATACTGTAACTTGTCCTGCAAAAATGTGTTTTCTCTGAGGAAGCAGAATTTTAGAAGGGAAGTTTCTGTTAGCAACATCTTAGATATTAGATTGAGGTTTTGGAGCTTAAGCACTAAGGCACAAATTTGCAAGCACAAAAAAGTGAATTAATACAATAAAGACATCCAGATGTTCACACATCACACTTTTTCAGTTGTGCCTGTTTATTTGTCAAATCTCATTGCTGTTACAGACAGACTACTGCCACAGTCACCAGGTAGAGATACTGTTATTTCATCCATTTATATCTATAAGCTGCTAGTTTTCCTTTTATTTTTGTATTTCAATTCAAAGATTCCTTTTAAAGAAACAATGAAGGTAACGTGCATATATTTATTTTTGTACATATGTGATGGCATTGTGTTCTCTGAGTAGTAAATTGCATTGCTGTACTGAAGGAGAATTGGATGAGGATAGTTACAAGCTAGGAGAGAGAAAAGCCTACAACTGCTATTGGTATATTGTATTGCACAGGTCCATATTTGGACAAAATGCCTTAGCTGAATCTGAAGCTATTGCAAGAATGTTTTTGCTGAAATGAAAAAGGATATTTCAATGTGTTCACATGCTGTTTAATATCTAAAATAGTTACTTATGTCTGAGCACACACTTTGGTATCTGAGAGACTGGTCCTCAGTTCAACCCAGTGAACATTGCTCACTGGAGCAACAGTAAAATCATCAAGGATGCCAAATTAACTTTGAATTAAACTATAGAAAATGTTGCAAAATCAGATCTGAAAATAACAGCTAATAAAAATTAGTTATTTGTATCATCTGATGTTTTATTGATTTAATCTTTGTGTTATCACAAGATCTAAAGTGAAGAAAGTACAAATCCCCAAAATATAGCAATGCAGTATTCTACCAAGCACTTCTTTTGAGATGAAAGATAACTTCTCTTATAATGAAATTATACAGAGTTTGGGACGTATTTCTTTCTTTCTTTATTTCATTTAGGCTGTGGCTTCAAGCTGTTGGTCAGTCCTGAAGCAGAAAAGACAGCAAATGAAGGTAAGTTGCATTGCTAATTTTGTGGGCCAAAGTTACTGACAGGGTCCTAAGAATGTGAAGTTCAGTCCTGTAGCTTTGGCAAAATAAATCACAGATCAATTCTTAATCCTGCAGACACATTAGTTTAGATAAGAGGCTGCCAATTTTTTAAGTTCAGCTCATGGGGCTCTAGTATCAGTTTTTTAGCTGAAAGATTTTCATCCTAGTTCAGGTCCAGTTACCAGGGTGACAGTAATTCCTCTGACTTCTGGCCCTACACATGTACCTTGGATTTTTGCAGACCAAGGTCATTAATCTTGTATCTTGCCTGCTTATGTGAGGATTTTCAGCAACATCTCCCTGCATCATCTCCACAGCTAGGTAAAATTCAGATGGTGCTTCTTGCAGCCTCCTTCAGGCCCCTTCTACATCTCGACCCCTCAGTGAAGAAACTCTGCAGATTTTGAAGCAGAACTCCTCTGCACCATCAGCTCCTTAACTTCCAGCTTTGGAGGCTTTTATTAGACCTAGGAGGCAGATGCCCACCTCTGTAAGAGCCAGTCCATAGCAGAGTTGGGGCTCGCTGCGGGGCATCCATAGCCGTTAGAAGTGGGTTTGCATACCCAGGGTGAGGAATCTGCCCAAGTGACAGGCATTGACCCCTTCCTATGATGCTGGGAATGGCTATTTACATGGCTTGCAACTGTTGAAGACATATTTTATCATAAAAAAGCTGCTTCCAATGACAGCTGGTATTTTGTAAAAGGTCTTCAACTACTGTTATGTCTTAAGGTTTGAGATGTTACATCTCTGCATCAATGTGGTTGGGAATTTTATATAAATAGATTTTTTCTACACTAGTTTTATACAAAGCAATTACATCTCCAAAATAAATGTTACAGAAACTTATTATTTTCACCTCTCAGTGCACAGCTGCCTTACTCTGTAGTTCCTTTGAGTACTGAGGTCTCAATATTTTTCAGTTTATAAATGTGTCAGTAACTTTACTCCTTGGGACTGGTTTCAGTGGCGCTGCTGGAGTTGTTCAAAAGGGGGTGAAATTAAGCATCCTGAAAGTCTTTCTAAGGGAAAGACTTAATCGTGCCACAAGGAGTTTGATGAACTTAAATTTAGTTACAGATAGTTCTGTATGTGGTATTTTGTTTTAATTTATGATTGATTTCTATTTGTGTTATTTTATAAAGTAAGTGCTATGGTAAAATTATAAATACATGTTTATGAGTATATAAAATAAACTGTACCTTCATCTATGATGTATAATTTTATACTGTATTATATTCTATGAGTGCCTGTAGGTTATAAAATTAAAAACAGGATGGATATTCACAAATATTTTATTTTTTCTTTACACTGAAAGACAGATTCTTATAAGGTGTAATTTGTTTCCATTCAAAATTGTGCAGTTTGCTTACATTTTTGCAAGTTTCAGCTACACACAGTGTACAGGGGCTCAAACAAGGATAATGGAATAAGATTATCTGATCTGTCTTATGGGAGAGTAGATTTTGTGATCTTTTGGGGCTTATGCCTATTACTCTTAAGATATTTAAAATACAAATTCCCACTGAAACAAAAAACCTTTTCAAATATATCATGAAGTGTGTTTGGGTTCGTTACCCTGTAAATTAAAGCAGTTCAGGTTACCAGAGCCCTGGAGCAGTAGGTGGTTTAGGTTTTTCTGAAGACCTGATGTTATTTAATGGAGATTTATACTATATTTACTGTGTAACTTTGCTTACAATTTTTACATCATTAGGTGCCTGATGGATTTTTTGCACATTTCTATGCCATATGTGAACATATCAGCCCTGTCTTGGCGTGGGGCTTTTTGGGCCCTAGGAATTCCCTTTATGACCTATGCTGCTTCTTCAAGGTTTGCAACTTTTTTTTTCTAAATTAAGAAGTAATAAAAAAAACTCTCCCAGATTAAAAGAAATTAGGATCTTATTTTTTGCAGGGATAGGATAAGGGGATCAATTTTAAGCTGAAAGTGGGGAGATAGAGATGAGATATTAGGAAGGCATATTTTCCTGTGAGGGTGAGGAGGCCCTGGGGAGGCCCTGGCCCAGGTTGCCCAGGGAAGTCATGGAAGCCCCATCCCTGGAGGTGTTCCAGGCCAGGCTAGATGGGGCTTTGAGCCCCCTGATCCAGAGGGAGGTGTCTTGGATGGAGCTGGATGGGCTTTAAGGTCCCTTCCAACCCAACCCGTTCTATGATTCTACGATTTGTAGAAATACATTTGCATTTTCTTAAGATTAATACTAACAGTAGTAAGCCATGAAAATAAATATTTTCCTCCTATCAAATTTTTTTAAGCCTAAGACTGTTTTGCAAAGTCTATGCTAGTTTGCTTCTATCTTAGCACCAAAAGAATACAGAAATGAATGCTTTTAGGAAACATGTAAAAGAAATAGTTAGCATTGCATACTTTTTTCTTCTTGTAAGCGAATAATACAAGTTTTTCCTTTTTTTTTTTTCCCACTAGGATCAAGTGCTTTTCTTCCTCAAAGACATTTTTGATTTTGAAAAGGTGAGATACTCATCTATGGAGAGTTTGGCTGAAGATCTTATGCAATTATTAATCCGACACACTGAACTTTTAATGGCCTATCTGGGAGCAGATTCACTGAGGCACGTCAGTGGTTGTGTGAGTGGTCATGGGCATGTCATGACCAGTGGGCTCTTGGAAGCAAAAGTACAGTAAGCTTCAAATCTGTGACAAACGAAACGGAGTGCGCTTTGACGTGCTCCTTGCCACCTTTCTCTCTAACCCAGAAGCTATCATTGCTGTTACTGAGCAAGCATCTGAACATGTATCATGTTGCTAAGTGTGAAAAAGGACTCAGGGAGGTTCAACATGCATCTACGAAAAGAACTGGTGAGCAGATTACTGTATATACCTAAATTAAATTTGCAGCTCAGCTGTCACTGTATTTATACTTAATGTATCCCAAAGCTTTTTTTCTGTAATATTTGGGTAAAGTTTATTTATGAAATGCTGTACTTTTGCACAGATAATTTGTAAGTGAAGCTGCTGGAGTCGTTTCTTTTGAAGGCTTGTGGTACAGAATGTTCATTACAGAGTCTCCAGGTCATTGTGTGTCTGTCCAGATCTAGAAGGTGTTTCGGCCGGGGTATGTGCAGTCTGATTCATGTGATATGTGCAATAAAGTAGTCACACTCACAACATGGAACACGTTGCCACTGCCCTGAAATTACATTTGTGTGGGTGTAGGCAGTCATTTTGTACTACAGTGTAATAGTGATGCAGGAAATGCAGGCGCCTTTGGGGCAGGGATGACTTCCAGGATGCATTTTTTTACTTTTATTTTGTTTTAAAATATCTAAACATCGTGAAGGTGTGTGAGAGCACTTGTTTATATTTGAAAAGCTATGCTAGCTTCATGAATTAATTTAAACAGTTTCCTTTTTCTAAAGCTGTTACTACTTTATATGGTGGTGCTGAATTAATACCATTCTCCATTCATATGTAGCATTTCAAAATATATTTTTAAACAAGGCTGTATGATGAGATTTGTTAATCCTGAAGCAGAATCAAAGGCAGTGTTTTATAATTAAAAGCATTTTTGTCTTCCTCCCTTCCCTGTATGAAATCAGGTGTCTATTTAAGAGGAAATTTAAGCAATGTGGCCGTCTATGTGCAATGCAAAACCATGGCTCAGGATTGGATGAGGGGGAACAACTTTAAATTTTGAGGGGGAACGACTTTAAATTTTAAGGGGGAAGATTTAGATCAGACATTAGGAAGAAATTCTTCACGATGAGGGTGGGGAGGCCCTGGCACAGGTTACCAGATAAACTGTGTCTGCCCCCTCCCTGGAGGTGTTCAAGGCCAGGCTGGATGGGGCTTTGAGCAACCTGATCCAGTGGGAGGTGTCCCTGCCCATGGCAGAGGGGTGGAACTGGATGGGCTTTAAGGTCCCTTCCAACCCAACCCATTCCATGATTCTATATGGAACCTTGAACTTCAGAGCACAGCACAGTAAGGAGGTACAAGGGAGCTTGCAGTAACATTTTCGCCTGTGCTAGAGGGAATAAATGATGATGATGTATAATCTCTGCATTTCTGTAAACTGAAACAATATTTCCTGGTTAGCTTAGGCTTTTAAATTGCCCTTATACAGGCTTGGCCACACAAAGCCAGCCCACAAGAATCTATCCTGGGTCGAGTAATGGAGAGTAAGTATTATAGAGTAATTCTAAATATTCACATACTTGAGAAGCATGTTGTTAAAATCTGGCATATTGAAACAAACTTCGACTGCAAACATTTCAGCTTTTGTTGCAAACACAACCCAAAGTGATGAGATTTGAAAAGGAGGGCCTGTGTCATTCCATAGATTTTACTGAAGCTGACGTTTTGCTCCTTTGCTGTACTCATTTGATAAATATAAAAATGATGAAAATGTGCTGTATGACTTCTGTGAAATACCAAGTGATTATAGTTGATATATATATAAAAGTATACTTCAATGTGTAATAAAACAGAAATTCCAAATGCTGCTGTTGGCCTGTTTCCACAATTCAAGTTGCTGAACTTGGCACTGTGCTCCGTGTTCTATTTTTTTTCTCCACACAGTATGTTTTCAAGTTTTTTTCACCCATCTCACTTAGCTAAAACATACTTATCTCCCCTGATCATAGCCCTCCAAAGTGTGTTTTGGCAATGTTTTGCAAGTCTATGAATGAAATCATAGGGAACAGCAAGGTGTCTCCCTGGGCTCGGAATCAAGAGGAATAGCTGGGAGTAGAAGTAACAGAGTAAATGGCACGTTCCACTGCAAATGGACTACCTGGAGGTTGCAGTGTGTCAAAGGAAACTGTCTGCTGTGCTTTGTCGGGTCTAATAAAATGATATGAAGAAAATGACACCTTGATATTCATCACTGAGAAACAGAAATGCACTTTTTCACAGAAGTAAATGTATATTTGAGTGAGTTTCGTATTATTTCTAAAATCCTCTTACAGTGCAGCAGCATTGCACGTGAGATTGTAAATACTTCCAGATAATTTAAAAGTTGTCAAAGCTGAAAGGACTTTTTAAACAGAAGAATGAAAAACATCTAATAAAGCACCAAAAAAAATTAGAAAATGGGTAAGAACCTGATGCTATCTGGCTTAAACAGATGCACTTCCATGCATCAAGGGCACTTCCATGCACTCATAAAGCTCTCAAAAGCATATAGAAGTAGTTAGAAAGTGGACAGCCATATTTCTCATAAAAAACAAGAATTACAGTCTCTGGTTGCTGTAAGGTACCACCAATAAATATTTGATTCAAAACAATTAGGAAAGAGAGAGAGGAAAAAGGAGAGGAAGAAAAAGAGAGAGCAAGAGGGAAATGTGCAGGTATATGAGGGTAGGCTTGTGATCTCCTCTGGCTCTGTTTGGACTTTCCCCCCAACAGCATTCACGTATCCTCTCCTTCCCAACTCCAGAAGCAGAACTGTACACTTGTATGGGAGGGAGCTGTCTCCTTGTAACACAGAACTGGAACCAGTTCTGCTGTAACCTCAGGTTTACACACCTTAGCTGGAAAGTGTATAAAAGTCTGTTGATGGCCAGCCTTAAGGCTGAAGAGTCACAAGTCCACAGTCTTTGAAAACCCATGTACCAGAGCTGCACAAAAGCAATGATAGTACAATGCAGTTCTACTTAAATGAATTCTTAATCAAACTCAGAATGTAGTTTATCATCTCTGAATATTTAAATAGTTTTGAGTGCTGCTTTCCATGCTAATAAGAAAAAGCTAAATTTAAAAGACATCCCCTTGTGCTGTAACTGTACTCAGAAATGTTAAATGTGTAGGGTTTGTACAAGAATCAAATATTTATATAATTTGTAATTTAGTTGTAATAATAATCTCACTTTTAATGTGTTCTTAATTATTATTATACTTCACTTTTGTAGTCTTTGGTTTCTATCAAACTAAATGTGTCAAATCCAGTGTCAGAGTAACGTATCTGTTAACTTTCTGTTGCTGAAATGAACTTCAGTTGTCTATTTTAAATAAAATAATTCTGCGAAAAGCCTGTTGCTCATATAACTGTATCTAGAACTTCAGTTTGCTCCTTGAAATCCAGCAAAAACCAACTATTACAAATGTGTTGTGTACATAAAGAAGCAACAGAATGGGAACAGCTTTTGAGCTGTCTGTTCAAACCGATTTTGTCTACTTGTTTAATTTTGCTTCTAGTAAATGATCCAAATCATTGATAAATTTCTGACACATAGACCACCAAAAAAGCTAAATATTGGTGTTTCTAGTTTTAGAAGTCAAAATGTGATTCAGCCAGACACCTTAATTTATTAAAAACCCCAGCCTGAAGACGTGTTGTGGCTTGCAGGCGTGAGGCAGGCACAGCAGATTCAAGTGGTGGGACACAGGCAGTGGTGGGATCTCTGCTGATCTGCTCACCAGAAGGGTTTCGTTGCTCTCATCTCTCCATGCCAAGCTGTTGTCTCTTTCCTTGTTTTTAGGAGACAAGTTTTTTCAGGATTATTTCCAAACCTAACTGCTATAGTGAGCTCCAGCCATGAAATAAGACCTCCTTTGTGGGGTAATATAAACCATGAAAGGGAGAACATTGAGTGGTTAATGCTCAGTACTGTGGAAAGGCAATGCAGATATGCTTTGGTCTGCCTATGTTTGCTATACACGTTCATCTTCTGAAAACTCTTACCTTGCTGAGCGTTGAAAGCTGTGCCTTGACTGAACCTCATGCCTTTGCTTCAGGAACACGAGTACAGCTGTGCTTAGGGTGACACTGGGGGAAAGGGCCTGCGCTGTCCTCCAACAGATGGAGACACGTTGTGTTTTGACTGGGATGGTCGTTGTTCAGATTTGCAAAGCTTAAGGTCGTGCGTTTATCATCCTGACACTGATAAATCCAGCTGAAAGTTAGGCTCCAGTGAGGCAGATACAGTGCAAGTAGAATGGGAAGAAGAGTTCTGCACTGGATACCTTGCAATTGAGCATGTAGGAACCAAGTCCTCTCTAAGCAGGAAAAGGAATGGAATCAGATATCATGGAATTGTGTTTCTGCCTCTGGCTGGTAAAGTTGCCAGAGAAAGGAGTCAGATCCGAGGGCTGGAGCACCTGCCACATGTGGACAGGCTGAGAGAGCTGGGCTTCAGCCCAGAGAAGACAAGGTTCTGGGGAGACCTTACAGCAGCCTTGCAGTACTTGAAGGGGTTACAGGAAAGGTAGGGAGGGGCTCTTCATGAGGGAGTGCAGGGATAGGATGAGAGGTAATGGTTTTCAGCTGAAAGAGGGGAGATTTAGATTAGATACCAGGAAGAAATGTTTTCCTGTGAGGGTGGTGAGGCCCTGGCACAAGTTGCCCAAGGGAAGCTGTGGCTGCCCCATCCCTGGAGGTGTTCAAGGCCAGGCTGGATGGGGCTTTGAGCAACCTGACCCAGTGGGAGGTGTCCCTGCCCTTGGCATGGGGCGTTGCAACTGGATGGGCTTTAAGGTCCCTTCCAACCCAACCCATTCTGTGATTCTATGATAAAGGAGCTGCTATAAACTGAACGCGCTCTCCATCCAGCAGGTCTGGCACTGGCAAATTCCTCTCTGCTTGCTCAGCTAACTGTCACTCGCTATTATTAGCTGATTGCTCCCTGTGTGCCACAAACCGGCCCGGGCCCCAGGCTCCTGGCACTATAAAGCCTCCCTGATAGTGGGGCCATCACCCAGTGGTGGCTCCACCTGGTCCTGTCGGGCGGTGAGGGCAGTGCACACCTTGGCTGCTGTGGGCGTGAGTATGTGATGGGGATCAGCTGCTGGGGTGGCAAGACCCAGTCGTTAGGGAGGCAGGGAGCTCCAGGGATGAGATGGTGATGCCTCCAAGTCATAGAATGGTTTGGATTGAAAGGGACCATGAAGGTCATCCAGTAACACCCCCTGCAGTGAGCAAGGACATGTTCAATTTGATGAGGTTGCTCAGAGCCCCATCCAACCTGACCTTGAATGTTTCCAGGGATGGGGTCTCTGCCACCTCTCTGGACAACCTGTGCTGGTGCTTCACCACCCTCAGCTTGAAAAATTTCTTCCTAAGATTTAGTCTAGACCTGCCCTCTTTTAGTTTAAAACCATTTCCCCTTGTCCTATTGCTACAGGCCATGCTAAAAAGATTTTCCCTGTCTTTCTTATAAGCCCCCTTTAAGTATTGAAAGGCAGTAAGTTCTCCTCAGGGGTCTTCCATTCTCCAAGCTGAACAACTCCAGCTCTCTCAACCTCTCTTGATAGGGAAAGTGTTCCAGGCCTTTGATGATTTTTGTGGCCTCCTCTGGATGCGTTCCAACAGTTCCGTCTGCTTCTTATGCTGATGATTCCTGAACTGGACGCAAGACTCCAGGTGGGGTCTCATAAGAGAGGATTAGCGGGGGAGAATCCCATCCCTCACCCTGCTGGCCACACTTCTTCGGATGCAGCCCAGGACAAGGTTGGCCTTCTGGGCTGCGAGTGCACATCCACAGAATCATGGAACGGTTTGGGTTGGAAGGGACCTTAAAGCCCACCCAGTTCAACCCCCCCTGCCAAGGGGCAGGGACACCTCCCACTGGATCAGGGGGCTCAAAACCCCATCCAGCCTGGCCTGGAACACTTCCAGGGAGGGGACATCCATGACTCCCCAGGGTAGCCTATGCCAGGGTCTCCCCACCCTCATCGTGAAGAATTTCTTCCTAATGTCTAATCTAAATTTTACCCCTTCCAGTTTAAAGCCGTTCCCCCTCCTCCTATCACTCCAGGCCCTTGTAAAAAGCCCCTCCCCAGCTCTCCTGCAGCCCCTTCAGGGACTGAAATGCTGCTCCAAGGTCTCCCCTGAGCCTCCTCTTCCCCAGACCGAAGAACCCCAACTCTCAGCCTGTCCTCATCGCGGAGGAGCTCCAGAGCTCCGAGTATTTTTGTGGCCGCCTCTGGACCCGTTCCAACAGTTCCATCTCCTTCTTACGCCGGGGATTCCGTTCCCAGGACTCCACGGGGGGGTCTCACGAGGGCAGAGGAGCAGAACCCCCCCCGAAGCAGCCCGGGGTCGCCCGTAGCCGGCTCGTGCCCAGCCTTTCCCCCAGCGCCGCTCTCAGCATCTCCTCAGTCCCGAGCGGCTCCGCGGCCGCGCAGCCGCCTCTCCCGGTTATTTATAGCCCCGCGGAGCTTCCAGCCCGAAATTAGCTCGGGGAGGGAAGAGGGGTCCGGCGGGGGGCCGGCCCGGGGCAGCTGCGAATGGAATTCCCGGCTGGAATGCGGGCGCCGGCCGCGCGCCGCGACTTTTATGGCAAGCGGGAGCGGAGCGGGGCGCGGAGCGGGAGCGGGAGCGGAGCGGGAGCGACCGGCGCAGGTGAGAGCGGGCAGCGCCGCACCGGGCACCGCGCGGGCAGAGACCGCGCACCGGGGGATGCGCGGAGGGCACTTGGGGGTGCGCGGAGCGGGATTTTGGGGGTGCGCGGAGGGGGAGCGCGGGATGCGCGGGGCGGGATTTGGGGGTGCGCGGAGCGGGAGTTCTGGGTGCGCGGGATAAGATTTGGGGGTGCGCGGAGGGGGAGCTCGGGATGCGCGGGATAGGATTAGGGGATGCGCGGAGGGGGAGAGCGGGATGCACGGGACAGGATTAGGGGATGCGCGGAGGGGGAGAGCGGGATGCGCGGGACAGGATTTGGGGCTGCGCGGAGGGGGAGCTCGGGATGCGCGGGACAGGATTAGGGGATGCGCGGAGGGGGAGCTCGGGATGCGCGGGACAGGATTAGGGGATGCGCGGAGCGGGAGTTCTGGATGCGCGGGACGGGATCTGGGGATGCGCGGAGCGGGAGTTCTGGATGCGCGGGACGGGATCTGGGGATGCGCGGAGCGGAGTTCGGGATGCGCGGGACGGGATCTGGGGATGCGCGGAGGGGGAGCGCGGGATACGCGGGACAGGATTTGGGTGTGCGCGGAGGGGGAGCTCGGAATGCGCGGGACAGGATTTGGGGGTGCGCGGAGAGAGACTTGGGGATGCGCGAGACAGGATTTGGGGATGCGCGAGACAGGATTTGGGGAAGCACGAAGAGAGATTTCAGGGTGCGCGGAGCGGGAGGTGGGGATGCGCGGAAAGAGATTTTGGGATGCGCGAAAAGAGGCTTGGGGTTGCGCGGCGCGGGATTTTGGGATGCGCGGAGCGGGAGGTGAGGATGCGCGGGACAGGATTTGCGGATGCGCGGAAAGAGATTTCGGGATGCGCGGAGAGAGACTTGGGGATGCGCGGAACAGGATATGGGGAGACATGAAAAGAGATTTCAGGGTGCGTGGAGCGGGAGGTGGGGATGCGCGGAAAAGGAGTTCGGGATGCGTGGAGGAGACCTGGGGATGCGCGGAGCAGGATGATTTGGAGATGTGCTGAGCGGGGTCGGGGGGGGTGTCGGGATGTGCGGAGAGAGGGGTGGGGATGCGCCAAAGGGGAATTGGGGATGTCCGGAGGGGATTTGGGGAGCAGAGGGGGAGCTGTTTGTGCTCCTGACCCGCGTGTCCCTGCGTGGCGAGGAGCCCTGTGTCACTGTGGGCTCTGTGAGGGCTCCGCTGACCGCTGGCTCTGCCTCAGCCCACAGTGATGGGAAGAACACGTCTGGGTTCTGTGAGTGCTTGTGGTCACGTTTGTGTTGGATAAATGAGAGCTTCTGCGAACAGAGCAAACATCTGAAAGACATTTCATTAAACAGAGCGTGTTTAACGAAATTAAATGGTATTACAAAAACCAATCAGCAAGTAGCTGCGTGCTGGAAGACATAGACTCAGCCTTCAGAGCCCTGAGATCTCTTAATCTGTGAAACGAAACTGTAAAATATAATTAGTCTTATTAAGAGGGCTATGGGGGTGGTGGTGGTGGGGGGGTGGTGTCTGGGTGGGGGTGTCTGGTGTGTGTTGGAAGCTCGGAGCCTGGTGAAATGCAGGACTTGGGCAGATGGTTGAAGTCCTGCCCAAAGATCACCTTCTCTAACTGCATTTGGAACATTTGAGATGAGCAGTTTGCTCCGTGAAAGCAGCCAGACGGGCTGTAATTTGCTGTACTCGGACTTGGAGCTTTGGAAGTTCTTCAAGAAGGAACGGTGCCCTGGCTGAGCCCTCTGGAAGGTGGCTGTGGGGAAGTGGGGGTGAAGGTTAATGACGGCGGGGGAGCAGGTCAGGGAGAGACCCTTTGCTGTGCGCTGACGGCAGATGAAGGTGTCACACACAGCCTGGTGTTCGTGGGCACCAGTGCTGCCAGCACAGTAGGGTTGGTCAAGTGGGAGCAGCAGCTGATCTCCAGGAAGCCAGGAGACCTCTCCTCTGTGGCAGAGTCGTAGCACAGGCACAGCGACCACCACCGTGGTCAGTGTGAGTTGACCATGAGGATCTGAGAGAAGGGGCAGATACCCTGGGTCCTCTCACCTGAGAGGAGAAGCAGCAAATTGCAGGAGTGCTTCATGCCCAGTATTTCATGCCACATCAGCACCCTGAAGCTCTGTTAGTGAAGTCAGCAGGAGTTGAGCTCAAAGCACGCTGTTTCTCTTCAGCTGCTGCGACACAACGGGGATGGGGGAACCATGACATGGGGCAAAATACACTGAGTTTTTTTCTTGGGGACTTCCGTTCCCAATTTACTGCCACCTTTGATTAAAATATTTTGGAACACAAAATCATGGCCAGAAGATCTCGGCAAGGCTTCCCCCATAACAGACCAGCCCCTCAGCCCCCACTCTTTGCTGTAGAGCCTATGATGTACCCCATAATAGTACCTAAACAGAGTAAGGAATTAACAGACCATTTCTACAGAGAAGGGTGATTTCATTTTTTTAACACAGCACTTGGGCTGCCTGGCACTGTCACATTAAGGGTATTTATGGTTATATGAACAGACAGACAAAATCCTTTATAATAAATACATTTTTATAATTACATCACATCTGCAAGGACTACTCCACTGTAATTTGAGACTCTCAATAGATTTAGAAAGGCAATAAATTCAAAGATTGAGGAAAAGGTTGTGTATGAAATTGAATTATCTGGGTGCATTGCCAGTAAGCATTCTAGTATGTTATAAAGAGTTAATGAAGGAAATACAAGTGAGTGGAAGTAGTTTTGTGTTTTACAAAATGTGAAGTTTAGACAGCTGGTGGTAATTGTTGCAATACCTTGGCTTCAGAGGAGCTGATGGTTTATGCCAGATCAGGATCTTCCCCTGCCCACGATAATTTTAGTGCCTACTTCACTATCTGTAACTTAGTACAACTGGGAGTGTCATTCCCGATGGGTTACAGGAAGGATATAAATGACAAACATCGCTCTCTTTCCTCTCCTCTTTCCAGTTCTATTTAATATTTCACCAAACATTTTAATGCCGTGGACTCTGTTTTGGCTGCAAGTAGTGACTTTCCAGCCCTCACAGTATGGTTTTCTTATATAATGGAGTCTTCCCTGCAAGTACATCACGGAGAGGAGACAGATGGTAAATGTAACTTGGACTGTGCTGCGAAGGGCTTATTTATAACTCACAGTAGCCACAGGACTGCAGGGGGGCCTCCCGAAAGGAGACATCACAGAGGAACTAGACTTTTTTTTTTATGTCCTGGCTTCGTGCTCCTATTGTAAAGAGTAGTATTCTGTTCAGGAAAATGCTGGTATTTTTCTGTGTCTCCTGTGAAGATGTTAATCGCTCCACTGAAAATCAACAACTTCTGTGTTTTCTAATGAAGGAGAGTTTTACTGTTTATAGGTGTGGGTTTTTTTTTTTGTTTAGTTAAAGCTGCACAATTTTTTTTTATCAATCAAAGACTCTGACCTCCTTTCAGAATTTAATTAAATTTGAGGAGATGGATTTGGGGACTTGCAGCCATCAAACTTTCTGTGTCCCTTTAACCATTTTCTTTCTTCACTTTGATTATTTTTGTGTAAAATAAGGTTTTTAGGGAAGCTGAGTGGAAAGTTGAATAAGTGCTGTGATCACAAGAAATCAAGACATCAGAGGTGATAGTTTACCCATTTACAGCAAATAAATAAGATGCTTGAAAACAATAGGGTGTTTTTTACGGAGTAGCAGATACTGATCTCTTCTCTCTGGTGACCAATGACAGGACCTGAGGGAATGGCAGGAAGATGTGCCTGAGAGGTTTAGGTTGGATATTAGGAAAAGGTTCTTCACCCAGAAGGTGGTGGAGCCCTGGAACAGCTCCCCAGGGAAGCAGTCACAGCCTGGCAATATTCCAGAAGCATTTGGCCAGTGCCCTCAGAAACCCAGTGTGAATGTTGGGGTTGTCCTGTGCAGGGACAGGAGCTGGACTTGATGATCATTGCAGGTCCCTTCCAGCTCGGGACATTCTATGATTCTATGATTCTGTTGCCCAGGTTCTTATGCATTATTTGGTTTGTATTAAATTTTCACTTGAAACTCAGAGATCACTCTCTGCATTACAGCCAGTCAAGCCATTCTGGTAATGGCATTTTCTCTTCCATTCAATTTCAGAGGTAGGCCCGTTGATCAAAGGATGGAGGTTACATTTCTCTTCTAAGAACTATCTCAACATAGTCCTCCTTTGAAAGTGGAACCGTGGTCTAAGTACTTCCAGTATAAACATTCTAACGCCAGACTAATGTTTCCTGTGTTCTCTCTTTTAATCTTAAGAAAAGTAAAATGTGAAGAAAAAGAAAACCAAAATAAGAGTAGTGTCAGGTGATGCTTGACTGACTGGACAGGCAAAGAAAAGCCCAGTAACAAGCTCAGTTCATTTTTTGATCAAGGTTACATTCGAAATTACGATCTGGGAATTTTCTGAGTGGGAAGCTTCAGTGAAGAGCTCTTAGAGCTTTTCCAAGATATGTTGATCTCAGGAAATAAAGATGGGACTACAGCTTACAACTGGACATCTTCAAAATAGGAGGGCAAATCTCTTCTGAAGTGCTTACGCAGGTAGACTCTTGTTGCCTCAGAGAAAAAGCATTACTTGTATTAGATGAACTGTGTGTGAAAAGAAGGATGTAGATACATCTTAAACATATAAACAGCTCCTCTTGAAAGAGAATTGGTAGGAAGATATTACTCACCTGGAGTACTGCATTCTGGAGTCCTCAGCACAGGAAGGACATGGAGCTGTTGGAATGAGTCCAGAGGAGGCCACAAAGATGATCTGAGGGCTGGAGCACCTCCTATATGAGGACAGGCTGAGAGAGTTGGGGTTGTTTAGCCTGGAGAAGAGAAGGTTCTGGGGAGATGTTATACCAGCCTTCCTGTACTGAAAGGGGTACAGGAAAGCTGGGGAGGACCTTTTTATCAGGGAGGGCAGGGATAGGATGAGGGGTAACGTTTTCAGCTGAAAGAAGGGAGATTTAGGTTAGATATTTTGAAGAAGTGTTTTCCTGTGAGGGTGGTGAGGCCCTGGCACAGGTTGTCCTGGGAAGTCGTGGATGCTTCATCCCTAGAGGTGTTCAAGGTCAGGTTGGATGGTGCTTGGAGCAACCTGACCCAGTGGGAGGTGTCCCTGCTCATGGCTGGCGGTTTGCAACTGGATGGGCTCTGAAGTCCCTTCCACCCCAACCCATTCTATGATTCTATGCTATCTTTTTTAAAAGTAGCTGTTATTAGGAAATAAAATGTGTCAAGGTTTCTTGGGTTGGAAAATTCCTTACCACACACTTTGTGCAAAAGCATCAGCAGATGATGAAGGCACCATTCTTCCAGGATTTGTAGGTGTCAGGGTGTCTCGACCCGGCCAGTTTGGTTTTCTCAGCTCTGCGTTGACTGTGTGGATCCTTTCCTAATGATAAGGCAGATACAAAGGAGCTTCAATTCGCTGTCGTTCCTGAAGCAGTGGTCACAGCCTCACAGACCCAAGCCAAAACTCAAGGAGTGCTGCTTTTTTTTTCCTTAAAGGTGCTAAACTGTCTTTATTGGAAATTACTCATCTGTCTTAGGAGTCCTTGAGGCAGGATCCTGCTGCTGTTCCTGCTCAAGGCTTAACTGCCACGGAGGGGGAAGAAGGTGCCATCATGGGTGGTATCATGTTTAGCAATGCCCTCCTGCTTTTAGCATCATATCTTTTAGCATCAAAAGTGGAGGTAGGATGACTTGTAGATGCAAAATGTCATAGAGCCAGCTGGCTGACCTTCAAGCATATTAAGAGTTAGTGATGCCAAAGAACTGGAAAGAAGCCTAAAGTAATAGCAGATACGGCAGCAATCCAAGGGGCATGAATGTGCCTGCCATCTTGAGGGCCTACAACCTGCTGGACTGGCACAGTTTGGAAGTTCAGACTGGAACTTGCAAAGAGAATTTCTCCCAACAATTGCAGTTTTGAAGAAAATGCCAGGTTCGTTATTTGAGGGAAGGTCTCACTGCTGGCAGCAATCTTGGTGACATTGTCAAGGGGTTCAGGTGATTGGAGCTATTGGAAAGGCTCAAGACAAAGGTTTAGCTCAAAAGCTGAATTGTGTTCTCAGACTTGTAAACACAATCTTCTTACAATTAATTGCACATAATAAGCAAATCAGGCTTTGGAATCGTTGGTTTTCAAATGACTTTAAGATGAGGCCATACAGATGGGTGTCTTGCTGTAGTGGTGGTTACCAGTCAGCTTCCCTTGAGGTCTCAGGTGAAATGGAATTCCTCGTGAAAGATTCTCCATGGGCTCTACTGCTCTGCTCCAGCCCTGTATGAAGGGGCGAAGGTCTCTGTGTCCCAGGCTACTTCAGTGTGTGAATTGTACCAATATGTGATGTTCCTTTGTTCACTGATGGGCTCATGCAGTAAACCCTTTATTCAGCTTCTGTATTTTAAGTACAAGGCTAAAGGTTAACAGCCACAAATAGGAAAGAAGAAATTAAAACTGCAGAGAAGTGAAAGAAGAGAGCAGAGAACTTCTCTAAGGCCTGCTTAGAAAAATGGGGAAGTCAAAGGGTTTTAACTAGTTTTAAGGTTATCCTGATCACAATGGGGATTTTACTTACATCCATGAAGTAAGCTAAAGCTTACAAAGACATGCAAACCCAAATGCTCAATATACAAATAAAGGTCACAAGAATGCAGTGGGTTACCTGCCTCTCTAAACACAACAGAATTGGAATGTGCTGTTGCTGATCTGAAACAGTCAAAATGGGAACTGACACTGAGTACTTTTATGTTCATGTGTTCACAAGTGGCAAACTGGAATGCCTTGGATTCCTGTCAGTCCACAAATGAGGTATTTGTCAATTCTGATTTGGGGCAGGAATTATTTTCAACAATAATTGGTTGAAAAGGAACATCCAACCATTCTCTGTAGCACCTCTCTTGAAGATGAATTTGAAGAAGTTGGAATCTATAAATTAGGGAAAGGATTGGTATCTAAATGCTTGTTTTGTATGTTCTGACTGCTGTCATTTGGAAAAACATGCCAAGATATCTAAGAATCATCCAGTCTCTATAGCTGCACCAGCACCGATGAGCATTGATGACGCTGGTGTGTTTTTGAGGAGCCAATATGACAACTCTTAATGTTCATTATTTTTAACACCACATAGAAATTCCCGTGTTGATAATGTTTGTAATTCAGATTTAGAGAACTTAAAGGCTAAGTACTCAATTTTCCATGTAATGAAACGCTCTGACTTCATTTCTTCTGAGCTACAAGTGAGAAGGCCCTCTCAGTAGTAAGTTACCTATTACTTTGGACCTTTGAGTCCATTTATTTGCACAATGCGTGGCACTCCGAGTTTTTAAGCTTGTCTGTGACTCAGGGCATTGTTGGTGCAGCAGTGACAGCCGTGGCACTGGAATCACGGCGTGGTTTCCTTCCTCCCATGAGTTCTGATAGGCCTCATGATTGAAAAAAAAAAGAGGAAAAGAAAAGGAAGAGGCTTGCCCTGAACTTAGAGCACCTTTCAGTTGGGTTCCTCATGAATATGCTATAATTGAAAAATTTTAACACTTTTCTCTTGGAAAATGCAGTGCAATTGCCAGCCCACAGTTACATGATATAAATTCCTACTCTAAGGTATGTATGTATCTATCTCTTTTCATAGTTTTTAGCACTATTTTTTGCTATAATGGCCCTGGGAGAAAGTAAAACATTATTTTGTAGTCCCACTTTGGGTGAAGAGTTGGGAGTTGCCAGCCTGGCGGAGGCTTGAGCAAGAGCATTGGCTCGAGCAGGAGATGCAGCTGCCCCACCAAAAAGCAGGTAGGTCCATCAGCCACTGGGCCATCCCTCCTCCTGGCAACCCCAGAGAGGCCAGCGAGTGTCTCCAGGAGGCTGCAGGGCTTTGGCCTGAGCACCCTGCACACCTTGTGCAACCCGAGCTCCCTGGCTCACACATCAGCCTGGAGTGGAGCAGGGAGTGCAGAGCACATTCCTTTCTGCTAGCATGAGTACTCAGAAAAACAGTTTCGTAACCCACCAGGCAGGGCAGCCAGAGCTTGGCTCCAAGTTCTATTTTTTTTTTTTGAAAATGGAAATTAAAAACCAATATCTAGGATTGTATAGAGGGGTTACGAGCATGAATAGTGAATCATAAGCTTGTTCTTTTCATTGCTGTTGCCTGCTTAGAACGTATTCATCTCTTCAAAAGCCTCAAAGGACCAAATGAAATTGTGATACATTGATTTCAGCCTTTGCAAACTTATTTACAGGAAGCTGCTTAAACCATCATTTAAAAAGAAAAAGGAATATAGCTCCGACTGTTTCTTTCAGGTAGAAACTGAAAGCAATCTGAAACGAGGTGCAGAGCACAATACAGTAGCCATGAATGACATTGCACAGAAAACAGAGGTAGGTACCAATTTTAAAGTAAAATTTGAAGTAATCAAAGTAATGAAGTGACTTACAATTGATGCTTGCAAAAAGACTAATTACAGGCAATTGAGAAAGGCAAACAATTATACTGTAAGTCTGCTGGGATTGCTCTTATTTTAAGAGAATTGAAAGTATCTTAAGGAATGATTTGATGGGATGTGTGAAATATGTTCTTAATGTTATTAAAAAACATGAAGGAGGAAGTTAAAATAAATATGAAGAAACTATAAATATTGGGGAGAAATTCAGGGCAACATTACATCTAAGTCTAAAATGTAAATATTAGTCTACTTCAAATATTTCTTCTTCTGCTCGCTGAACGGGAGCAAAAGCAGGACCAAAAACTCTTGGTTTAGGTGGAAAATATGAAGCATGGAATGGTTTCAGGCAGTTTCTCAGCATTACTGTATTGAGAACGTTCCTGTAGTCATTACAGTGAAAAGAGCAAAAGCTTCACAGTAGATCTGAAAAGTGGGAACTTCTCGTGCAGTTTGGGCAAAGAAGGGCCCAGTAGCTGTGTTGATACTGGAGTCCAACAAGTCCAGTGATCTCAATGCTTTGTAACACAAAATCACGGGACTTCTGAGCTTCTTTAAAGATTAAAAAAAAGAAATATATAACGTGTTGGAAATGTTAAATGAAAAAAGAATACTATTTATTTAAAAAACAGATATGGCTGTTGAAGTGGTGTAGAAGAAAACGTAAATATTGTATTACATGTCTGTGTCTGGGGGCAGAGGGGCTCTCTGGTGACTGCTGATGACTCAAATATAAATCTGTATCTAATTTTTAAAGCCATAATAATTGAAAGTGTGCATTCACATAGTCCATACACTGAGTTATGTAACTATTTGTTACAATTACTTACAGCCTAAGTTTAGTACAATGCTAAATGTTGTTTTTTGGATATTTTAGTATTTATTGCTATTTATGAACAAATGAAACACTGCTTAATGTATGATAGCTGGTGGCACAAAGCTCACAATCCTAAATGCACTTCTGTTGTGTGTTCTTACATTCTTTCTAATCCAATCTATCCAAATATTTCTGTCCATCTGTTTCAACTTTCTTTTTCTTTTCTTCATTTCTTCTATATCTTCATCAAGATTCTACTTTCTTCATCTAAACCCGTCCAAAAATCCTATGTGCCCAAGCTTCACAAGGGTGATGTAAAGGATAAATTTGAAGCTATGCAGAAAGCAAGGGAAGAAAGAAATCAAAGGAGATCTAGAGATGAAAAGCAAAGAAGAAAAGAACAATATGTTAGAGAGAGAGAATGGAACAGGAGGAAGCAGGAGGTTATTTTCTTTGCAAATATTTTAATAGTCAATATTATATGTGAAAATCTTTTCACATTATTTAAGATAATAATACAGCAATTTTATTTAGGGTATAAAGACAGTTTACTTTCTGTGTTTCATCAATTAGATGAAAGAACTGCTTGGATCTGATGAAGACGATGACACTAAATCATCCAAAATAGAAAAAGGTTATGTTCCAAAGCTCATAGGTAAGAGAGGCTTGATTTTAAAGCCCCCACAATTCGTTAGGTAAGGATTAGATGTAACTGCATTTTGTATCCACAGGAACTGTTAAAGGCAAGTTTGCAGAAATGGAGAAGCAGAGGCAAGAAGAAGAAAGGAAAAGAATGGAAGAAGAAAGAAAGCGCAGAATCGAACAGGATATGATTGAGAAAAGAAAAATTCAAAGAGAATTAGCAAAAAAAGCCCAGGAGGTATGTTCATCCGAGCACAAAAGCCAGGATATAATTGTAAACAACACACATGGAAGTTTTGTATTAATCAGAAAGATTTGATCTTGAGATTTCTGGTGGCAGTGAGTTACGTGGGAGATGCTCAATGGGAAGGAAGTGAACAGTGGTCAGAGAATCTTCATCGTCACCTCTTCACGGTAACAAGTTCTTAAGCACAAAACTGGAGTTTCAGATGAAATGAGGCAGGCATAAGCCTGACAGGAATGTGAATCAGGCACAAATTTTGGTGTCATGTGAATAGGAGTCCATAGAATTTACTAATTTAAAAATGTTTCTTATATTTACCAACCCTTACTTTAGCCAATGTTTGCTTACACATTAGTGAATACAGTTCAGTGATTGATGAACAAAGGCGAGGAAGAGGAAATAGGAAAAAGCCATTGGCAGGCAAAACTGAGGAGATAATAATGCAGTAAAAATCAGAAATCATGAAGATTCAGATCAGGTTTTCTTCTTTTGTGAACATTTGAAAAGATTCCAACTTTTGTTGACACCAGTAAAGCAATTGATGTCTTTTTCAGAATTTTGCATTGAGGTACTTAATTCCTTTTGGAAGATTTCTTCAGTGCTGCAAATACTGCAGTGAGATTGAACATCTAAATTATAAGACTAGAATTACAAATGAATTTTTATCTAATCAAAAGATAGTAGCACCTACTTTAGGTTTGTGTTTGGACTTGATGATCCTAAAGGTCTTTTTCAACTTAACAATTCCGTGATTCTATTGTAAGAAAAGAAAAACCAGTGCTATAGGAGGAGTCAGTTTTCAGTGAGGACTTGGACAGCATTTTCTACTAAGATTCTTGATGTTGTTAAAACTGGACTTTTAACTGGAAATGTATCTACCTGAAAGGCAGAAGTACATATCATGTAGAATTTTAGAAAGTATGTTAGACAGTAACATATAAAGACACCATATGAAGCAAATATTTTACAGGAGTTGGAGGGAAGACAACGTCTCTTGAACCTGACCCAGCGGGAGGTGTCCCTGCCCATGGCAGGGGGGTTGGAACTGGGTGATCTTTAAGGTCCTTTCCAACCCAAACCGTTCTATGATTCTATGAATCAGAAATAATCAATGAGCTTGCTTCAGCTTTTTTGCTTTTTACACAGCCCTGGAATGCTTAAATGCAGACTGGACGTTTAAAGTGCTCTTCAGTTCATCACTGAAGTGTTACGAATGCTTCAGCATACTTTCTGTCTGATGGGTTATGTCATGTGCTGCCTTCCTCAACAAGCTAACCTGTCTGAAGTGTTCTAACAAAGGTCCAGTCGTGACCATCTCTGAATTTAAGTGCTACGTAGGTATCACTGATACGAAAAGAATTTCCAGTTGTGTTTGCAGATCTAAGGCAAAGAGCCAAAGTAATGTAATCATATGAAATTCTCATTTAATAGATTGATGACTTTAACAATACGGGAACTGAATCAGCAGGAGAGGTAATCAGATTTTTTTTAAAGAAATGTTCACCTACATTTTTATTTATATTCACTTTGTTTTATTATTGTCATTTGGGTTGGGTAAACTTAGTAAAGGGCACACCAATACCTAATTAAAACTAAACAAAGAACCTAACAAATCGTGAAAGTATACATACTTGTACATCTGTACTTGAAGTGAATTTATTTATGTTTGAAATAGAGTCTGCACTATGAATACTTTGTGGTTAAAAACATTTGAAATGTAAATATTCAAAGCCACAAGAATGATTTGAAGCGTAGTGGTGATGATACTCCAAGTCCTCTCACTTTGGAAAGTATCATCTTAAAAGCTCTTTGCCTTAAACTTGAAATTAAAAGGGGATTCTGTCAATATACAGATGTCTGAACACCTAACTCAATTAATTATGCTTTTTATTTTTTTTAATTGACTAATTTGCCATATGGGCTTGGATTTAAAGTCTTGCAAATAACTGTTTAATTTAAAAAAGCTAGGCCCAAATGTCCTATTGTCTTTCACTAACACCAGATCATCACATTCTTCTTATAGTTTTGGAAAGATAAAGAAACAAAACAACCCCCATTAGTGTTAAGCTGTTTGACAGCATTGTAACTAATCATGGGATGTTGTGAAAAAAATGGGTAAAATGTATTTTGGCAAGTAAGTTGTGAAAACGTTTTTGAAGCCGCGACATCCTTGAAAGAAATGACTCTGCTTGATACATTTCATGTTGCTCTCTAGAACTACCAATTTATTCCAACCACAACGTATCCTTTATTTAGTAAATATAAGCCTTGAACTCGAGTGTGGCTGCAATTGCTCTGTTTTCAAATTTTCACCTCTTGTTCTCCAAATGATGAATATTTATAACTAACGGTTAATGAAAATATGTAAAGGAACTGAGGGCTTTCCAGCAGTTATGTTTAGAGCATCATCCAGCATTGATGCTCCTCAGGTATTATAAGAAAACTAGTGACTGCCTCTGGCAGGTGGCTTTGTTTTTGTCGTTAAGACAAGTAATTCTTTTGGAAGCTTTGGTGCAATAAGGAGAAACCAGCAGTTTCATTAAGAAAGTAGTCTACCTAGAAGTCAGAAGTCAAGCTTTATGAAACTATAACGAGTATCTTTTTGGACAGGAAGGGGATGAGTCACTGCTAGTTACAGTAGTGCCCGTAAAACCCACCAAAACACCTGGGAAGATGAAAATAAACTTTGAGAACACGGGAAAGGAGAGAGGAGAACAAAAAGAGAGACAGGACGAAGAAATGAAGCTAAAATATGAGGAACAAAACCCATTCCTGAAGGAAACCAAGTGCCTTTCATTTGTCATGGTAAACCACTCATCTAAAAATACCTAAGAAAGAAATATCTATTATTTAAGACATAACTATATAATTTTCCTTACACAGAGTAAAAATGAAGACAATGAAACACAAGGGCCTTTGTCTCCTGGTAAGCTGAAAGTAACATTTGAAGAACTTGAAAGACAAAGACAGGAAAATCAAAGGCGGCAAGCGGAGGAAGAGGCACGACAACGCTTAGAAGAGGAAAAACGTGCCTTTGAAGAAGCCAGACAGCGCATGGTAAATACATGCTTTGTTTATGCTGTTACTGAATTTTCACAGAGTAAGATTTTACGTTCTTTCCTGTATCCGATGCTTCTTTTTCCTTATTCCTTAACTAGATTTCAAGCTGTTAAAAGTCTGAAAATTGTATCACCGTTAATTTTTGGAAGCAGTATTTTTGACCTTAGTTCTAACTCAGAAACCACGCTGGCGTAATGCTCGAGATGTTTATTTTAGCATAACCAGGAAAGGTGTGTGTTTTAAACTTCCCAGCAATCTTAACGGGTTTTATATCTACACTTTATAGTACCTTAAGGGGTAAGTCCTCAAGAAGACCATTAGTTGTCTGTTTTGTTCTTAAATAGTGCTTCAGATGTTTCAGTAACTGTTTTTTGGTGAAAACGTTCTGTAGGAACAGAATTCTGTTTCTTATTCCTATATTTCTTTATATTTACATCAATTACAGCTTTCCTCTTATGACAAAAGGGAAAAAGACAAGTCAGCTCTCTTGTATGTACTGATATGAACAACAATGCACTAAAAATAATCAGATTAAGGCCCAAATTGTCAAGAGATATAGCTCCCAATCCATCTTTTATACTACTTGCAAAACTGCCTCCTCAAGTGTTCTTCATCGTAAGCCAGACTTATTTGAGACCAACTATAAAGAGACCTCACTATAGTTTGTTCTTTGGTCATACTAAAGGAATCACATAGTTAGTATTAACAGAAGATACACCAGATAGTTTAGTGCTATATTTGCCCACTTTACTACATTCCATTTCCAAAGCATTTTTTAAGTCTGGTATTTAAAGCTTTCCCCTGTACAATCACAATCATTTTGACTTTATTAATACACATACAAAGATTAATGAGAAATGAGATTTTAATCTTCCATGGAATTGTTGAAAAGAATATTTCTAGGTATTTGCTAATTTTAACTTAAAAAGAATACAATTATGAATGGACATTCTTGGACAAACAACTCGAGTGCTACGTTGACTATATTTCAAAAACATATAATAAATTGATATTCTCCAAGAAAAGAAAACCAAAACACAAATACAGAACCTCCACAAATTCCCAACTGGTCCAAACAGAGATTGTTCTAGGTTAGGGAGATACCCAAATAGTAGTTCATTCTTCCACCCCCAACTCCAATAAATCATTTAACCTTTCCACACCTTGACATTATGTCAATAATACACATTTTTATTTTTATCTGGAGCTGGGCAGAGGACACAGATGAACAAGAAGAGGGAAGAAAATGAAGGAGAGACAACTTCATGAAGTCACGAGCCATTCTGACTGAAGTGGTGTTCACATCTCCCACTCGTATCAATATGAGTTTATTAACCACGTAGTATAAAGTATTTTACAAAATCCCCATTTCAAATGAAATTTTCTAACATACAGTTTTATCTGTCAAAATTTGAAGACAAAATTTTCTTAAAGGAAGACTTCAACAGTTAATTTCCTTCAATTCTTTCTTTTTTCCCCCTCAGAATTCTAAATAAAAGATTCCTGTAACTCCCTTAACTGGTTACCCCACATACCAGCCCCAGGGCTGCCTGCAGTACACAGAAACCAGGATTGTCAATACTGACAGTTCCTTATTTCCTCCTTTAACAAATGAAGGACCTGAGACATCTTCTGAAGATGGTTCATTCTTTTGTTCTTGATTGCAGTTTGCAAACCACAGGCTTCTCTTAGCAGATAAGTGGAGACAAGCAGTAGTGAAGAGATCTCAGAGTATCTCAGTTCCCTTTCTTCAGTGATGATTAAATGTCTAAAAAGAAAAGAATCAAAAATCTTAGTCTGGAGTAATAGCAAAATGTTAATTGACTTAGTTTTGCTATAAATCTCTACAGCATTTTAACTGGTAAGTGTGTTGGTGAAAAAATTCATATGCAAACAAAAAGACTTGATGGTATAAAGGTCTATGAAAAGTGATAAAAAGAAAGTCAGTAGGGACTGATTCACAATAAAGGATCCAACCCTGAGACCATAAGATATGTACTTAATGGTTCAGCCTTTTTCTGATCGTGCATTGTCCTTTGAATTACACACTCAACAGATCTTTTAAAATTATAGAAGCTACATATAGGATACTGAAATACATTTATTTTCTCTCTCCCCTAGCTAAAACTAAAATTCTTCTCATAGGCACCAAACTCTTGATACATTTTTTTCCCTCAGGAGAAATACCTGAACACATTTATAAAAGATGAGAAAGCAATTAGTGGAATATTTATTGACTATAATGAATATTTTTATATTTGGATAAGTCCTCTCTATTTTTTCCTCTCCCTCTTCTCTGAAGATAAATGAAGGCAGTGATGAAGAATCCCAAAATTCTGTTAAAGAATTCCGTCCCAGTAAACTCAGACTCAGTTTTGAGGAGATGGAAAAACAGAGGAGAGAAGAGGAAAAGAGGAAAGCAGAAGAAGATGCAAGACGACGCATAGAAGAGGAGAAAAGAGCATTTGCTGAAGCAAGGAAGAACATGGTATGGCATTTTTGTTTAGTATATAGCTTAATTTTTTACCTAAGTCTCTGGTGAACTAGTAAACCACCTCTGGGAAAAAGCTTTAAATACATTTAGGAATGCATGCTTCAACTCCTTCGTTAAGTAGTTCTCCTCAGTACTTACTAGAAGGTAGTGAGGTAAACTAATCCATTTTGTTTACCAAAAATCACCACAGAACCAGCCCTCCTCGTAGCCAGCCCAGAAGGGGTTTCAAATAATTTAGTCAAAGCCAGATATTGTGTCCCATGATGATGCTAGATGCCACACTCAGAAAGCAAAATGCTTTCACAAGAAGGTTTGTTGGATTTTTAGAGGAGGAAGAGCAATTCCTTTTACTTCTCCAAGTTTCCCTCCCTGCCTTTACAGGGTGCCCACGATCAGCTCTTCCCCGCTAAAGCAGAATTAATGGCATACTAATGGCATGCACACTGCAGGCACACATTTTACAGTAACCTGTGACCCTTCCCTTCCTTAGGAAGGAAAAATTAAGAAGGCTGAACTCAGCTACTTGATGTTTTTTTATTGTATTGCATTGCTTGTTCAGAGAAACAGAAAAAGTAATTTGTAGCATTTACTGTTGTAAGAATTTATAATGTGGATCTTCCTTAGACAAATAGAGGTGTCTCTAATATGCAGACTCGTAAAATTTGAGTTAAGATTATATTGAAGCTAAATTTTCTGGCACCTAGGACTGACATACTGGCACTATCTGAAAGCAAAGAAAAATTTCTGAGGGTGGCAACCACGTTATAAAAAAAAAAAAAGGCTAGCATGGAGATTTTTCACTGTATTCTTCACGGTTATTCCAACAACTTCAAGGTTCAGCAGTTACTGGTGGATCTTATGGGAATACAGTATTAAATTAGACAACTACCAACTAAAGCTAAGTGCTGTTTTATTTCAAAACAAAAGGCACAATGTGCCATACAGAACTGTGGAGTAACCCACCCTCTGGCAATGCCTTCCTACATTCCCCTCTGTGGGTTTATTGGGAAGAAACAACTGCGTGCCTAATAAAATTTTCTTCATCATTTAAAGCGATGCTTGCGAGGCAAATGAAAGCTTTGTAGGACTCCTGATATTGCTAGCAGTGCTCCCTCTGCCTGAAAATTAGGCCAAAGGCAAGACCTCTGGGCTGAAAGACTACCTAGAGAAACTACAAAGTATATTTGTATTTGATATTATACTGTTTTGCAATTATGGAAAATTATCTCTGTCTGTACCTTGAAAAAGGGAAAAGAAAAGCTAAAGCCACTGGGAAAAAATAAACAAACCAAGAAAGGAGTGCTGCTGGACAGTTTTTATGGAAAGCCACCAGATAACTAAAGGAAAGCAAAGAGTAGGTGCTGTCTTCTGTTTGCTCCTGCTTTCTTGAGAATCTTTTTTTCTGCCTCAATTTAGCAAGAACCTGAACTCAAGTGTCCACTAAGAGAAATCTCACAGATTAAGCAGGGTTTAATCCATTAGTTGCAGCACATCTATGACTGCACTGTAACCACAGACAGTTGAAGACCTTCAGTAATTTAAAAAAAATAACTGAAAATGTATTTTCAGCATATACATTTGAAAATTTTCTGATAATTAGCATCCTGAATATGAACACCACAGTTTCTGTTACTTGTAACTGCAAATACAAGCCCACGTGTTCCCTATTTCCCACAGCTGCACAATGCAGCAGCAATGCAAATGTGCTTTGAAAGATCAGTCATCTCAGTAGTACAACTTCACGTTCCCTTTTTAGTTAAGCATGTAAATTAAGTAGTTATTTCAGTCCCTTCATTCTGATTTAAGTTATTAAGTATATACACACAGAAGTATCAGTGTGGTTACTGGGAAACAAATATCACCTCCTTTTGGCAGGATCTCCCTATTTCACATTTACTTGTGCTACTTCCATACTTCCCACCATCAGCGTGACCACTTTCAGACTGAAGCATTTACCATTAGAGATTGCATAAAGAATCTGCCATTCTATGATTTTAGCACAAATCAAAAAATGTCCTACTTTGTATCAGTCACTGTTTGCCTACTAAAAACTGGCTGACTGTGCTGCAAACTATGGTTATTACAGGACTGTTTCTCTCTACCATCTGTTCCCAGTTTGCAGGAAAAAAAAAAAAGTGTGGTCTCACTTCACAGAATATGGCTAAAATATTTACTGAACCAACCACAAGGGGTTTGTGCCTCACACAGCTCAGCTGTTTTTTGACTTGTTTTCTAACCAGCAATAAGCTGGCTTACTGTCTTTTTGTAACTTACTGATTCAAAAACAGAGCAGACAGCTGCCAGCACTTGCTCATACGCAGCTTTTTAAAGTTTACATGTACATGGGTTGTTAAATTCTGAATTAATGCTTCCCCTAGTCACTTAAGTTCTGTATATTCTTGAAGCAGTGAGCATAGGAACAAATGCATCACAAGCATTTCACATTTCTTTGCTAATTTAGCTGTGGTTAAGCCTCTGAAAGCTGTGGCAAGGCATTGTTTTCATTAAAGGAAATAGTTTACAGCTTTTTTGACTCCACTTCTCCATAACAGCTTCAACAAATATGCTCATATTATGCAAAACGAATGAGGAATTGAAGGAATGGTGGGGCTGAAGTCCAACTGTAAGCTTAGTCAGAGGGAAAATCTGAAGGAAGTCTATAGTGAATAGCGGTGTTTAAGTGGGATTGGCCCAAAAAGCTATTGAAAGAGCTGTGACAAATGAAAAGGATATGGGCAAAGTAGGTCAAGACAGTGGTACAAACTGAAATGGCACAAACAGCAGTGAAATATCTGAGCTACGATGGCAATAAGGGGCAATACAGAGAAAGCAACGCCAAAGAATCCTCTGAAACCATGTTTATGTTCTGATTCTTTATAAAGCTGATCTGAACACTTGCCCACATGGAAGTTTTGCTCCATTAATTCTTCCTACTATTTGACTGATTACTGCTCTTGGGAATGCCTACAATTTAAGGCACATTGGGCTCCTCAGAATTGGCCACAAAGCTTTTCAAACTGCCGAAACAGTGCCAAAAGACACCTCACCACACAGTCCTAATCAGTATCTGACCTCTATGATTCTATGATTCCACAAATTGAATCTGATAAAATAGGTGTTCCTACACTTCCTGCTTTTGGAAGTCATCAAAATTTCCTTTCCTAGGCCCTACCTTATGCATTCGCCTACAAAATAAGCAAACTGCTCAATGACCATCAAAGCCCAACCCTGCTCTGAAGCCTGAAAAAAGGATAGGGAAGGAGGAAATCCGCACTGTTGGGTTGTACAAAGCAATGAACTCGTAACATAACTGAATATCATCCATCTGTGCACAAGACCTAGAAAATGCTGTTCAGTTATCCTTCCTGGAAAGACTAATATTGCTCAGGAATAGGAATCTAGTGCAGTTTACTTAGAGAAAGATTACATATTTATATAGTCCAGTGCTAAGAGCAATAATATTTAAACACAAGCACTTTGTCTAATGTTAGGCTGTGAAGTACAGAGGAATGAATTCTTTCAGGTCCCAAAGCTGCATTTAGAGGACATCATCTTGCAAAGACGATTGCATTTTAGTAAACACCTTCATTATAAAAGTTTAGCCTTGTAATAACAAAGAGTTAAAGCCAAATGCAACCCCTCCCAAAACACTAGAGGAATGCCCACACTGTCACAGGGCATCTCGCTGCGCTGGGGCGGATGTGGCAGAACACCTGGCTGTGTTTACGGACTAGAAGCGCCTGAGCAACGCGGTGATTTTATCACAGGTACCTTCAGATGTATCACTAATGCTCTGAATTCCCAGCAGGTGCTGGATGACGAAACACCAGAAATGTTTAAAACATTTTCTCAAGAATCTCTCATACCTGGTAAACTGGAAATCAATTTTGAGGAGTTGCTGAGGCAAAAAATGGAAGAAGAGAAGAGACGCACGGAGGAAGAGCGCAGGCAAAAGTTGGAAATGGAAAAGCAAGAATTTCAACAGCTGAGACAAGAAATGGGAGAGGTTTGTATATCAAAGATTATGTTAAGCATACTCTGAATAAAAATATATTAGATAATTTCCATTAATGACTAAAATCTCAAAGTTTAAGACGGTAAAAAAAATTCCTTTAAAAGGAATTTTAAATCAACACTTTCAGTATTACATGAGAAGAATGAAAAATAGAAAATTAAAACCATAACATTGTTCATGAGATACTTAGCTTTTTCCACTGCTCTACTAGAAAAATGCTTTTCTCCCTTGCCACCCTTAAAGTAAAACCACAATTTCAAACCTGTCATTTTATTTTAGTCACTTCTGAAAATTCAACAAACACTTCTAAAAATACCACAGTATTACCAAAATTATTCTGCAATATTTATAATATCAGGAGAACGGTTCCCAAATTAATATACAAAAATGAAAGTAAGAAAGAGCAAAATCCTTGTTTTCTCTCAAGGGAATGTTGTGTTAACTAATTAGGAAAGAATTACAGTGGCCTCAACTGATTTCTAATCAGTGTATTGAGAGGTCGAGCGCTGTCACAGCTGATTTTTAAACTCACACAAAACTTGCTTTGCATACCAAGTGTCTAAAACATCGTGTTCAGGAAATTCACATGGCCATTTGATTTGGCTGTGGGTGGCAATTGTTTATTGCTTTCTTTAGAATGGTAGAGGACTACATTCACTCATTTATTTTTGTTAGGCAAAGCTGGAGCAATAAAGCCTCGAGCTTGCAAAATTTTGTGTTACATCCTGGAGAAGGCAGGAGAGATGGGGATATCCAACAAAATGCACATCCACCTTTACTGTCAGTCAGAGGTCATAAAAGGAGCGATTACAATAGATGTGGATTGAATACAGGGATCCCAAATTGCCTCTTCTTTTCCAGCCATGACATTCTGAAATCTCATTTGCTTTTTTAGAATTGAAAAAAAAAAAAGAGTAAAAACTGTCCACAGATCAGCTGTATTTTAGAAAATTATTTCATATCATATTGCAAATAAGCCAGAGAGGTAAATTATGGATCGGGGATAACCCATTTCTTTGCCTAGGTGCCTGTTTTGCTGAGTCTGTGGAGGGTGTTTTTGTGACAGCAATTCTTGAACAAAAGGTACATTCAAGCAAGATACTTTAAAATCTAATTTAGATGTGATTCAAACACAATAATCTGAATAGTGAGGAAAAAGAGAAATAAGAAATGGTCTCCATGCTGATTACAAATAACTAAGAGAACTGTTCAAGGTTATTAGGTTACACCTATCTGTGAGGAGACAGGTAGTAAAAATAACCAAGGCATTTTCCATCTGATATCTGTAATTTCTCAACAGCTGGAAGAAGAGTGTGAAACTTTTGAGCTAAGCAAAGAATATGAAGAATTAATAAAGCTAAAAAGGAGTGGTTCCATTCAGGCAAAGAACTTAAAGAGCAAGTTTGAAAAAATAGGACAATTGTCTCAAGAAGAAATACAGAAGAAGATTGAAGAAGAGCGAGCAAAGAGAAGAGCAATGGATGAAGAAATAAGAGAAAGGGAAGCCGAAAAATTTCAAGAGGTAAGTTGCATTCTGTATGTTCTTTCTGTTTCTGCACATGAACGACCCAGGAGTGGATGGACAATGCTGCTGCTTTTGCTAAAGTTTGCTCCGCTTCCCAAATTATTTTGTCCCTTCTTTCCCATTCCCTCCTTCAGATGCATCAGGAAACCTCACCTCAGCATCCCCTAAAGGAAACAGCACCAGTTTGTTATCAGTTATCTGGTTGAGCAGAGATCTGTTGCTCTGCTCAGAACCCTCAATTCAGTATCTCAATAACTCAAAACCCAAGGGTTTGAAACGTATTCAAGAATTAACTTACTAATCATCTCATGAATTGCTTCTCCTTCTGAACTAGGATTCATTCTCCACTGCATGAATTAAACCAAACCAAACAATACAATACAATTTGAAGATCAAGTCTTTTTCTTTTTACTAATTTCTCACGGGGGAGCAGGGAAGGCTGCCCTACTTATATGTGCCTCAGACTGGAACCTCTCACATTTTTTTCAGAGGAGAAAAACAAGAAATGAACCCATCAGTCTAACCAATAAATCAACTGTGACCCCAAACACCAACATGAGCTCTCATGACACAATCATATGGCATTGCAGGAAACGTGACAGTAGTAAGCCTGACCTGAGCCTCATTCCAAAGTTCCCACTCACAGTGCTCAGTCACCTCATCACCAGCCCAAAGTCTTGTCTTTTACTTTTTAGCTTTTAATTTAATGACACTGTAATTATGTTTCTATAAGGCCAATTTCTGTTAGGTGTTGAAGCTACCACAACATCATGGCACAGAAGTTGAGTCACTAGGGATTTACGACTGCCACGAGGCAGTATTCAGCTTCTATATGAAAATAAAACTTTAGGAGCATTTTACTGCCTAACATTTTTGAAATTACTTTTACAAGTGTTTTCTCCTGTCCCTGGGGTAACTATTCCAAGACTTGGTCTTAAACCCAACACTAAACACACCTCTGAGAAAAACAGGCTCTGGATGGCTCTGCTCAGTTAAGAACTACTGCTCTACTAGACTAGTTTTATTATCCTACATATTTTAAAAGTAATATAAATGAGTTAAGCCCTGTATTTTTTTTATTCCACCCAAGGATGATGAAATAGATGTGAAACCAGCCAAGAAATCCGAGGCTCCGTTTACTCATAAAGTAAACATGAAGGCCCGTTTTGAGCAAATGGCAAGAGCCAGGGAAGAAGAGGAGCAGAGAAGAATTGAAGAACAGAAGTTACTACGCATGCAGTTTGAACAAAAAGAAATTGATGCGGCATTACAGAAGGTATAAATTACCAAGTACCTTTTCATCAGTCCTAAGTGTCCTTTAACTTAGCATCTGATTACCACCAAGGGCAACACTGCCAAAGGAACATTGTAACAGCTGCTGTGAACTGCTGCAGTAACCTTAACGTGGCTTTTGGTGCTTTCACACATTCTTGAAGAATATGAGATATTGCAAAGAAAATTCACTGTATCCTTTCAATAATCTGAAAATGAAATCTACGTTCATGCCTGTGTTTTACCCCAAGATTCCAGCCCCCTTAAAATCTATTTTTCTGCCTCGTTCCACATCCAAAGTCATTAGGACAGGTGTGGCATCTCCCCTTCTCAGAACTGTGGTTCACTTTCCTTTAATCAAATATGTATCACTAGCAGTCATACAGCTATTGTTGCTTTAAGTGTTCTAAACTGACTTATTTTTAAAACAGAAAAGGGAAGAGGAAGAAGAGGAGGAGGGTAGCATTATTAATGGTTCTACTTGTGAAGATGAGGAAGATCAAGCTCGATCTGGAGCTCCCTGGTTCAAGAAGTCACTGAAAAACACATCAGTTGTTGATGGCGAGCCAGTGAGATTTACAGTTAAAATTACTGGAGAACCAAAACCTGAAGTTACATGGTGGTTTGAAGGGGAAATGTTGCAGGACTCTGAGGACTATCAATATATTGAAAGAGGAGAAACCTATTGCCTTTACTTGCCAGAAACCTTCCCAGAAGACGAAGGGGAATACATGTGTAAAGCAGTCAACAACAGAGGCACATCTGCTAGCACCTGCATTCTCACCATTGAAAGTAAGAGTTAGCATTTCCATTTGCTGAATTCTCAAATATTCTTCCTGCATCTCCCCTATTACGAAAATCTAATTATCTCTTTTCTCTTAACTCTTATTTTCTAGCTGATGACTACTAATGCTCTACTCTAGCTGGAATCTTTCTTGCCTTCAAAACTTTCTTACTGCATCATCTCTTTCTCTGATGGGGCCAACTAAAGAAAGCAAGGGTATGAATTGATTGCTCATTCCTGTATCCGATAAGAATAACCTTCAAATTGTTAGTGTGTCCAGATTCCTTGCTCAATACAAAAATTAGTATTAAAGGCTAAAAGAGAATCAATGTATGAAAGATCAACTAAAGGGAAAAGCTGAATTATAATTGTGCTCCCACCATTTGAAGACCAACTCTTGTGTAATAGTATAAAGCTAAATACACAATCTGGAAACTTGTGTAGTAGCGTAAATCTATTGGTATATTTTGCATGAACACTGAATATTTAAGCTATTTTACTTTATCCCAGAGGCACTGAACTGGCAAAAGGAAATACTTATCAATGATTTTCAAAAACCGCAGTGTATTATTTTTAAAGAATAAAAGATGGCATAACTGCTCACCTCTGCTGTATTGTTTCGAAGAGTGTTAGCTTCCTTTGTTTTAAAATGGCCTTGCATTTAAACTGTAATGCTCTCACAGTCAACCTATGCAGTTTCCAAAAGTAAAAATGTAAGGCTTGCAGTAGTCTTTATAGTAGTAACATTTGCTTGTAAAACCCCTATGTTTTTCATTGCTTAAACGACACAGGAACAGTTGGTGACAAAACATGAGCCTATCAGAGCTAAGGTGACAAGACGCAAACTGTTAAGAAAAATATTTTCAGAAAGTGCCTAACTTCTCAATCTTTGTTCTCTCTCAGCACAATAAATTTATTGCTGCATCTCTAAACATTGTCTTTTTAAGGCTACTGTTACTCTCTTTCTCCAAAACCTCTTCACATCAACACTAACGGCATCGTGCTTACACTGTTTGAATTGTTCACCTTAAGCTTCTGTAGGAACACTTCTACAAACAGCCACGTTCCAAACTGAAGAACATGTATAAGCCTTAACATAAGGACAAGGTAAGCTGCAGGAAATTAAGATTTATGGAGTAATTTCAAAAAGAAATTTTCCTGCAGTTGAATCTGCTGACTGCTCTTTGAACAGTTACCTGTTGAAAGCCACTCTTCTGCCTCAATGAAATAGATACAAATTCAGAAAACATCTTGAAAAAAACAAGGTAACAAGCTGCATGATGTTTTGAATATTTATCCTAATAGCCGTATAAACACAGTTCGCTTCATTTCATGTGGGTGATGTTCATTCACAGAAGTACTATTTGCTGCAATATCTTTCCTCTGAAGCTGTTATTCACAACTAACAATGGCAGGGGATAGGACCGTAAAAAAGACAAAAACATTGCTATTATTATCCATCAGTTTACATTTATTGAGAAAAACCATACAAAAAACATCATACAGTTACTGAGTACCCATATTACATACAATGTCAATGCAAGCTCAAAACCACATTTTTGTAAAGCATTCAATTTACCTCAAGTCCAAGCTGCATCTCCCTAAGACACTGTTCCCATCACAGTTGCCTTTTAAAGCCCATCTTCTTTTTACACACGGGTAGTTTCTGCAGAGAACACTTTTCTCAGGACGAAAAGGCATTTTACATGCACGCAAGAGAAATATTTGTGCATACATACAAGTTTTATAAGCTATTGCTAGGGAAGAGGGAATCCTATCAACTGTATGCTTTCTGAAAAGCCCAATCCTCCCTTCCTCCCGCAACTTCCAGAACAAAGCAAAATAAAAGGCTTTTAGCATGCAATGGAAAACTTAAAAATTACTTTGAAGAGAAAAGGGAAGAAACAGTTTCTATCATCCCATAAAACACCGCTACTAAAAAGATGAAATACTTCCAAGATAGCCTGTGCAAGTGAATAACGATCCTGTCTACCTGGACAACTTAAGTAGATGACTTAGGATCAAGCTAGATGGAAGACCATCCACCTGACAATTTATTTCATAAGCTGCAGAAAGTGATACAAATATGCTTTCCTATTTTCAACATCATGCTTCCTTTTTAAACTTTTCATACTCTTCATATTTTATTCCGTGTTACTAAGGGGAGGAAAAAAGCAGGAACATTTAAAGACACCTTTTAGACAAGTTCATTACATTTCTAAGGAAGTCCAGTTATCTTTTTGGATCAGGATAACTTCAGTAATCTATTTTCTGTTCTAAGAACTGTGAGTTGAAAATGAACATTATGCTTAGCACAAAACAGCAAGCCTGTAAGCACAGCAGTGAGAAAGCTGGAAGTCAATGCACCTCAAAAGCTACACAGAAGAACTTCTCATCTTCTACACACTAGCAACATCCCAATAAACTGGCTTTTTCTTCTCTATTTCCTCACACTGGCTAAATTTACAATTGAAAAATTGTTCAAGATATTTTATGAACAACAGTTGAAGAAAAAAGTATCATGTAAAAGGAAGTGAACAAACAACTCACCCCAATACTAAATTCACAGTATCAAAATCCAAATGGTGCAACACCTAACCTTTTCTCATGTCAACAGTGAAGTTACATATTAAGCTACAGATGAAATATTAAGTGGCTTGAGAAACTGAAGCACAACTATTAAATTAGTTAAAAACTTCAGTATATCTAAGCTTGGCTGTTTAGAAGAATATAAATTAAAATAGATGGTTTATATTATTAAATTACAGTTTAAAAAAACTTAACAGATTATGGAACATTTATGGTCAAACAAATAATACTTCAAAGAATGAAAGTGATCAAAACAAAAAATATACCCTAAACCATCATGTATGGGATACATTTCAAATCTGTTATGTTTTTGCCAATTTTACCTTCTACATGGAGCCCTTCTATGGTCCATGCTCATCGGCTCACCAATGGCATACACTCAAAGGATTCCTCTTTACTGGTAGTAACTATCTCAGGACCTGATTCTATGAGCTATGATTTGGTGCTTGCAGCATCTTCAGCACTGTGTGTGAAAATGAAGGCAGGATTTTTGAATATTTTTCTTTGATGTACAGATAAGCAGGACTTTTGAAAGAGGAGCAGCACATTTTAGAAACAGAATAATCAACAAAAAAACAGATAGATGCTGCTTTACTTTAAGCTAAAAAAAGAGGCAAACAAAAAACCAGAAACAAAATCCTGTACCAGATCATCTATAAGACATACAAACATTTTAAACTATCAAAATATACAGCAATTCAGTTAAAGTATCAAGAAACAGGATACACTGACTGCTATAGAGATAAAATATTATTTGCTGTACTGTTAACATTTAATTGGTGCACATGCTTTTTCAATTAAAACATACTAATCTGAAACTCCAGAATCTGTTTTCCTGCTACATCAAGTATGAATACGCAAACTAAGTTATCTAAGAATTCCACTAACACACTATAACTGTAAAACAAGTTATCAAGTTCAGTGATAACAACAAGAAGTCATAGTCTTTGCATTTAGGTCTTATGGGTTTGAGTGGGAATAGTGCCCTACTATAAAAACCATTTGTGAAGGCTGTTGACATTTCTAACCGAAGTAATTCCTGCATATTTTTAAAGGCTTTTATTCTTTTATTGCAACAATTAGCTATTTGAGGAAAAATAACAAAAATTACTTATTCTGATCAAGTTTAATCACTGCAATCTACTCATCTTTTCTAAAAAAAAAAAATACATATTTACCTAGAAATATAAACAGTTGTTTAAAAACGTTAATAAAAACTTAAAAGACTTTCCACTGAAATGGAACTGTAAATAACAATGCAATTGGGGAAGCAGCAGATTGCTTTTCAATACACAACCACAAAGATCTCACAGGGACAACAATGTACTGAAATATATTAATTTATATACTTCCTTAGGTTGTGCTTACCTGTTGCTTTTTTGCAGCAGAACCTAAGGTGGAAGGTCTGGGAAGGCACTGTGAAGTATAAATAATTGCACTGTTTGCAATTAATAAAGATTTTATACCTTAAATGAATCAAAATCAACAGCCTCCATTTTGTGAATGATAAAGAATCCAGTGAATTTTGCTCAGTTTAGTACATAATAAATGCACCATTCTATAAGGTTATCTACAAAATACCATGCAAAATACCTGAACTATTAAACTTCATAACCTACACTAAAAATAGCAAATACTGTCTTTGCCTTTTTTAAGCTACCAGAATAGTTCCTGAATTTAAAGGGATAAAAATAATTCCTTCTATTTCTACAGCACAGTACATACATTGCTAATTACCTGAATAAGCTACTTCAATTTTCAAGCCATAACTTTTACTTCCCTGTGCAGCCACCCTAAAAAAATTTATTCTCAAAGCAACAATATGGTGTTCCAAAGATAAAGCAAGTAACAGTCATAGAATTATTTGAAACATACCTACATTGCTAGAGATGTGCAAACTATCTGAAGACAACTTCTAACAAGTGGTTCCAAAGACTTCAATGTTACAATATGCATACTTTAAAACACTGAATGATACAGCTGTCTCAGAGTACTAATGAAAAAGAAAGCTATTACTCAGATAAACAGAAACACAATTTTCTTCAGCTATAGCTAAACGTTTCAGGAATACTTACCCACAAAGCTCATATTATGTGTATGTATATATATATGCAAACGTATGTTTCTGAATTAAGAAGAAATTATGATTTCCTAAGATATCAGCACTGTATTCCAACATAATAGTCACACAAGTATGGCATTTTCATTATGTGGAACATTGACAAAAAGATACTGATGCAGTTCATCAATTTGTCGTTCTGATGTACTTACAGTGCAATGCTCCTTGAAGGAACAATCAAGGATGATACACAGCACAGTCCTCCTCACCCCTACAGAGCTAGTTCTATACTGGCTGGATCAAACCTGCACTTCAACAGACAATGGCAAGACAGACTGTATTGCATGTAGTCTAATATATGCAAAGAGCCAATAAATATGCAAAGAGCAAACACAAGATTTCAAGAGAATCAGATTTTTAGTATGAGCATTAGAGCAATAAGAAGTTTCAAGTATATATAAAAAAAATATCGATTGATTCAAATACTTGAGTATTTACAAAAAACAGAAGTTATCTGCTCTGCAGGAAGCTCTCATCCACTCCCCACCACAAACAAAACAGCGTTTTAAGGACAGATGCAATTGTTTGTAACTACTATGCATACCACATTGACTTTCCTACTCTGCATTTTGAAGTGGACTACTTTAAACTGAAGGCTTAAGCACATTACACTTTAAATAGATTTGATAACTAGTCTGAAAAATCCATAAAATAGTTATGCAGGAACATTTCTGAACTATTCCATTAAGAACAAAAGTTATCTGTTATAGCAGCTGCACAGGTCCGAAACAGTGGTCATGAATAAAAGGAAATTTCACTGTTAACGCAATGGAAGTATGCCAAAAGATCACCTTCTTAAACACATGCAGTTTTATCAAATAGGAAGAAAATTAAGGTATCAAGATTACTGGTGCTAGGCAGCAAAATACAATGAAAGAGATCCTCCATCTACAACTATTCTGTAAGAGGGGAAAAACATGCTAACGACAACTTTTTAAACTCAACAAGGTTTCATGGGGGGTGGGGGAAAAAAAAAATCTTATTTGCGTACAGGTACCTTGAATCAGCGTTGCAAATCAATCCTCTAATTCTTTACATACCCACATATCCAACTTACCGACACAGGAGGTTTCATATTATTTATTGTAAAGCACAAAACAGGCATTTTAAAAGTGGTAAAGTATACAATGAAAAAGTACATTTATATCACAAAGCATCGACCACATAATTGCAAATACATTTGCTGGAATGTGTACATCTACACTAATACTAAAAACAAACCATTTTTTCATTTCTACACAGAAATATTACCTCCTATCAGTAGTGATAGATATTTTGTACATTTTCAAAAACACTATTTTTTTTTTAACCAAACAAAATTAAGATCTTCATCAAGGCGTCTGCATCCATACATTTAACAAAGGTATTTTCCCCCACACAATGAAGCAAATACTGTATTGTCCACTTCTTATTATTGGCCCTGTGCAGAAGAGATACATAAGAGATACACAAAAAGTTAAAGAGAATCCTTTAAATCGAGCTAACTCAGGAGTGAAGCCTTTAAGAAAGAAAAATTGGTTAATGTAAATGGTGGTGGCTTCTTGCATGGTTTTCAAAACCCTGGGAGGAGAAAGGTTTTCTAATTTTAAAAAAACCCACATAAGCACCAAACATATGGATAGATACCGAACTCAAGTTATCAGGTAAACAAAGTAATCTATTAATTATTCCGATAGTTATTTCGCTAGAAAAAAAAATGCATACTCCAAAGGTGACAAAAGCAGGAGACATGCAAAAGGTATCTGTAACATTGCAACACAAGCCAGACAGAAAACACGTAAACGTTATACCTGTGGTGCTGGAGGATGTTGTGGCATTCCCTGTGGACTTGTCTGGGCGTAGTACGCTGCCTGCTGCCTGTAGTACTCAGCCCATGCCGCACTGTAATCTGGCTGACCGCCCGGCGGAGCCCCCGCAGGGGCAGGAACCGCTTGACCTACGAGTAATTAAAATTATAGCTTTGTTGCTGCAATAGAAATGAGACCATTTCAAAATCTCCCTGCCCAACGAACATTTCCTAGCCTCTTGCAATATTCCTTCAAGGCTTTTGAATAATCTTGTGGCTGCATTTTTTAACCTAACCACTCATCCTATTAATATAATGATTCCCATGTAAAGCAAACCTCAGGAACTGTAAGGAGTTTTTCTCCACTTCTTGAATCATGTTTCAGAGCAAAAGTCTTTAAAGCCTGCTGACCTAAACAACTGGTAGTATTTAAATTAAAATGCAGGTCAAGAGGTGAGATTACTTATTGTAATCTACTGACTTCATTTTATTGTACACACTGCAGTAACTGAGCAGGCATTCACTTCCCCGATTTTGGCCTCCTTAATGCAAATTGCTAGGTTCCTGCAGATTACATTTTTCAAAAACAATATTCATTTTTGTGAACATTTATTCCACTGAAGAATGTGGTCCTGAAGCTTCTCCTTCCAGGCACTGTTTACATTCCAATCCTCTAGAAACAGCAGCGTGTACACACACTCTGTCAGATTCATAGTTAAGAACTACCAGTCCTTCCAGCAAAATCAACTTGCAGCTTAAAAACTCTATAAAGGCGACACACTAATACACAAGGACTCTCCAGTGTTTCAATAAAATATTAGTCAACTTTAGAAAAAGTTAGAAAAACTCAGCCATGCTGTTTTTCTACAGACAGTTTGACACAGACATCTTTCCTTCCTTTTCTCCTTCTCTTCAGAAGCACCAAACATACTCCACTTATTACCATTACCTTCTCCAGAATTTTTTCTCTCGAAGGTGGTTTTGCAGTTACTACTGCATAATGTACCTGTCTGTAAAGAGAAAAACTCTCTATCCTCTATCCAATCACTTATCCTCACACTTGCATGCATCCAGATAGAAGGATTTTATATGGAACGCTTTATTTGAAGTTTCTTCAATTTCCAAACCAGAACTATTACCACTGTGATATGACATTTTTGTGATCTACATTCTTGAAGGGTTTTTTTCAAATCACACAGCTCTACCGTCCGGATACTGTAGGACACTACCAAAAAACCCACCACCTCTCCAAGTTTTTCCAGGATACTGGAAGAAAACCCCCAAAGCAGAACACCACATCCAATCACACTACACCAAATAAATCCAATCAAAATGCAAGCCTACACCCTGTACAATTCCACATGTACCCAATCTTCCATTCTGCTGACAAGAAAAAGGGGCAGTTTCCACACAACAAGGGCTGAAAATTGTCAATCCTACCTGGAACGACCTCACCTTTTATTTTGGTACAAGACCACTGAGCAAGCTCCTGGGCAACACGAGCATCAAAGATTTTAATGAATTGTTTTCTAGGGTATCAGACAGAAGATTGGTTTTGTTTCTTTAGAATACTTTTACACAGAAAATTCACATGAAGGATACTCTCTATCCACACTCCTCTTAAATTTATATGTATTCTCCCAGTCCTCTCAAAAATATTAAGTGTGAGCAGAGAACATTTGGCAAAGCACTATCCTCAACATCTTCAAAACAGAATCTTCCATTTTCCAAACCTCCATACAACTGGCAGTTTTTCCACTTACACTGTAAATATATAAAAAAAACCCCCTCCATCACTTTTTGGGTTATACAGTAAAGCAACTGTTATCCTAGAAAGACTTAAACTTTTTCAAATCTTGAGAGCTGAATTCACAGTTTATAATTTATATGTCTAATTTAAGACAACTTCCTATTTACACTTCTCACTAATTATTTTAACCTAAATTATCTTTAAAATGGTTACAAAGTACCCCAGGATACACTTTTCACAAGTTCATTATTAATTTATGTGATAATATTTCTACTTACTAATTAATCAGCTATGCCACAGTCGTCAGCACAGCTGAATGCAAAAGTTAAGACTTTTTCCTTTTTTGTGTATTATGACTCAGGAATATTTTGACATTCAGCCAGCTATCACAAGATTATGTTGAAATTCACATAATAAATCAAATACAGGAAGTTTAATGTCTACTCAAAGATGCTAAACTGGACCTCTGTCCTGAAATGGGTTTGTAAAAATGCAAAGCAGTTTAGCTGCATCATTCCCCTCTGCATCATTCCCCTAAGTACTGCAAGTAATTCTGACCCTACACATGGAAGCCAGCAGTTCAAACTTGCCTTTCAGGGTACACAACTGCATTGAAACAGCACGTGCCCATTAACAACCAGATTCAACAGGAACACTAACAAACAAGATTGTGATTCTTGTACTTCCTTTGTATGTAGTTTATCAGAACACCTCCCCATTAAGGAGGACTAAAAGAAAATGCCAGATGATTCTACAGTTCTTTCCCTACTCAAAAAATCCAGGGTGACTCTAGTAAGAGAAAACTGCTCTCTGACCTCTTTCCTGTGGCATCATTAAAGAACAGATCCACTACTTTTTTATGGAATCCCTTAATTATAAATAAGGTAACTGCATCTGTATGTCTTCAAAAGCTAAACTACTGTCTTGTTACATGGTAATACTCAAGGGAAATTTAAAACACATTTTCTGAACTTACAAAGTGGGTTACCAAACAAATAGTCACCTACACGATCCATGTACAGTAACTTACCAGCATGCAGGAGGAATTCCACTAGCTTTTCAGTCTTATTTTAATCATATTTACTACTCAAAGCAACAGTCCCTACCAAACCAAGAGTCTGAGAAAGGGTATGGACTTTGCCACTGTATTTGTGACTTGGAAAACAGGCTATTTTCAAGTCACTGTTCTATACCTTGAGAAAAATAGTGTTATCTTAGCAGTCAGCAGGAAGCCATTTTTGAAAACAATATTATGGTTTTCATGGGAATATTTAGTTAGAGTTTTTCTGATCACACATACTTGAAGTATATAACTTGAAGAGAAAATTCAAGAAGAGTATAACTTGAAGAGAAAATTCAAAGCATCAACTGCATATCATACCAAACTTGTTCAGCTTGGTACTGTTCTCATAACCTTGCCACATAGATTATACCTTTTCTCAGCAGCAGAACTGTAACTGCTTGGGCTCAGCAAGTCCCAAGTTGCAGTTCAGTTTTTCAAAACTGAAATTGTTCGTGTTAATTATCTGTGCTGTGAAAAATCCGAAAGAAGAGTCGAAGCAGGAGTGACTGTAATTCCTCCCTTCGTCGTCTAGTACAAGTTAATGGGGACAGAAGCACTACAGCTCTGTACGAAGCACAAATAGCAGTGGCTGTATTTAGAGTCCAGAGACCCACACAAACTTGATGAACAGCTTTCCTCTTCATCAGATCTCCTACTGCTTAACACTGTTATTAAGGAGGAGGGGAAAAATACCTCCATTATAGACTCTAGGTGAATTTTCTGCCCTTCAACCTCACTTAGTCAGTTCTTCCTCTTTTCTAAGTGGATCTTAAGAGGAATGATATCTTGCATACAAAGATTTTCAACATGCTGAAGAAAGAAAAATTCTCATGAGTTACACAGTTATAAAGATCCTAGACATGAAGAGTTCTCCTTCAGGCAAAGAACTCCATTTCAACTAGAAGAAGAAAAGAAGATCAAAGAGCACTTCTTTCCATCTCCCAAAGATTATCCTTTTTGGGTTCACACTCATCTTCGGACTTGCTCCTAGAAATTCTATCACAACACCTTATAGATAGCTATTATTTAATTAGAGCAAATGCAAGACTAATGTAACCCACATTCTGCTTTCCAGAGTTGACAAATTAGAAAGATGGCAAAGCCCTGGCCTAGGAATTATATTATTCTTAAAACAGCAGTGAAAAAACCGCACATCTTTGCGTTAAAGAATGTGAGCTAAACTAACACAGACAGTTAATTGAAAAAAAGTACTGAAATTCAACAGGATCAGAACAAATGGAGACGCCCATCACATCTTAAAAATGTATCTGGGAGTTGTGTTGTAATTTTTGTAATCTGAAACACAATTCTTGAAGTAAATCATTATTCCATATTTTCTGTTTCATTTCATCATTTATGCTGTGCCAAAATAAAGAACAAAGGTAGTTATGTCTTGGCGAGTAATGATATCAAGCTGGTAGAAGGCTCGAAAGAGAAATTAAGCATGCTATTAATTTTAACTTCAAATGCTTTTTAGTATTTCAAAAGAAAGTCGGGTGCAGCTGGAAGAGGGCAAAAAGCCTCACCACACATTGCCATGCAAAACCCCCAAAATTCGAACTAAATGCTGCTGTAGGTCTGGTTAACAGCAAACAGGGTTTAACAGGGAAAGCACTGGCATTCATAAACCGCCAATGCATCGACACCACGTATTCTCTTCTTATTCAGTAAATGATGAAGTAATCATCTTAATCAAACTGAAACGTATTTGCTTGCTAAGTCAGCTCAAGCAAGTATTTTGTGCTGCAAATCAAATACTACTGTAAAAAAGGCATGATATAAATGAGAGCTAGTTATGATGTTTTCAGAACCTGGAACACCGAAAGCAAGTTACAAGACAAAAAAAAGCCCTGTAACCTTAAGAGCATTAGGAAACAATTATCAACCATAAAAAATCCACAACTTCGTGAAGTTGATCAAAGTCGAACTCCAAAACTTGTGAAATATACTTCAAAAATATACTTAAAAACACTCAGATTGACTCATTTAAAAGATGTCTCCCTGATGTTCAAATAGAGACATCTCATTCGGTATGAAATATTTTTGCAGAGCTGACTACAGGCATGAGTAGAAGTAAATGTCTTAAATGCAGCAATGTTTTAAGTCTGTGTTTCTGCAGGGTTCAGTATGTGGTTCAAAAGACACATGGACTATGCATTTTTGGTTTTTTGAGGGGCAAACCCTCCCCCCACCCAAGCTCATCAAATGAGATAGGCCAGTCTCCTAAAACATTTTACTATATGCAACAACAGAAAAAAACTTGCACACGTACCCATTTTTTTGTAGTACTCCTCCCAGGCCTTGGTATAGTCAACTTGCCCTGCTGGTGCTGGATTTGGCTGATCTCCTGAATTACAATAAAAATAGTCAGAAATAAAATTACTGGGTTTTGTTTCACATACAGAAAAGTTTAGAAATAACCAACTGAACTTTGCAGCAACAATCCCCAAAAAGATCACTCGAATCTAACACTATAAACCTATGCAATGGTACAAGTTACTACAAATATAAACTACTAGTATAAGACAGTAAAAAGAAATATTTTAAGTGTTTCGGGAAATGCAAACCACTCACATTACAAAATACTAACTAGAATTTAAGCGGTAAGCCTCACCCAGGCACAGCAATTATACTAATACAACTAAATACAATTACAATTGTAATTGTCCTAGAACCACTGGAAGTGATGTAACTGCGTGAGCAAAGGACAACCAACAGTCTGGCTCTCATTCTATTTTTACTTATGACCAGCTGCATTATGTAGATGTTAATTAAGTCAGCCCAAGTTGCAGCAAAGTTCTGTTGGCAGTATATTACAAGATAAATGCGTTAGTGATATTACGGCTACGATTAAGAAAAGCAATGTTAAGACTGTAAACAACAGCTTTCAAGAAAACCAGATACGTTACAATAAACCTACCCAACATATGAACACAAAAATAAAAAATAATGGGGCATCTACATGTCCAGCAATGAGAAATTCATCCACTTCACCAAACAACTACCTTGTCCATTAGTTTGGGTTGTAGCTGGTCCACCAGGAGGGGCGGCAGGTGGTGGCTGTGCTTGCTGCTGATAGTAGTGAGCATAATAAGCTGCCCACGCTGCTGAATTGGGGTCAGTTCCTGGCTTACCTACATGAAACATAAGCATTTATGAAAGTAGTATAAACAGAATGTTGTCCTCAATTAATCCTGTCCTAAGCACTCCTATTCTCCTCCAATCAAATAACCATGTACATCCTGTAAGTATTTTTCTTTCTAACACTAACTCTCCATCAGCTTTCAGACAAGGGTACTGTAAAAAGTATTTTTTTCTTAAGAGATAAAATCATTCCAGAATCCTTACTACAATGCCATTTATTAATTTTTACATGTCATAAACAGATTTTCAAGCTTAAATAAAGTCATGTTACTAAATGGCAGCAACAGTGAATCACTCTAGAACCAAGCAGTTTCAGCGGTTTTAGTTTTGTTATAACCTCACACTAACGACACTGGCACAGGTGGGAGGTGGCACGCCAAAAACATATTTCTGAAACAGAAGAATACAGATCTTACTATGTATTTGCAATGCTTGTCATTTACAAGTGTAACGGTAAAATGCAGAAACATATGGTATTTTAAAAACCTGAATCCCCATACATGTCTATAAAGCATCACTGTTTACTTGCAGCTTTTTAGCATAATAGCAACACTTGCATCTTCTGCAGCTATCCCCATGCTTCCCTTAATTTTAACTACCTCTAGGCAGGCTGATGCTGCTGCTTCCTAGAGCCTTATTTCTCTGTTTTTTCACACACATCCTTTAGGAATGGCTTATTCGTGCTGAACAACAGAGACTGATTATATTACCAGAAACTCAATCCACAAAAACTGCAAATCTACTGTTAGATAATGTCATGTTCTATAACAATATACTTTAACATTATTTGCATCCTTAAAGGATAAAAATACCTGCAAATAAATTCGGCCAACTGAGGAGAGAACTTCACATAAGGACACAGACACAACTGATACTTCAGATAGACATGAGAATGGAAGTATACTCCCCCCCAAACACATAATAGGTAAGGCAGTGAGTAAGGGAAGAGAAAGAAGAAATCCCATGAAAAAAGGCATTCAGGGAGAAGAAATTCACAAGTTTCTTGCAGTATTTCATTGAGCATTAAAGTCAGATGTAACCACTTAAAATGCACACAGTAGTATGAGCATACAGAAAACAATGTTAACACACTGCTTCCTTTTTAAGTTACGCTGCTTCCATCAACAAGCTGGATTTAACTAACGTACTATATTCTAACGTTACCTGCAAATAGCAAATAAGCCATTGCTCGGTTCCCCCCCTCCTTCCCCTTAGTAGCTACTTCTCTAGAATAGAAGAACAGAGCGGGAGGGATTCATTAAATTTCCAAAGAAATCTGACTGCAGTAACTAGCTCCACTTTCAGGTGACAAGAGGCAAGCATGGTTCTGGAGAAAGCACCTCTGAAAAAAATACTAAAATAACCCATTTGTTACACTGAAATGAGGAACTAAGTAGCAAACTGTACAAAAACCATCAAATAAATGCTAGTTTAAAGAAACACCAACTTCAACTGCACACAGGAAAACTTCATTAGTTTATTAAGAGAAGTATTCATTAAAAAATGGTTATAAAATCATCAGGATGACATTATTTGCCATTTTTCTTAGAAATCCTTACATAGAAAAATTACTTCATAAAAATGAAAAGGTGGTATGCAAAAGACTGCAACATTTTCACAGTGATTTTGGATTAAATAACATTTCTGGTTTGTAGAGACTTAAGTAAGTTTGAATCATTCTACTTTTAAATAACAACAGGCATTTTTAAATACTAAAATGAAAGCATGCAGAGCTATCTTTTGTAAAAGTTTGGCACCTGAAACCAGAGATGGCTCTCTGCCAAGAAAGGCATTACAGAAGACCTGAACACAAACAGAACTCTTTTGTAGATTGCAGCATCCTCCAAAGCCCTCCCCCTTTTTCACTAATGGAACTTCTGTCAGGAACAGTGCCTACCAAAAAATATTTATTTCATTTACAACAAAAATCAAATTGAGATCTTCTGGCTGAAGTTCTGAGGAAGTTCTACCTCAAACAAATGAGGGACACATAAGCATCTAGCCTTACCATGCTTTCCGTGACTGCAGTTCCATTTCCCCATATGCTCTAGTCCAACCAAAGGATGTAACTTAAAAGAAAAGCTGGATACTAAAACTTCGGGAAGTTCTAATTAAAGTAAAAACTCCCGGTCTTGACAAAGATAAAACAGAAATAGAAGATACAGATACTACAAAGATGGGTTTCAGAAGAAAATACAGAATTGTTATAAGCAAAAGCTCAAAACACACAATCCTAACTAGTTTTATCCCTCAAAAAAGGACTGAATGAAATACATTTGTATTGCACTCTGAGAAGCAATCCTCATACAGGTCAACAAAAGCTGGAAATACATAATATAAACTGTGCAAAGTCAGGATCAGTGAGATTAAAAGGGGTACTGTTTAAAACAAGTCATTGACTATTAGAGAAAGAAACATCCTCATTAAATAGCTTCATATAAAAACATCCGTTTTAAGAAAAATGAATTGATTTGCACAAAATCAGTAAACCAAGCATCTTGCAAAAAATCGTAATAGATTGGAATGCAATAAACTTTGCTAAGGAAGCCTATTCCAACCATAATAATTGAATTTCAACATCCTACAAACCAACACACAGGAAGAGGAAAACACACACGAACTAACAATCAGTAAAGAAAAGACTGAAGAACAGGAGCTTTTTCGTATTAACCAGAGCAACACAAACAAACTGTGAAATGTATATACTTGTAAAGACAAAATGGATGTACTGAAGTATATCCACACCACAGCACAACTGTGACACTTCTTACCTGGATCTGGTGGATTGGGTGGCTGCCAGTGTGGATAAGCATTTCCCCATCCTTGTGGAGCATATGGAGCTGGAGGACCACTACAAGAAATCAAGTCATACACATACAGTTAAAGCCAGTCCCAGGGACACCCAAAAAAAAGCAACCTAGCTGAAGCTGTACTTACTGAGGTGCAGGGCCAGGAGGCCCTGGATTATAAGGAGCTGGGTTATATGGTCCCATGGGAGCACCAGGACCTGGTGGCCCAGGAGGTCCATGTGGGCCAGGAACAACACCATGGGGCCCATGGGGAACAGGTGGACCCAATGGATTTACTGGACCCTGTAACAGGAGTAGCACACAGATGAAAATAAAGTTTGTATTTCTCCATTTTGCAGCAGTTTTGAAGCACAATTCTGAACAATAACAATAGAATCTAAAAGGTTTGATTGTTCAACCTATTTCCCTGGAGAAAAGTCTTTTCAAGATTAATCAGGCATATGCCTAGTTAAACAAGAGAGTTAAAAGCAGCCGTGGTACAAATAGCAATTAAAAAGCTGCATTTATTTCAGTTCTTTCTTGAGGAAATAATGAATTTTATAAAAAAATGGATTTTTTCACAAACTGCACCAAAAACCCCACAATGTAAAACAAGACTATCCATATTTTAATATAAAGCGATACACCTAAATCTGGCTAATCTTGCTAATTAAATCTGTAAGATCAGATAAAAAAACGGTAGTAAATTTTATGCATTCATACACATGCAAACAAAAGTGCAGTGAAACTGAAGACTGCAAACTTGGACTAAACTCCACCTGAACATACTGAGACTACATACACACAGTTTAGTATCTTTAAGAATATCAAGGATATTTTCAAAATTGTCAAGACTTTTCATTATGCACAGTGGGCATCTTCAAGGACACATCATCAAGAAAGACACTATATTACACTGAAGAAAGCAACTGCTTCTTTCAAGTTATTGCTTCTGTTTGTGCACCAAGTTATGTCTTTATTACTTTAAACCCTAATTATTATTTATTATAAATTTATTATCTCAGTTAAGTAATTGGGAAGTGATATGGAAGAAAAATTTCCACAATGGAGACTCGCTTCCTGTTCTGTTTAGTTGTAACGGCAAACCAAAATAGAGTTTAACACTTACTCCAATCTTTTCTTCTATAAGTTGTCGTGCATAATCTATTTGCTGGGGTGTTCCACGGATAGTAAACATCTTCATGTTCGGATCTGCATTAGGTGGAGGATTTCTTTGAAGTTCTATTCTAGCCCCAGACTGCTGGCTTATGCTTTTAATAGTTTCACCACCTGAAACGCAACATAAAGCTTTTAAGACGTGCATTAAGTGCATAAATACTAAGACTCAAATCAGAGAAAGCCAACTGCAGGAAGTTGAAGATAAGAGAAATGAAAAGACACCTACTCTTAGGAGCCATACAAGAACATTCTAAGAATGATTTTAAAAAGCCTCTACAGCACAGAGCTTTGATTGCAATAGTAAAAATAAGTTATTTTTTTAAATTAAAGACCACGATATTGCTACTTAGAAAGAGCAGCAAGGAATTCCTACTATGTTGTCTGTTTTTTTCCATTCACATAAAGATCAAAGATTAGACATGAACAACAACTGATACCCAGTTATCAGTATACACAACCTTAAAGCCTCGCATCCTTATAAAGCAGTGTGCAATCACACAAGACAAAAAGAACCCAGAAGCTGACCAGATGGTTAAGTCCACATTTTTTGCAGTGCACTAAAATCAGAGTTAAATTTCCTAAACTACTTCCTCCTCTCACAGGATCCTGAGAAGTTATTTGTATCATTAGAAGGCACAAAGTTATCAAAACAGGGGTCATTATTCAGCTTTTTAAAAATACAGTATTATATAAATAAAATCAATCTTCCAGGTGAACAACTGAACTGTGCAAACTTATTTGTTGTGTCTGGAAACCATTAAGGTAACTCAGGTGTTTTGTTTAGAAGCATACAGTTAATTATTTCTAAAACAAAATGATTTGAAAATTATTTTAATAAACACACACAATAAGTTGTTACAGGATTCCACTGTAAAAGATATTCACTGGAATATACGAAAATTAGTTTTAAGAGTAAGTTACAGATGAAATTAACACTAGGCTGATCAAGCAGTATCAAATGCAAGTTAATTCTAAGATGTACCATCCAAGATCAATGTAACTCGGTGCTTATTACTTTAAAACAAATGGATTAGATAGACTGTTTCTTGACTTTTAACTACTGGGGTATGTGTTTTGGAGTGGCAAATACAGAAGAATATTAGAAGTGTTATGATTATGCAGTATTATGTTGCTCTACCCCACACGAAACTATTTGCAAAGCTTCTCCTGAAATCTCTCTCCAGTATGGCTATTTGTACAAATAGAAAAGCAGAGAGTTTAGCTACATATAGAGACACATATAGATAAGATATATTGCCTTTGCCAATGATTAATCCAGTTTTGCCAGTGGGAACAATAAAATTGAATTCCTGTAATCCACCAGGAGGCCCCATGTTCCAGTTGCCTTGGCCTCTACCCCTTCCTCGACCACCAGGTCCTGGTCCACCAGGGTTACCAGCCTAAAAAGAAAAAGCAACAAATAAGCATGTACAAACCAATTATTTATGCCAACTGGTTACATCGCATCATTTTTAAGGAAAAAACTGATTTACCACTCAGGTAGTTTGGACAGTTAAAGTATTACCTTTCCAAAGGACCTAAAACACGTTTTACAACTCTGTGTATGAAAGATGAAGAAGGAAAGGATAGAGAAGAAAGCAGGAAGTTTCACACATACAAAAACATGATTTGTTTGCCTTCTGTAAATGCAGCGGTGTTGCTCATCTCACAATAAGCGTTTAACCAGCCTTTTAAACACCAATTACAACCAGAAGTAACAGCATACTGGCTATTAATACATCAGAAAAAGCAGCTGTAAAACCTGCCCGATCAAGAACCGCCATGACTTTAAATCAGTGCTATCATTATCACCCTGACACCTACAGAACTGTAACTGTAAAAGCAAACACTCATATTCCAGACCCAATTTTGAAGTAGATTTATATGGCACCACACTAATTTTTAAAATTTTAAGTCTTTACAAAAGCCGGACAGGACATTTTAAATGGTAAACAACTTATGACCCGACCTGAACACTTCGAAGTAGATCTGTAATAATTTCTGCAGCATGCTGACATCTGTCAGGAGGTCCTGTGATTTGGGCTATTCTATCTGGAGTTGTTCCATCATCTGGAATAAAAATAAACTATTCCAGTATATGTCATCCAGCAAATTCACACTCCGTTCACAGAAAATTATGCACATATTACCAACCTGGCTTAAACTGGATCCTAACACCAGCATCATTCTGTATCTTTTTAATCATCTCTCCATTTCTGCCAATTACAATACCTACAGCAAATCGCGGTATTGGAACCTTGAAGAGAAAAAACGTCCAAGACATCAATGATGCGACTATTTCTACCAAATTCAAACAATTAAAGGGCTACATATCAGAGTGGGAAACTAGGGCCAGCCCTATGACACTTAAGACTTCCGGAAGTGTGAATTTTTCAGTATCAAGTCACAAGCCTAGCAAATACTAAATGAAACCACAAAACATCCTACGCACTACAGGTTCTCATGGTGGCAGCAATTCCAGTGGGTGCTATTCCTCTCACAATCAAAGAAAAACAGTTCTAATGGGCCTAAACGGCAGATTCTAGCAGAGGAAACATTCAGCCTCACCTTTGATGAACAGTTATAAGCTGATGACCTGCACAGCAGGTAAATACTCTTCCACAAAGGCCAAATTCCAATTTCTATAATGACATATCTTAGCAATAAAATTTTTACCTATTTGCTTATTTGACAAAAAACTCCATCTACCTGAAACAGTTCAGAACTGCCAGCAAAGTGAATGCTGCACACCATTTGAAGTTATAATGAAGTTATAATTTCAGCAACAATCAAGCAATACTTACAAGTCACAACCACTTTTGGAATTCAATTAAGAGCTTTCAGTGACATTACCTAGCTTAATATTTTAATGTTAACATCTCAAAATACAGTGAACAAGTTTTTCAACCATGCTTACGTCTATCCCTTCATTTCCTCCTATTCTTGACCCATATTCGTTGCGCACCTCTCTAAAGCCACCTTGATCACGAATTAACTCCAGCACCATTTCCTTGGCTTGCTAAAAGAAGAATAAAAATTCCATTAGGCAGTGCAAGATCAGAATGGATTTTAAAATGCTCTGAATCCTGAAGGACTCCTTACCTGAACTTTGTAAGGATCTCCAGTTATCCGAAGGGGCTTGTCTGCACCAGTGTTCTGTGGACCATCCTGAATCATGACCATTTTGACGCCTGCCCGCTCCTATTTGACAAAAATAAGGTCAATACCCACTCAATGCCAGATTCAATATTATCACGTTTAAAAGAAAATACATATATACCTGTAATTGTTTAATTGTCTCTCCTCCTTTTCCGATAACTAATCCTGCTTTACTTGCTGGAATCATAATTTCTTGGACTGCATTCCCAGGTCCATCACCATGATGAAAGCCAGGTGCAGGTCTTCCCTTTTCAACTATCTGATCAAGTAATCTTTTTGCTGATCTGTGTAGGTATATATACATTTATGAATACATGCCCACATGCAGAAGAAATGTAATTTCTCTCATTAAAAGTATCAAGTAAACTCAGTAAATCTCTAACAGTAACTTAAGAAACTAATTGCAACATAACATGGTAGACCTAAAACCACCCCAATGTCAGAAGACAAAACATGGTTCTTTACCTAAAACACGTTACCTTCCTAAACATGACTATCACTCCGAATATAGTTATGTTAATAAAACCATACTTCAGAAGAAAAACCAGAAACTGTCTTTTAAAATATAAAAAAATCCAAATCCATTTTAATTAATTTCAAATTGCTGAAATTTATCTTTTTCAGTGCATTTAAAAAAGATCAAAAAAATCACCAAAGCTTTTTTCTAATTTTGCTTAACTTCAGTAGTAATTCAGGTAACCTCTTATTTGACAGTAATTTTTTGTTAATCTACTAACAGTCAATTTTAAGGTAGATCAATTTTAAGTTTCATAAAAAGGCAAAATAACCCAGACTGTAAAATAAACCTAGCTTTAACACTAGGTATCGAGTACTTGTTACCATTACCAGAACAGTGAACAAAAGCAAGTACCTATCACCACACCTGTAAGTCAGTTGCCATCAGAGTAAAATCATGACTACAGTACCAACATAATTTAAAAACTCTTCCCTCTAATATGTGAGCAGAATAAACTATAATTAGAAAGACAATTTCTATAGAGGAATGACCTCATAAATGGTGCAACGTAAGAAGAGAAAGTCATGCTACTTTTCCAAAGGAAAGTGTGTAGCTGCAGGCCTTATCTACAAACATTAAGTGTTTTTGGAAGCAGCTAACAAGAATGAAATAATACCAACTATACCATTACTCTGAAAATCTTTCCTAGCAAAGCCAGGTAAGTCCATTCTTAAGTGGTTAAATAACCTCTGGCTTTGAGTAACCGCCACTCTTACACATTGCTGATCCTCCACATTTGCCCAGTGTTACAATTTATAGTGATCAGAAGAATTTCTTTTTTAGCACTCATTTCTTTTTCGTATGCATTTGCATGTTTCTTTCTCAAGGTAAAACCAGTGCATGATTAGATAAATATTATCTGCAATAAGATATGCACTTGGAGAAGTTGAAGTTCCATATTTTTATCTTAAAATTCTAAGTATGCTGAGGAATCTAACTGCAGGTTCAAGGCCTTTTTTCTTACATGTACAGTGAATTGTTAGACTGCTTCTTCAACAGAGGAACAACCTAATGTTACAAACATTATATCTAGATATTATATTTAGATCTAAAAAATGATGTGTATTGCACACAGCATTTTTTTTACTTACTGAACAGACTCTGGTGTTCCAGTTAGCATACACGACCTTTCAGGCAGGCCTCCGCTATCTAAGGTCATAAAATAAAACCAATTTAGCAGTAGTGTTGGAGTCAGAAAGAGATTATGAAATTAAACTAACTAATAGAACTTCACAGGAGTAGAATAATCAGGGTGTGATATCATTTTGCATTTCTTTAGACTGTGATAATCACAATTAGCACAAAACATTAAATAAAAGCTCAGGTAATTAGAAGCAATGATCAGCCTTCTGAACTTTCTACCACCCCCAGAATAAACAATGAAAAAACCCACAAATAGTTACCAGGTGCAATCTGTATTTTACAGCCAGACTCTTGCTGTATGCGTGAAATCTGCTCTCCACCTCTGCCAATTACTTGGAAAAAGAAAATATAGAAAGATGATTTGTATTAACAGCCTCTGCTAGCATCCTTCACTACACTATAACATCATATCCATACTACTTACTGAATCCAACCATCCCATCTGGAACTTTGTACTCCTCTGTCATCACAGACCTACAGAGAACGTTAAACAAAAGACAGTGACCATCCAGGCACCAAAACAGCATCAAATTTATACATATCCTCCCATTTAAAGTAAAAAAAGCTGATGCCACCACTACTGCGCTGCCTTACTCGCCTCCCGCGAACTGCAAGTCATTATGCAAGTGCAGTACCCCATAAATGAACAATACACAAGTGACCACAAAAAGCTCAAGTATCATATGAAGCTATCCTTCGTTATCATTATGATTTAACAGACACGTGGTACAGAAAAGGCCAGTGCAACATTTTAGGTTTCATCTGTGTGTCCACTGAAATATGCTGAAAATACAAAAGTTTCAGCATCTCCTGTACCAAAACCAGCCACTGCACGTGCTTAGGGAAGTAATGAGTGGAGAAAACTACTATGTTGTAGCAAATGCAGCTGACCAAGCAATATGCTGCGTTAAATTTGAATTTTTTAACTTTATTTTTTTTAGTCCATTAACTTTCCTTTTTGTTTACAACGTAGTGTCAACCCTTTCCCCTTCAGATGTGCTTCCAACTTTGGTTATGCTACCTATGCTCAAGTAGTAAAGATCAGCAATGCACCTTCCTTTCACTAGGCCTGATGCACAGCCTAGGCTGTGAAGAGGAAGTAAGAGACAGTAAAGCAGATGCACTTTAAGTGTTTGGCTTGGGACTTGCTGAAGCCAAATTTCAACAACTCACACAAATACAGAGTAACTACACATTGATACCACTTTTTTAGAAAAATTTCTTGAAACTGCTTTCTTTCAGTAAAAAGGAATATTCTACACGAGACGTAGTGCAATTCTTACCTTTGTTGTTGATGCATCGGTGGTAGCTGATTTCCAAAAGCTATAAACAAATATTGTTAAAATTAAATTCATACAAGTAGTATGATTCACAACTAAGCTACTCCTTGGATAATAAAACTTAAATGCATGAACTGTTGCCCAAGTTGACTTTTTAAGAAGCATTATCAAGAGGTTTACAAACAGCTAAAGAGATTCTGGACTGTTGCTAACAACATTGTCAGTTTTACTAAGCAGACTGCACTGCTTCAAGGAAAGTATAAACAACTCCCCAGCCATTATTTTGGTAGCACTGGTTCAATTATCACCCCAAACACTGCTTCTAATTCTAGCTCTGACAATGTTACACTTGCTTATGCTTTTTTTTGACAACAAAATAAAAATTACTTACAGTCATTCTGAGGAGCAACTTTCTTAGCATCTGGTTGATCTGCAAAATTAACATTTTAAAAATTTTTTTTGCCAAGAAATTCAAGAAATGTTTACACCTTTTAGTGTGAATTGTAACTTTCCAGTGTATTTTAGTCCCCCTTTTTTTTTTTCCTTTTCTTATTTCCTCCAATTTCAGGGAGTTGATCATCTGAATAAAAGAAAGAATCTCACGAACACTCAGCACTTGGTTAGTAGAGCTGAAAAGATGTTAGGTTTTTCCATAGTATCTATTCAGTAGTTTAACAAAAGGCAGTTTTCAGAACACACTGTAGATTGTTCATAGATACCCAGTCACTGAAACTTAAACTAAGACAAGGAACAAAGTTTAGCTCAGCTGGTTGCTCAAGCTAATGATGCTTCTATAGTAAAAAAAAAAAAAAAAAAAGAAAAAAATCAAATCCATGAAAAAAATCAACAATTAAAAACAAAAAACCACACCAACAAATTCTGACAATGACCACAAATCTAGACCAAGCATCTGAAATTACTAGAGTATCACAGGGAAAAGCAACTCACTCTCAGTGTAAATCTGAAATTTTTATCCAAATATCAAGCATTTCATAGCATAAAACTTCAAAAAAAAGCAGATTCAAAGCAACTACATCACTACCATCCAAATCCTTTCTGTAAAGGAATAAAAGGCATAATTAACCTGGATCTGAAAAGATACACTTCAGATGCTTCCTTCCCACCCCAAAATAAAGGTTACATGAACCACCATAACTTATGTGCAGCAAAAACTCAAGACACATATTCCAAGAAATATTTGTGTCAATCCAGAAAGATCCACTAGTTCATGTCATGTTTACATACTAAACACAGGTAATAAATAAAAATTCCTGCCTTTAAAAGGAGAGGGCATTCCCTCCCAGTGTGTTGTACTGCTCGGACTTGTCCAAGAGCCATCTACACATAAAATAAAAAGAATACATTACATATATCATCTGAAGCATCATTAGCTCATTTTTGTATATTAAAAACCTCACCGTTAATAGAAAAAAAAAACTTTATTACAGGACACAAGAACTCCTGATATGAAGCCCTAGTTACATTCTGTAGACTGAGTTCCAATTCTTTTAAAGGAAAAAAAAGGCATTGCTCTTCTGTGATTTCTATGAGAACATTTCAACAAGCTCAGAGATTCCTTCCCATAATTTAGCCAGGATTTTCTCTGTATATTAAACATAACAGACCCTGTTACATTCAAACTGGCTGCTTAGTAAGAGACAAAAGAAGGCACACACACATTTCAGACAAAAATGTTACTGCAGTATAAGGCAAATCCAAAAAGCTGCAACAAGCTAGGAGATTTAGATATGATCTTATCAGGGTTCACGTGTGCTACAGGTTTAAATATTAAACTGAACAAAAGTGTGTATGAGGTAGAAACATTACTTTCCTGTCTTTTTTTAAAGTCCTATGCTTTTAAAATGAAATGCATTAATACATTTATTTGAAACTGTGCAGTAAAGTTCATGAAACAATCAAATTTAAGGATCACTTCCTGCCCTAACTGTAACTTACAAAATGCAATCAGTCCTCTACAACATAAGACTTACATAACATACCTGTGTGTTTCTCAACCGTGAATTTATCGAGCCCCCCCCCCCGGCATACATTTTCCTTTTCACAGCACTTAAAACACTTTAAAAATATTTTAAAACAGGCTTACATTCACTGCGGGTTAAAGCACAACAATTTAAAACAAATTTCCCCGTTAAACTGAAAATAAAAAACACATCATGGTCTATACAGGGAACAAAGTGGCTTTATGCTGTGCTACGGAAAAGAAAAGCAACCCACAAACAAAAAAAAACACCTGCCATCTTTCTGGCACCAGGGCCATACTCGACAAAAATAAATGCAGCAGTAAGGAGTGCATACCTCCATCCTCAAGAGGCCTTTTTTGTCCTCCATAACCGTAGTCGTTTGAATTCATTGATGTACCAGCATCTCCTCCAATTTTTGCTGCAATCTAAACAAAAGGCAGACACTGTTAGTAAAAAAACAAAATCTGTCAGCCATCACTTATGCCAGGTCTTCTAAACGATTTGTGGCGATTTAGACAATGCATAATAAAGCGACGCCTAGCAAGTAAACAGAAGGCTGCTGCTAGCAACAGCCCTGCTTAAAGAAATCTTATTTTTTAATGCCTTTAAGGAGATTTGTGTTCATCCCTCTACAGCAAAGCTTCTTGTATTTTCTTAATCGCTTGGAAATAAGTAAAAAAAAATACATAAATTAACATATAAATAAAATCCCCAAACCAACAACCCCCTGCCCTTTAAACACCAGAAACTTTTTTCTAAAAGAGGCTTTTCTTTTTCTACCCAGCTCCTCACGAAACAGTGCGGTATCTGAGAGAGGACCCGGCCAAACCCGCGGCCGGTTGTTGCCAGACGAGGCGATAATTTCGTGGGCAAAACAATGAAAACACCGCCCGTGGTGCAAAAACTACAAACAAAACTTGAGGATAAACTCTCGACGGGAGCGCCCCGGCCGCCCCTCGGGCCCAGCGCTCCCAACTGGTCTGAGCAGGCTCGGGGAACACAATGCGGGCAGCGCCGCGGCACAGCCCGGCTCCCGATAAGGCGGCCGGGATCGCTTCCCCCGGTGGCCGAGGGCAATCACAGACTCGTTTTGTTGCGAAAGAACTCTGAGATCACCGAATCCAGCCGTACCTGCCCGCCACCGAACCGCATCCCCGAGCGCCTCACCCGCCCGTCTTTTAAACCCCTCCAGGGATGGTGACTGCACCGCCTCCCCGCCAGCGGTTCGCCGCCCTTTCAGCAAAGAAATTTTTCCTAATGGCCAACCTAAGCCTCCCCTGGCGCAACCTGAGGCCCTTCCCTCCCATCCTGCATCTTGCTAATCGGCAGAAGGGACCACCACCCATCCCGCTACGACCTCCTCTCAGGGAGGATGAGGCCTCCCGAGGCTCCTTCAGACCCAGCAGCCCCTCAGCCCTCCTCACAAGGCCCGTTCTCCAGCGCCTTCTCTGGAGGCGCTCCAGCCCCTCGAGGCCCCTCTTGTGCGGGGCCCCAGGCGCGGCCTCACCAGGGCCGAGCACGGCGCAGGGAATCCCTCCCTGCTCCTCACAACGAAAACGTGGCTTTTTCGGGAATGTTAATTACTTGTATCAATGCAGGCCCCGAGGCCACCTGGGCTGCAACCGGCCGCGGGGAGCCCCTCGGAGGGGACGGCGATCCCCCCCCCGGCAGCCCGCAGACAGGGACCCCTCCTCGGCGACCGCGCTCTCCGGAGGCGCGGCGGCCCGGCCGGCGGCTCCCATTGATTCGGCGGAGCCGCGTTAGACACAAACACACCTGCCGAGCCCTCTGCAGCGCGTCTTTAAAGGCATCGTTCACTCCTCCACCTCCGCCGCCGCCTCCGCCAGGGGCGCCCGAAGCAGGAGGGGGCACGGTGGAATAGTCCGCCATGCTCGCTCGGCCGCCGCTTCCTGCCCCGCTCGCTGCCTGCCAAGAAAGAAAGAAAATGGCGGCGGGCGGGAGCCTTTCACATTCCTGCGCGGCATCGTGCTCGGGGCGGGCGGCGCGATCTCGCGAGACTTGCCGCGAGATTTCCCTCGGCGCGCCCGGAGAACGAACGCTGGAGAACGGCGGAGAAACCTCGCGGCGTTTCGGCGGGCGGGAGGCGGGGCGGGGCGGGGCTTGCGGTGTTTCCATAGGGCGGCGCGGAGCGCCCGCGCTGATAGGGCCGCGCGCGTCACGTGGTGCGAGGGGAGGTGACGGTGCTGCGGGCGGGGGCCGGGCAGAGGCTCGCGGGCGCTGGTCGGTGCGGGAGCGGCGGCTGCCGGGAGCGAGGTTGGCCCGGGGGACGTCTGGGGCGGTGGTGGTGGGAGAGGGAGAGAGGGAGGGAGGTGGTGGAGAAGTGGCCGGAGGGCAACCGGCAGCGCTTCGGCCGTGGCTTGGCCGCCTGGGGACGCGTTGAACGCTCTGGTTTCTTCCTGAGCGGTCCCCGGGGGGCCCTGAGGGAAGGCGGGGGGACGCGACGCGGATGGGCCGTTCTGCTGCCGCAGCGTGGCGGGGGCTCCGTGTGTGTGTGGGGGGGGGCTCCCTGGTGCGTGGGGTCTCCGTTTTGGGGGTGTGTGGGGTGGTGCTCCCCGGTGGAGGGGTGGCCCTCGTGGAAAAGGCTCTCCGGTGGGCAGGAGGGGGTCCCGGTGGAGCGCGGGGACACCCCGCGGTGGAGAGCGTGCCTTTCCTGTGGGAGGGAGCGGGGGTCCCTCTGGAAGGGTTTCCCGTGGAAGGGAGGTGCTCTCCCCGGTGCTGCAGTGCCGTGGGACGCGGGGCGGCCGGGCCTTTTCGGTGTCGCGGGGAGAAGTCTCGGGGTGCGGTGCCTGGGGAAACGGCAGAGGCGGGGCGCGGCCTCCCCGCCCCGCGCTCTCCCGCCTTGGCCCTTCGTGTCCGAGCGGCGCTCGGCGCTGCCGCCGCCCCGCGCAACGGGCGGGCTTTCCCCTCTCGGGGAGCTTCGCCCGCCGCCTCCTGCGGCGGTGGTTTGCTTCTTGGTTGAAGGTGATCGCTGCTGTTCTACGTTTCTTAGGACCGGAGGGATATTTTTTCCTGGCTACGCAAGCTTTAATGAAGAATGGAGGCCAATAACGCTTTAGTGCGGGCGCTGTTTATGTCCTGTGATCGGGTGGGGATGAACTGTGTGATGGACGGTGTTGCAAAAGCGTCTACATCAGGTCATAAACTATCTGCTTAGCTCTCGTAGCAGTGGAGACTGGGTGATACTGAAAGGGAATTAAGTTCTGCAGTTGCTGTCTGTGCTCTTCTGAGGGGATGCTTTGCAGTTATTCAGCATTTATTTATAAGCATCGAACCGTAGCTGCTTCAATGGGCTCCTCGATTAAGTAAATATCATACGTACTTCTAAGTTGAAGTGTGGAAGGTCTTTTCAAACCTAAATGAGTCTGTTTCTTTGCTGTCAGTACTCTAATTAAGGAGCTGTTGTTTTGGAGTTGCCGTGGCTTGGGGCTATGTACAGGGAGGGAGCAACTCTGTTGCAATCGGATAAGAAAATGCATCTTACCCTCTTCTGCTTAGGTTAGCGTTGTAGTTCTATGCTGCCTTAAGTTTCAGGTCTCTTGTTGGTTCCTCAGTTCTGGCTTTTTATAAGCGGGATCATTTTAGTAGCCCTTAAGACACAGTGCTGCTGCTGAGGTCAGATTATCCTGCATCTCATCCCAATAACTCCAAAAAGGAAACGGAAAACGTGTGCTGGTTTTTTTTTCCTTATAAAAAATCTCGAAATAGTATAGCTCAAAAGTGTTTTAAGATTAACATATTCCACAAAATTAAAATTCCTACGTGCTTCTAGGCAGATTAGAGTATATAATTACGGCTAGGTATAATTTCCTCCCGAAGTGCTTCTTCTGAAAAAGCCTATTCAGAATATTTAGCATATGCTTTCCATTAATGTAGTAGTGGGAGTGGGGGGAAGCAAAAATGGAAAGTGGGAACTTCATTTTCATCCTTGAGTTTGCTAGTTCTAAACAATAATTTGACCTGGAACTGTTTTTTCATTTCCTTTGTTACTGGGGTTTTGGCTATGTATAACCAGGCATTCTATGCAAGTAAGTAAATTGAGCAATATAAGTTGAGTAATAGCAGTTGACTGAAGCTCATGCTGGCTACTGGCTATGTCTTTTATGGCTCCTGGCTTATTAGATGATGTGGAGCACCTATGTTCTTTGGTTTTTATTGTTACAAAATGGGGTAATGATACTTAGGGCTAAGTTCTGTGAAACAGCTGTATAACACTGTTTTTAAGCAGTTATAGCGCCTTGGGCTAATGAAAACACTCTTGTCAGTACTGTAAATGTTCTGGTTGCATTCGTGAACAATAAGTGAGTGTTAATTTTGGAATTTTTGTCAGCTTTTGATAGTGGACAACATAAAAGGTAACAAAGATTGTAGTTCTAAAATGTCTTTCAGCATTTTTTTTTGAACTTACTAGATGTTAACATCTGTCATGGTTTTCAGGCCATACTTGTTTTCTTTTCCAGTAATTATCAGACTGGAACATTCTGGTAGATGTCATTACTGAGAAATAGGTAGTTCAAATGAAAAATGTGAGAAGTCAGAAAACTTATTACATATAGCGTGGATTGTTGCAGGCTGGAGTAATGTAGGGTTCTGAGTGGGGAAAAAACACAAACCCACCACATTTTATCTTTTAAATAGTGTTGTGTGTATGAAGGAGTCCTTACTTGTGCCAAAATGCAGGCAGAGTTATTCTAAATTAGCTAGTTAAGGCATTGCAAAAGAATCTATGTAAAAACGTGGAACTGACCCAAATACTCTGCATGTGCTGAGACACTTCAATGTATGCTTGCATTGAATTCTGTTGTTTGGTTGGGGTATTTTTCCCTTTAAAAATAAACTTCGACTTTGGTCTGTGGTGACCAGACCAACGGGAAAGGCAGTCCTGAAAGAAGTGGTTTGCTAGTACAGCCTCTCACAGGATCATAAACGAAAGGATTACATTTCTCATAAAGCTGCCTGTGCAGCTCTTTCAGTTTCGTGTTTTGTTTAGCTTTGCCTCAGTTTCCTAAACATTTACATAGGAAAAGTGATCATATTCTCCAAATACCAGAGAAGGGCAACCTTTGTGATAGATTCATGTCTGACCACTGTGCTTTTTGAAGTCATTGCTGATGTGGGGAAACTTGCATTCGTTTTCTGATGATTCATCACTTTGGGAGATTTAGATCAACTGATCCGGATTCTGTCAGTTCCTGCACTGGTGTCCAGGATCTGCAACATTATCAGTAGAAAGCACCCTTCAGTGACTAGTGAGAGAAGATTCAGCATGTGCTCTATATCCAAACAACTGTTGAGCTATCATGAGCTTTCATATTTACTACATGTGCACTAAAGTAGTAGTTGCAAATTTTGGATCTGCAGTTTGGAACTAGAGAAGAATATATTGGTGGAAAGAATGGTAATACTAAAGCATAAATTAAACTGCCTACAACATCTATACTCATAGTGCTCGTAACCAAGTTCACCTTTGAGAGAGATGAGGGTCAAGGGGAACAGTCTTTAGGACTGAAAAAGTAAGATTACTGTGCAGAATTCACCTACCCAGGATGATCCAAGTAATGGCCAGCTGTCGGAAATGGCTAGTGAATATTCCTTTTATGCTTTATTCCAGACAAATGCAGAAGCATGAGTTGCTACTGAGGAATTGGAGGGGGTAGGAAAAAATATTTGTGGGAGGGGATGGAAGTATTGAATTGGAAAGGCAGCCTGTGCTGCTGCAGCTGCTGTCACATCTGCCTTCACTCAGTGATGGCAACACAGCTTTCCTTTTGGCTTCTGGGAGAAGGGCAAAAGCAAATTTGGTCCTTAAGCCCATATCTTGTCTCATGTGTACCAACTGTTATATAGTAAGCTTTAAAAAAACCCATATATTTGGCGTTTATGGCTTACATTTAGTCATGCTGCTTTTCATATCAGAATGGTTTACTGTGTTAAGTATTTAAAGAGAAGTGTGTAAATACTGTAGATTCTTTAGAACGTTTGTCTTGCACATTTTATTCTTGAATCTTCTTTCATATATATTTGATTTAAAGATAGAAGTGGGTTGAAGCTGCTGGAAGGAAATTTAATAGTGAAACTTAAGAGGGAAGAAAGGATCTTTGCCCCAAGATTTCTGTTGAGGTCTACCAGTAGATTTGATTCCGGCCTTGAGGACAGCTGGGTAGTAAAAGATGAACATGACACAGCCTCTGAAATTTTGACTTGCTTACGGAAAGCTATCAGGTTGTTTTAGACCATCATTGCATTAGGGTGTCACAAATATAGAAGAATAAATCAGAGAACATGCACTTCTTCCTTAAATACAGATGAAGTATGGAAAGAGGCAGTGGGTCACCATATAGAACGAAGTAGTGCAAAAAAGGCAGCTGGATAGTATTAGTCAGCGCAGTAATGTGGTCATCAGTCTTCAGTATTATACTTGTTCAAGAAGGCTGGATGTTTTTGTGTGGATGTCATGGGAAGGAAAGATTTCAGAGCCCAGAGATTGTGTTTGCTGTCAGCATCTGCGAAGCTCCCAAGTGACAGAAAAGGTGTGAAAGGCATTGTTTGAAATAAATTGGTTAACTGGTTAATGGAGCTAGGCGTGGAAGTTGCATGTGAATAGGGGTTAAGAAGGGCATAGGTTGGGACTGAGGGACTTCTAAAGGGAGAATAGGTCATGGTGACAGTAGCTATAGAGTATAGTAATGTTTAGTGTCCCTTTATCAACAGAGCACCTAAGAAACTGCATTCAGGTCCTGTTAGTAAGTGTAATTAAATATTTTGTTGAATTAAAGCAGCAATGTTCAGAATTCTGATCTCAAAGTTGGAAAATCTTGATTGGGATTGGTGTAGCTCCCTGTTACATAGGTCTGATCATAGTATTTCTGATGGTGTTTAATTGCAGCTAATGTCTTTATTTTGAATTTGTGAGTCAGAACATCTTATTTTGAACTAAACTGCCTATGTTACAGAGTCAAATTAAAATAAAACCCCTAGCACAGAGAGGTGAAGCTCTTCTGAGGGTAAAGGAGGAAAAATGGAAGAGATGCCTTGGAAGATCTAAATGACTGATCTCTTCAGTCCATAAGCCCCATAACTGTGACAAGCTTACCTAAAAGGAAAATCCTCTTAAACTTTTGTGTAAGGGTTGCATGCTTATTTTCAGAAAAATAAATGTTTGCAGTGAAGTTTGTGAATGTGTAAGGATATTTTTCTTTAACACACAGTATCCAGAGGCACTTGAGAGAAAGCTGTAGTCCAACTGCCACTTCAGTATCTGTTGCACTATTATTTCTGCTGCATTTTTTGAGAAGGGACTGTGGGAGGTTAATAAGAAAATTTGTCGCTTCCTACCATGAATTGTCTTTTTAGGACTGGTTACCATGCAAAGCTTTAACTTTTGCCATCATTTTTGAAGGAAAACTTTCATACAAATACGTAATTTCTGTAGCAGATGCTGAAATTTGCTACCACTTTAGAACTTTAAAATACCTAGACATTTTTCTGCTTAATTATTCACCTTTCAGTGTTGCAATTCATCTAGAGGAGTAAAGTCATTTAAGAGATTAACTGCAGTGTAGGTCTGTCAAACAACCTCCTTCCATCTTCTCCCGAAGCTCTTCTACATTGACTGGGGCAGCGGCGGTGGGGGGAGTAACTAAGAAACCTGCATTGAGCTGTGGGATGTGGTTAAAACATTTGCAAGGCTAATGAGCAACTATTTTGACTTCTGTTGCAGCAGATTCTGATAAGTATAACTAGCGTTGCCTGCATCTGTCTTCTGTAGATGGGCAGAAATACATTATTGTTTCAACTTGCAAGTGAGTTTAGGCATGCTGACTTATGGTCTCCTTTCAGGTAAAGAGAAGGTTTTTCTGACGTCTGCTTACCAAATTCCTGTCTTTATACAACAGTTTCAGAGCATGTGTTTTCAGCCTTGCATGTAAAACTAGCTGTGTGAATCAGAGCAGCTGGGTGGGATTTTGACGAGTGCGCTCTGGAAAAAGCATCCAGTGTGACCATCTCCTATTGCTTATGTAAGAACAGTGTGATCACATGGCCACAGAAAAAATGTGTGCAGTTCCTTATTTGGTGATGCATTAATAACCTCTTCTTGTTTGAGTAGAACAGCAACTGAAAACAGTGCAGTGTGGCTGAGTTGCATTTCAAAGTGGATTATTTGTTTTGCAGTTCATCAAGATGGAGGAAATAGCTTTTCTACTGAAAACTTAATTTCTATCATAATTACAGGAAAAAAAAATCCAAGTAGAGTGTCAACAGGGATTGTGCAGGCAACTTCCACTTGCCCTTCCCCACCTTACATGTGACCTTATAACCGTGATCCTATGATCAGTGTCACCTTTATTCAGTTTTTTTCTCAGCTGTTCTGTTTACTGATCGCTTTTCAACTATGCCAGAAAAATACCAGTACTTTTGCAAGAACTAAAAGACTTGCAGGCATGACTCCTGTCCCTTAGTGATAGAACATGACTCAAGTAGAGGCATAACTCTAGATGAGCCTGTTGGTCTTCAGTATAAAGCTGTAGAGCATCTTGACTGTTAGGAAAGTATTTTTGTGTTGTGTTCCACCTAATGAACGTTCCAAAGTGGCAGTGTCTTTGGGCTGGAGTTTTTTTTTTTTGTTTGTTTTTGATTTTTTAAAATAGAATGAATCCAAATACTTAAGTGCTAGGCTGAGAACCACTGGAAAGAAAGACTTCTGGTTCAGATGAAGTCACATGTGAGTCATGCCAGTACCAAATTCCCAGGGATTTTTAGCAAGAGCTAACCTGTAAGGACTGTCTTCCTTCCGCCGTGAGTGCCCAGAATTCTCTGGTGCTGTCTCTTTGCTGAGACAACAGCTTGTTAATTATATTGTTTGGTGGAAGAAACCCTTAGGATTCCTTTGCTGTGAATAAAGGAATTGTTACCATACATAAGGCAAACACCAAGAATTTGTTGTTTTCTACACATGAAAGGCTAGAAGAGGAACTTTTGCACTCATTCTATTGAAAGAGATATTTCAGTAGAAAATATCATGTTTGCTGGATAAGAAAGTAGTTGTGATAACTGACTTCATGTAGGATATTGAAATAAATGCGTTTAAAGTGTCTTTAAAAAAATCTTTTTTCTGTTGCAGTTTCTTGAAGGAAAGTCAGGAAGGGGTATTGTGGAAACCAGCACTATTTTTCCATTGTCCTTTTCCTGTTAATCAGTACATAGCACTACCATTAGGTCATGAGAGTTCTCCTACACCACGATTCATTTGGTGGAAGAACTGGTAGGGAGCCAATCCCGGTTCCCAGGGTCTGAGCTGGCTGGCCTTGTGTCCAGTCTCAGCTAGCCCAGAGCAAATGTTACTTCGGTCTGTGCCAGCTGGCCCGGGTCTCTGGGGTGGAGAATGCTGGACTGCAGAAGGAGCAGCATGTGAGATGCCTATTCTGTATCTATACTTGTAGGGAGATTTCTGCCCTTTCTGTGCTGCAAGAGTGGGGGTGAATCCATGGAGTGTTAGTTTCAAATTAAGCCTCACTTTTATTAAAAACAGGAATACTGGAAATGTCTCTGCAAGTGTTAATAAATAACCTGTCTTTAAAAAACTGTGTGTGTTGTAAGCAACAATGCTCTTTACTTTAGTTACAAGCAAAACGATATGGATATACTTAATGTCCATTGCTTATTTTCCAATGTATGGGTAACAAGCAGATCTGCAGGTAGGAAACTGAGGGTAGAGGTCTTTTCATGGCTTTTTTTGGTGTCTGAATTCTAAGAGCCTTTGGGCAGCTGATGCTTTGTTTCATGGGAAGGGGGGAGTAGCTTGGAGGAAAGAGGAGCCAGCATGGTGCAAGAAGTACACTGCATTGTAATTTCAAATCAGTTTTAAATAACACACCTCTAGTGTGCATTTAAAAACAAGTGAAAGACCCAAGACAAAACCTTCAGTAGCCCTTTTTGGCAGTACGGATAGATTAGTTGAAGAGTTATGACAGGGAAGCATTTTAGAGGAAACGGTACCCAAATACTTTTCTTCCAGTACTTTACTTGGAGCAAACCTGTAGTGCTCTGCTGAAGCTATACATTTGGACAGCATTTGTCCATCACTGAGGCTGATTACATAGTGCCAGTGATCACATTTTAAGCTTCTGTGTTAGGAAGTGTTCATTCCTTACAACATGGAAGTGGCTGAATTGCATTATAATTGAGATTTTAATGAAACTAACTAGAGTGCTCTCTAGTGAATGCTGAACTGGTTGTCCATCAAGCTGTCTGATTTGCCCAGTGGTTTGCATTTGAATGTGGATGTAAGTAGATGCTTAGGGAAACTTGGAATAAAGCAAGGGCCACCTACCCAGCTACTGCGTATTTGCACGAGGAAATTTCTGATCTGGTTTCTCTGTAGAGAAACTTGTAGTGGGTCTATTGTATTTTTTTTCAGTGTCCCGCTGAACGATTTTTTTAGTTCCCAGTGTTGTTGGCAGAGAATTCTATCACTTCTGGAAGTTCTTCATTTTATAATTAAAACTGGCTTTTGCTGGTTTCTCATAGTGGCTTTGGCTTAGATGGGAATAAATCAAGAACAGTTCAAGTCTCCCTCTCCTTTCTCCTCATTTATAGACCTTGTATAGCTTCCTTTCTGTCATTTTTACAGACTGAAGAACTCAAGCATGCTCAGTTGTTCTTCATGTGCATCTTCTGTGTTCCTTCTTTGAAAATCTGAAAAAAAATATACTTGGTTTTGGGGAGTTGAGGGGAGCAGGACTGCACAGTACTATTGGTACTGTGCTGTTCATGTGATGCTATAATGTTTTCTGTCTCGTTCCCTTACTTTCCAGAATAACTCCTAACACTGTTGTCTCACATCTGGGTTCTTCACCCACTGTGCAAAGAACCAATCTGACAAATATTTGTCATATCCCAACTCTGCGTATGGATTGGTTTGTTGCACACTGGGCGAAGAACCCAGATGTGGGACAACAACTCTTCATTGTGCTTTTTTTGTCCGGTTACTAAGCAGTCTTGTATTCTTTTTGGCACTAATCTGAATCTTTTACCAATTCTTAAGCAATACCTGCTTTGTTAAGTGGTGTACTATTCATGCTTAGAAAAATGTAACATAGAAGCCTGTGGCATATGTATAAAATGTATGTATAACCAATAAAATACTCCCATGTGACCATACTGAAAACATATTGAGGGTCTGTGTATGTTAGTGCTTGAGAGTCTGAAAGACTTCTATTGCGGCAGTTATGTTGTTTCTTAAAACTATTACCAGAAAGGCTGTAGGACTTAAACGTTTATACAGTCAAATAAAAACCAAGAAGTGTTGGAGGCAAACAGTCAACAATTACAAAACCTTAAGCTGTTCAGTGTCGTAAACATCTTTACTTGTTGTATAACCAGCACAGGAAGGTTGGTGGCATGGGAAAAACTTTACTGTGCAGTGTGATGAATGTGTCAAGGTTAGCTTTTCATTTGCCCATGGGCTGTTTCAGGACAGATTTCTTGAAATCTTGGATGAATTTCTGAGTGATAGTCAGAGCCAGAAGTAGTTAGGACAAAAATCCAGGCTTATTATATGTAAAAATTGAAAAGAACCACGACTGCTGTATTTTTCTGCTTTCTTTGCCCCAGACTGGCAACATAAGAGTAAATTGTGCAGAACTTGTCAAAACAGAACATTTTTTTGGAGGAAACAGAACTTCGATTATTTGTTTCTAATCACAGTGAGAATATATTTCTTCTTACCAACGCAGTGCATCTACGTAGATGTTTACAGAAGTTTGTGTGGCAACAAACTTGTTAGCTCATTGGAGTTTGTAATAGTAAAAGTGGTAAATAGGCGTAGTCAGTGATGTGAGGGAACCTGTTAGAAGTTTTGCATGGTTGGCATTTTCCCTGGTTGACCAATCAACTTGTTCTGAAGAAGGGTCCCTTGACAGAAATTTGTGTGGGTGGGAATCGAAAACGATACTGAATCTAAGTAAGGAGTTGCAAAGCACTTGTGGAATACGCATTCTTTCAGAAGAGAGAAGCTTTAGGTGAAGCTGTAGGTGAAAACACTCTGTGTGTGTTGCTCTGGGATGTTTCCTTTTGTTTTGTGTGGTCGTTAATCACGCCATTGGGAAGTAAGGAGGAGTTAATTGCGTTTTCATCAAGCTGAGTCCTAAGGACTTTGCCTACTTGCAAGATGTTGATTCCTTCTCAGAGGTGGAAAGTTAAATATGGAAAATTCTTCCAAGTGTATTTTTGTTCTTCAGCTGTAGTAGACTGACTTAGCTCACAGGAATCAGGTATGAGAAAGCAATTCTTTGTTAATGACACATAAGTTTGCTATGTTGTGATTAAGGATCAGTGTACACGTGTAACTGATGTCCTACTGATGGCTGTTTGTAGCCATGTATAATATAAAATCTGCTTGAGTTTTAGATCAGTTCTTTATCCTTTTTCTAGTTTTGTATGTACTTCACGTGGGTCATTATATATAGTGGGAACAATGATTTTCTGAAGATAAAAACCCAACTATAGAACTTTAAAACATACTCTCGTTTATTATATATAATGTGAAAATAGGATGGACATTTTCAGTTGTGCATAGCATTTCTAGGTTTTGGTCTATTGTTACGAAAGTAACAAGAAAAATAGATTTTTTTTAAAAAATTACTTTTACACGTGTCTGTCTTACCATGTCGATTTTCTATATAAACTTGGAAGGCTGCATGAATCATAGGCTTAACTAATTTTGAAAATTCTGAAGTTGTAATGGTATCCTGGCGACAGAAGTATGTGTTTTGAGATTTAACATTGGAAATTGAGCTGTAAATTCTTGTCAACTCTGGAATGTATATTTGAATTAAATTTACAGAAGACCTTAAAAACATGTCTGTTGACCTGCTGACAGAGCAGTAATAAACAACATTTTGAAGCAGATACTGCCAATATAAAATAGAAAATATTTTTTGTTGTTATTAGAGCTAATACAACTTAAATATATTGGATTTAGTTGTCTTGGATAACTTCATAGCCTGCAATTCAGTGTAATATCTGTTCCTTACCCAAAAATAATCAGACCAGATCTTTCCGGACAGTCTTCTTTTAAATATAGAAAGTATAGCAGATGTGTGTCCTGTGAAGTACTGTTACACAGGGACTTGGATAGTTTTCTAGTGGAAGCCAGGTATTTTTGTAAAGCATGACTACGCCTATCCCGCTACATTTCTTTTTTTTTAATCTGTGAAGAAATGAAGTCAGCAAGCCTTGTTAATTTAAGCTTCAGTTGTCAGTGAATCGTATTAAATTTCAGTTGCTTGTGCCTCCGGAAAGAAATTATGATGTAGGTTGTACACAAACTGGTAGATACTACAGGGTGCATTTCAATTTGAATCTTTTACAAGTATCTCAAAGACACAATATGAAAATATATAAGTATACCTAAGTACTTAAGCGTGCTGTTTAATAAAGTTAATGTCAGTGTTGTAGTTAAGTTTTTATGTGGTATTTCACTGTCTTCTGTGGTTATTTAGATGTAAAATCAGCCCCAGAGTCCTTATGCACAGTGGACTTTTAGACTTCCATCCCAGTAGCAGCATGCTTCTGCAGAGAACTGAGGTAAAAATTGCTAAATTTGGGTAATTACTTGACTCTGAAGTATGTGACTAAATGAAGGCTTTCTTTAGGGCTCTCCACTGATTAGAAGGAACTGTCATGCTCTGCAGATTTCACTTTGCATTTTCTTTAGGTGTATTAAAAACTAATTTTATTTGTTGCTTCTGTTGTAAACTCAAGTTTATTTCTCTACATGAGACCAACTACTGAATGTTTCTGTAGTGAAACCCTATTTAATGCATTCTTGAGTGGAGTTTGTTTTTACAAGGTCTTATTCATATTCCAAAAATATGTGTAGTTGTTGACTGAGCTATGGTTAAAGTTAAAGGTGGTGGGGAGAAAAGTCGAGTTTTTTCTCTGGAAAAATAAGGGATGTTCTTATAGGAAATTTTAGTATTGTATATGGATATGCTTTTCTCAAACCATTGTAGACAAATGTTACTTTATTGTCTTAATGTGGGTTTGCAAATATGATATTTAATTGTCAAAGAGCTTTTTCTGGGGAGGGATTTGGCTCCTCTGCCTTGACATTTACATGTGCTTGTGTATTTATAGTTGTGATCTGTCTGGTATTTGCCTTTGTGGTTTTGTTTGCTCTTTAACTTATTCTGTGATCTAGCCTTATCTTTTTTCGGTTTTGTTTCTGAGATTTCGTAGGTGAGGAATGCAGAAGAAATGGCTAAATTTAGAGGAAATAGTGAGCATTTTTGTTGAGCTTCACATACTTCAGGGTATAACAACACAGTCTGCTTAGAAGCCTGTCCTTAAAATAGCCTTATACTGGTGCTAATTTATTATTAATCTAGAATTGGAGTTCAGTGTATTTATTATTGTGAGCGTTTCCTTGGCCCTGTCTTGATTTATTTCAGTTATTCATGCGAAGGGTTCTTTTAAGAAAGCAATTAATTCAGTATTCAGTGTAACTATTCCAAGGCATGGAAGTGGTATGACCTTGCTCCCACTGTTGTGCCAAAGTAATCATCTGTAGCACTGGTCTATAGGTGTGAGTTAAACTGTGGTTGTTCAGAGAAAATAACAGGATGGTTATTTAAAAGCAGTAATTATTTTACTGAAATACTAGCTCAAATAGAATGCTGAATGAGTAGTCATCTGAGTCTCGGAAGTGAAAGAGTACTGTTGAAGGAATTATATTCAGCTTCCTAGTATATATTTAATATAAACATTTATAGATTAAAAAAAAATTGTATTGCAAATGTGAATGTTGCTTTCTTGTTTCTGATCAAAGAACATAAAATCCTCTGTAGATGAGTGGGCTTGTATTATGCAAATTCTTTGTGGTTCCCAAATTTTATTTGGTCTTCCTGAGAATTAATAAAATATTTTAATAAATTGTGTGTTTGTCTTTTTAGTAATAGGAAACAGTTGAAGACGATTTTTTTTTTCCCAGTCAGCTTTCAAAAGCTTGAAATGAGATTCACATTGTATGTGTGTATTGGTTTAATTTTGACTGGAACAAATATCACTGATCTAAGGAAGCCTGAACAAATACAGATTAACTTTCTCAATGTATAACAAAGAGTAACTTGTAAGAACAGGACAGTGAGACCAAGTACTCATTTACAAATAACAAGGTTTGAGGGATATCACCCAAAAAGATCTGTATTCTAGCAGAATTCAGAAAATGCAGGAAAGCATACAGAATTTATTTGAAAATTAAACAATGTTTGGGATGATATATTGTACCAAAGGTGGTCTTTATTAGGTTTGTCGTGTAGGTAAACAGTTGGCTGAAATCTTGGCTCTACTCCACATGTTAGTTCTTCAGCATGATACAGCATCAGAAGGCGGCTTATATGGGTTGCAGGTCTGGTTATGTGTCTTATAACATCTCCTGTTTTATAACATCATCTGTTTTATCACTCAGTACTAGTGGAATCAGAGGCTCATACAGCATTAATATCTGTTCTCTACACATAGCTCAGAATTTGAACCTTTGTTCAAACTGCTTGGATAGAGGATGTCTGAAGAAGCTGCATATGTGAACACTTAGAAACTGCTCCTGCAGAAGCGTGCTTGTTTTCACAGGTGTCTACAAAAGTGGCAGACCCCCTGGAAGCTTATGAAGTAGACTGAATCAGAGTAATATATTCAAATAGCTGGGATTCTTCCATCATGGAAGTCTTTTATTTCAGGTGCCCTTGTAATATGTGGTATTTCACTACTACACAGGCACTTGAAATATTCTCCCATTTGTGTCTGCCCCCAGCCAACTAATTGAAGTATTTTGGAGGAAGAAGGGGACATTGTACCAATGTCTTCATTTTGCAGTTAACTTCTATTTCTCCTGTAGTATTATGGATATTGAGCATAGTTTGGCAGGAAATTGGTTTACAGAATTGACTACAAGGAAAAGCTTCATCCTTACCATTTGATGCTACAGTGATGATAAAACCTTTTTTTTCTCTGTATGCCTGAAATAGAATGCAGTTGTATTTGAAGATTGTGTCAATAAAGAGCTTATACGTGGTTCATAGGTTTGTAATGTGGTATGTCAGTCAGAAATGTGGTAGAATGGGGAAGAAAGGTAGCTAATGGGGTTTTAATCTATTACAGTTTTGAGGTGGCATCACAGCCTAAGTGTGTTACTGAATTTTTGTATCTGAGAAGTTGCTTAGTGCTCATTCCAGAGCACCTTAATCAAAGTCTTAGGTGATAGTTTTACTAATTCTACAGATATGTAGTTTAGTGGCTTACTTCAGGGAGGCTTGAGGGTGCAAATCAAACAAATCAAATCACAGTAACCACTCCACCTTTAAGTAACAGCTAAAAGTCCAAAGGGGGGTGAGTGCCCATCCCAGCATTGCTGCAGTTGGAACAGTGCCTGAGCCACTGTGCATCCAGTACTGGTGCCTCGTGGTACCTGGGCACGAGGTGTCAGGCTCTGAAGGAAGAGGAGGCTGAAATTGAAGGACTCTTGTGCATGCTAGTCTTCAAATTAAAAAAAAAAAAAGCATTCTCTAATTCTTAGTCATCTCTCAATCTGTTACAAATTTAAAGAAGTCTATAAGCATCTGAGTGGAACTGCAGTACTTGTATTTCCAAAAGATCTCAGATTATCTGATAAAAGCAGTGTTCTGGAATGGAAGAAAAGAAGGAATGCGCATTCTGGAAGGAAGTGCTCCAGTAATCCCATCAACTCTTAGAAGATGAGATTCCAGACTGTAAATTCATTCTGACACCAAGATCTCCTGCAGGGCGGGAAGTAGAAGTAATGTAGTCACTGCTGTAGATCTCACTCAGAATCTTAAGTAATGTCATTTTTAGGAAATAACTTACCTAATTAGGGCATAAATTGGCATTTGTGCCAGAATGGCATGTTCCCCACTGTAGGGAGAGAAAGGATGCCTGAATGCTTACTCATTGTGATTGTCAGCAAAAAGTTCCAGTGTGACTTTGTTGTTACCAGGATTTGTTCTTCAAGTTTTGACATTCAAGGGGAAGAAACGTTTGATTAAAGATCTTTTAATGAAACCTGGTAAACTAATTACTATGTTTTACAAAATGCTGCTAATTGCAGATCCTTGAGTATTGTTTTGATATTTAGAAGAGAGGTGTTTAATATGATATTCTTTGTACTTTGTTTTTTAAAGTAGCATATGCACCTTCTCCCCCTTTGACCAGAGGTTTTGAGAAATGTAGCACCAGAGGTTCCTGAAACCATACTATGGGAGCACAGTTGAGCTTAACTCCTTGTACTGCTGGTTTTGCAGGAGAATTTAAGGCTGCTCTAAATCTTATCCTGTAAATACTGATAAAGTTTGTTTGCTGTTGTATAGTTCAGAGTTACTGTTAATACTGGGTTTGGATGATGATTTGTCATACTTGTAACCATTTCTTTAGTGCTGGTAAAGTTTGAACTGCCCACTAAAAGGTGTGTAGTAAGGTAGCTTTTCAGAGAGTGATACTGTATTTTCTATAAAATCAACTGAAGGCCTGCTTTAATTTAAGCTGCTGTACCTATTGGCTTCAGAATTCCATAGTGGAGAAAATGCTGAATTTGGAGCATGGCTCTACAAGAATTTGTCTGAAATACTAGTTGTAAGTTAACAAAAGCAGCACTTTTTAAAGAAAGATGAAAAGTGTGATTAGTAAAAAAAATAGCTTTATTACACATGGAGTTCAGCAGTAAAGATAATTAGTTCTGTAACCTTGTGGCTCTCACTGTTCCACAACTGCAAGTAATTCCTGAGAGACTTGGTGGCAAGGGGAGCCAATTCCTTCTTTCGATACCCTTTGGCCTCTGTTACATTTGAAATAATAACTACAGATATGCAGATGTTCTTGCTTTCTCAAATATTGTGGTGAAATCTCGTGTTTGTACTGTTTTGTCTTCATCTTTCCTGCTCCTATTCCAAGGGGAATTTAAAATAACAGAATTAAGGAAATTTTGGATACCTTCAGAGAACCCAGTCAATTCTAGTGCAGAAATTGGAAAAGAATAGCTAAGATGTGAGGAGCAAGGAGTTTTCTAAGCCGCAAATATTTTTCTAGTACTGCTTGGTTAAGGAGAAACTTTCTGTCTCTTCTGAGCAGTCCCCTTGATATTTCCTCTTGTGTGGAAGGAGCAGGGGAAGAAACCCAGTTTGGATTTGCTTTGAGTGGCTTAAGTTGTAGTAAACTTATTGGCATATTTTGCTCAAATTCGATTTGTTGATGCTTAATAGTTCATGACTGCAGTCAACTTTGGTTGAGGGTGTCTCAATTTTATTTTTAAAGAAATGAAGGTCTGCTTTCTGAAGCTTTGTAGTTAACTTGGTTGTAAAATTCTGTGTAGTCATTGCTGGAAAGGGTTCAAATCCATGTTGATATATTTGGGAAACAATTATATGTACAGATGTCTCTATAGAAACTGAAGTAAAATGCTATAATTACTTCATATGAGCAACTGCGTTTCAGTTGGGGAAATTTTGTCTTTAGCACTGACTGAATCAGCCCTGGCAGTGAAAGGCACTGTATCACACTATTAAACCTTTAAAATTTCTAGTTGTTTGAGAAGGGAACAAATAAAAGTTCAGCATTTTCTCTGTGTGTGTGTGAGCGTGTGCGCGTGCGTGAGAGCGCGAGCGAGCTGTGCAGGCTGTTCAGCTGGGGCAGTCGGGGAAGTGACGTCCTGTATTATTTATCGTTCTAGAAAGAGCGGAGACACATACTGTAGATGGGAGGACTCTAAAGAGGACTTTGTTCAGTCCACTGTGTATAATTATTTATAAATGAACAATGGAGGAAGGAATGAAATACAGAGAAGCTGTTTAGCATTTCTTTAATGTATTAGAGGTTTTGCTGATTTGTTACAGTTCTGCTTGTTCAATTCCGAATCTTATTTTTGTTTTTCCTCCTCTAGCATCTCTGCATTGCCAAGACACTGGACACTGCTTTGCTTTTAGCAAGGAAAATCTGAATTCCTCCAACACTCAGGATGGGGAAAGATTATTATTCTATCCTGGGAATTGAAAAAGGGGCTTCCGACGAGGATATCAAAAAGGCTTACAGAAAGCAAGCACTTAAATGGCATCCAGACAAGAACAAATCTCCCCAAGCAGAGGAAAAATTCAAAGAGATTGCAGAAGCTTATGAAGTGCTGAGTGATCCCAAAAAGAGAGACATTTATGATCAGTTTGGGGAGGAAGGTATGTATGTCTCTATTTTACTCTGATCAATCGCTTTCATTATCGTAAATGCAGCAAAGTAAACATAGATGATGTATGAAAACATGATATGTATTGATTTTTAGGCAATATATTTGTACTGCTTGGAGGTTGAGTCATCGACTTTTTAATGTAAAATTGCAGTTTTAATGTTGATCTAGTCTTACTATTTTAATGTGTTTTTATGTTTTTTTTAAATCTCAAATACTTGGCAAGCAAAAAGTTACTGAATTGAAAATGTTTGTTTGACCCATAAATAGTTTCCTTAGGTCTTTATTGCTGCCTTCCCTTGCCCTAGCACTTTTGGAGGTGGAGTTGGAGAGGTGTATTCTTTATTTGAATTTTATTAAAGAGCAGTCTGCTTGGTCTGGGCAACAGAGTCATGAGCAGAAAAACCCAGGTGTCCAGTCCGTAGTTGTCCTTGGCTTCTTGCCTGGGGAGGAAAGAATTTGGCTGATGTCATGAAATACCAGAACAATTTTTTAGCTTTAATTGTAAACAGTGATAACATGCCAAGAGAATGAAGCCTCAGAAATGTCATATTTATCCTAAAATGGTTATCTGGAGAGGAAGACTCTTTTTTTTATTATTTTTGACTGACGTGACTTTCAACCTTATGACTGAGCAACAGAGGAAGTCGTTATCCTCCCCTTAAATGTATGGTGTCAGAAATTCCACATGAGACAAGTAGGTCCCCTCACTTGTTGCCTTTCACTCCAGGCCATGTTTTTTACTATAATAAAAGAGGACAGTTAAATAGCTGTACTTTGCGGAAAACGGGGGGCTCTTATTGAAACATAATAAAAATTGGTCCTCTTATCTGTAGGACTTCAGAGACCTTTTTTTGTCTCAGAGTCTTTTACCTGCTTGTGGTGCTTCTTTCCCACCCCTTGCCTTCTTTCTGTCTATCATTATAAACCTCTTTACTCTGTGGTTTCATTTGCATTTTAGATTCCTCTACAGCAGCTCATCCTAACTGGTTTCCCAAAATACCATTTTAGTCACTTTTATCAAAGAGCTTGCAGTAAAGCATATAAAGCAATGCAGTCTTTGGCATCCTAGTGCTGCATACTTAAAGACAGAGGTTCAGAATGTAGGTTTCTGTTTATTTAGGGCATAAAATTAAACCGAAGTATGAATTTTTAGTTTGATTAATCTGGAAATAACCTCCAAATGTTGCTCTCGAGCTCTTCAGTTGCATCTGAGAATGTAACCAGGGGCTGAGGAAGGAGAAAACCTCAGTGTTTTCTACAGCCAGTAGCTTCATGTACCTTGAATAACAACTCTTGGCTGGCTATTCCGGGTCTTCTGCCACAGTTAGAATCCACTGAACTGCTTCTCTGCAATTGACAGCACTGTGACAAAAGGATGGGCTGCATGGTGCTAAGTGCTTTTAGTATGGTGTGGTATTGAGATGGGGAAAGCATTCTGATGTCTTATTTGGTTACTGTTGGTTAACCTGTGTTACACTGATGCATAGAAGGACAAACACTAGAAAAAAATAACAACCCAAAACTAAACCAACCCCTTTCAAATTTAGGTAATGCATGCTTCATTAATGTAAGCCTTCATATTTTTATGGCTACATATCTTAAAGGTTTGAGAAGGTATGCTGAAATGGTCAGTGAAGGAGGGAAGTAACTATTGTGAAACTTAGAGATCACCTGTTGGGAAAGAAACATATAAGAAAATCAGTTTTAGCTGGGTTTGAAATGAGAGAGCTGGAGTACAAAGGACTGTCCAGTGAGAATTATAAGGGAGATATTACCGGCTAGAAATGAGATGTAGCTCTCTTCTTGTGGAAAATAGAAAAGATAGAAAAAAAGCTATTTGGGAACAGCATGATTTTTTTGTAGAGAGATGTTAGAGATACAAGGTTTTTGTACCCAAATAGGTCGTAGATCTTCCACACTAGTTTTATTTGTGGCTGGATTGAAAAGAGTTCCCAGGTTTCTCACCTATTTTCTATCATAAGAACACAAGCTGTGATAAGTTTGTGATTCTAAATTGAACATTGAGGGAGTGTGTGGCTTCTTGGCTATTGCCATATTAGCTTTTACTCAAACTGAACTGCAGGAAAACACAGGTAGAGTTAACACTGGGTTAAAGCGGAGTTGTGGAGGCAATGGAACATGTTGCATGTGGTACTCCGTAATTTTCCCCAGAGGTGATCTTTTAAGAGGGATGTAACTGGAATAGGTGTTGCAGAACAAGAAAAGATGAAGTCTAGCAGACCTGTCTTCTATTTTAAGATGCTAATACTTTGATTAGCTAGCTTCAGTCATGTGAAATAAAATCAGCAGTGTCAGAATACTTGTTCTTCTGAAGTAGAAGTCATTGCAGAGCTTCAGAAACTGTTGCTGTTCAGGCTATTGAATTATTGGTTGGTACTGCATAGTCTGATGGTGAGTCATTGAAAAGGAGACCTTTCACTCTGCTGCAGAGACCTTGTTGACTCATCAGTTCTGGTATCATTGCAGTCTGCAATAGAAAAGCTTATACTGATACTCAGTTTTTTTAAGCTTTGCTTATTTTTCTTTTTTAGGTCTGAAAGGAGGAGCTGGAGGACCTGATGGACAGGGTGGTACCTTCCGATACTCCTTCCATGGTGACCCACATGCTACATTTGCAGCTTTCTTTGGTGGCACAAATCCTTTTGAGATCTTCTTTGGAAGGAGAATGCCTGGTGGCAGAGACACTGAAGACATGGAGGTGGATGGTGATCCATTTGGATCCTTCACTAGTTTTAGTATGAATGGTTTTCCAAGGGAAAGGAATACGGTTGGTAGCCAGTTACGCCGTAAACAAGATCCCCCTGTAATCCATGAACTTAAAGTGTCATTGGAAGAGATCTACCATGGCTGCACAAAAAGGATGAGGATTTCACGGAAGAGGCTTAACCCAGATGGTAGGAGTGTCCGAACAGAGGACAAAATTCTCACTATTGAGATAAAAAGAGGATGGAAAGAAGGAACCAAAATCACTTTTCCAAAAGAAGGAGATGAAACACCCAACACAATTCCAGCTGATATTGTTTTTATCATTAAAGATAAACCTCACTCTCACTTCAAGAGGGATGGATCAAATATTATCTATCCTGTTAAGATCAGCTTAAGGGAGGTAAGTTTCTGTTTTGGTAGAACTCTAAAATTTAAACCTATCACAATGTTATGCTGCACAGGCTGTATGGCAACAGTAAAGTTTTGTTTTTAAAAATAGTTACTCTCTTGTAAAGTGTGGCTTAGTTATAATAGAAGCATTAGCTGTTTGGATATAAACGGAATATTATTTCGAGCTCTTTTCTATAGAGGTGGAAGAGTAAGAATAAAGGTTGATATGTCTTAAATCTTTACCTTTCCAGCTAAATACATACTAGGCTGAAGTAACAAACACAAATACAATTAACAAATAGATCCAATGTAGTATACTCCATCCTTCTGTGATAATGATTGCTGCTTTCATAGGACAAAGTAGAAATATTTAAAATATTTTCACTGCCAACAAATTCTGTCTGCCTTTTTATGTCATAAGCTATTTCAGTGTGATTTCAAAGTACATAGAGATTGATTTCATGAGGATAAGTTATTGTGAACAGGTGTTATAGGAGCTATATATAACAACAAAAATGATACAGCTTTTTAAAATTCTGTTCTAAGTCAAAGCACATTGACTTTCAAAAGGAAAAATCAAAAGGACAATTAAGCAGAGTTCTTAAGGGTGTGAAGCCTTGGCACACTCATCCTTTAAAAGATAATGTTACCTGAGTGCGTGTTGTTTTAGAGACATAAACTCTTGCTTGCATGATAAGCTCTATGTACATTATGAGCTCCCTTCTTAAAGGATTTTTAACTAAATGTACATCTGAAATTAAGTGAAGCACCTGAAATAGGAAGAGGGAGGGAGAAAAGATAATATTTAGCGTTATTGTGGGTAGTGTAGTTCCTTTATAGATAAAAGCCTGTTTAGACTCATTGCATTGTAATGTAAATTGGACATTATCAGTATAGATGTAAGTGTACTGAATCAGGTGAAGCTGGAGGAATCCAAATGTTATCAGAGGTCCTAGTAATTAAACAAAACTATTGGATAAAGTAGGAGAAAGTCTGTGATATTTTACTTCTAGTGCACCAAAATAGTTTTGTGTTTTTCTTTGAGCATCACAAATGCTCACCTAAGACAGCTGTGAAATTTGATACGCATCTGCTTATAGACACTTAGACATTGTTCTGCCATTTGATATGCTGATAGTGTATTAGAGGAAACCCGGTCCAATGTAAACAAAAAAGTAGAACTGAGTGAAGAGTTTACTCTGCTTAGCTACCTTATTAGTTGATAAAATTTTTGAAGGATATATAAGCTCAGTTACCTTCCAGTGACCATTGCACAAGACTGGAAAATTCCGTGGCATTCAGTGATAAATTGCAGTGATAAATTTGTGAGAGGAGTGCTGTACCTGAACTTGGACATTTCAGTAGTGCACAGGAGAAATGCTGTTCAGCATGTTAGTCTTCCAGATAGTCCAAATTCATTTTTAGGTACAAATGAAGTTCTGACCAATTTCTTGTTTCTCATGATGCAATTTTTTTTAGGCTTTGTGTGGCAGTTCTATCAATGTGCCAACGATAGAAGGAAGAACCATCCCCATGACAGTAAATGAAGTGGTAAAGCCTGGAATGAGAAGAAGAATTATAGGATATGGTTTGCCTTTTCCCAAAAATCCTGATCAACGTGGAGACTTAATTATAGAGTTCGAAGTAATTTTCCCAGATAACATTTCTCCAGCATCAAAAGAAGTACTGAGGCGGAATCTTCCAGTTTCGTAAAACAAAGACTGTGTCTGTCAGCTGTTTAAATGGGACACTGGAAATGCAGAAGACTGGCGAGTCTGTGCTATCAAAGTGCAATCTGTAACAACTAGTGGAATATTTCTTTTTGTTTTGTTTTGTGGGATGGGTGGGGGGAAATACTGTAATGCTGCGTGAGAAGAAGAGGGTTAAGTACAAGTCATGCAGATGACTGCAGTAAAATTTACAGGGAGAACCACTCATTTTATTTTACATCTTCCTAATCAGAAAAGTATATTCATTATTTTACCTAATGTACAATGTAGTAAGTTTTTACAAAGTCAGTGCATATTTCTGATACCATACTTGAACCTCCAAGTACTTTATCTTATATACCTACCATATCTGTAACATGACTCATTTATACAAAAATTGGAGATAGTAGTAGAAATACATGAAATACAAATATTTTAAAGCAAAACATGAAAGATATTTTGATATGTTGCCTTCCACTGCACAAAGCATAGACTGGGAAAATCAGCTTAGACTCCTGAACTGCCTCCCCTATGGAATGAAAGCATTTTTTTTATTGCCCCAGAATGTGTGAGGACTGCATTGTGAGTCTAGCAAAGGGCATGTGGCTTGAGGAGCAGGAGTAGCGGTTTGGTATTTCCTCAGCCTTCAGGCAGGACAGCAAGGAAGGATTCTACAAATACATAAACAGCAATCAGTGGACCTGCTGTTAAATAGGACATGGAAACTGGTGGCTGACTGCACAGAGAAGGCTAGGAATTCCATGCCTTCTTGAATCAGTCTCTACCAGTAAAACAAGCCTTCAGGAATTCCAGCCCCTGAGGTCAGAGAGGAATTCTGGAATCTTGGTGTTGGAGGGATTAGGGTGCACTTACACCTGAAGTCTGTGAGCCTGACAGGTTGCACCCCTAGAACTGAGGGCCCTGGCTAACACCATTGCAAGGCCCCTGTGGAGACTGGGATATGTTGCAGTAGATTGGAAAAGGGCAAATATTGCTCCTATCTTTGGAGAACAACAAGAAGGAAGATTTGGGGAGCTACAGGCCAGTCGGCTTCACAACAGTCCCTGGAAAGGTGGAGAAAAGTCCTCCTGGAAAGCATATCCAATCACATGAACGACAGGAGGATGGTCACCAACAGGCAGTGTAGATGTACAAATGAGAGCCAGGCTTTTCTCAGTAGATTTCATTGGCAGGACTAAGAGGCAGTGGACACAAGTTAAAACACAAGTTTTCATCTAAACAGAAGGAAACAGCTTTTCAGAGCGAGGGTGGTCAAACACCGGACTAGGTTGCCCAGGGAGGTGGAGGAGTCGCCATCCCTGCAGATACCCAAAACCTGACTGAACGCAGTCCTGGGCAGCCTGCTCTAGGTGACTGTACTTGAGCAGGGCTCTTGGACTACATAATGCCAAGAGGTGCCTTCCAACCTAAATGATTCTGTGAACACGGACTTAGCACTTTTCACTAGAGTGCAATATGGCATGTTCTGCAAATGAGGCTTATTCCAAAGATGGGTGGTACTGATGTGGCAGTTTGAATCCCTAGGGAGAAGTTCTGTGCTTGAGTGGAAAGATGCACAAAGAAACTGTAATTGGCTAGCACAGGTATTTAAAGGTCATGCTGATCTCAAGTAGTCTTTTTTTTTTTTCAAAGTCTGAACTTTACAGCCATGAAGAAGGAAGAGCCCAGGTCCAAGCTAAAGGAAAGCTGCTTAAGACACAGTGGCATAGGAGTTGCCTATAAACTTTCATATGCTCGAGTTTAGTCTTTCTTGAATACAAACATACTTGTCTTTAGAGTTGTAGAATCATGGAATCATAGAATCATAAGGTTGGAAAAGACCTCCAAGATCGTCAACTCCAACCCTACCTCTCCCCTTACTAAACCATGTCCCTAAGAAATTCATCTACTTACCTTTTAAACACCTCCAGGGATGGTGACTCCACCACCTCCCTGGGCAGCCGTTCCAGTGCCTGACCACCTTTTTCAGTGAGAAATTTTTTCCTTACCTCTAATCTGAACCTCCCCTGGTGCAAATTTCCTCTCATCCTATCACCTCTCACTTGGGAGAAGAGACCAGCACCTACCTTGTCACAACCTCCTTTCAGGGAATTGTAGACGGTGAAGAGGTCTCCCCTCAGCCTTCTCTTCTCCAGGCTAAACAACCCCAGGTCCCTCAGCCACTCTTCATAATAACACTTGTTCTCCAGCCTCTTTGCCAACCTCGTTGGCCTTCTCTGGATGCTCTTGAGCCCCTCAATGTCCTTCTTGTAGTGAGGGGCCCGAAAGTGAACCCAGTACTCGAGGTGCAGCCTCATCAGTGATGAGTGCAGTGGCACAATCACCTCCCTGCTCCTGCTGGCCACGCTGTTTCTGACACAGGCCAGGATGCCATTGGCCCTATAGGCCACTTGGGCCACTGCTGGCTCATATTCAGCCAGCTGTCAACCAACATCCCCGGGTTGTTCTCTGTCAGGCAGCTTTCCAGCATTCTTCCCCAAATCTGTAACACTGCATGGGGTTGTTGTATCCTAAGTGCAGGACTCTGCACTTGGTCTTGTTGAACCTCATCGCGGGTGACAAAAGGGTGTGCAAGGAAGTGGAGAGCCCTCTGTAGTAGACTAGTTTTATAATACAGTAATAGGGCTGGTTCCCTTGATTGTGGCATGATTTTAGTGAAAGAAATGCCTTGTGGGTGTGCTTTATTACTTGAGTTTGAAACCATAAAACAGTGCTTTAACAACATTTTCTAAAGTTTATTTGGTTTGTTGTTGGGTTTTTTTTCCTGTTTTTCCATTGGAAAATGTGTAAGATTTGCTGTCAGCCTTTTGCCTGTGGAAATTCAGTAGTTACCTGCTCTGTTAGGTAGCTTAAGAAATAGCAGTGTTATCTTCATATATGTGATTTTCTGTGGGAAAGTAAATCATGTGGAAGTCGGGATTTAATTTATAATAACTTCTTAATGAGCACAATAAGAATCCCATTTCTGTAGCTCAAAGGAATAGAACTTCTGGGAGATGCTGTTTGTGTCTGTTTTTCAGCTGCAGATATTTTCATAGTGTCAGGTTGTAGTCCTAACTCTACCATGAACTAAATTGCTGGAGCAGTATCACAAAGAGGAAAAAAAAAATTGCTGCTTAGTGCTTAGGCGTATTGTTAACACTATATATTGTCTGTTCAAAAAAAATCCCATTTCAGTATGTTCTGTGTTGCGTTTCTTACGTGGTTTTTAAGTAAAAAGTGTAAAGTTGGTTTTTAACTTTCTTTTATCTTTTGTTATGATGGCAAATGCTATAAGCTACACGAGTTTAAAAGCATATCCTAAAATATCTGTCAATTGAAAAGCTAGTGGAGTTGAGCATTTTGTAATCCAGGATCTTGTAACTATAGTCCAACTTGTAAAAAGTCACAGCAAGTAAGACTATTTTTTTTTCTTTGTAACCATCTTCAGGTAAGAGGAGTAGTACTAAATTGAGGAATTGCAATATCTTGTGTATTTTGAGGTGTATATATATATGTATAGCAAACTAAACTTTTCCAACTGTTTTCATGCGCAAAATACAGAATATAGGACTGGTATGAAGTGCTTGTATTTCTTTTCTTATGAGAGGTAAAAAAGTATATGTTTCAGAAAAGAGCATGTGGAATTACTCCAAAATACGAGGAGCATTAATACCTATGTAATCCAGAATTCACAAAAAATATTTTTTCTAATTAAAAAAAGTGCTTAAAAGCTGTGTTTTAAAATTCACTGGATAAATTAATAAAGGCTGCTTGGGAGAAGGAGGCAAATACTCAGTCACCTATTCTATACTGAAACAAGAAACAAAAGAGGCATTCATGAAGTTGGTATGAGAAGGATATTTCGATGTCCTGAAAGCTGCTTAGGTATCACAGAATGTAAAAATCATTTGTTTACTTTGGAGGAGTTCATTCACCAAGTCTTGTGAAAACCTGTACCTGTTCCCCTGGAATTACTGGCGTACCCAAGGGAGGAGCCATAGAACAACAGTCTTGTTAGTCATGCCCGATTGCTTTATCAAGGGCAAATTATCACCTTCACACTCTTGCTGCCCTACATAATTAAAAAAAAAAAAACAAAACTAATCCCCATTCAGCCAGCTCCTGAAATACCTTAGAGCATTTCCCTGAGTAGGAAATCTGTTTTATTTTATCAACATTCTTTGATGCAAATAGTTTATAGCAATTTAATGCTAGCATATATACTTACATACGCCAGCTATGTTTGTTCTCAGCCTTATTTTGATTAGACTAAACAAGATAAAGTCCTGAAATATCTTCAAAGTAGCGCTTCATTCTCTGGTTGTGTATTGATGACTAGAAAGGTAGAATATGCTGCCAGTAAGAACTGCCTAAGTCATGTACAAATACATGTTGCATGAAGTGAAACTATTTTGTATGTTGCTACCTTGCAGTATAGCGCTGTGACATTTCGTACCCAGTTATGTGACTCTCTTCTTCTGCATATGCTTTCTCCATGAACTTCTGTTACGTGTCAGGAATCTTACATCCTAAGGACTATGCCTGAGAAACTGGATAATGGGATAAACTGCAGTGTGCAATGTACTTGAGAGAGGATAAAAGCACTGATAGCCTTTTCAATATTTTTTTCGTATGTGGTTTATTTTTCCTTCTAAAGCCAAGGCTAATAATGTATTATTGACATTTTCATTTTAGAGGGTTAACTCTGACAACATCACTGAGCGAAAGTGAAATTTAAGTAATTTTTGGATCCTAACTCTCCTGAATTGCTGGAGGCTTGTTTGGATTCATGATCTAGTTTTGATGTGCGTTAATTAACATTGGCAGATATTTCCCTAGCGGGTACACATCCAAGGAGGCCTGAGGACAGGGCTGGTTGTACTTGGAGATAATGTTGTATTCTTCAATGTTCTCAGCAGTCTGACTCATTCTAGCTCTACATAATACTTGGTCAACGCCATGTTACGCTGGTTAAATGGTTGAAACTGCTAATCCATTATCAGAGCAACATTAATAAATAGCATTTTCAGCTTATCAAAAAATAAGTACATGAAACAGTAGCGGACAGGTGAAATTGTTGAACACATCTTTATCATCTCTTGCTGAAGCTGGGAGCTGCTAATGACAATTTCATGTTGATGATAGTCTAGGTTTGGCTTTTGAGAATAGTTGAGCACGTATGCAATGTTATTCTCTGATTTAAGTGACAACAAAAATGTTCAATTTCACCTGTTAACATCACATAGATAAGTATAGCATATGCATAATCCATACTGTTCATATTAAACAGTACAATATGATCTTCAGTTTATTTAGTCAACTCTGCCAGTCTCATCACTTCTTCCCTCTGTGTTTAAAAGCTATTGCTGTTCTCCAGGCTGTAGGTAGGATCAGCATAGTTCTTGGACAGCTTCAGCCATCTTTTTCCATCTGTCTCCATATGAAATAAGGAAACATCAGCAGTTTCACTGAATAAAATTTTGCAACAGGTATCTGAATTGGGTTTTTTAAATAGAACAAGATCTGTGCAGCCTTTATGTGTCACTCTAATGTAAACCTGACTTTTAATTTAGATTTAAGTGAATCATTTACATCAATAATGACCATAAACACTATTTTCTTTTGTTTTACATTGACTCAGTTATAAGGAATGAGTTGGTAGAGATCAATACTGGTAGAAAAAAAGACAAATACCTACTAACATCACCAATTCCTTTGTAATACATTTCAGTAAATGGGAAAAGACATTCTTTGAAAGAAATTTCTCATTTAAATTGCAAAACAGCAAAAAACCCTACATACTAGAATGAACATGAATAGTTTGGTACTGTTCTTTAATCCATCTTATTTCATCTCATTGCAACCTCATCCAATTTAGGCCAACATGCTGCCAATATTCCAATAATGGGAAAAAAGTACACCCAGTTCTCCAAGTTCAGAGAAATCTTCAGTTTTCTGGTTTCAAACTGGGCTGGAAAATCAACTATGGAAAATGAACTACTGAAGTGTGATGGCAACTTCATTCTGTGGTGGGTTTTTTATTGGTGGAAACGACTAGAATAATCAACAACAGTTGTCTTAGATTAGAATTGGATAAAAATTAGGCATTTTTTAGTATTCAGTTAAATCTACCACAGGCTGTCTGGCAAGACTGAAATCCAGCTGGCTTAAACCCTTCTTTTCTTCACAACATGAGCAGTTGTGTGTATTTCTGAGATGCTCTAGGTACTTAGTTATGCTAAGAAATACTCATTTCCAGCTGCCTTCTTATTATCCACTTCTTTGTGCATACGTGGTCTGACTCCAGGTACCAGAATCTTTTTTACTTTCTTCCCAACGATTCATTGTCTTTATTCTGAGGGGCCAGAAGATGCAGTAAGGCAGTGCTGCTTCTCTCTGTGGCTTTATAGCAGATTCCTTTAGAAGTGCTGGGTGGTGCCTCATGGAATTTCAGCTCTTCACATCTGGAGTGGATTCCGTACACCAGTGAAAATTGAGATTCCACTGAGGTGAGTGTAGTTATACTGGAGCCCAGGAGATGACTTCACTAATGTGAATATCTAACTCATTCTCTAGAATACGTTTCCCTATTCCACAGTGGAGAAAAACATTTTAAATCTATGAATGTTAGAAAATGCACTTTTCAAATACTTAACTGTTAAATCCCAGTGTGTGGAAGTTGCCCCACCCCTGCAGGTGTTCAGGGCCAGGTTGGATGAGGCTTTGAGCAACCTGATCCAGTGGAAGGTGGCCCTGCCATGGTTTGGAACTGGATGGGCTTTAAGGCCCCATCCAACCCAAACCATTCCATGATTCCATTTTGTCCAGTTCAATAGGGAACTTCTTAAACTTTGCTTGTATGGCTATTGCTGTATATGGGTTTATGGGTACGCTATATACCATGGCAATAAATTAGCCAGAGTTGACCAAAGTCCTCATATACTTCATGATTTTGGTTTTATCCTGGGTATCAACCTATTCTGATCAATATTTAGTGCTTCATTATTAGTAGAAACTCCTGAACTAGTGAATGGAAAAGTGGCAAACTTTTTACGATCTGGGCTTGTGTGAAATTTCAGAAAAGACTTTAGAGGTACAGAAATACACGTTAGACTTGGTATAATAGACTATTAGAAAAAAAGTGGCAGTTAGGTCTGCATGGGCCAGAAAATGGACTGGGCCGGTCTCTGGCAGTGTCAGCATTCCTCGTGCAGCAGAGTTCAAAGTGCCTTTCGCTTCCATTTAGGATAAACAAAATTACAGACAGGAAGGATTATTTATTTGTATGAATCGCTCTGTCACTGGTCCTTGTTCCTCTGCTTTGGTTCTGGCTGGTTGTGGCTTTCGTGGTGACCGGGGACACACACAGAGACAGACAGACACACAGAATCACAGAATCCTGGACTGGGAAAGACACTAGAGATCATTGAGTCCAACTGTACCTGTTTGTCTGACAGACACAGACCCAGACACACATGGGCACACGGACACGCACACACGGACAGACACACAGAACCAGACACGTATAGGCACATGGACAGACACACAGACACAGACAGAGACAGACACAGACCTAGATACACAGAAACAGACACATATAGGCACATGCACACACAGACACACAGACCCAGACACACATGGGCACACCGACACACACACACGGACAGACACACAGAACCAGACACGTATAGGCACATGGACAGACACACAGACACAGACCTAGATACACAGAAACAGACACATAAAGGCACATGCACACACACAGACACACAGACCCAGACCCAGACACATACAGACACATGGACACACGCACATGGACACACAGATAAAGAGACAGACACAGACCCAGACACATATAGGCACATGGACAGACACACAGACAGAGAGAGACAGACACAGACCCAGATACACAGACCCAGACACATATAGGCACATTGACACACGCACATGGACAGACACACAGACACAGACCCAGATACACAGACCCAGACACATATAGGCACATGGACAAACACACACAGACAGACACATATAGGCACATTGACACACACACACAGACAGACACACAGACAGAGAGAGACAGACACAGACCCAGACACATATAGGCACATGGACACACACACGGACAGACACAGAGACACAGACAGAGAGACAGACACAGACCTAGATACACAGAAACAGACACATATAGGCACATGCACACACACAGACACACAGACCCAGACCCAGACACATACAGACACATGGACACACGCACATGGACACACAGATAAAGAGACAGACACAGACCCAGACACATATAGGCACATGGACAGACACACAGACACAGAGAGAGAGACAGACACAGACCCAGACACACAGACCCAGACTGGACACACACACACACGGACAGACACACAGCAAAGAGACAGACACAGACCCAGATACATATAGGCACATGGACACACACACACAGACAGACACAGACAAAGAGACAGACACACAGACAGACCCAGACACATACAGGCACATGGACACACGCACATGGACAGACATACAGACACAGACCCAGATACACAGACCCAGACATATAGGCACATGGACACACACACGGACAGACACACAGACCCAGAGAGAGACAGACAGACAGACCCAAACACATGAAGACAGACCCGCAGACAGACCCAGATCCACAGACACAGACAGATAGAGACGCAGACAGATGCACAGACACAGCATAGAGACAGAGACACAGACCCAGAGAGAGAGAGACAGACAGACACAAACACATGAAGACAGACCCGCAGACAGACACAGACCCACAGACTGACAGAGACGCAGACAGATGCACAGACACAGAGACAGACACACAGACCCAGACACGTATAGGCACGCACAGAGACAGACAGACACATACAGGCACGCATAGAGACACAGACAGACAGACAGACAGGGCTGCGGGGCTCCTCGCCGCGCGGCTCCCGTGGCCGCAGGGGGTGCGGTGACCGAGCGCAGCGGTGCCGGGGCAGCGGCGGAGGCGGTGCCGCGGGGCGGGGCGGGGCGGGGCGGGGCTCACCTGTGCCCGCGGGGCGGGGCGGGGCAGAGTCCGGCGCGGGGAGCCCGGGGCAGCGCCGAAGATGCCGCTGGGGCTGCGGAGCAAGAAGAAGGAGCGGTCCAAGGAGACCTCCAAGCTGGTGGAGAGCGAGGCGGCGGCGGCGTTGGGGGGTCCCCCCCCGGCGGCGGCGTTGGCGGGGGCGGCGCGGCTGCAGTTCCACACGCAGCTGGCGCACGGCAGCCCCACGGGGCGCGTGCGGGGCTTCGGCAGCGCCAGGGAGCTCTACGGCAAGATCGCGGAGGCGTTCGGCATCGACCCCTCCCAGGTGCGGGACCGGGGGGGGTGGGGATCGACCCCTACGGGGTGCGGGGCCGGTGGGGGGGGGCATCGATCCCTTCGAGGTGCGGGACCGGAGGACGAGGGGTATTGACCCCTCCGAGGTGCGGGACCGGTGTGGGGGGGGTCATCGACCTTTTCGAGGTGCGGGACCGGAGGAGGGGGGGGGTATCGACCCCGCCGAGGTGCGGGACCGGAGAGGGGGGGAGTACTGACCGCTCCGAGGTGCGGTACCGGTGGAGGGGGGGTATCGACCCCTGTGAGGTGCGGGACCGGAGGACGGGGGGGGCATCGACCCCTCTGAGGTGCGGGACCGGAGGACGGGGGGGCATCGACCCCGCCGAGGTGCGGGACCGGAGGACGGGGGGGCATCGACCCCTCCGAGGTGCGGGACCGGTGGAGGGGGGGGCGTCGACTCCTCCGAGGTGCGGGACCGGAGGAGGGGGGGAGGGGGGCGTCGACCCCTCCGAGGTGCGGGACCGGGGGAGGGGGGGAGGCGGGCATCGACCCCTCCGAGGTGCGGGACCGGAGGGGGGGGGCATCGACCCCTCCGAGGTGCGGGACCGGAGGGGGGGGGGCATCGACCCCTTCGAGGTGCGGGGCCGGAGGGGGGGGGGCATCGACCCCTCCGAGGTGCGGGACCGGAGGAGGGGGGGAGGGGGGCGTCGACCCCTCCGAGGTGCGGGACCGGGGGAGGGGGGCGTCGACCCCTCCGAGGTGCGGGACCGGAGCGGGGGGGGGGGGGGGCATCGACCCCTCCGAGGTGCGGGACCGGAGGGGGGGGGGCATCGACCCCTCCGAGGTGCGGGACCGGAGGGGGGGGGGCATCGACCCCTTCGAGGTGCGGGGCCGGAGGGGGGGGGGCATCGACCCCTCGGAGGCGCGGGACAGAGGCTACGCGTGGACTGGAGGTGGCACTGACCCCGCCGAGGTGCGGGACGTGGGGTTTGGGGCTCTCTGCCCCCACCGCCGCTGCAGGTGGGAAGGGGCTTCGGGGGTCGCTGCCGGTGGCACCGCGTGGCAAATCTTTGTGAATGTGGGTATTTTTAATTTTAGGGGGGGGAGAATTCCTTTTGCTACTCCCAAATGAGCACAGATGACAGCATAGCTGCGTTTAAGTTTTGCATGGGAAAACAAATCTCTTTTTAGCCAAAATAGAGATTTTTCTCTCTCTCTAGTGTCTCGGCTAACCTGTTGCCAGCCTGCTCTTAAAGCACTGGGTCAAACCATTTGTGTCACAGTGGAGTGGAATAATTATTTCTAGAGCAGGAACTATTGGCTGTAGTGGTTGGTTCCAGTTCAAATTTAAAAAAAAGAAAATAAAAAAAAATCAATGAATCCGTGAGTGTAAATACCCACAATGAAAGCAACTGGGAGTATAAATTCTGCCTGGTCTAGTGGGAGGTGTCCCTGCCCATGGCAAGAGGGTTGGAGCTGGATGTGTTTTAAGGTCCTTTCCAACTCAGTCTACTCAATGACTCTGTGATTCTACAAATGCTTTGAATCTGTCTACATTTAAAACGGGAAGTGCTTAGATTGTGTCCACATTTTAAAATCGGGAGTAGAAATGCTTCAAAAATGTGTACACTTTTAAATTGGGATTATATTTCAAATCTGTCTAAATTTTAATATTCCAACTCATGTGATCTTTAGGAGGTTTTCTGCTTTGCCAGGTAACTGCTTTTAAAAGGCCCACTGTAAGTGAGGATATTTAAATCTGTAACAGAATTTTTTTTAGCTCTGCTATCTTTTTGATCTTTTTTTTTCTGAGGCAAGTTTTAAACACTGTTTGAATAATGAGTCACTGGTGTTTGTAAATGCATTGTTTTCTCTTAGTTAAAAGGTAGAGGCCCTATCAAGTTCTTCCTTACTGGTCCTGTGAACCTTAACCTCTGAGTAGCAAATTGAAACAGAGTGCTGGTATTTCGTTGTGTCTGCCTGTGGCTAGAGACCTTGCCTTGTTCCATTATCCATAGCTGGCTCTTTTAAAGTAGGAAAGACTACTACTACAGACTTTGTTCTGAGTTTCTGTGGTGTGACCTAGCAGCGTTTCAGTTGGTAAATTGTAGAAGTGTCAGTAGCAGTGAATACAGTTTAACCAGTTGCTGTTGTATTAACTAATTAAGAAGTGCTGGTACCGTTGCCAGCCAATACATGTCCCAGAGCTTCCCAGCTGCTTTCTGACCTCTGCTGCTCTGTTTTCTTTCCATACTGAGCTGCTGTTCCCCTTCTGTTCAGTTCCATCTCCAGTTATACCTTTTGCTTTCAAGTTTTCGTAATTGTCAGATTATCTTCTCTTTCAATTTCTGTCCTTTCACTGTTGAACTCTTGTTACTGATCTCTTGGCTATGCTGACTTGAGAAAGAGCAATGTTCACCGTGAAATTCCATTTTGTGTGAATGGTGCACTCCTATTTCTCCTGCTAGATGTATAATCTAACACACTAAAGGTTTCAGAAGAAGCACCCCATGTTTCCTGGGCATCTGTTGCCAGCCTTGTGCTAAACTAGAGAAGTTGGTTTCTTCTTTCCTCTTTTTTTTCTTTCTACTGTCTCATTCCTATTTTTTTAAATGTGGTTTATTAGTAAAAATTGATGCAGAATTATTGTTGGAGGTGAGGCACTGAACTTAAAATCTTTTGCTCAAGAAATTCAATTGGATTTAAGAAACTAAGTTGTACGAGATGGAAATAGTGACTGAACATATTTCCTGGTGTAAAGGGTGGCAGAGCAGAGTGAAGAACCTGAACCTTAGTCTTGCAACAAAATTTTAAATGGACAAGGTAACAAAGTGAATAGCAAGGGGTGCCATGAAACATGAATTGATTAGCAACTGCTGAGCTTGCTGGAAGTGAGGAAAGATTAGGCATTTTAAATGGGGCTACCTATTAACGAAAGTTGCTTTTGGACAGACAGTCTGGTGTAAAGAAGCTACCCTTCAGTGAACTGAAAGACACTGAGGTACTGAAATGCCATTTGTAGGTGTTACCTGTCTAGGAAAGTTTCTATGACCTAGCTCTGCTGAACCCTGTGGGCAGTGTGATACCTGACTGCCTTCGGAAAGAGGTAGTATCAGGGAGATCTCTGCCCTGTAGCTGCTGAAGTGGAAAACAGTGAGGGGGGGTGAGGAACAGCTCAGTGCAGAGAACATTTGGCCAAATGTTGCAGAAGGGAATGCATTTAATAGGATATATGAGTTTACTGCAGTGTAGGCAAGGGTGTGGATTCTTGGGTAGGGTCCTACTTAAGTGCTTTTAGTACAGTTCAGGATGAGCTGTACTTGTCATCTGTCACCTTTGCTTTTGATTCAGCATGGTGACAACACTTAATTTCCTGTTTGTATCACATCTCGCAGGACCTGCTGAGTTTAACTTCTGTCGGAGAATCCTTTCCAGGATCTGTGATTGACTGCCAACAGTGACAGAGCTGAGCTTGTTTAAAGCACAACATTTGTAGGACAGACACTGGCAAAACCTTTTTTTCCCCTTCTTACCCTATTCATGATCCAGGACTGCATAGAACAAGAAAGCTGTAGCTTCAAAAGGGAAGCTCCTTCACTGATATGATTTTTTTGCCGGGCATCTATGAAGGACTGAGCCCTAATAGCAGCTTTCTGAGGCTTTTCCTGCACTCCTCTTTTCTTGTTTTATTCTCTATTTTATTTTCTGTTTTATTCTTCATCCACTTTTCTAGGTTAATGTGTATTGCAGTTATCCCTTTTGAACCTGACATTCAGCCTGCATTTCTGCCTACCTCTCTGTCTAGCATTGCTTTTCCTGGTCCCAAATGAATGCTCCTTCCACAGAGTGGAGGTTTCTAGTGAGGAACTGCCTGTATCATTAATATGAGTGCTGTTTAAGGTAGTTCACATTATTCTTGACTTTTATCTTGATTTCTTCAGATTTTCAACAAGGAAGCACAGAGCTAAAAAAAAAAAGTAAATAGATGAAATTCTTAGTTACCAACACAACCCATCCACAGTTATGTGCATGTATCTACTTGCATAAATATTACAACTATCTCCCTATTTTTTCAATAGAAGATGAAGTAAAAAAAGTAGTTGGAAAAAGTACTTGTGTATGCTCCTGGCCATTTAGGATTACTACTCCACTGTAAATATTCAGGAATGCAGCAGGGACTGTTATGTCCCTGTAAGTGTGAAACTGCTACGTGCAGCCTGTATGATAAATAAATGAGCACTGACCAAAGGACAATGTGGGTCTGTTAAAGCATTTGGTGGTGGTGTTCTCCTGTGAGAGCACATGGAAAGGCTTTAAAGCATTCAAAGTAGCTAATCGGGGGAACGTGGATATTAAAGTCCAACAGTAGCAAGGCTATTTCTTGATCAGATGAGAAGGGAAGAATAAACCACGGAAGCTATATGGACTTTTGGTCTGTGTACTCATAATTTCCATTTTTGATTATTTTGTTTGCTTTGGAAGGTGATATGTGGTGGGGCTGGTGAGATTAAGTTGAATGCTCAGCAGGTGTGTCTGTCAGGAGCCCATGGAGACTGGGGTTTCTTTCACAGTGGAAGGAATTTGGCTTCATAAGAGCAATGCAGGAAAAGGGAGACCTTCCCAGTAGCACCAAGGGCAGAAATGAAGCTACCTCTGTCTCTTCCAGTAACAGGAGTTCAGCTGCTGAACTTGTGTCTGGATTGTTCTGCGGGCCTTGCCTCCTTATGCTGAACACTTAAGTACACTGTGAGACTCTACCACATTAAAATTTCATGGAAGTATTTGATTTAAACCTGTTTGATCTAAAATTTATGAGAGAGTACTGAAAAATATGCCACTATGCTGAAACTTAGGTTTCTGAATAAAAGTGACCTTATTACAAGAAAAAAATCAAGTATATTTTATTTTAGAGGGTTAGAGAAAAGGGTCAGCTTGTGAAATCCTCATCCTCATCACCATAGTTTTGGATGTTTTAGAGTATTTGCTTATCTGTTGAAACAAATTGTTCGAGGTCTCACTTACAGATTGAAGACTTTAAATGAACAAACTTAACACTCCCTGCAAACCACCTCCTCCCAAGCCTATAGCAACAATTGTTTGCCTGCTGTTACCCTAAGCAGGGCTTAAGTTTCACACCCATATTACACGTGATGCTTGCTGTGTTAATGATCTTTTTTTCAAATACTTTTAAGCTGCGTGGAAGAATTTACACTGTAATTCTTGTGTGCTCTGGGTTTAAAAAAGGAACAATTAAATATTGAATGCTTATTTTGTAGTGCTTTGAATGTATTTGTGGATGAAAAGTTGTATACCAAAAGCACTCTAGAACTGTAGGACTTGGTTATTCTGCCTGGTGCTGCAGCCAGTCAAGGCTCCCATGTTTTACTCGGGGAGGATAAAGTGAGTGGGGTACCTAGAAAATGCATTGATGATTTCTTGATGTAATTATGCCCACGCATGTAGGGAAATATGTCAGTGGGTGTTACATCTTGCTTAGAGGTAGAATTCCCATTTCCCCACCTCTTAAACAGAGAAAGTGATTATGATCTCTTTTATAAAGTTATTTGAGATCTACTGATGTAAAAAGCACTTTCAATAGCTTCTGAGTAAGTCATCTATCAGTAAGCTTATTTTTGAGTTCTCGAGAAGTGTAGGCTTAATAAGGAAGATAAGAATGTAATTAATACATAGGCTATGCAATATGGTACTGCATATATCCTTTATATATCACACAGTGTAATGATTTTTCTTAGCTAATAAAGTTTTTTATATAACACAGTATAATCCTTTTTTTTTTTAATTGGATAATGTAGCGTCTTCACACCGATGCAGTGAATGATCTGTTAGTAATCTTATTTGACAAGTCTGTTTTATGAGGTTGTGCATAAGCCCCCAGTCCCTGCCAGCTGAATGGAATTTCCTTGTTCTGTGTGCCACAAAAGATGATAAGTCTCTCAGTGAAGGAGGACTCCTAGATAATTTGTGACTGATGTAACAGTTATGATTTATACTATCTTGCTAAAGTTAGCATGAAATGTCACAGCACTGGTATGTTGACTTAAAGATCAAATGCATAGGAAGGTTGAGGGTTAGAAGAGAGAGAAAAGACTTAACAATGAAAATTGCATATTGAATTTTTTTCTTGCTTCATTTCTGGGTAAGAAAATTATTATGGAAAATATACCAGACTGAGTAAATGGAAGGTGTACTGTAATAGTTGTTTAATTATTTAAGTGTATAAGCTATTACTAAGTACCTATATAAACTTCTGTAAAAACTATGAAAGACATCAATTTTTTAATTGACAGGACTCAGTCATGTACAAACAAAGCCGTGGTGTAACTGTATATTATCCTGGGTAGATACATCTTTAGTACATTACACTCTACATATAACTGTTCTGAGAAAAAGCAGTTGTCACTAAAGAGCATAAAGAATGATTTAAGTTTTATTTTTGACTGGCTGATGCTCTCACCCTTGTGGTTAGCGCAGAACTGACTCACAGAAAATTCTACAGACTTATAGGCTGTAGTAGGAATGCCATACAGATGAAGGTCTAAAAAGAGAAACTCTGGATTGAGTTTCGAAATATCATGTTTCTGCTCTGTTGCCAATTTTATCTATTCAAAGGTGTGACAGTAGTTAGTAGATGATTGTCTGTGTGACAAGGTCAGATGAAGGATGCTGATATCTAAAATGTAAAGGCACAGTGCTTGTTCATTGTAAGAACAAGAACTGAGTTGCAGTTGTAAACTGCCCAAGTTTTATGCAGCTTGAGAGAGAACTGAAAATGTATATGTGAACTTTATATAGTCTGCTTGAATTGAACCTTCTTCGTTAAAAAAATTCTTATGATTAGAGGTGATTATTATTTATAAAATTTTAATTTTCTGATTAAAACTAGCTGAATTTCTGTAGAAGGCCTGCAGGAAAGCTGGGGAGGGGCTCTTTGTCAGGATGTGGTAACGGTTTTAACCTGAAAGGGAGATTTAGATGAGTTATTAGGAAGAATATTTTTACTGTGAGGGTGGTGAAGCATTCCAACAGGTTGTTCCCTGCTTTCTTGCATGTAAAAGATGGTCTTCAGGGACACTCTGCTTCAGTGAAGTAGGTTTTAGGGAATCTCCAGTTTTCTCTTGGAGCACAGATTCTCTCTTTCAGCTGCTGCCCTGTGCTCTCCAGTGCCCTGGGAGGCTGTACAGGGCCTCCTTCCACCCTCGCTCCTCTCCAGCCACAGCTTGGAAAGGAGTGGGGATAGGTGTAGCTGCAGGAGGGAAAACTGAGGTTTTTTTCTTTTTTTGGCTGGAGATGTTCAGTACAGGCTGTACTCAAAGAGCAGAAAGGCCAGAGCCTGCCTGAACTGGCCAGATTCCCCCATGCAGCTCCACAGTGGGCAAAAGCCTTGTCCTGTTCCCAAGCTGAGTTATTCTCATCCTGCCTATGCTCAGGACAATAAACCTCCTTGTTTAAGACCCACTAGCATAAGTGTGGGGAGAAAAAGGAGTGCTTAACACCCAGTGCTGAAGGGAAATCCCTCAGAAAGGCTGATTTATAAAGAACAAATTTGCCCTTAAGCCTTTCTTTTACTAAGCTGGAACAGAGATGATCCCTGCTTAGGCTGGAGGAAGGGTAGGAGACTGAGCAAACCCATCAGAGACAGTGTGCTCTGAGCTAATGGGGGAATACATGGGGCTATATAAAAAAATTCATACTCTCACGACCCTTTTGTTTTCATAAGCTCTCTTTTTTTCTCATGAAATTGCTTTTGAGCAGTTATGTTTTAAAGCAGTCAGTGGTGTTTCAATCTGTGGAATTTGAGGTGGGTAAACGATGAAGCAGAAGATGGTGGTGGCTCTCTGGTTCACTTACTCTAATCTCTAGAACAAGCTGTTCTGCTCTAGCTCAAGATGCCTGTGTCAGAGCCTGTGCACTGAGACCGGTTGCTCACACAGATATGTCTCTCTCCTTTGCTCTTATCTGCAGAGTTTGAACTATTGATGCTTTCTGTCATATGTGGATGTAGACTATCATCTACCTGGGAACAGCTGGAGAAGGAGAGTTAGCATCATTCATAGAATCGTAGAATCATCTGGTTGGAAAAGACCTTTGAGATCATTGAGTCCAACCATTCTAAACTATATCCCTGAGAAGCTCATCTACCCATCTTTTGAACACCTCTGGCTGGATATGTCAGAAAGGCTGGGACTATGCTCTCCTTTTGTCTTCCTATCAAGCTCACCTAACCTAATGTACTGTTAAACTTAATGTGTTTGCTTTCCCCCTGCACAGATCATGTTTTGCACTTTGAACACTCATAAAGCTGATATGGACAAGCTCTTAGGTGCACAAATTGGCCTTGAAGATTTCATATTTGCCCACATAAAAGGACAACGAAAAGAAGTGGAAATCCTTAAAACTGATGATGTACTTGGGCTTACCATTACAGACAATGGAACTGGCTGTCCATTTATAAAGGTAAATTGAATTACCAGTGAAATACTTTTGTCTATAGAAGCTTCTGTTACTATAACAAGTTAATTACTGGTTTAATGATCCTTTAGAACTATAAAATCTTTTATTATTGTATATATGGTAAGTGAAAAGCTGCCTTTCTTGAGGTACATCATTCAAAATTAGTTCAGCTATTTCTGTACTGCACATCATGCTAAATGAGTTCATTTGTTCATTGCTTCTGTAATGTGTATCATCTTTACAATGTAACTATTGTATTTTCTTACCTACCCTGAGGTGGTAGGTGTTAGATACTGCTTTTTTTAAGTGATTTTCTGATGTTATTGATTAGGTGCTTGTAGAATTTCTGTCACTCATGACACTGAGATCATGTTCTTTTAGTCTTTAAGTCTTTATATTTGCTCACAGGATAGAAGTCTTTGTGCTGTATGAGAATAGGTGCAAGTATAGTGCTTTTTCAGCCTCAGATAGGTAGAGCGAATTAAAAAAGTGCTAAGAATTTATCACAACTCACTTTAGTAGCAACTAGGGGTAGTAACATGTACAATGTATTAATCATAATTGCTTTCCTCATCTTCTATATGACCTCCAGATAGAATGGTTTGAGATGAGTAGAGGCTGAGGAAATGATGCTACCCTTCTGGCTAGACTAGGTATTAGGAGCCTTAATCACATTTTCTGCCTTTTTTAGATGCTTTGCTCTAATCTACTCCAATTATCCATTATTAGTGAGGCATTTGCAATTATCTTCGATTACTGATGTCTCAATTGCTGTTCTCATTGCTGTTGCAAACAGAGCTGCTTGTTTGGAGAGGTTGTATTCTCTATTCATTCCTTAGCTACCATGGATATAAACAAGATGTTGTTTAGAAATATGTTTGCTTGTCCTTGCTGTGGAAAAGTGCGATTGAGATCATGGTAGAAAAATGTTGAGATCCAGTGGAGGTTTTGGTAAGCATCACAGCCTCGTTTTTATGTATGTAGACACAGAGCTCTGAATTTCCAGTGGTAGCATCCATGCAGCCTGTAACATTCAGTCAAGCTGCTGCTTATGTAGCATTTTAAAAGAAGGCATTGAAAGCAATGCTTCGGTGGTTAAAGTTCATGTGTGCAGCACTGTTACTCTGTGCTTGGTTGGTAATTTGGAGAGAGAGACAACAGTGATCACATTGACTACAGCATAACTGGAGGAGACTGGAAAACCCTCACCACATTAGCAGACAAGCTATAATTTCCAATAAATTGTATAAAACCTGTCTGAACAAATATATCATTGTCCTTGTACAACGTACAATGTAATGTACAATGTAATAATAAGCAGTATAATGAAAACGGTGCAGTCTTCATGGGAATGCATCAGTTTAAAGGAGTTTCTAGGAGCTGACTTTGTTGCTGTTGCAATCTAAAAAAAATCTAAATAGATTTTTTTAAACAACATAGAGTACATATGCAAAAGTAAAAACTGTGTTTTTTTTAAACTTGATTGTCTAGGTAAATGACTGAGCAGAGACTTCTTTAAAGGGAGTGCAGTGGTAGGACAAGGAGTAATGGTTTTAAGCTGAGAGATGGGGGATTTAGTTTAGAAAGAAATGTTTTCCTGTGAGGGTGGGGAGGCCCTGGCACAGGTTGCCCAGCCACATGGTGGATGCCCCCATCCCTGGAGGTGTTCAAGGCCAGGTTGGATGGGGCTTTGAACAACCTGATTAAGTGGAAGGTGTCCCTGCCTGTGGCCAGGGTGTCGGAACTGCCTCATCTTTAAGGTCCCCTACAACCAACCCAGTCTGTGATTCTTCTTGTATATGTATTCAATTTCCTTGAAAATTGTTACTATGTTCCATTATTAATTAACAATATTAAATTTACCTGTTTGTGGGTTGTTGAAAGCTCTTATGGGCTGTAGTAATTTTTATTGCATTTTGAATAACAGTGTAGTTCTGGCTTTGATATAGAACACAGCCAGTTCTTAAACTTGACACTTTGAACTGCAGATTCTTTTCCTGTGAAATTTAATGTTGGTTTGCCTTACTAAGAGCAAAACTTGTTGTCATTCTACTTTCACAAATTTGTTTTCTTAGTACGTGGCCAGATGGGAAGATGTATTATGGAAGCAAATTAGCCATTCAAAGAATAATGGTAGAACTTGAACAGTAGAACACTTGACTGGTGTTTAAGTGGATGTTATAAAATTGGGTGGTGGGATTGATATTAAGCATTGCATAGGAAATACAGATCCTAGCTTCTAAATGGACTGTAAAGCACCTGAAGTACAACCATATCAATTGCATCTTAATTACTGTGACAATGTAGTTTGACTGTCTTTGGTCAGTTAACTTGGAGTTATGATGAAAATGAATATTGAACTATGAAAAAAAAAAGTTTAATATGACATAAATAACAAAGCCAGTGAATATTATTGTTGAACTAAACAGTTTTGGTGTTAGGATCTAAGTGAAGAAGAAAATCTAGATGAAAATGAATTCAGGTAGTAGAACATTAATTGAAGTCTGAGGAGCGTGGGTTTGGATCCTGGCACCTGGTAACAGAAATGCAGTTGGGACATTGTTTCTAGTGTATGTGTGAAACCCCCCTGTTCATTCACCACAAGGTTTCTTGATTTTAATCTAGGTTAAAGAAAAAGGTGCTAGAAAGAGTTAAATTCAGGCTAAAGCTAAAAATTGTTGGAGTATATTACAGGACGCTGAGTGTTATCACACTTCCCACTGCCTCTCTCACATGGAGGCACATATGTGGGCTCAGACGTGCGCGCATAAATGAGAAGCAGGTTTCTGAGAGTTATATAGCTGGGCTGGGTGTGACAGGAGTAGGTGGCAATATGTTTATCTCCCTTGTCTCACTACTGTGTCACTCAAAGATAGCCTGGACAACATCAGTCTTTTGAAAAATGTGTTATTCAGGAAGATATCAGAATGAAGTTCGTATCTCTACGAAATATATAATATTCTACGATATCATAGCCTTATTAAATAGCCATAGGCAAACAGCCTACATAACTTAGGCACACAGTAAACTAATACGACAGCAATAACATCAATAAACAGAATTGCTGGAATTTTAAGTGTCCTTTAATTGACTTGATAAATCATAAAGATTTTGTAAAGATTTTTTTTCTCACTTTCTAAATTCTACTTCACAAAACTGTAAATACTAAGTTTTGTTACACTTTATGACCTTTAGACCATTTGTATTCCATGAGATGGCATTTAGAAGAATTTCTTATTCTCTATTGTTACTTCAAAGGAAATACTTCAATATGTGGCTGTATGGCTTGATGAGGAAAATGGTAGAAGTTCTGTCACTAAATATGGGCCTTATTACAACTGTCCATTTATAGTATGTCAGTTTTTAGTACATCACACGCATTTTTTATGTCTCTGAATGATAAGTGAGAAGAGAAAGATCTGTTCCTGTGCTTGTCAAGCTATTAAATCAAAATAAGAGCCCCAAACTCAATTAAACATTGACATTACTGACACATCCAGGTTCAATTTCAAAGCACAAAAACATTTGATTATTCAGAAGCCTTAATTTCTAAAGTATGATTGCATTCTTTTTTTTTCCCCTGTAGGTTTTATATTCAATGCTTATTAAAATTCTTTGTTTGAAACATAAACGTACTGCTGGTATAATAAGCTCAGTGGTACTGATGATGTTGACTGACATTCTTGAAACTCTGTGGTGTTGCCTCTTTGCCTTTTAAAGGAATGTTTCTAGTTCTTTGTTTTTGTTTTTAACAACAGCGAATCAAAGAAGGTAGCCTGATGGACCAAACAAAAATAGTCTGCGTGGGTGATCACATAGAGACTATAAATGGAAAAAATGTGTCGGAGCGTCGGCATTATGAAGTTGCCAAAATGCTAAAAGATCTGGAGAAAGGTCAGATGTTTAAGCTGCAGCTGATAGAGCCTATGAAAGCATTTGGTGAGTCACCTGACTGTCCACCTTGTTCGCTGGGTATCGAAATCTAAACACTGCATTGCGTTAGAAGTTTGTTTTCGGGTTGGAGCCAGGTGTCCATCCAAGGTAACAGAAGTGCTACAAGAAAGTGCATTTGTTTTGTTTCTTTTTTTTCTTTGAAGTGGGAAATTTATGAATGGATTTACTTCCATCTTGCTTTCTCCAGCAGTTGTCTTGCCTGCCTCAGCCTGAGTTGCTCGATTCCTTTGCTGCTACACGATGATGCAAAATAAGTACAGGAATTGTTTCATAGGTACAGTTTTAAAGCATGGGTCTCTTCACTTAATATGCTGATCCTATAACCTCCTCTTTTCTGCTATTGATACAGACTCCCTGTTCATCGTGCCCAGGGAAGAGGTTGAGTCACCATCCCTGGAGGTATTTAAACAGATGAATGGATGAGGTGCTCGGGGATGTGTTTTAGTAGTGGACAGCTAGGCTTGGACGCAATGATCTCAAAGGTCTTTTCCAACAAAACGATTCTATGATCTATGCACCAGATTTTTCTGTTTCTGTACCCTTTACTGGGGACTGTGCTCTCTAGCACAGAGGGATGCTGCAGAAAACACAATCTGGGATTCCCTAGAGCTTCTCTTCTGCTGCCTGCCCGCCTGCTCTCCCTCTCCCCAACTTTTTTGTGGCTCTAATCATACAGCAGGTATACTCAAACTGAAAGAAAGCACTATGGCAAAGCTCTGTCTCTACCTACCACCTGCATGCTATGAGAAAGTGATACTTGCAATAGGAGGAATGCATACTTACTGCTAATCCCTATGTATATTAATTTTATCATTGTGGCTAACAAACAAGTAGATTTAGCTCAGAGTCAGAGACCGAGTTTTAATTTTTATTCTCATTTTTGTTCTATTCAATGCCTCAAACAAGGTAGTATTTTTCTGTAATAAAAACTTCCAAAAGTTATGAGTGTCTGAGTCCTAACAGCGAGTTAAAAATCACCATCTTCACCACAGCAGCCAGTATGTGAAATGTTTATTTTCCAGATCTTTTTTTTACCTGTTAGTAGTTACCAGCTGCTGTCATACACCAGTCTTGACACTTGGTGTCAGAATAGCAGCAGAAATGGAAAATGAGAGCAATGTGAAGATTTCTTTTTGCACTTGGTGCTTCTATGAAGAATGAGGGTTTTGACTTAATCTCTAATGTGTTTGGATATAAGCTGATACTTATAAGTAATGTATATGTTAATATATTACCTTAAAGTAGTATAATATTGCAATTAGGAATATAGGAATACCTTTTTAATATGGGTCTCTAATTTGTATTCAGCACTAAATGTCTTTACAAACAGACTGTAACACCAGGGTAAATCAGCATTTGATTGATGACTTCAGCCATTGCTTAATAGTAATTACTTTAGTCAAGTGATTAAGATACGCTTTAGTCTGCCTGTGATGTAGAGAAGGAAACCTGCTAATTCAATGGCAATACCTTTTATCTGATGTTGAATTAAGAGGTTATCAGAGCCTTTTGACAGTTTAGAAGATGCAGGTTATTTTTTTACCCTACAGGTACTAATTTGCAAGTTGTAGTACCCAATAGTTTAGCATATCCCACCTCTAGCCTTAGGTGCAGTTAAGCTTTAGGCACAAATTTATTCAAGATAGTGTTTAAACTGCAGCTTGCTGAGAATTGCCCTGGAGGAGATGCCAAACAGCATCCAGATCATGCTGGATAAGTAGGTGCTGAATTCCTGTTAATTTCAACACACATTCATGAGGGTACAGAACTAAGAGACAAGCCTTTGCGTGAAACCACTAACTTTTATTTTTCTTCCTTTCAGCAGAATGTGAAAATAAGTATAATTTATTGGGTGGATATCCTACCATGTGCACACAGGCAAGGCTTGTAGCACAGAATTAGAGACTTGTCCTTACCAGTCACAAGCTGGCCCTCTATGAACTGGTGAAAAATTAATAGAAACAAAGTAAATGCAGCATAACACAAACTCTAAATTTGATTTATATGACTATGAAAACTAGTTTCTGTGATGGCCAGAGCGCTTTGGTCTGAAGTTTTGCAAAGAAGGGTTATGCCAAATCATGTGTTTTAAGATGCTAATGATGATTAACATAAGAAGTGAAGATAAAGTCATTGCCAGAGCAGATACATCGTATTCTGACATACCATATACTTAGTTTTGTTTGGTATTCTTTTCTTTTTGTTGTTGTTGTTTCTTTTGTCTTTAGAAAAGCTGGAACCGAGGTCCAAAGGTGGAACTCTGCCAGAGGCTAAAATCTCCAGAGGGAGAGAGACGCTTCGGCTGAGAACCAAAGGCCCTGCTACTGTGGAGGAAATGGTATGGTTCCCTTGGGGCCCTTCGATAGCTTAATCTTCTAGCACCTGATTTATTCTTCCCTAAAGTTGATAAGATAAAGTAGGAAGGGAAAATCTGGATGTTAACAAAGCTTGTGGGACGTAAGGAGACAACTTCCTTCGGCTGGGAACACGGCTTATTTAGAGTTGAAGATTTACAGGGATAGGATGGGGCTGAGTAATCTGGAAACAGAGCCTATATTCATAGAATTATCGGGGTTGGAAGAGACCTCCAAGATCATCAAGTCCAACCCTTAATCCAACTATCATGATTACTAGATCATGGCACTAAGTGCCACATCCAGTCTTATTTTAAAAAACTCCAGGGATGGTGAATCCACCACGTCTCTGGGCAGGCCATTCCAATGCCTGATTATTCATATTGATACCAAGCAGTGCTGAAAAGAGGGAACAGGAGAAAAGAATGGGAGGGGGTTGTAGAGTTGGTTCTGTTTTCTGGCACTGCAAAGTGTACTGGGCCGGTGTAAGGGTTGTTGAAAGCTCTTATGGGCTGTAGTAATTTTTATTGCATTTTGAATAACAGTGTAGTTCTGGCTTTGATATATAACACAGCAGTTCTTAAACTTGACACTTTGAACATATTCATTTGACATGAATATGTGTAAAACCAGCATTAGGGTTTGAAAGAAGAAATGTTATTTATTCTGGGTTTCTCTAAAGATGATGGGGATTTGGTATGATCTGTTTGTCAGCAGATGTAAGGCCCCAGATGAGTTTGAATGTGAGAGCCATGTGGCTTGATGTTAGGAGGAAGGCTCAGGTTTGTGAGAAGAGGGAGAGTGGAACAGTGTGTTTCACTTGTACATTTTGTTAAGTCTAGGTGGCTAGGATGAGATGAAAGTAAGGATAATCAGTGGAGAATTGCTGGTTGTTTTGGAATCTGCATGGATATAATTGTACTTTTGCTCTTCTTTCTTTATTTTAACACAGCCAACTGAAGTTGAAGAAAAAGCAATTAAAAAAGTAGATGAGCTCCTTGAAACATACATGGGGATAAGAGATATTGAATTAGGTAAGTTTTTTAACAGATACATTACTACAAGATTAAATAATTTCTCATTTTCTGAAGTCTAAAACTTATTGAGTACTTCAATGGATGTAAGCAAAGCAAATTTTGTCCAACACCCAGTCTCAAAAACTTGCCTGTATTTCTGCAGATGTCTCTGATAGCAGAAAGAATCTTTCACTGCAAGCCTTATGAAGTAATTCATTAATCTTCTGTTCTTCCTGCACGTTATCTATACACTGTTGCATGAATTATTTAGTTTTCTGCCACTAACTGTCATCACTTTCTTCTTCTGGCATATATTTTCTAGTGGAGCTTGCGTGTACCACATTTAAGGATTGTTAAGGATAAGCATATCTCTTTGCTTTTTGCTCTTTTGCCTCTTGGCTTAGACACGTCAAAGTTGATCACTAAAGTTTGTATCTGTGATCTTCATCAGTGAAAGGGCAACTATTTAGCAAGGGAACTGACAAAGTAATTGCACAAATTTATTAAACTCTCTAAAGCCTGTGTTCTGAAGAATATGGGACTTTTTCTAGAATATTTGCTAGCTGTTGCAATCATCTATTTATAACGAAAGAAACTATTCAACCCCAGTGTTCTAAGTTCCTTAGAACTGCACCAAACTTGTCCTCGCAGCTGTTACTTCTCTCTGTTAATCTTAGAACAACCAAATAGGGACTCCTGTTCATATGGGAAGAAACTCCAGTCTAGCTGAGTAAAGAAATGCCACTGCAGCCAGCTGTGGCTGGTGCTCTCCTCACACACTGCTAATGCTGAGACAGAGGAAGGTATTTATTGTTATGGTAATATCTAAAACAATCAACCAAGATTGAGGAAAAGATAAATTGAAGGTGGTATTGAAAAGAAAGCTTTATGAGAGGGAAGTGGAGGAGGCAAAGCAGATGAGAAAGCAGGTCTGGCATCAAGATAAGGGCAGAGCAGGAGGGGTGGACGGGCAGCAGTTAGTACAAAGGAATGAGAACAATAGGATATTATCTGGATAGCCAAAAGTTCTTAGTTGGCTGCTCCTACTGGCAAGCATTTGATTGGCAGCTTCTACTAGTTCTTTCACAGGAAAAATTTTTGTATTATTTGTCCCCCAGGCTAAGGTAGAGGGGGGGCTTCCTGGCACACAAGAAAGAGCGGAACTGCCCAGAACTTGTGAAATCTGCCTTGTAGGTAATGTCTAAACTTTCCAGTTCCCAGAAAACTAAACATTCTCTAGAATTCTGTTCCCAGCAACTCTAATATCTGATCTCCCTGCCATGTAATGCGTTCATGGAAGCTCTTTGTGGTGCTCACCCTCTGTCTATGTTAGAAAGGATCCTGTGTCCTGTCACTCTCCTGTAGCTTCTGCTGGTCCATCTCTGGCTCAGGATTCAAAATTCGAAGTCTCACTCAAGCCACATTGCTCTGGAAGCTGTTTTTGTCCTGCAGCTGTTGCAGTCTCAGTTCAGGCTGGGTTTCTGGACACTCCTGTCCTTTCAGGTTACCTGCAAGGTCCCCAGGCTCCTGGCCCTACAGGAAGAAGCAGCTGTAGGTGTTTGGTTTGGATGCCCATAGGCCAGAACCCTGAGATCCTGGGCTGGAGCATGGTTTCTCGATATGCTGAGGTGTGCTACATTACTCTGGGACAAGGAAGCAGGTTTCTGTGGGAATTGATGTTCCAGTTGATTTTGCCTCTCAATCTGAGCTGATTGCCAAGCACCTGGTAGAGTTTTCCCATGAATTCCTTGATTTTTTTTTTTTTTTCCCCAAAAGACCTCATGTCCCTCATCTTTCAGTATGTAGTTTGGAAAGTTTCAAAGAATGCCTTAAAAGAATATTCAAAGAAGGAAGAGATCTTTGTCCTTAAAGATACTTTCTTCTCCTCAACTGGATTGTTGCTTTGCCCTTCACCTCTTCCTCCCAAAAAGGCAGTGAAACAAAGAGTAACTGTCAGGAACCGTAAGACTACAAAGTTCATGTAGCTTTAATTTGCACTTTTGAAGCCATTTCTTAAAGTTCAAATCTTAGATTTGAGAGCCAATGGTGATGACAAAAAAAAAAGGAAGTTTTATCATTTTTAAACAATTAAACAGCTCTAGGGCTCTTTAGGAAAGGAGAGCTAATCACCTGTCACAAATCTGTTCAATTAACATATGTCAGTTTTTTCATATTCTGGATGTGATCAGTCACCCGTGAAAATGAAATATGAGGAAAGGATTCATTCAGAGAATGCCAATCACCACTCAGCTAGAAATTTCACTCATTACTCAAGCCGGATTAGCCGAAAAAGCAAGTCATCACAATGCGACAGTCGAGAAGTGATTAAGATCTCAATCATTGCTCACTCCCATGCAGTTCTGTTTTTCAGAAGCTTTGGATGTCAGTTAATATTGCTTTTTCATCTCCATTAAAATGACACTTCCATAGTGTGATTGAATTCTAAAACAGTGCCCCAGTTTTAAGGCAGAAGTTAGAAAGAAAGGAAAGAAAAAATAATGTGAAATTACAGACAGAATTAAAGATGAGATGAAGCCCTTAATTTTTACATAGTTAAGTATCTTGACAGTTTCAAGAAGGGTTGACTAAATCTACACACAAATCCCTAAACTGGAGCAAAATGCTTGGAAATCAAGCATTTTGAGTAATGGAAATGTTAATGGAAATGCATGCACTTTTTTTTGGGCATAGCTTTTTATTTTCAGAGATCTAAATGCTGTTGAGATTCACGTACCTGCCTTTTGAATGCTCTTTTACCTTTTTCCTTCTTTATTTTACTGCAAACCAACCTTAATCTGCAGAAGGGACACTTTGCTCTGGAAATTTACTTCTGGGCCGTTTTCTGGGCACATTAGAAATTGGGCCATCGTTTGACTTCAGCCTTCTTTAAAACTTAAATGTGCCAATGAGAGATCATTCAGATTATTTTAAATCCTATCTGTCCTTTCTGGTAAAGGAATGAGAACTATTCATGGAATTATAGACTCATTAAGGTTGGACAAGACCTCCAAGATCATCAAATCCAACCGTCAGCCCAACAACATCATGCCTACTAAACCATGTCCTGAAATGCCATATCTATACGAACACCTCGAGGGATGGAGACTCCACCACTTCCCTGGGCAGCCTGTTCCAATGCTTCACCACTCTTTCAGTAAACAAATTTTTCCTAATATCCAGTCTAAACCTCCCCTGGTGCAACTTGAAGCCATTTCCTCTTGTCCTATCACTTCTTGCTTGGGAGAAGAGACCAACACCCACCTCACCACAACCTCCTGTCAGGGAGCTGTAGAGAGCAGTAACCATTCTATGTTTCTATATAGGTAGCAAACCCACTATGTAAGATAAGTAACAACAATGGCAGGCAGATTGTAGTTTTCATGGCTTGTGCTGCATATGTCTATCAAAAGTGAAAAGGAAGTATTTTGTGAAAGATCTTTGAAGGTATTTTAAAGGGACTAGGTTCCAAAAGCCATCATACTACTTTGTTCATATTCTGGGAAGCCTTATATTGAGGTTCTCAGTTAAAATCGAGAGGACTTCCAATTCCTTTCATCAACTTTTAAGTCTGCCGAACTTATCACATTTTATGTAAAAATTTCTCAGGTTGTGATCATTGCCTGAAGGGAGCTTTAAAGAAAAAAAACACAACTCTGAAAACAATTGGGGCTCTCTGGAATGTGGAAAAATGTTCTACTGGAAAAAAAATTCAGTACTCATTGTGCAGCTGTTACAAGAAGCCAGTGGGGGAAAGGGAGGGGAGTGGAGGCGATTTGGCACGGTGCTGTCACCCTCTGAGAACCAGTAAAATCTTCTTCAAGTTGGCAAGTATCTGCTTAATGCCTTGGCAATCAGGAGGTTTTGATTTGCCATGGGAATTACTCCTTGCAGATGTCGTTGTGTAAACACGCATGTTCTGCCTGGGGGATGCTGTCCCGTGTTTGCATTAATAAGGAAAAGAAATAAGACTGCATACACTGGGGACGGAGAAGTCAGCTGTGGTGCTCCTGTCTGTGTGAAACCAGAGAAGTGGGGTTCAACTTCGCACATTCCTATACATCAGTGGTGTGTTGAAGATCGGGATGGCTTGCATCTGGCGTTTGGTTTTGCTGCCCGGTAATACAGCTCTGCTGGCACTAGAGGTCAGCATCAGGCTATGGAAAACGGGAACTTGTCCATCCTGCAGTCTCTCCGCAGGTGAATTTGTGGGAATGTGCTTTAATAAATACAGTGCTTCAAATATACCCTGGTAGTGCTAGTAAGGAGGGTAACTGCAACACTTTTGTCAATATATTTGCAGTATTGGTTTGATTACAGTGTGGTGAATAGAATTCTGGCTAGGAGGATGACACAGTAAATGTCTTAACTTTAATCTTTGCCCCTGACCTGAGAATTGACACAATTTCCCTACTCAAGAAGCCTGTTTTCCATGTTGCTTACAGTTGTAGTTGTCTTGTGCATCAGGGGAGGTTTAGGTTGGATATTAGGAAGAGGTTCTGGACCCAGCGAGTGTTGGAGCACTGGAACAGCTCCCCAGGGAAGCAGTCGTGGCACCAAGCCTGACAATATTCCAGAAACATTTGGACAGTGCCCTCAGACACACAGTGTGAATGTTGAGATTGCCCTGTGTGGGGATAGGAGTTGGACTTAATGATCCTCGTGGGTCCCTTCCGACTCGGGTCATTCTATGATTACAGTTGCCCAGTACACTTTTATTTGAGGCTGCTGCATTCGCACAGCAGTGACATTCTGCCTTGTGCTTGACTGAGTTGAAAGTTGTCTTGATTATCTAAGAATTGTGGATTGTGTTTTCAAGTTTGCTAAATCTATAACAAAATAGTTTTAAGGTTCTATTCTGTAATTTGGGAAGTTTGATCTTTGAAGAAAATTATATTTTAAGTGACGTGCTGTTAATCATAGAATCATAAAATGGTTTGGTTTGGAAGGGACCTTAAAGATCATCCAGTTCCAAGCCCCCTGCCATGGGCAGGGACACCTCCCACTGGATCAGGTTGCTCCAAACCCCATCCAGCCTGGCCTTGAACACCTCCAGGGCTGCGGCATCCATGACGTCTCTGGGCAGCCTGTGCCAGGGCCTCCCCACCCTCGCTCTGTTAATGACAGAGTATTACTGTGTAACTCTGTGTTGTCTTGTTCTATCACTGCTGTATGTTCCATATGGCTCTTTCATATGTTTTGACCAATTTGTTTTAAAACTGGCTAAATTACTTGCTCTTACTTCTTCTGCTGGAACACTTGTCTAGATACCTACTCTGTTGATGGAAACTTTTTTTAATATCTTGAGTAATTCATCTGGACACTTTTGCTGTTGTGACACCTTGCACAGCTCTTCTTCCACCAAACCTCTCCTGGTGTCTTTGTAGAGTAACTTCATATTCTGGTTCCTATCCAGAAACCTGTGAAGTTAAATTACACCCTTCACCTCATTTCCTTTAGGGTTGCTCTTCTGTAAGTATCTTCTTTTGCCACAGTGTCAAGGGATACAGGGTCACACTGATAGGGCAAATATTTGTCTTCTTCTTGTCAGGATCAAGAGTCCCATTTTAATGCCTGTTTCCCACCCAGTCTCCTTTGAGCCAGTGTCCTAGGAGCTTCACAGGGGACACAGAAAGAATCAGTGCAAAAAGGACAGGGTTTATTCTGGCAGCAAAACAGGTCTTGAGAGCGATTGTGAACCACCAGTGGTGCCCAGAAAGCTGGGTTACACTTGAACTGTCTTAATCATAGCAGTTTATTTGTCAAGATTTGTGTAGATTTTCCTTGGACTGTTTTGTGTAGTTTGGCATTATGTGATTTGATTTGAAGCCTCGTGTTTGAACACAGTTAAAACCAAAACGTCAGATTTCTTCAGAATTGCTGTTGCTGACGTCTGCAATGTGGAATATGGGGTCAGGTTTGCTCACAGCTTGTTATGAGTTTGCATAACAGCAAACACTTTGCCAAAAGTTCATCACTGTTGGTTTCAGGTCAACAAAATGATGTGAAATACATGTAATAAAACATAGGAACGGGAAGTTTCTTTTCCTTTTTATTAGAGAGAATTTGCCATGTTGATACGACACAGTACATACAGTAGACAGCAAACTGTCCCAGTGAAGATGATTGCCAGTTGTGGGAGGTGATTGTCCCCCTGTGCTCCACACTGGTGAGGCCCCACCTTGAGTACTGGGTGGAGTTTGGGCACCACAGTGTAAGAAGGATGTAAAGCTACTGGAGAGCGTGCAGAGGAGGCTGTAAAGTTGGCGAAGGGTTTAGAGGGGAAGCCTCTAAACAGAGGAGATTGTGGGGAGACCTCATCATGGTCTACAGCTTCCTCACAAGGGGAGAAGGAGGAGCAGGCACTGATCTCTTCTCTCTGGCAATCAGTGACAGGATCTGAGGGAATGGCAGGAAGATGTGCCAGGGAGGTTTAGGCTGGATATCAAGAAAAGGTTCTTCACCCAGAGGGTGTTGGAGCACTGGAACAGCTCCCCAGGGAAGCAGTCATTGCACCAAGCCTTGCAATATTCCAGAAGCTTTTTTCCAACGCGCTCAGACACACAGTGTGAGTGTTGGGAGTGTCCTGTGCAGGGACAGGAGTTGGACTCGATGATCCTTGTGGGTCCCTTCCAAATTGGGACATTCTGTGATTCTAGGATACTATGGTATTCTGTGGCTTCAGGTCTTCCTGCCCTTTATCAGGCATTGTGATACATATTTTACACTCAGAAATCCCTCTAAGAAAAGTCTCTTTACTACCTGGAGTTGGGTTTTTTGGGTTAAAAAAATAAGGGAAAGTTAATTAAAATGAAATAAAATTAAGCTGAAAAATGAAGCAAATCTGTTTGAGGTCATATGATAGTTTGTTTCTTGAGAGCACAACTTTGTTCAGGCAGTTGCAAACGTGCTGTGTTTAATACTTAATGAACCAGACTTTCCTTTTTTCTGTATTTTACACAAGTATTTGAATTCTTGTTTCCTAAAGTAGGGTATCCAAATGTTTTCTCTAAGCACATTCATCATTACTCCTTTCTAAATGCAGGCCACGCTGTACATTTGAACTCACACAACATGAGTTGTTGCTGTCAAACCCATAGTAGCTTGGTTCCATGTATTTATTACACAGCCTGTGTGTTGTTTTTCAGGTACAAACACTATGCCTTTTGGCTTTCTGGGGAAAAGCTTGGCCACTTAAACTATGACTTGCTTGGGTTTTCTTTGTTTAGAGGAGAAAAACATTCAGGTTTGCATTCTGATCTTCTGGTTTAGATCAGCAGGCTCATATCAAACACTCTGAACTTGGTGATGAGCTGACATGGGCCTTGTTATCGCAGAGGAGTTGTGCTTAACCTTGTTTTTAGACCCATGCTTGATGTGCATTCAGTAATGAATATGAAATATAATTTAATAAGATTAAAATGAAGCATCATTGAATTAAAAATTGTCACTTTCATCATAATTACATTACTTTTTGTTGCTTTTTAGCTGCAACAATGGTGGAAGCTGGAAGAGACAAGAAAAACCCAGATGAATTTGCAGTGGCATTGGACGAAACTCTTGGAGACTTTGCATTTCCAGATGAGTTTGTCTTTGATGTGTGGGGAGCAATAGGTGATGCTAAGCAAGGACGACTACATTGAGAACTCTGCAGTTTATCAGTTCCTGTTTGAAAACACAAAGATTTTCAAATATGTACATAAGAATTTTAATAGTTTTATTGATATGAATCTAGGGTGCTCTGTATAAATATTCGTATCTGAAACTTTCTTTTGCAAGGGAAAGTTTCTAATGGTAATATGAAGATACACCTAAAGTTCTGATAGCTGCACATTTAAAATAAACATTTAATTTACACTTAAAAACCACTGTGAGAAGCGTGTCAAGGAAATATATATTTATACAGACATTTTATGAAAATTAGGATTTTTTTAATTGTACATACACTTTGATATCAACATTCTGAGGACTGTTGGACATATGCAACAGGGAGTTTGAATTATTTTCTTTAGGAAGTTTTATAAACTTATTGAAAACTACCTAGCTACAAACTGCAGTTCCTTGGTCTTCTGTTGTCCTTATGTATTCATGTACACAAAGAGATGTGAAAAAACTAAAGCCTTAGGTTTTCTTAGTTTGGCTGGATATAGTCTTTTCTGTAGACAGAGTTGGGAAGAAGATACCCTGTTTCTGAAACCTCAATTTAGGGGAAAAAATAATCTTCTGAAACACCAAAACCAAGATTTTTTCGTTCAAAGAGTCATAATACACCCTGAATATTACTGGGATGAGTGAGTATAGTAGAAATGCTTAAACCAGGAAGCTGCTGCTTTGTTCAGATGCCATATTATTGCAATAGGAACTGCTTAGGAAGAAACAAATGCTAATTTTGATTATTGAATAATACCTGTGATCTGGCATGGGAGATGATAGTGTATGACTAAGTGCTTAATTGATCTTTGCATGTGCTAAATGATTTGATGAGATCCTATGGAGTTCCCCTCTTGTCTTTTTTTTAACATGGAGAGTATAGTAGAGACATTGAACATTTTCAAAGCTGGAAAATATTGTAAAGTCACAAACAGTCAAAGTTGGGATGAAAATGCATGCCTAAATCACGAAAAATACATTAAACTGATTGTAGATGATAGGATTTCCAATTATATTGTATGTTAAAATATTGTTGGTTAAGATAAATGTTTCTGTTAAATATCAGATTATTAAAAATGGACTGTGCCTTATAAAATGTGCTGTGCCTGCGTTTATCCTCCTGGTCACTCTGTATTTGATGAAGAGCAGGGCAATAAGTTGCATAACAAGATTCTTGATCATTTTTTGCTGTGCGTGGTTTTAACCAAGACAGATATTTGCTCATTTGTTTAGAAAAAGCTACTCTCAAGTGATTATTTTAGCTAAGTAACACATGCTGATGTCATTAAAAATTAATTCAAGAATGTGCGGCCTGACCTGGGAAGCTGTCACAGCATTTTAGTATTTTTGTATTTGTAGAAGCATATAAATTAATAGGCTTTACAAAAGTTGTTTCTAAATCACTAGTGAGTTACTTTTCTTTTGATTTAAATGTCTTTCACTGTCCTGCAGTTTTATTTAAAATAAAACTATGCCAAAAATTTACCTGTTTAAATGATTTTTTTTTTTTTTTGACTAAAACCATTATGTTTTGAAGAACCAATGAGAGAACAGGTCCTCATTCTCTTTACTGTGTTATTTGGGAAGGCTCCTAAACTCCACTTCAGTCATTTGCCCGTGTTAAAAAAAGTGAATACTTTTTCTGGTTGTGGAATTTTTATAAATATTTTTCAGGGGGTTTTCAACAGGGATAATCTCCAATTTTAAAAATGCTGTTGTGAATATTTTGCTCTTTTATCTCTGATTTAAGGACAAGCTTTCACATAATATAGATATTCCTTTTTATGAAATGAGTAGTACAGAGTGGTATGGAGGTCATACATTTCATTGTATTTAAGAAGGTCAAATGTGTCAAAATTTCTCTTAATTGTACTAGTGCTTCATATCACCTGTGTGGGATGAAATCTATATTATCTTCAAACAGGTATGATCATTATCAATTTCTATATGTGGAAATTCATATAAATACAAAAATGTAGGCTATTCTCAAGTTATAAGAAGTAAAAACATATGGGTTTACAAGAAAATTTGAATTTTACTAAAAAGAGTAAGAGGTGGTTAAAGTTTATCCATCTCATTGCTCAGCTGGGGCTATGAAGATGCATTATTTTGAGAAAGGAGTGTGATATTAGGGCAGAGGGCACAATGTGGATGGTGTTTCTCTGTATTTAATAATTGCAGACCTGAGCCCACAATCCTGTTGCAGTCGAGCACACTCTCTCTCTTGCACTACTTTTCATTAACAAGAGCACATAAGTTAAGAGTTAAAAGTATAAAAAGGAAAACCAAAATGTCAATTCCATGTTGGTTTTGAAATCATTTTGTGTAGAACTCAAACTGTCAAATTTTGTGGAAATGTTTATGTACACTAATGTTGGTAACCATTGTGCCACTGACTGTAAAATCAATTAAAGTTAATTTCTTCTTAAACAGAGAAAAAAAAAAAGCGTTATGGAAAAGTCTTACTTTCTAATACATGATGTGGTACCTATAGCAGATAACCCCTCGTGTTTTGGATGTTCATAGTATTTTAAGAAATTAATGTTCCATCAATTTATCCTGCGAAGATAATGTTTCTCATTACACTGATAAACTAGCAAGATAAAAATAATCTCTGAAGCTCTAATTCTGCACAGAGCTGTCTCTTGTCATAGTGGCCTATATTTGTGGAGTTTATTTCAGATCTAAGATTTAAATAGTGATTGCAATTTTACCAGCATTTACTGCAATAAAGTATGTTGCTATATCTTATTTTTTCTGAGTTCTCATTTATGCATACGCTGTTTCCAGCACATAAAACATAATGGTATCACTGCCCAGTTTACTAGATTATTTGCATTTTCCACCTGTGCCTGAATTAGTCACAAGAAAATCCCATTACCTTGTGAAGGGTGATAAATACTTCTCAATCTTTGTAATGAATTGCGTAGTAAATTTGTTATTTTACTAATGGAATACAGCCTGCAGATCCCTTTAAAATGTAGTCAGTAGCAAAACTAAAGCCTTCACATGCTTTGTAGGGTGAAAATGTCATTAAATGTCACAAATTCATCTGAAGTACCTGTTCTAGTTAATATAATTGCTGATCAGAGAAGAGCTATAAACATCTTGTTAATGTGTGGTGCAGGTGGAGGTGGGTGTTGGTGAATAGTCTTCTCAAAATCCGAGGTGGAATGAGACGAGATAGTAACTCAGCCTGAATGCTCTTCTAAAAGCCACTGATTGCTTATAATTTGGTGCAGAGTTTGCAGGAAGCTGGCAGATATATGCAATTATTTGTGCCTTTACTTCCAGAGTCACTGTTGTATTCAAGATCATGGAAAATTCACCGCTATTTTTCTCTGTAAGCAGTAGCCTTTAGATGCCACAAGGGGATTTAATGAAATCTGGTGTTCACAAAGTTCTGAGCTCATAATCTTAAAAATATGATGAGCAATGAGTATTTCACACTTTTAAAGGAACTAATTTTGTAAATTACAGATATATCTTTTGCGACACCTTTAGTATTACCAGATGTTGCTTCAGTTAAATTTGATTTTATGCGACCCTGTTCATAATGCAGTTGTTTTTCAGTAGCTATTAATATAATCAGTGTATTTGGGAAAAATCTCATCTGCTATTCAGATTTGCACCTTGATTTGAATAATGCATATATTCTTATTCCTGTACATGATTTTCTTCACAATTTATCTGCTTCCTTTTTGTTTATTTTTTTGAGATGAATTTAGTATAAAGTTTTGAAAATCTTGAGACTGAAATATTAATCTTAATGTTAAGCTATTTTCTATTATTTTGTTAAGAAAAATCTATCAGGCAAGATGTAAAGCAGAGTATAAAGTTTTTAAAGTGTGGTCTGTGATGACAAAAAAGCAAATTGTAGTTATTTTTTCTGTTTTTAATGTGAACTTCTGCTACTGTTTGAATTGCATATTGTTTTTCATGAAAACAGCTCTGAGAATTTGCATTCCAAAGTCTGAATATTGTAGTAAAATGATACACTAATCATTTTCTTTCTGCCAGGAGGTATTTCAGAACAATTAGAAGTCAGGGTGTTGACTATTTGACCTTATGAAATCAAATTCATGTTTGCCATGAACTACAGAACTCAACTCTAGCAATAAAAGCTTAATCTAAAATTCATATTCAGTACTGTTTTCTTTTCCAGTTCTCTGACTCCCTATGTTTTTAAGGCATTTTGCCTTTGGATATTGTTCTGCTTTGAAAGATCTGTGATTTAGTTTATTAAAATATGAACAAATTTACAGGTTTGGAAAAATCCTCAGCATTTTTTGAAGGTACTTGTAGATATTACCAGTCTTTCATTAAAAAATACGCAGCCTACAGTACAGAAAGTGTCCTCAGAAAAACTATATTCAATGTGCTATTCAAGGAATGAGAAGTAATAAGAAGAAAAAGATTGAGATTTTATTGAAATGCATGCACTGGCTTTAAAAAGTGTAACACAAGATCTGTAGATTGAACGGAAGGAACTTCCTGATGAGTTTAAGCTGCCCTGTCCCTCAGTCCTTGTTGCTTGTACAGGGGATTGTGAACAGCTTCTTCAGTATTTTTTTAATAATGGCAATCTATACCTAAATCTCTATTGTTGTGTCAGAGCTCTTTCAGAAAAATGTAGCTTTGGTTTTGTAGCTGAATCATTTCAGTCTGTGGGCTTCTCCCAGTTCCCTGAGAACTAATGAAGATTTTCAAGTTGTTATAGAGTTAATTTCACTGTATGGTATCTGAGAGAGGGGAAAATATCAAGGCGATATAAATATCTATTTCTCTTTGATGTGGAAGGTTATCTGGCAATTCCATGTTTTAGTGCTTCTGCAGTGACCTGTGTGTGGGATGCTGAAGAGCAACACGAGAAGACAATATCTGGTAAGATCTTTTGTCTGAAAATCGTGCTGAAACAATCAGCACGCACTAAGAATGCTTTGGAAACTGTTAGGAAATCATCACTGTGGAAAAAAGAGCAACTGCTATTCCAAAGCTCAACAGGTAACCCCGGCTCGTGGCGTAAGGTAGAAGTTTTTCAAGAGCTCACATGAAGAACGTGACTCATCGTGGGAACAAATCCAAACCTTTCTTCCCAGAGCATCTTCTCATGTCCTTTAATCGTGTTTGCTTAGTATGGTCTCTGGAAATTGGTACGGAAAGGTGCGTGCGCAGCGCAGGAGCTGACAGCAGGGCAGGCAGGGGCGTGGGTCAGAAAGGGAAAGGGGCCTTCTCAGCGAAGGATGAGGTGCTGTGTTGTTCCAGGGATGATCCTATATTGGTGTGTGTGAGGAACTGGTCCGATCTGAATTCTCCCCAGTTTCTCAACCCATCAGAGTGGCCGTGTGAGTAAAGAAGGGAGAGCACTGGCTGGGTGACCTTTGTAACCTCTCCAGCTGCGAAGGGGGCTGAGTCTACGGGTCTGAGTAGAGCTGGTTCAAGGTAAATCCCTGACACAGGGGTCAGGGTGGGTGTTGTGTATTCAGCCCCAGTGGTTTTGGTCAGCAGACCCGTTTCTGTGGTTCCTTGACTGCTTGCCAAGGTGCACCCGCTGTCCTGCCCTGTTAATGTTTACTAAGAAGGGGGGCTTGTGGATGTAGCATGTAAAATAAATGCCTGGTGAGTTTTGTAAGCCTGGGTGCTTTATCTTGGAAATTAACTGTATTTTTCTTATCTTTAGAGGGAGATAGATTTGTTTGGACTCAAAGGTTCCAAACAATAGTCTCTAAAGCTTTTCTGTTGTTCTTCTCTAGCCATTGAAGGTCTGAACTTTTTAGGAGGCAGAAAGAAAGAAAATAAGATTCACTACGGTATTCTAATTTTTGATTACTAAATATACTTTATATTGACTTGTTTTTTTTCCTGTCTTCTTTTGGAATGGCTAGTTAAATATTTCATTATTAATGTTCCTTTTTGGAGCATGAACTGCATTAATTAACTACTTAAAAGAAATAAGGTATTTGAATTTCAGATGAGCTCTAATTGGAGAAACGTATTGCACCACAATATTTGGCAGTATCTAAGAATGTGATTTTCTGCTTACTAAAAAGATTGTTTTATTAAGTATTCCAAAATATTTTTCTTTGTCCTTTTAATAAGGAAATAAGTTTACAGAATGAGAACAGCCAGGGAGGAAAACTTCTGGCTGAGTGGAAAAAGCTTTTAACGACAGACTTACGGTTACAAGTTGTGCCTGTAACACAGATGATCTAACAACAATTTATCTAATACTTTCACTTGACAACTCTTCCAGTAAGGGCACCAATTTGTGCTTTGTACATATGAACTCTCTCTGGCTTGAAATGGGAAAGAAAGCATGGTAAATCCATTGCAAGTCATATTCTCCAGCATTCATAATATTGAAATCTCTACTAAAAATCTAAAAATCTTCACGCATCCTTTTCAACCATCCCTCTTTTCACAATGTGGATTTCGTTTCCAGTGATTATTTTTATAGATAATTTTAATGGTTGAGCATAAGTTTTGAAACCAGAAAGTTTTTTTTTGAAGTATCTCTAGGTAAGCTAAATTTTTAGTAATTGGATAGAGAAACTGATCAACAGAAAAATATAAATTTCAGCTCTGTTGGTAAGAATACCTGAGGTGTCCAATAGATGTTTGGTATTAGCGTGAACAAATTCTAATTGTAGGAGTACAAAAGTGGAGGTTGACCTTGTCCTTTCTGCATTAATAAAATACAATAGCATGTTGTTTCATGATTGATGTGTTCTCCTTATAAAGTGAACCAGAAAAGAAAGAGACCAACTATGATCAAAACTAATGTTATAAAGTTACAATTATGACCTCTTTCCAGGACTCAGAAGAATTGTGAATCAAGGTGAAGCTCTACATAAACATGGTACCAGTACAAATGCTGTCTCATTTGGTAAATAATAAAGTAATATTTACCTTTCAATATCACAGATAAGTTGATATAACTTAATGGTACTTAACTGTTCAAATATAGTGAACTGTGTGCTATCTATTGAATGTGCAACTTGCTTGGCAAAGTTCTGGGCTGAAGTGAATTGCCACCAAGGAAAGATTCATGAAACTCAGCTCAGATTGATGATTTGGTCCATAAGGTCCAAGACAGCTAAAGCATTGACTGAGAGGGAAATAACCCTTCTCTTGAGTTGTCCTAATGGTCAAACTATTTGAGCTAGAGAGTTTACCAGAAGACTTTCTCAAGAATTGATCTTGGGAATGATATCTTTTTTTAAAAGAAAAAGAAAAGACCTTGGCACAAAGCATAGGCTTAGGTTAATGAGATTGCTGATGACACAAACTGGGAAAGACGACACGACTAAAAAGAATAGTGGAATATTATCCAAGATGATGGCCTTTAAAACTTAACTAATAGAATTTTAATAGTTTAAAATGAAAGGTCATAACTTCAGGGACTAATAAATGAGGGAAGTTCTTCATTTGAGATGCTAGATGAAAAATACCTCGATGCAGTAGTCATTCATAGAATGGCTGTAAGCCACCAGAGGGCTGCATCTGGGGAAAAAATGACTGTGGTGTGCAACTCAGGGAGGATATCCAGGAGAAGCTGGAAGGTAATGTTATCCAGGGCAGTGGTGAGATTTTTATCCACAAGAATGTTCTTAGTGCAGGCTTCCCCTGTTTGTTTAAACATTGGACAGATTTAGAGAAAAAGCTTAATAAGGTGATCAGAAGAATTTTTAAAGATCAAACTGAAGAATCTGCATTCGTTGTTCCAGTAAAAAGAACAGAAAAAGTATGTTGAGATGGCAAAATCTCAAAGAGGGAAGAGATCTTCGAGCTAGCCAACTACATTACCAAAAATACACGTGCGTATTACCTGGCTGTGAACTGCATTGAGTCTGGAAACAGTAAAGGAGGATTTCTACCCACAAAGGGAATAGTGCAGTGGAAGAGTATGGGGACAAAATCAGACTGGTTTTAGGGCAGAACTTTTATCTTTATGAGGAGAGGTTATATGGTATCATTTCTGGAGTACCAGCAAACCAGATGTGATCCCCAGTAGGTTCCTTTTGATCCCAAGAACTGCTTTGGCTGTGTCAAAGGCTCATTAAACACGGGCAGATCTGGAAAAAGCTGACAGGATTATAAAGAGTGAAGGAACTTGTCTTTTTGCCTGAAGTATAATGCCAAGTCCATTTAAGGTGTTTCAGCAGGGCAGGCAGTTTTGTATTTTGCTGCTCCAAAGGTGTAAAGGGAAGGGAAGGTGCCAAAAGGAGGAGAGCGGTGTCAGGGAAGGTAATGTCTCTGAAGTGTTGAGCTTGGTACTCCTGCTGGAGCTTGGGATGACTGCTTCCACCAAGAGCTCCCATTGACTTTTCCTTCGGTGGTAGCAGCTGGATCCTGAGTTTTGTATGGATTTTGTGCACCACAGTATTTCTCCTGTCCTGGGCCTACACTGAAAGCCAGCACGGTAACTTTTGAATGCAGAGGAGGAGTCTGCCAAGGTTTCATCCTGACCCCAGGAACAGCTGAGTTCTGCAATATTAAGGTGCAGGCACTGAATTGCCCAGAATGGATGAGGGGGAAGAGCAAAGTTCTGCTTAGATTATACCAGTGGATGGATGGGGAAAAGGTGCAAACAACACCTTTTCCCACCACCAGTCGTGCTGCTTGGGACACTTGTGTTGCTTGGGACACTATTTTCTGTGTTCTCTGAATTGCTAGTCTGAGACTTGTACCCTGCTAAACTCACAACATCTTCTTCCCCTATATTTCTGGCCTCTCAAATTTGTGGTTCATCCCCTGAATGATCAGGGGAAAAGGAATTAGTAAATAGCTTTGGCTGTAATCTGTATTCAGCTCTGTGTTGAGCATACATTATTTTTATGGCTATAATAAAATGAATAGCAGCATAAGAGCTGCCTTAGGTTTTCAATTAAATGCATTTATACATATGCAAGAAAATAGCTTGTCTCAATAGTATTTATAGAGAAGAGAATATTTTTCAAGATTTGTTGCAAATCATTAACATGTCTTATTTTTCTGGCATTTGAAATGTGAAAGTGGAGTTGCAGCCATGCTGTTGTATTCCTTACAGGTGGACTGTGTGATAATCAGCCTGACCGCTTTGCAATATTTCTTAACGATGACAAGTTTAACTGCATAAAAATATGAATTTATAAGCTTGATGAACAAGACTGTAGTCACGGCTGATTTTAGCAAGAAGGTGGTTAATGTTCACAGGAGGGCCTGAATGCATATTTACAGCTTTACTGCATTATTTTTTAAGAGCGACGTGGATGGCATGAGTGAAGTGTGTACATTCGTGATTCATTTCGATAGTTTGAGGGTGGGAATTGTTAATTTTGATCATTGTTTCCAAACCATTTTCTCTAACCTGCTTGATTTCCTTTGTCACTCCATGTCAGAATCATGCCTTTGACAGGTTCATTTGCTTACAGCTTTCTCTCTTCTCCTTTGTGCTTCTAAGCTTGCCAAACAACTCCGAACAATGAGGGAGTCGCTTTGTCCACCCAGCTTAGCTTTTGTCAGGCTTTGCACTACAGCCCATTTGTTCTCTTCTTTCTTCTATTTGAAGCCTCCCCATTCCTGCCAATGACTCTGAAAGAATAGTCTTATAACACTGGTTTTACTGGTCTGTTATTCCTTGTGTGGGAATGATAGACTACCTGGCATCTATTGTGTTTCCACCTTAACAAATGCATCTGCAAAGGTCCTCTCAATATTGGAGCATGGCTCACTAAAAAATAATAATTGCCATCCTGCAGCATTGTCTGCTTCAGCTCTAAGTAGTGGTTTGGGAAGTGGTTTTTTTTTTAAATCTTCATGTCTATATCCAGAGTCAGTAGTAGAGCCTACTAGTTAGCAAAAAAGCCGCCTGGAATTAGTGTGAGACTGGTGATGTTATGGATGTAATGCAGCTGTTTTACTTCTTAGCACTGAACTCTTTTTATTGAATTGCTTTACTGCAGAAAGAGTTGAATCTTTTATTACTGAGAGCACTTGAATAAATGAATAACTAAAATATTGAATAACCTTGAACCATTCAGACTGTGAACTTGACAACAGGATTGCAATCTTCTTTCTTCCCAGTGCCACTCCATCTCCCATGATCTCACATCCAGGATCCCTTGGCTTTCCTCTTTACCAAGCTGGTGTTTGGTAGTTTACACAGAAATAGAAGTGGGTAATAGAAACTCGGCTATTATAATTAATTAGGATTTCATACTCCCTCTTTATGCATCTTCTGAAATTATTTTCTTAAATTTCATCAAGTAGAACAAATTGCCAAAAAATTAAGCTAGACTGGGAACATTGAAAGGTTACAAGAAATCTTCATCTAACTCATCAAGGAAGTACTTTAGAATCCATAGCCACTGACTCAAAAGCATTAAAAACCAAACATATTTGTACCTGATATTGCCACTATGCAGATAGAAAACAGGTCCTGTGATACATTTGAGTGGACAAAGAATGCTGAATTTATGAATTTGAGAAGTTTATTTTTACAGCCTATCACCATGATTTACTTATAAGGAGGTGATTTGTGACAGAGTTAAGAGGACAAAAATATTTCTGTTTAAACAGTTCAATTTATGGAATAGGAATGTATTTACTTTATGTGGCAGAAGATTTATTCTTTATTGTTTGTAGTGCAGTAAGCCTGAATTTTCATATCAGGTTTCCACTGTCTGAGGAAGTACATAAATCTACTCTCAAGCATCTATCTGGAAAGGCACATAATTTAAGCCAAGACTTGCTATGTATAGACAAAATAATAATGCAAAAAAATTAGGGAACCGAAAACTAGAGATTAATGGTAATTTTTTTCCAAATACCTCAGAGAATGTGGATTTTCAACATTTTGCCTGTGTCTCACAGAACATGTTGGACACAGTGAGCTGCACAACATAGATCAGCTTTCTCTCCAGGCTGTTTTTCCCCTAGACTCTGTGTTCCCTCAGTTTTGTATCATCAACTCTTAGAATGACTTACAAGAAAACAAAGCATTATATTCGCTTACGAACAGATGGCAGCAAAGAAATGAGTTCTGCTTTGTCAGAGTGCATGGAGATGCAGGTAAAAGAATTTCTCCTGGAAAATGTGGAGTGACACTTCCTTCTCTGTCAAGATCAAACCCACTTTTTCAGCAGTTTCTGCTTCGTACCTCTTCCCTCAGATAACTTCCAGCCAGCTTCTTGAACTTACTCCCTCATTATGTTCACGTGGGGTGGGAGTTTGAAAGATGACATCGCTTAGCCACTTATTGTGACGTGTATGACTAAGCAGCAGTTAACAATGCAACAAATAATTCCTCTGTGGCATTTTATTTGTCACTTAAAAATATTTATTTGACTCACAGAATAACTCATACCCTGCAAAAATAAATCTCAGCTCCTTAGTGCTGATCTGCAGTTATCAATTGGCTCATATCTCCACTGGCATCACTAAGCCTCATTTATTTTAACCTTGAACTGGTATCTAACCTCTCTTTTTTTTAAAATGTCCTTTTTCCGCAGTGGATGATATGTCTTGCTTCCAGGCAGAGCAAAGGTGTCAAACAACATTATTAAAAAAAAAAATAACAAGGTAGGCCTTTCTTTTTCAACAAGTATAAAGGTGGCTAAAATAAGGTACGTTGTTTTATGAATGTTTCCACTGAGTTTTAGTCTCACTGTAAGAAGCATCACTGTCTTCCACAGTGTCCTGATTTGCACTTAATTGACTTTCCTAGAGATCTGTCCTTCTTCTAGTTTCAGTGTGGGTTTGTTTATTTTTTAAAGAGTTCCTACTCACAAGACTGAAGACTTTCTCACTTCTTTGCCTGAATGTATTTCAAATATGGATGATGACACTGAGAAGCCAATGACATTTGGTTTTCTGGGTCTTTACTGATCTGCACAATAGAGGTCTTTTGGAGTGTTTGTTTTGTTTTTTTTTTTCACAAGAAAACTCCCAAATGTCATCGTTTCTGCTCTCACATGTCCTAAAAAGGCCTTATTGAGAGCATCTGGGTAAGGGGTTGTCATGCAGGTGGGGCATATGTACAGCACCACTCTGAAGTGCTTCAGTGACTCCTATGTTTAGGTCAATTCAAGCAATCTCTCTTGAAAGGATCTTAGAGGACTGGCCAGGAGGTCTATCTTCTGATAAAAATACTTATGTATTTGATTCTCCTTGATGTTTTTGAGAGAAAGTGTTAATGTGGCAAAATCAGGGTGAATGTTGGACTCGTGCATCCATGTGAGGCTTGGGTTTCTTTCTGTAATCATTGCATTAATGCAGTATCCATGAAATATTTTATGTGCTGTATACAAATGCATCATTTAACACTGAATTATGTAAACTCATACCCCATACAATTTGCCCTCTAAACTGTTTTATTTATTAAATCTTAAAAGTCCTTTTCTATAGTAAATCTTGCTATACACTATTATTTTTCTACATATAATGCAGCTGATACAGTGGTGGAGTAAATAACTTATTAACTTACACTCTCAGAGAGGCAATCAGACTGAATCAGAGGCAAAACCACTTTTGCTCTGTGCAGGCAAAACATGAATTTTTACTGATTAATTATTAACATATTTCTAGAAATAGGATAAAGAGTTACAAATTGTGAAGGCAGTAAGATATTTAAAATACATGCAAGTAAGTACAGTAAGTGAAATTCCCCATACTTTTAAGTGGCAATGCCTGTTTAGGAAGATATCTGCAACCTGCTTAAGTACTTCAGTGCACCCTGTTAGAGGTGATAGTTGTTGGGCTGGTTATGGGTAAGCTGGATATAGTCGTTTGATAAATCTAGTCTGAAAGTCTTTTTTTAAAGCTGAAGAATCTAATTTGTGAAAATCAAAACTTTTCCTAAAACCATTTGATTCCGTTTGATAGCTGAAGATATACAGGGAGTTAGTTATACTCTTCAGCCAGAGAAGAGAGATCACCTCATTGCAAGGTGCACAGTTAGGCTGATGAAATAAATATTTATTTCTACTTGTAAAAAGCAGGATAACTCAATCTACCTAGAGATTCTATTGACCTAAATGTGCACTTAACCAAAGTGAAAAAACAAGGTTCATTTCCTAATCATAATTGTGGAAAGAGGGTCTTGAGGCAGGTTGATCGTATCCCTGGTAAATACCCTGCAGCAAGTTTTTAGAATATGTTTTTTTTTTGATTTAGAGTAGAAATACTATTAAAATTTTGATTTTCTTTCTCTTTTTTTTGACACAATTTCATACCCAGATCTTGTTGTACAGCCATGTGAGCAGACTCTGCGGGCAAAATCCCAGGAGTATATCAAGACATCTTCCAAGAAACAGCTTTGCTAACACTCTGTATCTGGAGACTGGGACCGAAACCATTGACAAAGGGAAAGGAGAACTGTAGAAAGATTAGAAAGACACAAAGCATCAAAAGCACAAAGGATGATTAGAAAAATATGCTCTGGAAAAAGGACAGTCTGCCAAATGTGTGAAAGTAAACCACATACAAGTTCAATAACATGACTAGGTAAGCTGAACAGCTGCCATGCAGAACAATCTGCATTAACCTGAGAGAGAAATGGTTGTTAAAAGGTATGGGTTTTATTAGAGCAGTGAGCATGCCAAAATGTAAAGAAATGGAAAAAAAGTCCATTTTTCCTATTTGGTTTGTTAAATGTGTCAATGTAACAGAACTCCTACCAAGCATCCAGTTAGAGCAATAAGGTGACTTTCAGCTGTTTGTCAAAGTTGGGCGATTCAAGGCTGTTACATAACACCTTAGTATTGGTCTGGTAATTCCCCCATCCATCTCATAATTTCTGCCTGAGCTCTTAGCATATCTCTGCAATGTGTGGATAGTGATATAAATGGCTCCAGGAGAGGAAGGATCTCCTGTGTCACCAGGTAAGGGGCTCTAATGAGTCAATTCTCTTCAGTTAAAAAAACCCAAACAAGAAAACTGTCGTTTCTTGACCTATCTGGAATCTTCCTTGTGACTCTTTCTGTTTTAAGAATGTCTTCCTCAGCTTGATCTTCCCAAGGAAGTCTCATGATTTAAAGGTAATAGTGCTTCTGTTTTGGGGCCTTACATTTACGTTGTATCCCAGATGTATAACTATAACTGCTTTCAGCAGAAGTTAATCGAAGCTGAAAACGATACGAAAGAGTGAAAATTTTCACTTTTAAATATTTTCTCTCAGAATGAACGCTCAAAGAATTTGAAGGACACTTAAAATATTATTACAGCTACAATTCTGTCCCACAGAATGACTTCGTAACTTATGAAGAGTGTTTTCTGTCTCAGGCCTTAAAATTATGTTGTGAATTTCTACAACATAACACACATTTCAAAAAGCTGATTTAAATGATACTGGAGAGTGAGAGTCTCATCATGTTCCAAGCATTTTAATCTGCAAAAATGTCTGATTACTTCTTAAACCCTTTTTATATATTCCTCCTTTATGTTTAAAGACAATCAATCTTGTATTTTCTATTGTCAATCTTTTTTCTCTTCTGTTTTAAAGATATGTTAATAGGCAAAACTACATATAAGCAATTAAGGTCTAGTGCAGCTTTACCTTTAACAGCAAGCATACTGACCATTAATTAAATGGATAAAATTGGTATTTAGCTATTTCATAAATACATCAGGACTATGTTCTTTGGGCTAATTTGTTACTCAGAATACATTTGAAACTCTAAAATGTTTAAGTTGAGATATAGTAAATAATTGATGAAAGTATATACTGCAGAGTCTCCATTTTCTTTCCAAATTCTTCCTTTCACTGCTCCATTAATTTCCCCATGTTTGCAGAAATGTGTTTTAATTGGCTGCTACATTTTAAAGATAGTAGTTGTGAAGGCAAAACTTGGTGAGCTCAAGTTTTAGTTAGTTATTTGTTTTGTCTTAATCTGTAATAAATTCTTTGCAGCTGTTTTGAAATATCCTTTGCAGCTGTTTTGAAATATTCTTGTATCAGCGTAACATTGTCAAGACAGTAACTTCTGCCCAGGAAGCATTGTATAAGATACAAAAGATCCAGTGGAAGATGTCCCTTCCCATGGCAGGGGAGTTGGAACTGGATGATCTTCAAGTCCCTTCCAACCCAAACCATTCTATGATTCTATTAAGGTACCGTTTTCAGTTGTGAATTACACTTGTCTTTCTTGTTGTACTTATCAGAGAGATTTCCAGCTCTCTGAACCTTCCCTTCTGCCAGGGTTAGGCCAATGCGTTAGGGAAAGGACTGGAAGAAAAGTGTTTTCCAGAGCCCTAACATGTCCAAGCCTGCTGTCTTCCCTGCCCCTGCTCAGTGGGAGCTCCCCACTTCTCCCAAGCCTGCTGGTGGGCCCCTGGGTGCAGAGTTATGGTCCAACCTGGAGCGGGATCAGTGAAAGCGAAGATGTGCTTCTCAAGTCATTTTTGGTGCATTCTCTGCTTTTCTTTTTAGCAAATTCCCATCTAAATCTGATCAAAGGGAATGTGATTGATGTAATATAGTCAACTTTTCCCTAGGAGCAAAAAGGGAAACCATCAGAGTATGGACTAGTTGGGTTACTGCCAGCGAGTGGATGTCTGAGGCCAAAGAAGATGCTTCTTAGTTGTTGGTTCTGACATTATGGGAGGGATTGGGTAGAAAACATTACTAATGTATAGAGGTTACACAAAGTTGAAATTACAGTGGATGTTGAAGCAATGGGTGGTTGGGATGATGCAGGCTGTTCGGTGACATGGTTGTGTCCTTGCATGGCTTCCCTGAGGAGGTTTCCCTGAAGCATGACGTGGCGTGTGCTCCCAGATCTAGGGTGATGTGTGCGTGGCTGTACAGATGGGTCTATTGCGTAGCCAAACACTATGTGCTTTAATATGGTTAGAACTAAAATGTGCTGCTGGAAATACCTTAGAGATGTGGGCTTTTTCTGTGAGAGAAGGCTGTCTGGGTAATGATTCAAAAAAAGATTCTACGGGGGAGAGGGAGCTCCCAGGGCAACATTACAAAGGTGATTTTTTTTATGGCAGAAGAGAGGAATAGGATACTCTTCAGCTTGTAATTACGCACAGTACAGTGGTTACTGGAATATCACATGCAATTCTGGAAGTTTATTAACCAGGGAAGTCTAAAGAGAGGAACTCTGAGGTCTCAAAAACTTGCTTTGCAGTGGGATCCAGCAAAGTTTATTAAGGAGAGGATAAAGGAGCAACCTGACCACCTGAGAAGCAGAGATATGATAACAGCAACTCTCCTGTCTGGCTGGCAGGGGTATAATGAGGTCTGTGCAATTAAATTTGAGTCTAGGCGATTTAGATTCCAAGCAGGCACATCTTAAACAGCGTGAGTGATTTGCCAGTGGATTGATTTAATAAAGACTGTAATGAGTTCCCCCTTATTGGACATTTTAAAAGCTGAACTGGATGGTTTTCTGAAGGAAATGCTCCAATTCAAACAAGATGAATACATAAAAATCTTACAGCCCAATATATTCGAGAAGTCAGACTGTGGAAGATTGTAACGATCCATTGCATCCCTCTGCTGTGCAAAAAAATTGGTCTGTGAACTTTCGTCATGTGAAAGGCTTATTTCTTTAGCAGATCCAAAGTATATTGATTCAACAGAGAGTTCTCAAGTCCTCTGTTGCAATTCTAGCTGTTGTATTAAAAGGAATGGTGGTCCTAACTTCTGTTTTTATTACACTGAATTGGTTCATAAGTCTAAGAGCTGATAATGTGTTTAATGTTGCTCATATATCTTGAGCCAGTATGAGGCAATAACAAAAAAGGCAATTACTAGATTCATTTTGCAATTTTAAAAATCCACGTCAGTGGGGTTATTGCACTTCTGACTCGAGGCAATACAAATGTGGCTTCATAGAGCCGAGTTCTGAGTAATGGTGACTGCTGGTCTGTCAGCTCTTCCTGCAGCAAGCTGCCAACCATGGCAAACATAGAAACCAGACAGCTAGGTCAAATCCATACTAAAACCAGTTTAATTGGAGAAATGTCATTAACAACAAATCAATTCATGGTTAAAAATACACATAATATAGTCACTTGAAATCATAGACTCATGGAATGGTTTGGGTTGTAAGGGACCTTAAAGATCACCCAGTTCCAATTCCCCTGCTGTGGATAGGGACACCTCCCACTGGATCAGGTTGCTCAAAGTCTCATGCAACCTGACCTTGAACACCTCCAGGCAGGGGGCAGCTACGACTTCCCTGGGCAATCTGTTCCAGTGCCTCACCACCCTCACAGGAATAAAATTTCTTCCTAATATCTAATCTAAATATCTTCCAATAGATAACTCCAAGTATAATATAGCAAAATTCTTAAAGATTAGCATTATGTCATGTTGCCTTAAGAATATTTACTCTTTGTGACCTTCACTCATGTTTGTATTCCTAAACTTTCTGAATTAGACCCGTTTCAGCGTGCAGGAGACATTGCTACCAGACGTTTCACAACTAGAGGGAATTCATTTCTCTCCCCAGAAAACTGTTTCCTTCCTGCTCACTCAAGACTGCTGTGTTCTCTACACACCTGAGTTTCTTCAGATGACTACTTTTTTCTGCAGCTGTTGAGATGCTGCTGCTTTCTGTTTTATTGCAACTGGGAGCCCTGTCTGTTGATTCCTGACTACATGTTTTGTCCTTGCTTAGGTGCATTCTGCCCTTTTTCTGTGTAACATTTATTTAGACCTAAACACAAACATCTTGCAAACAATATAGGAAGAGTCTCAGATGTGAATATATAATAGTTCAGCTATGTCATACCTGTTCCTCACGTGGCTATTGGATCGTGACAGGGGATTGGAACTGGATGATCTTTAAGGTCCCTTCCAACCCAAACCTTTCAATGATTCTATAATCGGCTTGATTGTCCAGCTCTACATGGCTAATTTTGGCACACAGCAAAGCTGGGAGCCTGTAGAGGCAGGCTGCTAACCCTGGGTGCTGACATTGGGTGACTCTACTCTTCATTAAACCTTCAACCAGCATCTCTTAAGTTCATTTTCTTGAACAAGGTTGAAAGATCAGACCTATGGTGTCCATTGAAGTCAGGTATAGTCTGACACTGCCTAATTCCCCTGGATGCCTCTATCTATGCTGAATACCCTCTTGCACCTTAAGTTTTATCTGCCCTAATTAAGCAGCAAAAGTAAGCACTGTGTGTACTGGAATCATACAATATTTGATATTGATCCTGTTGTTTCTATTTCATCTGATATTAAATGCACACAGAATTCTTAGATCATTGTTATACCAGTTGCTTGTAAATCCATGACCTGTAAAGACTAGAGATTGAGTACTTGAAGGGGTATGGTTTTTTTCATGAGTTTAGTATAATGCTGCCTGTTTTGATCTATTACCTTAAATTTGCAGGTTTTCTGAGAACAAAATGTGGGTTTGCATTATTTGCAATTGCTGTCAATGAGGAACTTTTCATCAAATGATGTATTTCTATTTAGATAATGTTTAACTCCTTTTGAAAATAAATGTTAAATTATTCATGGGTTACATGTTTGCTTTTCTCAATACTTCAGAGACTGGCAAATATCTAGGAAGAGAAGAAGAGAGCATCTTTCTTTCATTACTTCGCTTAAAAGTTTCAGGAACTCATATTCAGCAGATCAAAGAGGAAGTAAAAACTTTAATTTGACCACAAGGAAAACAGAGATTTGCTAGTCTAGCTTTGATAAAACATACATTTTTTTTTTTTATGAAAGAAGAATAAAGTTATTCAAAGTTAATTTAGATTAAAAATGTTTCTTGGCAGGTTTGAAGTCAATGAACAACTTAGGACATAAAAAATATTGGTGAATTCTCCCTTCTGCATTTTAAAACCAAGATGGGATTTTAAAACCAATGATTTAAGAGAAATATTCTACATCAAACAAAAATAAACAGAGACCTCTTCATGTCCCTTTATAGAGATTGCTTGGCAACTGATCTCTGGGAGTTCTTACAAAGTAGTTTATTTAGCAGACATAAGGCTTGTAAGTTCTAATATGGATCTTTTGAACCTTCTTCAAACTGTGACTTTAGTTTTCCTAATGAAAAGCAGTGGGAATCCTAACTTAGATTTCTAGAAATTTATTCAATCGATTTTAATTGTGGTTCATGTGAATTAGTTTATAAATCCAATGGATAATAATGGATTTTAATGTTGCACACGTATCTTATGGAGATTATGTGGCAGTAAGAAGGAAAAAGCAGTTCCTGACCTATTTTAGCAAGTTCTATATTGATTAAAAATGATTGCCTCAACTCATTAAGGAGACAAACAATGGATTGAACATCACTAATTTTAAGAAGCAAAATGTTATGGAAATAGACTGGATCAGCACATCTGAGTCACTGTTTTAATGGCTCCAGACTGCAGGATCTGCCATTTAGCCCTTTTCTTAGTAAGTGCTATTGTCTTACATGTGGTGTGGTTAGAAATGCTTCATATTTGCAGATTTCATTTAAACTAACTCCGAGGGGAAACAAATGTTATCATGAAAAGCACAGCAGCTAGAGGTGAATTTAATAAAAGCTATTAAACATTAAAACAAATGAAAGAACACATGGGAAGATTAAAGAGCTGGTAAAACTGTTCCCAGTAATTTGTTCACAAAATTGTCAAGAAATGTTACATTTAATTTCTTTTTCTTACAGATTATAGTTTTTCTTTATTGGAGCGGAGATTTAATTTGAGCAGTTTGGAACTTTGTTTTTTCTAGATGGAGAAGGCCAGAAAATGACAATATTGAAGTCCTGCACAAGGATCCTTTTCAGAATTCATACCTATGACAGGAATAAAGTTAAAAAAAAAATCGCATGGTATTTATCGCAGATTTATATAGTACTGAAAAATTATTTCAATCTGCAACCAGATATGGAAAAGATCAGTTTAAAATGCCCAGAGTAGTTGTGGTTACCCCATCCCTGGAAGTGTTCAAGGCCAGGTTGGATGGGGCTTTGATCAACCTGATCCAGTGGGAGGTGTCCCTGCCCATGGCAGAGGGATGGAACTGGATCGTCTTTAAGGTCCCTTCCAACTCAAACCATTCTATGATTCTGTGAAAATCTTTTGTTATTGCTGCTTGTGCTGGAACTGCAGTTATTCAGATTATTTTTGGCTCACTAAGGGAGATGTTAGGGCCACGTATGCTCTGCCGGGTCACTTTGGTTTTGGGCAGGGCTGAGTGCAAGTCAGGGATGTTCTTTCTGCCCTCTGTCAACTATTGGTCACCTAGCTGTGCTGTGCATCTCGGTCCCAATGACATTGAAAATGAAAGAACTTTGTTCATTCACCCAGTGGGTGGTGGAGCACTGGAACAGCTCCCCAGGGAAGCAGTCCCAGCACCCACTCTGCCAGCATTCCAGAAGCAGCTGGACAACGCCCTCAGTCACACGGTGTGAACGTTGGGAGTGTCCTCTGTAGGGACAGGAGTTGGACTCGGTGATCCTTCTAACTTGGGTAATTCTATGATTCTACGATTTTCATTGCCCTTTGAACAAGATGTGAGGATTGTTCTCTTCTGCTTTTCATCCTATCTTAAATTGCTCTGTATGTTCCTGTGTTCTTGGAAAACACTTGTTTTTTCTGGACCTTATTGAGACCTATTTCAAACCGAAAACTGGCTTACAGAATGGGATCTTCTAATTTGAGCAACCCAGATTAGATGCTAGATGACAATGCCTCCTAATATTTCACACAGTGGTGTATGTAATGAATATGAAGTGTTTCTGTGACAGTACTATAATATCAAAGATAGTATTTGTTACCGAGTTTCTCATGAACCCTACTTTTTTTTTTTCCTTCTAAACCTGGTCCAAGCTGAGCAGATACTTTAATCTGTGAACAGTGACTGCCTCATCTTCTGCCTATGAACTTATGTATAGATGTGGCAACCAATGAAAGGACTCAAAGGAATGGCAGGAAGGTGTGCCAGGGGAGGGTTAGGTTGGATCTTAGGAAAAGGTTCTTCCCCCAGAGGGTAGTGGAGCACTGGAACAGCTCCCCAGGGAAGCAGTCACAGCACCAAGCCTGGCAATATTCCAGAAGTGATTGACCAACACCCTCAGACCCATAGTGTGAATTTTGGGATTGTTCTGTGCAGGGACAACAGTTGGACTCAATGATCCTTGTGGGTCATTTCCAACCCAGGACATTCTATTTTTCAATGATTATGATCAGTTTAGAACTGAACAACATGCAGAAGTTATTTGGAAAATTTCTCCTCACCTACAGCTCTTCACGTTTACCAATATTGACTTCCATTTGTCTTCATGTTGCCCCTCTGTTCAGCTGTGCTTAGTTTTAGCAGAAATCATTTTTGGTGAATTTTAAATTTTGGTATGATAAATGTATTGAGCAGATTTCCCTTCTGGCAGGGCAAAACTTTCCTATAGTTCTCTTACATGAAGACACTGAAAATGAATTTTCAAGTTAACAGTGGAAAAAAACTTAGAAAAGATTGAAACACCTCATCCTGATGCATCAAGGAGATGTAGAAATTAGTCTGAAAAAAATGAAGTAGAGTCTCTTAAAGCTACGCTCAATGTATTTTCGAGTGGATTCTTTTTTTCTTAAGAAATCTTATTTTTTTTTATGTTAGAAGATGATTGTATTATAAAAAAAAGAATTGTTGAAATAATCTCAACTTTTAAGAAAGAGAAAGGAGGGTTTAGCTCACTGGTCCTTAGGAATGTCGACAAAGGAAAAGTCAGAGTCCTGACATTTCTCCTAGGAATAGTTAGAAATTTCAAATTGGATGTCCAGTAGATACAATAGTAATTAAAAACATCCAAGCAGAGTCGGAGGAAATGTGTGATGAACTAACTACTCCTGCTGTGCAGATTTTTTGAGACAAGGCTGAGAAATATTTTTTTCTCTGCTGAGCAAAAGCAGAAACACTCTTGGGGTGACTTCCACAATTCTTACAACATCTGTAGAGGTGTTGTTTTAAAATATTCCTCTACCAGCAGTTAGTCCATTTCTTGTGAGTAATATAACAAATAGTCTTTCCTTCCAGCTGAACAACAGCCCATTCTCTCGCGGAGCAAGACAGTTTTCCTATATTTTTTTGTTATCCCATTATATTGAGGTCTTGGAGGCCTCATGTTAAGGACGTGTGTTCTCCTAAGTGATTACAGCCAACAGACTTTGCACCTTCCATGCCTGTTTGATATTTCATTCTCTTAGGTGGTGCTAAATTCTGTGTCCCAGTGCCTTGTCATGTCTTTGACTGCCAATGCATTGCGTGTTATGGAAAAATACCAGGATACCACATGCCTTTATTTGTTTAGACTTTCCATTCTTTCCATTTCAAGGTAAGTAGGAGTTATGTTTTGAAATGGGTGATTCACAGGCTTAAACATTTTAGTTTGGCAATAATTTTGAATCATAGCTTCATATCCTTTAAATGCAGCACAAAATTTGCTATTATAAAGAAAATGGCCTTGCTTATATCTCTGAAAATTCCTCGCTCTTATTAAAGCTCTTCTCTTAATTTTCTTAGTTCCCTCTTCTAATGGTGCTGCATCTTTATGTAGCTACAAAGTCCATAAATCAGACCTTTGTATTTAGTCAGGTGTGCAATTATACTTTTTTTGACTAACATCTGAAGAGCAAAGAAAAAATATTTATAATATAAATAATTAAAACGACATGGAGAGGTCGATAGCTGACTCAGTGCAATTATCCAGAAGAGCGTTTCTAAATGGAGGGATATAAATTGAGAGACATAAAACTGGGAGTTTTTGAGGCTCTCTTGTCCTCACTAAATGGCCTTTCCTTCAATGGGATTTTTATCAGTGGGTTTCCTATTTTTCAGCTCAGGCTTTGCAAATCCACTATATTTTTGTTCATTGCTTCAGTGGTTTTAAATTATTTTTTTGGTATGAGAAGAAATGAAAAGCTTCGTCTCTGCACTGGTGGTTATCATCTCATTTCATGTAGACGTGGTTTTGAAACTCTTCCAAGGAAGTGTAAGTGCATGTAACTCTCCAATTCATTACTCAGGTAAGATCTCATTGCTAATTAGTCAGGCTAAATGGCTGTCACATTTAGCCCTCTAAACAGTATGAACTGACAAGCGATGTTGTGTAAGCGTGACTTGGCAGGCTATATTTTTTTCATATCTGTCTTTACTCATACAGATAGAGTAAGAAATCATTATCATGAGATTAACTCCTTTACTTGGAAGACCCCAGCTCTCAGTTTGGCTCTCTTTATGACAGCTTTGTGTTTCACTCCCACTCCATCCTGAGGAAGCTGCTGCTGCGGGTGGTCCTTGCCCACAGCACTGAGCGTGCTTGCTCTGCCAGCCCCACCAGCACCTGCTCCCTCTCTTCAGCAGGCTGTGTGTGGGCCTTCGTGGGACCATTGGTGAGATGCGTTACCCTCAAGAAATTCTCCTCCTCTTCTTCAGCATAAGGCAGTTGAGAGGCATTCCAGAATTTGTTGCTGAGTTTGAGAAGGTTCAGAGTATGCTTGCACGGATTGGGGGGGGGCTCTGCAGAATGAAGGCTGGAATAGCCTTGTTTTTTTCCATAATTCCTAGTAGTATAATTAATATTGGGTTGAAGAAAAAGGTCTTGGTCTGTTATCACATGTGTATGGCAGGTTGAGAAAGAAGGGTGGCCTTTGCCATCCAGACTGGTCATACTCCAGGTCAAAAGTTTCAGTATCTTGGTAGAAATGGTGGAACCTGAATGATTTGAGAATGCTTTGTATAAAATCCTTTAATATCCCCCAGCCTCAGTGCATATTTTTCCTTCTCTGGAGCTATGGTCATTACAACCCACTATGCTTGACTGAAAAGTGCATGGCTTGCCACATGCAGGCACAGTGCTGCAGCACCCTTCCAGTCCCCTTTGGCTCTCATTTACAGTTAATATTGGATCAGTAACCAATAGAGCTGCTGACTGCTCAGGACAGGAGAAGACATTTTTCTCAATTTTTCCCCGTTGCATTCAGCACTGTAATGGCAGAACTACTTCTGGGTTTATTCCTGCCAGAACAGAGCATACCCATAAATTATTGCCTGATATGCTTCAAATTTTAATTTTCGCAGTTAGGTTTTCTTGCTTTATTCCATTCCTTTGATTTAGTGATAAGATTTAAAGCTTTTAGAACTGAAAGCAAAAAATCCAGATACGGTTACCTTGGGAGCCTCTACTGTGAAAGGCGAATGAGCTATTTACCTTCCCAAGAACACCAGCTTCTTTCATCACTTCACCTTGCATGACCAGTAAAAAGATCAGGACTTGGCATGTAACATAACTTCCTGAAGGGTTATTTATTCACTGTAAAGGCTTAATGTAATAGTAGTTAATTGCTTCTGCTAAGCTTTTTTAAGTGACAAATAAGATGAATCTCAAAGTGATGGATGGAGACAGGATCTAATGTGCTTTTTATGGAGACAAATGTGTTGCAGCTTCATCCTTACTCACTCTGGCTCCACTTTCTGCAGCATTTGATCAGCTGGGCTGCTCTCAACCTGAAGCACTAGATCAACAAATGGCTGATGTTGACTCCCTTCCTGTCTTCTTTGTCTTTAAAGGCTACAGAGATTTAAATATTGGAGGTACAAAGCCTTGCTGCAGATTTGACTACCTTTGACTGTTGGAAAAAGGAAGAAAGGAAATTCAAAATCCCAACTAAAAAGCAATGTTGTTTCTTTTCTATGGCAGGGTCATTTCATCTGCCTGAAAAAACCACTTGTTACACTTGCCTAATACTTCAGACCTGTCACTTTCCTGACAAAACAGAAGGGAAGCAGGCCACAGGCAAAACTAATGATATTACTTCTATGCATTGAATCACACTGGGAAGGCAGCTTTTATTCACCTCTCTTAAAAACAATATAATACCATTTCTGTTCCAGAAACATGCTAGAATATATAACCTTATGTAACAGCATAGATTTCAATGTTCATTTTTTGTGTTCAAATACTCTGATTCTTTTATTTTTGTTGTTTTTTTAATAACTAATTTCTTAATTTAATTTTGAGTTCCTTTACTTGCTTAAATTCATATTTATTATGAGTGAAATCACTTTGCACATCTGGCTCTTGCTGTTCAACCTCTCTGCTTTCCTTTCTTAATGTGTCTGTCATAAATAACGTCTCTTTTTAGAGTGCAGAAAGGTTGTCGTGAAATATTTGAAGGGCCTTATAATCGAGTGAAGTCATGATGTAAGATGTTGGAAAAAATATGGATTAAATAGAATAGTGAAGACATTTTGACAGAAGAGCTATCCATCCTCTGTAGGGTGCGTGAGGTCTGGGAAAAAAATGCAGTTGCACGGTTAAGTTTTGTATCAGAATATAGAAGCTGCATTAGTCAACCTTAAATCTGGCATTTCTTAACATTTGCGAGTTTGGCTTTGCAACCTCAGTGATGCTGTTTTTATTCTGTGTGTAGCTCATCTGTTGTCATCTAACAAAGAAGATAATGATGGCACAACAGATGTTTCTCCTGAATGAAGTTCAGTTCTCTATCCACTAAACCTAACTGAAGTAAAGAACAACTAAGTTACAATCACATCCAACGTAATATTCTTAAATCTATATTGTCCTCTTTCACGTATACACTTCATGGTTGCTCATTTCCTTCCAATGTTCTTGGCTAATTTCTGACTTGATGTTTGTGTTTAACAAACATATTCTGAAGACTAAATGCAAACTACTGTGTCTGAATGCTCAGTTGGATAAATCACACCATATCCATTTTTAAGATAAAGTTTACATGACTACCTGTGGACAGCCTGTGTGATATTTGAAACTTTTGGACCTTATCACTGCTGAATCCGAACATAACATTTGGGCACTGCCTTGCCTGAGTTGTTGGGAAGCTGCATTAGTAATGTTATACATGGAAATTCGAGAAGGGGAACGGGGTGAGGAATGGGTTTAACCTGTCATGCACGATTGTTTCCAGAGACAAGAATCTATCTAATCATCGCTGCAGTTGAGCTTCTCCTGAAAGCAAGTGGCTTCACAAAGACTGTATCCCAGAACTTCCACACAGTTTTATTACTTTGCACTTTTGTAATGTGAACTAAGGTTTCTTACTGATTGGTTTCTGAAGCACCATAAGTTGATATGTTAAGAATAATTGTTCAATTTTTCTTCAATAAAATGCACTAAGAGAAAGTTTTTTCTTAACCTGCCTATGGCTGGAAACTAAAACCAAACCAAACCTGGTCTGCACTAGGAGTCCTGAGAGAAAAGGACTTGGACAGGTTTATAAACTCTGTCTAGTATTTTTACATCCAGAAAGAACAGTTTCCCGAAGTCTGTTTAGGCTGTTCTTTCTCTAATGCCCCAGGCATTTTTATCCTGTTTTGGAGCCTCCAGACTCCAAAGAAGTTTCAGTCTAACAGTTGCTTTTCTTTAATTACAGACAGCTTTTTATTTTGACTTGGAAGTCTACTTAGGACAACCATGTGATTTTTATTCATCTATTTTTCTTTTCCACTCACTTACAAATTGTGGAATAGAATTCCAGGGACAAGTTAAATTAACTAAAGTGAGTCGTCATCTTTCCACTGGCTTTTGGACTGGACCATTGTAGTTCAGAAAGCTGACGCTAATTTTGTGCATATGCACTTAAATTTGGCTGTATCCTTTTGACTCATTTTAGCTGTGTAACTAATTAAGTGTCTACTATAACCAAATACTTGTGTGATGAAATGGCTAAGCTGTTGCTTAGATTTTTTATTCTCTCCTGCCGTCCTCTTGAGGGATAATATCTATAGTTTTCTTAATGTAACTGTTTTTTAGAGAATGTGAGTTGGACAATTATACTTTCCTCTGGGGTAAGGAATTGTGAGAGCTTTTGATTCCAGGTACAGACTGGCCCTGGGAAAGGGTAATTTCCTTCTAAGGAATATCTTAACATGAAGAGCTGGAATAACAATTTTCAAACATCTTTTAGAAGATGTTCAATGATCTTTTATTTGCCCAGTTTTGGAAAACTGAGTGCCTGGAGTAGAAGAGCTCAAGTCTAAAATTTGTCTCTCAGTTCTGTAACAAATGAGTGTAGATTGTAAAGAATAGGTTGCTGTTGCTTCAGTTGTTGAGGAGAGCAGCTGCAATGTTCTGTACTAGCTAGGGTTTGCTAACAGTGATGGCTTTATGCCCAAGTAAATTGTGTTGTTTGATTCCACATAGGATGTGACTAAGGGTCTTAATACTAAGGCATAGTCATAATTCATAAAGATGGAGTAGTTGTGTTAGCCCTGCTGAAAGGATGAATGCATTTGTTGAGAAAGACAAAAATGAGAGTAGAGATGCTGTTGCAGCTGGAATCAAGGTATAAATTTAATAGACAGAGTTAATGCTTTCAAAAAGAACAACCTCTTTTGCAGAATTACTTTTGCTGCTCCGTTTCATTTTGCTGCACATTTCAATCCCCAATTACAAATGTTGCTCTGGAATTCCATTTTTTTTTCAGCCTGAAATGTAAGCTGATTTACTGGCCAGGGGCCACATTTTGTGGAGAGATTAAATACTGCTCAGAGGGAATACTCACATCACCCCTTAGTTAGCTGTGAGCTGTACTCTCTGACTACATACTTTCTTTTTCCCACCCCTAACCTTAGCCTCATCTATAGGAAAGGCATTGTGATTCCAGCTCTTCCCCAGCACACAGGAAAAACTGGGATGCACACAGAAACTAGAGCTAAAATATAGCAAAGATAGGTCATATCTTTGGTAGGTCATATCAGAAGGGTAGAAGGTACCTATGACAACTACTGACTCTTTTCTGTTGTTTTACCGTATGTTTTAAAATGACTTTTGAAAACCAAAAGAAGTCAGAAAGAGATGAAAGTTATATATAAGAGAGAACTAATATTATGAAAGAACTGACTGTCCTTTGGCAAAGAGATAATAAATACAGAAAGAACTCTAATAGAGGAAAGCAGAATTTTGTGTACTTGATTGTTTTCTATAAAGTGGGAATAGCCAGACATTCTCACACCAGAGGAAAAGGAAAACTTGACTATTCCTCACTCACAAAGTGACTCAACCAAGAATCTAATCGAGCTACGAAAAAACAAGAGTATTTCTTGGAAATATCAAGGGAAGTGTTATTGGTGAATGCAAGGAAATATTCAAGTTGTTGTACACATCAGTTAATACCTAATAATGGTATCTGCTGCTTTTATAATTGTTGCTTAAAAAAGATTCTTTCAAACTGGGACTGGATTAAAGGAAAAGCGGAATATCTCATGAGTTATTCTAAAAGACTTCAAGTTGTTTAGACAGCAAGTGAGGATGAAGTGGGAATATGACTGCTCTTGAACAGTGTTCCAGAACACTTCCAGTTTCTGGATGGGAGAACAGCTGAAACAAAATAAAATATATCCATGCAAGAAGAGATGGTTGAAACCTCCTCCTAGGTGCAAGGCTGGTGGGAGAGAGATAACCAACAAGATACTGACTGAGGTTCCAGAGCAGAAATATGGGACCAGCTGAGGAGGCAGTGGATTCTGCAGTGCTGCAAGGTTATGCAGATACATAAATCACAGTGTAACTAGACTGAATTTATTTCAAAAGCTGTCTTTTCTAAATATGACTTCAAAGGTCAACTTGTTAATGTTTCACAAAGCCTTCTATTTGCTTTAGGAAGGCTCACTCCAAGCACCTTAAGCAGACATTCCAATATAGTTAATGAAAATACAGTTGTCTTGTCTTATGAGATATGACAGGAACCAAATTGTTCCATAAGATTGTTTGAACATTTGGAAAAGAAATACTTCTACTCTGGAGGAAGACACACATGTCAGCAGCACCTAAGGAGGAGGACTGAGTTTTCAGATGAAAACTGAGAGCACAGCTACTATGCATGCAGACAAGGACTAGGTTATTCCCATCTGCTTCTCATTTCAAGAGGGGAACATCATTACTGCTCACTACTACTGAAAAGAGGGCAAAAGAATGAGCAAAAGTGAGAAAGGAAGAGTCCTGCAGGTGATGAAGAGGTAAAGGAGGGGAAAAGAGAATTAATGAAGAGAAGGTAAAGGTCCTTTCAACAGGTAGGAGAAACAAGATACTTTGCTCAAAGGAGAGGTTCTAATCCAATTTTTAGCTGATATAAATCAATATATGCAATCAAAGTCTTGCATTTCTCCTCTAGGGCCTCAAAAAAAAGAATATTTTTTACAGCTGGATGACTGAAGCTGTCAGGTTTTCATTATTTGCCAAAGACCATACTGAAGTTAAGGCGTAGTGTCTTGGTTTCCTGGCTATAAGATGAATGTCCTCCCTAATGGATTTATTCCAATCAGAGATGATCTCTACAAGACAGATACTAAAAATAGAGTGTCTGAAGATAGTTCCTGAGATAAAGAGAAACTGGATTGCATTCCCTTCATAGGAAAAAATCAGTAGATGGAAATTAAATATGTCCTCACAGGATTATTTCACACTTTAGGATCTAAGAGCATTATTTTCCTTTCCACTTAGGTTATGGGTGTTTTTTGCCAGTGCTGTTTGCTGTAACTTATGACTTACTGGCAGCCTGTGACAAAGATGTCCTCATTTTGAAGCACATGGTTTTCAAAGTGTTATGAAGTACTAAAAGATGCATCTGCTTGATTTCTGTCTGTGTACCAACCTTGTCTATTTGTAATTGTATTGTGTTTGGGTGGCAAGGGTTTGGTAGCAGAGAGGGCTACAGGGGTGGCTTCTGTGAGAAGCTTCTAGAAGCTTCTTCTGTGTCAAGTGGAGTCAATGCTAGCCAGCTCCTAGATGGCCCTGCTGCTGGTCCAAGGATGAGCCCATCAGTAACAGTGGTAACACCTGTGGGATAACATGCTTAAAAAGGGGGAAAAATGCTGCATGACAGGAATTGCAGCTGGAGAGAGGAGCGTGAGTATGCAAAACAACTCTGCAGATGCCAAAATCAGTGAAGAAGAAGGAGAAGGAGGTGCTCCAGATGCCCGAGCAGAGATTCTCCTGCTGCCTGTGGTGAAGACCATGGTGAAGCAGGCTGTCCCCTGCAGCCCAGGGAGGTTAGTGGTGCAGCAGATGTTCACTCACAGCCCATTGAGATGGATGTCTGAAGCAGGCTGTGACCACATGAGAACCCCGTAGTGGAGGTGGCTCCTGACAGGACTTGTGGAGAGAAAAGCCCACGCTGGAGCAGGTTTGCTGGAAGAACTTGTGACCCAGTGGAAGGGACCTGAGCTGGAGCGTTTCTTGAAGAACTGCAGCCCATGGTAAGGAACAACATTGGAGAAGTTCATGGAAGATTGTCTCCTGCAGAATGAATCTCATGCTGAATCAGGGGAAGAGGGTGAGAGTCCTTCCCCTGAGGAGGAAGGAGCAGCAGAAACAATGCTTGATGCACTGCCTGTAACCTCCAATCCTGGTCCTCCTGTGCTGTTGCAGGGGACGAGGCAGGGAATTCAGGAGTAAAATTAAGTCTAAGAAGAAGGGAGGGATGAAGATGCAAGTATTTCGAGGTTTAGTTTTTATTTCTCATTATCCTACTCTGATTTGATTGGTAATAAATTATTTTCCCCCAAACTGAGTCTGTTTCACCTGTGACAATAAATGGTGAGTGATCTCTCCCTGCCCTTATCTCGACCCATCAGCCTTTTGTTATATTTTTCTCTCTCCTCTCCAGTTGGGGGGAGGGAGCATTAGAGCAGCTTTGGTGGACACCAGGGTCAAATCATCACAGTAATTAAGGGAAAAAAAAAAAATTTAGGATCAAGAACTAAGTGAAAGAAAGTTTAAATATTATAATTCTTGCTAATGAATTTAATTTTATCTTGTGCTTTGAATCCTTTCTCTTCTCTAGCTTTCATGCAACAGTATTCTGTTTATTCCTGTTATGTTAGATCTCTAATGCTTTTTTTAACAAACTATATAAAAGATATTCAAATGAAGCAGAAAATTCAAGATGTGCTTCTGCTGCCTTTTGGGTAAGGCTCTGCAGAGGTTTTTGGTTCCCTTTTCCTTGATTTTCCTTTGGAGACAGGGACTGTCTGATGTACCTACAGATTCCAGTGCACTGTGCTTTGTTTCTACACTCAGCTGAGAGAAAAGCCCGTCCTATGCTATCTGAGGTATTCTCTCTTATGATCCTTTTAGTTGTATTTTAGAATTTTGCCTTTGCATTCAGCAAAACCAGTCTCTGGAGGACATAAAATTTTCCAATGCTTGTGTTTTCATACCCTTACAGATTTCCAAGCTGCTTGTGGTTTTGTGGCCCATTTTACTTTACAACAATGCTGTTGTGCAGAAACTTTTCATTCTTTCTAGAGCTCCGAGTGCTCTCCCACACAAGGCTGATCAACAACTACCTTGTCAATAAAAATATAAGCAAACTTTGCAAAGAGTTCTCATAAAGTTCAGCTTGGTTAAAACAGTTGGGATGTTTTAAACCAAAGTTTATGCACACTATGATCAAGTATTTTTAAAACTAGAAAGGCAATTACGAAAAGGGATTCACTGGTAAAGGACATTCCTCTTTAAAAAAGAAAAAAAAGACTGCTTAGGTTTAATCTGGGAGCTTTAACACAAGGAATCATGAACCATCTGGCCCGATGACTTGAGTGCCCATAGTTCTGAAATCTGAAACACCTATCCTAGCCTAAGATGTCATAACAGCAGAGGAGTACTGACATTGCTTTGTGGCTGTGTTACCTCAATCTCATGGTGTGATAATTCTTCCTTCTTGTATTGGCAAAGGTCCTTATTCGATAATCAAGAGTGGAATCCTCTGAGCGCAAGGGTGGAAACAGTCTGGGGAGGTCCTTGTATGGGGTTGACAGAGCTCTACCATGACAGTAACATCAGGTTCATGTGGATCCTGTAACTAAACCACTAACAGAGCCAAGTGGTGTGTGTATGTTAGTCTTTCCAGTACTAAGCACAATTGCTACTCTGTTTTATACAGGAAAATAATTTATTTGCAAAAGGAAAATTAGCAGCAGTTAATGGATTGCTCAGTAAATAGCCTGGAGGATCCTGAATGAGTCAGGGTTTTCCAGAAGCATAACTCTAGTACACAAAACTTCTTTACAATTCATAGCTCCTCCACTATCCACTTTTTTTTTTTTTTCAGACCTTCAAGATTAATGTCAGGAATTCTTATAAACTGGTTATTTACCCTGTTTCCTACAAACTCCTGGGGAAGAGATCATGTGCTTTCTTCTCCAGTAAGATCACTTTGTAGATCTGGCAACTGTTCTCTTTCATGGCATCAGTTTTGGTAAGTACCATCCTTCCTCATCCTTACACAGTCTTCAGAATTAAATCTGATTTGTAAGTGCAGTCTCACTGGGTGTTCAGTAACAGGATGTTCAAAGCTAACACTTTGTTAGGTCTGTGACTTGCTCATGGTAGTAAGTCAATGAAGCAGTGTTGAGATTTCCAAGAAGATGATGCTGATGTTTAGAATCCTGCTTTACTCTTGCTTTTGCAGCAGTGATGTAGTATATGTCAACTGAGTTAGTAAGGAGTCAAGGAATAAGGTTGAAAGTATTTTTGTAAAAAGTATCATTCCCAGGTCATCCAATTTCAGTCAGCCTGCCATGTGCAGAGACAACTTCACTGGATCAAGTTGCTCAAAGCGTCATCCAACCTTGCTTTGAATACCTTCAGGGATGGGGCAGCCACTTCTCTGGGCAACCTGTGCCAGGGCATCATCACCCTCTTGTTAATATCTAATCTAAATCAACTTTTTGATTTAACTGCTTCATGAAGGGAGACCCAGAATTACTTAATTGTTGCATCATCGTATTGTCTACTGAGAAACTGGCTCTATAGCAGTTTCTTTGTCAAAACAAGCAGCATATTGAAGAAGTTACTTCATTATTTCAAGTAACATTATTTTATTACCTACATGACGATGGTGGTCATAGTAGAAACACAGTAGGAACCGGTACAGTAGAATGGTTGTATTGAAAGTCTGAGAGAAACAAAATTGCAACTACAGTTGCTTTGTTTTGTCCTTTATTTTGTCTTATAAAATGTAATTTGGAAAATTTATGTGAAACTCTCTTCTAAAAAAAGCTTCTTTTATGTCAATGAGAGGTATTATTAATCACAATTACAGCAGATCAATTTTTTAAAGTTGTAGGCAATCACAGCGTGGTTTCTGTTCCATGATTTTAGAATCATGTAAATTTTCTTTGCTATGAAGATATATTAACTTCTTTTTCATACAAGACACATGCATTAATAAGTTGAATGAAAAGCAGGAATTTCCCAGCTAGAACTGAACACTGAGCACTTAAACTGGCACAATGAATGCTTGCTTATAACTTTTGTGCTGTGGTCTGCTGCATTCCTAAGGAAGAATCTGAGCCCTGACTAAAAGCAGAGATAAATGGTCTCAGCAAAAGGATGGAAAGTGGCTATTCAATGCAAATAAAATACAATCAAAGATGAAGCAGTAGAAGAGAGGGTCTGAGGCTGTCAAAGGTATTTTCTTTCACTGAATTACACCACCATGCACTAGAGAGGAGGAGGAAGTTTCTTCGGAATACAGGCACCCTGCCATGTTTTGAAGCTTTCAATTACAAACTGGAAGAACTTCTAGATGTTGTCTGTTTATGGTTTACTCAATCTGTTTGTTTTCAAATTATTTTTCTCTTTTTAACAAGAAATGGTCATTTCTTTTATGCAAAGAGTGACTCTGCAAATGATTCTGTAATTCTTGCTCTTACTTGCATAAGAGCTTAAAAGTGCCATTAGCTTTAGAAGGACATGTCAAATTGAGTATGGCTTCTTTAGAATGAGACTCAGTTACCAGAGGGGTGCAGTTGACACACCAAAAGGTCGGGATATCATCCAGAGGGACTTGGACAAGCTGGAGAACTGGGCCTGTGTGAACATCACGATGTTCAACAAGGCCAAATGCAAGGTCCTGCACCTGGGTTGTGGCAATTCTTGTTTCAGAACAGGCTGGGGGATTGCATGGGAGCAGCCCTGCAGAGAAGGACCTGGGAATACTGGTGGATGAAAAGCTGGACGTGAGTCAACAATGTGCACTCGCAGCCCAGAAGACCAACCCTATCCTGGGCAGCATCAAAAGAAATGTGGCCAGCAGGTTGATGGGAGGGGATTCTGCCACTCTGCTCAGCTCTGGTGAGGCCTCGGGGTCCTGCATTCAGTTCTGGAACTCTCAGCACAGTAAGGACAGGGAGCTGATGGAGTGGGTCCAGAGGAGGCCATGAAGTTCATCTGAGGGCTGGAGCATCTCCCATACGAGAACAGGCTGAGAGAGTTGGGTTTTTTCAGCCTGGAGAAGAAAAGGCTCTGGGGAGACCTTATAACAGCCTCCCAGTACTTAAAAGGGCTTAAAGGAAAGCTAGGGACAGAGTTTTTAGCAAGGCCTATTGTGATAGGACAAAGGGTGATGGCTTTAAAAAAAGGGAGGGTTGATTTAGACTGGATATAAGGAAGAATTTTTTTACAGTGAGGGTGGTGAAACACTGGCACAGGTTGCCAGAGGAATAGTGGAGGCCCCATCCCTGGAAACATTCAAGGTCAGGTTGGATGTGGCTCTGAGCAATCTGATTGAGTTAAAGATATCCCTGGTCCTGCAGAGGGGCTTGTACTGGATGACCTGTAACTTTCCTTCACAACCCAAAGGATTCTAGGATTCTGTAACAGGACAAACCGTGCTATTATCTTTCAAAGGACAGTCATGTCTAGTTGATTATGGCTTTTTTTTAGAATGAGACCCAGTTAACAATTTTCATCACGGTTCTAATCAGTAGAAGCAAACCCAAGTTATCTGTGTTAGCAGGTAAACACAAATTAGACCTAAGCCACAGGATAGTTCTAGAATGGTTTTAAGAATAAATTCTTTATCTTCATTTAAATCAGCATGGTAATGGTATAAACCAACACATGTATTTGATTTGGGTATATTTTCCGTTCTGGACCACCTCATATTCTTTCTTAAGAGCCAAGAGTGAGTGATCTCATATTATGGCTTTCCAAATGGTGCTAATTAAGGACTTTTCCTGCCAGGTGCTCAGCATGCTCTTCTCCTATTGCTTTCAGTTGTGGTTGAGGGCCTGTTGCATTCTCTGGGATAAGACCTTATTGTTTATGAGTTTAAGTTAGCATTGCCAAAAGGAGTATGGCATTAGGAAAGAAACTACACTGAGGTTTGCTTTGGGCTCCCTTGCATTAACTGGGCTTTTTTTCTTTATTTCTTGGGAATATCAAAGTCTACATCTGGAAAACATCAGTGTGACATATAAGTACTGTCAGACCACTAATTTCACAGAAGAGTCATTATATACAACTTGTGGGAAATCAGTTTTATGTTAAAGGAATAAGGATCTAAAGTCTCCTACTGACTTAAGAGCACTCTGGAGCAGTAACCAACTCTGCTTTCCTTCTTGTAATGTGATCCAAGCTCTGTTTCAAAACTCAGTGTTGTGGCCAATTAATTATTAGTGTAGTTTCCTGATAAAGCCTCAAACAGGCTAATCCTTGGATATAATACCATGCACAGTTATTACTGACAGCTTCCTTTGTTTCTGACAGCAGTGCCTTTTACTTTCTGTTAAGAAAAACCAGATCAGAAATGTGAAATGTAGGTGGCTGATTTTTTTCATCAAATTGTGTATATGAGGCACCTGGGAATGAATGTTTTCTGCTTTAAATTTTTCAGCCAGAGAACGACTTGAAGATAGTATAATTACAAGGGAAAACCTTTGTTACCCTTTGGGGTCCCAGTCTGTATCCAGAGAACCAAGTCCCTTTCAGGACTGAGATGGGTAAGACAGGAGAGATGAAGGCTTTCTGGTATTCATGATTAGATGTGCCAGAGTCCAGAGCTCAGGAGACACCCTTCCAGCTGCTGTGGGTTAGCCAGCAGGAGCTGGAGAAATGAGCAGCAGAGCTGTGGTAAAGTCAGTTCTGAAGCTTAATGGGTGGATTATTCCTTCTGTTCTCCAGTATCTCTGGAAGGAAGAGGCTTTCTATGTGTTTAGTGAATACTGGAAGATAGATAAAGCTCTTCTATTTCCCCAGTCATGGAAAAATATTTTTTTCTTGAAGAGAAATGCAGTAGAAGAGCAGATATTTTGATGCCTGTGGTATCCTGTACTTTCTTGCAGGATTTAGGATTCTATTTCGGCATTTCCAAATTATCATGAGGGGAGGTACCTATTTCAAAGGCTGCTTATGACAGCTTGCAAAAAATATCTAGTGCTGATGTGCCTCTGATAAAAGGAGTATTTCCCTTTCTCAAATGGAGAAGGGTTTTTTCAGTTTTTTTCCTTTTTTTATTTTCATGCCTCTTTTTAAATGGAAAAGGATGTTTCCATTTTAGATGGAGAAGAAAGAAGGAATTGTTCATCCCTTCGTGAGTGGGTAGTGCTGCAATGCTGCTCTATAAAACACAAATTTGTATTTCCATCTGGTTTTGTAAGTGCCAGCCCTCTGTGGTTCAACTGTTTGAATTTCTTTAGAATGATGCTGTTAAACATAGTAGGGTGCTTTTTTTCCCCTGAGATAGCACAGAAAGAACAGTACATCACTTAAAAGACTCCTCTCCTCTTCTAGTATCCGTGTGAAACTGCATCTTCTTAATCAGCTGATTTTGAACAGAGCATCTACAAATCTGCAAAGCATCTGCTAATCCTCCAGGACTTGAGCTGTATTTTAGGATTTATCTTTTATCCTTTTGCCGTGAACTGTGATTAAACGAAAGCAAACAAATTAAATAGTCTTGGGGTGAAATTAAATGCTTCAAAGAATGGTCTTGCAGGAAGTGATGTTTCCTGTGGTGCAAATGGCAGCCTTGCTTTACTGTGTACAGTTCAGTTGCTATAGCAGAAAGGTACTAGGAAGTGCAGGACTGCTTGAGATCCTGTTGTTTTGGCTCAGATATAGAACAGCAAAATCTTTGGACAACAGATGTAATTAAAGATCTGGTGGTGGTTCTGAAAAATAATGGTGCCAATCCTTCATCTCCAGTGGCTAAGGGCAGACATCTGTACAATTACTAAAGAGAAATGGATGCTCTATATTTGAAATGCGAGATACACTTACAAAAATCATAGAATCATAGAATCATCTGGTTGGGAAAGACCTCTGAGATCATTGAGTCCAACAGTACCTGTCCACTTACTAAGCCATGTCCCTCAGAAACTCATCTACAAATCTGTCTATGTGCTTACCTTTTATTCAAGCACAGGGAAAGTTAGCTACATTTTACCTACCCTACAGGAATGTGCAAATTCAGATGCTCATAAATAGCAGATATGTGCTGTTTTCTTGCAACTTGATTGAGGATCTTGCTAAGAAATTTTTCACATCACTTTTAGTGTTTCATATTCAACACTTCATCATGCAGTTACCTGTGGGGCTGTAACCTGGTGCTGTAACCAAAGGTGTTTGAATTTCCAGCCTTATTTAAACCAGCCTAGAGTGACTGTGCTGTATGGCTCAGGGTGAGCCTTGGGTACTGCAATCCTTGTTAATAAGTCCTTGTTAGACCACTCCAGTGGTGAAAAAAACGATTTTATTTCTTGTAATGATGGCTTGAGATGATCTTCTTATGTCTTATTCTACTGTGCTTTGTCTTGCTGCCTCAAGTCATTCTCATTTTGCACAGTTAAAAATGTTTTATCCACAGCATTAATCCAACTTCTTAGACGTCAAGCTGTGATTAGGTGAGCACGATAATTGCTTTGTGAATGATGTCCTAATAAAATATGAAAAGTAAATTCACATTAAATGCTCTGACCAAAACATAACTTTGAATTGCAAATGACAGAAAGGCCATGTTGCAGAATCCTCACAAAGCACAGGGAAAATTTGCAATGACAGATGTATAAGATGAGTCATAATAAATTTCTACAAGTGAGTATAGAATGAGTTTCGCTGAGCTAATAAAGACAGCAGGAAATTGAGAACTGTAAAATTCAAAGTTTAATGATTAGATAAATGAAAGAGTTTTGCAGTGACTCTCTATCACTGCATTACCAGAACAGTTGTTAAAAGCTATTCTCATATCACTGTATAGTAAGCTTCACACAACAAAGGAATTACAACAGAGCTGGCTGGTCTCTGTTAGTACCTCTGAGTAAGGTAAACTAAAATTATCACACTGAGATTTTTCCCATTTATTTATTTAGTTAGTTTTCAGATCCTAGAAAAAACTTAGTCATACCTGCTCCCCTCCAGACTGTATTTAACTACATTGCATCTCTAATCTTGAGTCTGCTTTGGAAAGAAAACCATAGAATTGTTCAGGTTGGAAAGGACCTCCAGATCAAGTCCAACCATAATAAATACATTGCTGCATGAAGGTAGGCAGGTTATTCTTTTGATGTAGCTTATTCATAACAACATTTGCATTCTAAAATCATTTTAAATTCATAAGTAGTATTAATTTCTGGACTTGCACTCTGTTTGAAGCCAGCATGGAGAGCTTCAATGAGCAAGCATGGGTTTCTATCTGCTACGACTTCAGCGGTGTTGCAACATTCCTGTTGTATAATCCAAATGCTCTCATAGGTGATAAATACATCTGCGTGGCAGGGAAGGATTAAAGTTGTCTGGGGAAGAGCAGTTTAGCCAAAATATTGAGTAATTAAGCAGGGCAACCCCTGATTTCCTGGAACAAGGTGTAGTGATGCATTTTTTTTTTAGGCACCATGCTGTAATCTGAGAAGATCAGCACTGCTGGATTGATCCAGTCCAAGAGCTACAATGAGAGAGAGAGCACTGCTGTGCTCTCTGGTGCCTCAATGAGCCTGGCTTTAGCTCCAAGAAGCTGTATCTGGCCCGCGTTACGAGTATGGTGTATGTTTGTACATGAAAACATTAAGGTGCAGTAAAACATTTCTGGAAGCTTTTCCTAACCTTTCAGTTTAAAACAGTGTTTTATGATTCTGATTCCACTTTCTTTCAGAAGTAGAATCTTATTTCTGGTAATATCATTGGGAATTGGACCCAAGTTAGTATGCGTGTTGTTCTGCTGCAGTACAGCTTATAACTAAGCTCTGCTGCTGAAAGACAATGTGTAAAGCACTGTTTAAGACACAAACATCTCAAATACCTAATGTTTTCACATATCTGTAAAAGGCTCATGGGCTACCTAGGTCTGCATTTGGAGGGAAGATCTCTGTACAAAGGTCTGCAGCATTTTCATGCCCTCAAGTGAAGAAAGCTGTTTTTTTTTTTCCTGGGAGAATCTTCATGCTGAGGAATATTGTGTACACTTCATGATCTGTTAGAGAATGCAGATGAGTGCCCATACAGGTTTATCGTCCGAAGATGGGACTGAGGTGGAATCTAGGTACCTACTTCAGAACTCTGCAGATATTTCTCTCTGCATCATTTGATTTCCTCCTTTGAGAGGTTTACTGATCAGACAGGATGCGTTGGCCACTCTCTGCTAGATCTGTTTATGGTGGCCGTTGTTTCTGGAACTCATTTGTTTGATTAGCCACAGATAAAGTAGCAGTGTTTCTCCTCCAGGATATGAAACTTGATATATAACATGTGGAGTAACTTCAGGGCACGGGTCCAAGGGACCTTGGCTGCATCAAGTGCAGGACGTTACTGATGTGTCCTGGAATTTGATTCAGGGCAGCTTCTGGGAGAATTTGCCAAAGCTGGTGTCTGACAGAAAACTGAGTCTGTGTGTAAGGAACATACACCTCATGTGCTGTTCTCCTCCGACCAGCAGTCACCTCTGTCTTCACCCACTGCATCTCCTGTTCCTCTTATCCTCCCCAGTGTGCAACACTCTCTGCTCTCTCAACACGATGCCTTCCCTCACAGCCACTGCCTGCACAGCATCCTGACACAGCCGTGCCGGTTGTGCCTCGCTCTTGGCAGCAGTGCTGGAGAAGAGATAGGGGTGGTCTGAAAGGAGATGGATCTGGCTGTTTTCCAAAGGTCTGAGTCTTTGAGCTCTTAATACCATCAGTTCCTAGGAATTCCTTTTCTTTGAATGGATTTTATGATCTAGGCCACGGGTGGGGAGGTTTCTGGAGGCTCTTTCCTGGAACTCCTCCTGGCTGCACAAGAAGCCAGTTTCACAGTTTCACAGTTTTCTGGTTGCTTTGGATTCAATCTGGTGGGCCTAATTCTTTCCATGACTGTGTAAGGATCTTTGAGAGATAACCTGGGGGACAATGTCCCAAAATTTTGTTTTATATATTATGAACTTAATTCAACAAAGCATCATGATTACTTTTGACTGTGTCTTAAAATGAATACATACTTGATGCTTTGGTGGAGAAAGGCCCACAAAAGCACCTTAGGTATGGTGCTATGGTTAAACCTGGCTTGGTCCCCCTATCTGCTGTGTCAATTTATTTCCTGGGCTTGGGTGGGGCACTGTTTTGTTGCTTCTGTCCCCTGTGTTGGGGAATGTTCTGTGCACATATCAAGCCAATAATTCCCTGCCTTCCTGTAGCTACAGAAAGTCTGCTTGGGTATCACAGGTGCTGAGTGTGCAATGATGAGAGTCCCAGAATGTTGGGATGGGCAGCAAGATATCAGAGGCACGACTGCTATCATTAAGCATATTAGTCATTAGTTTTTTATTTATGAAATAATTGAGACACTGGAAACATGAATCTTGGCTATATGGCTGAGTAGGGAAAAAAGTTACCCTGTGGTTAATACAAATGATGCAAAAGTTTTCTTATTGGTGTTATTTAAAATATTATTAGACCCCAGTTTTTAGAACTTCATAAACTCTGTATAGGAGATACAATGATACAACTGTTACTGGGGTGATTAATTGCATACTCCTGGCTGGATCAGGCCTGAAGCTGTGCTCTGTGTATTGTGGAAGTTGGAATTCAACTCCATTGAGGGGAAACACCCCTCTGAAAAGTTAGGTTTCTTTTGAACAGTGAAGCTGTTATGTGGAGAAAGGTCTGTTTCCTATTTTTCTACTGTAGTCTATTTTTACTGCTATGTTGCTGTTTACTGTAAACTATTCAGCCTGCAGCTCTTTTATTGGTATCAAAAAATTTACTGAATTTTACCTGCTTTCTCCTCAGCTTGTCCTTCACTCTCTCTGTCCCTTCATCTCCAATAAATCTCCATCTGTCATTGCAAACATATAAGAGGAGAACGATGATGAAACAATTCTTTCCTATAAATGTAATTGCACTTTTCAATTCTGAGAAAGAGCTTTCTTCTAATAAAAATTCACTTGGTCTTGAAAAAGCTTAGAGATGATTAGTTGTATCTTTGTTCATCAAGACTTTCAATTGCAGTAATGAATTGATTTTTCATTGTTGTGTATGAAAACAAACATTTAAAGATGGAGCTACACAGGAAACCTTGTATTCATGTTGGTATGTGTCAGTAACAGGACTTCAGTTGTCCTTTCCAGCTTGAGATCTTAAATCTCATTACTCTAATTCGTTGTGATACAGAGGCTAACGGAGCCAAAAATGACTTGCTAAAGTCATAGGTGACACCAGCAAGGGACATAAATATTTCAGAGATTTGGACTAGATTTTAGGGTTCCTTTAGAAAGATTTGCGGGTCAGCTTCCCAATTCCTCCACCTTCAGTCTTAGTGTTCAGCTGGGATTCAAGGCTTTTTAGTACTCTCACCTGTGTGAACTCAGATTAGTTACAATGACAAAATTCTTGTCAAGGAGTGAGAAAGTACTTGAGCTTGTGTGATGTATGTGTCTAGGTAAAACTATCAGATAATCAGTTTTTAAAAATTGGTGCAAATACCTTTTAATCATTCATGGACTTATACACTGTGTATATTGTTTCATAACTGTTTGTGAGTAAAATGTCTCCCATGTCTCCCATCCATATAATGTAATGGACTGTTGAAAGATTTGTTCATGGTAATGAATGAAAATGAGTGCAATGAATTTTACAGCTCAAATGTTGGTTGATCATAATGAGTTCAAATGTAATCTTGAATGTTTCTAACTAGACTGAGAAGATGCCATTTGTCTCAGCTGGAGCAGTTGGTTTGGATTGGTCACCATTTGAAGACTGAATTCACAAAGTATTTATGAAGTCCTTGAAAAATTCAGTAACTATTTCCACTGGTACTTCTGCAACCAAGAGAAAGATTCTGCATCCATCAAACTGCAGCTCCATGGAAAAACGAAAAGATAAAAAAATCACTTGCTGGTAACATGCTCTAATAGCTAAACATTTTAGTTTTTATATTGCAGCCATTTGAGTAAAGTAAGAATATTTTATTTTTGAAAAACATGGGAATGGAAAATAAGTGAAAGCAAATTTTCAGCTGTAGAAGTGAAGCTTTGTGATGGAAATTTAGAATGTCAAGTCCATGCTCTCAAAAATTGGCTTGTTGCCTCATGAAATGATATTGGGATTTATCGTTTCTCATTTCAAAAAAACAAGCCATTATCTAGAATGTTCCTTTTCCACCTTGTTCTAAAAGCTCATTTTCTACTAAGTGCTAAACCAATTTTTATAGCTACTCAGTGGTTCTCTAAATCTCTAATTCTGCAAATATTTTGTACGTGTTTAACCTCAGGCATGTAAGGAACTGAGTTGAATAGCTTGAAGATAAGTGGGTTTGTAAACACTTTTACAGTTTTTTCCATGGGGATTTCAATGGAAAGCTAGGAAAGACTTCAATAAAAAAATAAGTTATTGAAGCAGATGAAGAATCATGATTTCATTGCACTTGCATCCTGTAAGCATAATGTGCTGCACATTGAACATTTCCTTCAAGGAAATTCAGAACTTAAGGATGACTTTGAAATCTTTTTATTCTCTTTGGCAGTAGCTTCATGTACCTTACTAAAGGGCTATTGTGACTCACTCATCTCTTCATATTTGTGATGCCTTACACAAGTTAGTTACACAAGATAACTGTACGATGCATAGAATAAAAGTCGAAGCTCTTTTTGAGGTTAGGCTATTAATAGTAATAAGTTAGAGGTGGATTCTCTGTGTTGCACATCCTAACCACCTTGATTTACTCCTGTAGGATTTTATCTTTTCCTTTTCTTTAACAAGCACATATCTTTCATATCTATATGTGTTGAATCAATGGTCCCCTTTCATTGACTGAATTTATTTTTTGGTTTCAGGTATTTAGCTTTGGATTTACCCAGGTTTGGCAATGGTTCAGTCTTGGAGAAGACCTATGGAGAGGTCAGCAAGATAACAGAGAATTATATTTTCCTTTGTTAGGTTTACTGGGTTCTCAATAGAAAATTAGTGTCAGACATCTATATTTAATTTTGCTGCTTTGTGTCAAAAATAGGAATTTGAAACTAAATTATTAACTACAAGTTATTGTGCTGGCCTGTCCTTCTGCAGTCTTAAGACCCGGGTAATTCTCTTCATGGTCAAGCAATAAAGCAGAAAGAGAGGCAACATGCAGGGCAATTGTCTGCATTAAAGGGGGAATTGTGCTGTGGCTGTTGTTGGAGTGAGTGGATAAAGAGCAATGTAAATAGCTGTTCTATTTAAGATAGAATCTAAATAATGGTGGTAATCACCACTGGAGTTATCTGTGAAACAAGAAGATCAAAGGAGTGAGGAGAGTGTGCCTTTCTGCAGTCTCCCTTAGCCATATACAGAAAATATTTTGCTTTTTATAGTTTGTGCAGCTTAAAAACTTGAAATTTCCAGCAAGGAGACTGAAAGAAGCACAGCCAGTTAGCCTGAAATGTGAATTTGTGTAATATAAGCTTCACTGGAAAGCAGAAAAATTGTACGAGCCCCTCATTTTTCATTCATCAGTTTTCATTCAGTGGTAGGAGGGAAGAATTTGAAATGGTGGCAAATCAGCTGACTGGGCAATTCAAGTCGTCCTCCACATTGGTCAAAAAAGCCTTTTAAGAGAGAGCAGAAGAAAATCTCTTTGAGGACAGCAAGAATCACAAGATATTACTCTATTGCTGTAGTAGGTATGGATTTTCACAGGCATGAGCAAGTATTACAGAGTACTGTGTAAGAGTAGAAGTAGAAAGAGTACAGACTCCACAATTCTTCATCTGTTCTGAAAAGTATCTGAGAGGAAAGGATGCACATTTTTCCTACTTGCTGTGAACATTACTCATCTAGTCCTGAACTCTGCAGTAATTGCACTGACTTTGTATTCTCCCACATCAAGTACTGAGTTACTGTACCGGGAATTCCACAGATCTCGGGGTTGCACTCAATAAAGTAATCACTGCAGTCTTGTTAAATTCAGTGGGTTCTTGATAAGATTTAGCATTTCTGTTAGCAAATCTTTAACAAGGTGATGGTGTATGGATTAGAGAACACAGCTCTCATCCTTGAAAGGCAGCTGTGTTGACCCTGTCTTACAGGCACTGACCAAAGAGCTCAGAAAATGCAGGATGACAGTGATGGTCCAGTAAGTGGCCACGTGCCTGAGCAAGACAAAGCTGAGGAGGTGATTTGAGTCATAGGCACATATCTGAGTCACAGTGCCTCCTGGGGTGATTGCTGAGATCTCCTGAAGTTTATGCCCTAAAGCAAGCATTGTTTTTCTGCAACTCATTGACCCAGTAGCTGCAGAAGTTAATATTATTTTGTCTTTTCTTACTGTCAGTTTTGCAGGGCTTCTTTTCAGAAAACAACTTTGCTGTTGTTGGGAAAAGGTGGGTACAGTGTTATTTGAAATAAATTTTCAGGTGTCAAAGGCAGATGTTTCTCTAAAAATTTTAAGTGCTAAAAGCAATATATGTGTTTTCAAATTGGAAATGAATACTTTCATTTGCATAAGAGAGGGGAACCTAATGTGGAAGTGAGATATAAACTGATTTGTACCTAGACAGGCAAATTGTCCAGAGATTAAGAGTCAACTGTAAAGATGAGGAAAGAAAAAGAAATGCTGAATTGTTTTACTAGAAAGCTGAAGTATAATATTTCATGTTAGTCTGATGACAGTGTTCCCAGTTGTTGAATTCGCTCCACAGTTCATGTGTAGCTCCATTTGTTAATAAAGCTACTATTTATTTATTTATTTAGTTATTTATTTAACAACTGAAATAGAGTCAACAACTCACTGGAACAGGTTGTCCAGAGAGGTTGTGGCTGCCCCATCCCCGGAGGTATTCAAGGCCAGGTTAAATGGGGCTTTGAGTAGCCTGATCCAGTGGGATGTGTCTCTGCCCATGGCAGGGGTGTGTGAACTGGGTGGGCTTTAAGGTCTCTTCCAACAGAACCCATTCTATGATTCTATGATTCTAAGTCATCGTGGAGATACAATAGTAAACAACTTGGTGACTTTCCACTCTCCTTACTTATCCTGTTAGTGCTGTTCTCCTTGTGGTTGTTATCAGGGGCAATATTAATAATACCAGGAATACACCTGGGATCTGCTACAGGCAAAAAAGGAAAGAGTGCCTGATGGTGTGATGGTTTCAGGCAGTGTAACCATAGATAATCAGTCTGAGGAGCTGTCTACCCAGTAAAATAATGGTGTGAGGTAAAAAGGCTTCGTGTACACAAAGTAGTTTAATCTAATTAGCATGGCTTACAAAATAAGTGCAGAGATGTGGTAACACATGTTTTGCCATGTGTCAGAAGCAAGGCTGTGGATTCGATACTCCTGGAGAGCTTCTATTGTCCAAGAGTAGCCAGCACTTGTTGATGTCTGTGGCTACATCTTCAGGGATGTGACAGTCAGATGAAGCAATTCTAAGTCAGCTGTGTTTTTCTGAGTAATGATGAAGCCAATAGAATGGTTTGAATTTTTTCATATGCTGCGGGATCTATTGTGCTGTGTTCCTCTGATGGCTTGAATTGTATTTGATTGCTGTTGGGGGGCTTCTGATAATATTTTAAAATGATTGTGTGATGCCTGTTTTTGTTATAACATGTGATTAGAGCCCTTGGTCAGTGGCTTTTTTTCCATAATCATCACAGAACTGTAGCTCTTGATCTCACTTCTGCCATTTTGAAACACACTTAAAACTATGTTAATTACTTAGGTTCAAGCTATGACAAACACTCACTTGCCGTGATAAAAGGTACCAGTCACCAACTGGATTAAAAAGGTTATACTTCTGTGATTTGAGGTATTAGCTGCTCCCAAGTCCTAGGCTCACTCCAAACACATGACAGGTAGAGACAATGCAATTTTCTACTGCTCTGACCATGGACAAAGTTTGAAATAATGAACCAAAATGTACTTTCCTGCTCCAAACAAACTGAGCTCTGTTTACTCTTAGCACCCTTGTGGGATTCTGGACACAGCAGGCAGGACAGACCAACATAAAGGGTTTGTTCCTTTCCTTCTATTTGGGATTTACTTGGTTAGAAAGAAGCAATTTATCTGCTGAGACTGATATGAGGAACTGGTCCTGGATCATTGTTTCAGGTCCACATTGTTGTTTGCATATTGAAAGTTTGCTTTGCAGCCACAGGCTTTGACAATTTTTTTTTGATGCTATCACATATTTCATGTCAAAGTCTCCAGGACATTGTCCCTCTTGTACACAATACTTATTCTTTGCTTGTACAAAAAATGTGTAGTTTTTACTCTAATTACCTAATTCTTAGTGAAGAATAAATGAGAAGATGAATTATTCTTCCTTTTTTTGAAAAGAAAGTCTTCCCTCAAATTTTGTTTTAAATGCATGTAATCTATCCTTCTCTATCTTCTGCCTAAATTTCTTTCTACGTCCAGTTTTGTCTCGTACCCAGTCCCTTCTGGGAACAGAAAGAATTGCTTCTTTCATTTCACTATGAATACTTGAATAGTCTAATATATTCCCTTTTCCAATATATTTCAAGTTTTAGAAAAAGGGTTTTAAAAAGCAAAATGATAAGTCTGTGTTTCTCTCCATAGCAGCAATACTTGCTTGCATTTACTATTTTAAACAACGTTTTCCATATTTAAAGTTCTTTTCACTCTGTGGGACAGGACACAGTGTTCCCTTCTTACTAACCTGCTTCTTAGGTGGTGATATATTAGAGACACATTTATAGCAATATATTAAAATTAATATGGTGGATAAAAAGAAATGATGAATTACTTACCATACAACAATATTTGAAAGTTGGTCAAAAAGACCTTTTTAAAAAAGGGTCTTTAAGAGCAAAAAATGTGTTATCAGAATAATAACTATACATCCCTAAATATTTGTAATATATTTAGATATGTTATAAATGTATTTATATGTGGTTGGGTTATCCATTGCTAGGTCACTAATTCCATAATTGTCACAGGTAGAACAAACGGAATTTCCAGGGCTGACAGCCTCATTTGCTCACTGAATCCTAGAATTCCATGTGATACTTGGCTTCAGGCAGTGGATTTCACACTTCAGTTTGGAGAGTGGGAAGTTGTAAATGCTAAGTTTGAATGAGTTTTATGATCTGTCCAACTCCACAGGAACAAACGCTGAAGGGATCTAGCGCAGATCTACTCCTGCATAAGACATCCTTCTTGGACCAGAGATGGCAATTAAACAACTCTCTGGCCCCTCACTCTTCTTGATTCAACTTCTCTGCCAGTCAAGCAGGTAATGTAACATCTCTCTTACCTTATCAAAGTAAACGTGCCCAGATAACTCTAACCACTGTGGATTTTCCTTGATGCTAATCATGGAGCACCTAGTAGCAAGCTTCTTCCCCACTACAGGACCCAGTGCCCCAACAGGCAGCTGGGGCAGGTGTCTCATACTGGTCCTGATGGACATGAAACGAAGTATAAGCCCAACTTTAGCTTCTTCACTAGGCTGATTCAATCATGGCTTGCTGCAGCCCCAACTATGCTGCTCAGCTCTCTGCATTTGCACTGCTTTTCTCCTCTGGCATGATTGAGGAGTTGGTGTTGCATGAGCTGGTACAAGTGAAGAAATTTGTCTCCAAAATTTGCCTCGGACATTTGAGTTGAAGTTATGCCTTTCTGGGAAAAAAATGTCTGAGCACTTGGAGATATATTGCAGGTCCCATAGGCCAGCACTGAAAGCTAGGAGAGATCACATCTCCTCTAGTCAAGAATGGAAATGTCAAGCCCACAACAGAAAACTGAAAAGCAGTTGCTGAAACTGTGTTCATAAAGATTCTGTAGAAGTTGTTATCTTCATTGACAATATTTTCTCCAATGATGAAATGATGCTATCAGTACAGAGTACAGTATGAAACTAATTTTCATTAGCAATCATCCTGGCATTTACCTGGCTGTGCTCAAAGAGATTAAAACATGATACAGAAATGTACTCTGTGCAAACTGATTAAAAGAATGAATCTGAGGTTTGGCTTCTCCTGCTGACAAGTCCTGTTGTACCGCAAGACTGTTGCTTTGTCAATTATAAATACACCAGAAGAAAATGAGTCTTTAACCAATCAATTTGAGACACATGCATTTTGCAGCTTGCAAAGGAATTCTATCCACCTTGTGTTTCTGTTTTACTTTCCTTGTTGTGTTCAGTATAATCCATGAAAGCACTGTTTTAAATCATCTATTGTTGCAGAGAATTCCTGGATGAAGAATAGTGTGAATGGCCTAGAAATCTGTAATTGTTCATCCTGCACAGACTATGGATTTAATTCTTTTCTAAGGCCTGTCCAAATGTAAGTGTTTGACTGTGGCTTGGTACTTGTTAGGAAAACGTCCTCATGGATTGAGGTTGGTAGTGTAAGGTGTAGGTGTCCTGTCAGATACACCATACTGGTCTTGATAGCACTGGGAGCTGGGAGTCACAGGATACTGTTAGGACAGGTCCTCCTCTGGATTCTCAGCTGTAGATTTGTTCTTTTCTACATGCAGCTACCTTTGCAGGTGTAGCAGGTGTATCCAGCTTGGCTGTGTCTGATTCTCTGGCCCCAGCAGCAGTCAGCACTGGTTTGCTGTACTCATGCCAAGGTAATGGCAGAATCTGAGGAACCAGCCTTGAGGAAGGACTTGCTGGTGTGGTATGTCTCCTCCTATCAGTGGGAGATGTGGTGCATGTTGATCTTGGAGCAACTTGGACACAGTGACACAATAGTGGAAGATCAACATTAAAACCAAATCTCAGTCCCTTTCTTCTAGCAGAAGCATGCTGGGGGCAGGGGGGGATGCCTGCTGAGTGCTGGGGCATTCTTTTCATCAGATAAAAGAAAAAAGCTTAATCAATAACCACCAAGGAGGAGTAAGAGCAAGATGTGCCCACTGGCTGGAGAGAGTGCTGCAGGGCAGCTGTCCTGCCTAGTGTGGTTTGCTAGAGTTGAAGATGGAATAAAGGGAAATGTCTCTTACAATTTAGAGACATGTTTTTATTATTACCGCATGTAATAATGACTTGTGTATTTAAACTGAAATAATGATGCAAAATGGAGTAGAGGATGGACAACAGTATTGCAGTGTTATTTGCAACCTTTAACTGCCAGGGGATGGTAATAGAGAAGACTGTTCTTTATTATCATTTTTTTTGACTGAATTAGGAAATGTACAGGGAAGCCTCAGGTATTTAATTAATAATTTTGGTTTCAATATGCACTCATTGCCTTTTTCATTGCTTTCTTAGTTGCCTTTGCCACCTCAGTTATTGAAGAACCAGCTCTAGGTAAATATTATAAAGCTGCTCACAAGCAACCTTTCACAACTATTAGGCTTTTATTGTCTAAAGAGGTGCTGCAGAACACCCTTAGATAGGGCTACATACCTTTATTTAGTGTTTTTCTCTGACACTAGGTGCTCTCCTCAGATAGCAGAGTCCTTGTGTTATACAGACTGACAGTGCACTACTGGAATTCTTCTCTGGGTTCTGTCTGACAACATTTGCATTGTTGCTGAAATACCTGTTTTCCCACTATTTCACTTTAAGAACACATAACAAGGGCCAATGCTGTTTCATGACTTGATTTCACAATCAAATACTGCCCATGCTAATCTACTTAGTTCCTGGGCAATTAAGTGACCATACACTGCCTATTCTTGTTAACTGAGAGTCAAGTGACTTTAAAGATTGCCTGAATAAATCAAGTGGAAATGTGACCTTGTATAACTTTTTTCCTATACCTGCTACTCTGTTTTGTTTGCTGAGGTTTTGGTTTAGGTGATCTGGCACCTTCAGACCTGCAGTGTTAAAGGTAAAGAAGAATTACAGACTTCTAAACATGCTTTCCTTCACATTACTGAGCTATACATCAAGGTTTTAATGTGTTACTATGTCAAACTTGATCTTTTCCTATAAAACCAAAGGGCAATAATTTTGAAATTACTCATTTATGTTTCTTTAAAAAGATTTAAAATTTCTAAGTAATTTAAAGTGACATTCTATAATAACACACTATTTTACATAAAATACTAGAATTCTATGTATAAAATACTTCCAGCACCATCTGCTTATATTTTTTCATTTGTCCATTAATGGCTAAAACATAAATAGCTTGTGTACATTTTTTTTATTTGAGTACATTTCCTTTAAATTCCTTTTTTTAAAAAGTAATTATCTTATGTAATTTATCATACTATATGTTTGCACTTTACATACTGAGATATCCATCCAAATATCTTGAAAATTAGCATGGGTGCCATGGCACAAACCACTAACTTATTCAACACTAATTCACTTCTGAGTGGAAGCATAAATCACGAGGTGAGTACAGACAGTGAGTGCAGAAAGGACTGAACTTGCTTTTATGGTTTACATTAAAGAAATAATATTTAGTGTTGACAGATGGAATAGAGTGCTCAGGACTCGTTAATAAAGAACAAGAGCACAACGGATAAGAGAACATTGAGCGCAGAGGGCATAACTGGACACAGTGTTTAGAAGATGAACAATATAACAAACTAATTATGTTTCAGTACAAACAGTGCCTGAGCAGGAGATGTGGTCTGAGCCAAGCTCTTGGTACGTGTGGCTCACGCAGCCCAATTTACATCACACTTTTTCAGTGAGCAATTGAGCACCCTGTGCAGAGCTGTTTAGCACATTTCCATGTGCAGTTACAATACCTATGCAATCCCTGAAACATGCAATTAAATTGAAATTATTTACATGCAATTAAAAATCCAGTTTGAAATGTAGCTGCTTCTTGCCACCTTTTCAACATTTACTGAAATGGAAATTTTAGAGGGCTTTTTTGTGAGCCACGAGAAATAGATTTTATTACCAAGCAGAAATAGACGAAAATGAAACTGAAACTTTTAAATCAATGCAAAACATTAAAATATTGTTCTGCAAAATGATACAATTGTTTTGCCTCTTTGCCTCTTCTTAGGATACTTCAGTGTGTTTCATATGATTGGAAAACTGCTTTTCTGGCCAGTCATTGGTTTATCTCCACAAATTGGCATAAAATCTTTACCTTCTCTGGCCCTTGGAAGTTTTTCACCAAGGAGCTGCACAACAAAGCCTCATTAGGAGATTCACCTCAGATCAGTAAAAGCTGCCAACTGTTTTTAAGCTCCTGAGGACCATCTGCCTTTTTAAATAATATCTCATTACATTAACTTCCCTCTCTGTGTCTTTGGTTGAGTTGTTATACTCATGTGCAGTTAGGAGTGGAAATCATTAAGGAAACTGTAGCTTATTCTTTCTTCACATACCTGTTACCATGCTTTCTATCTTGTTCCATTTCCTCCAGTTCCTTGGACAACCTTTGGTGCTCAGGAACATGGAGTGGTTGCATCTTAATCAAAGGCATAATTTCCCCCCTCTCTGTCCCTTAATGGATGTTTGAATGGCTTAATTTCTTGACATAGTGACAAAGTTTTCTTGGTGATGTCATCATTAGGGACACAATGGTGTCCCTTGCATTGATCCCTGACAACAAATGAAACAGTTGGTCAGAAGGCTCTCCTGAAATTATATTCGTGTGCTCTCTATGTATTTTTTTAGCTTCATGTGAGACACATTGATGAAAGGATGGAAGAGACTATATAATGTAACTGCATTCTTGAGTAATCTGTATTTCTCACGTCCTTTCCTAATAGTTTGTTACAGAATAATTGATTTCAAATGAGTTATCCCTACATTGCCTTTAGGACTAACAGGCAGGGTGACAGTTGCTTCAGGTGATAGTACAGTTTGTTATCATAATTAAATGCATACAGAAGCCATTGTTGAAACAAATAAAACCTACAACTAGGGCCCTGTGCTCCCCTCTGTGGGAGAAGTTAAACAATGATGTATTCATGAGGGAACAGAAATTAGAGATTTCATGGAGGTATCTGCCAACACAGCCCCTTTCCAAATTGCTGCCATTTCTCCACAGGAATTTCAGAGCTCCCCCAGCTGTGATTTTTTTCCTGGGTACCCTTTTAAAGCTCTTCACTGAGATAGCCAGAATAACCCTTTGGCTCTTAGGTTTTTGTAATAAATCATAAGAAAATGGAGGCCATGCTGTTTAAAGCAAGTAAGTAAGGAGAAAAGAAAATTAAAAGAAAAAATGCAAAAAATTCCCGTTGTGAATTTCACAGGATTCTTTCTTTTGTTGTTGAAATCTTGGTTTTGCTCAACCATTTTAAAGAGCTGCTTGATTTCCAAAGTTCAAAGTCACAGAGAACATTCCTTTCTTGCATTTTCTATGTGGGGAATCATTACTTGCATATACAGCATTTCCAGTGACCTCATATTTGTGGGTCGTCAGTGTCTCTTCTGAGGACTGGAAGACTTTATGTCCAAATTTTTTGACTGTTCTGCAGTCTGGAGTATATTGAGTTTTTTAATGTGTGTATGTGATTCACTGGACTATTTGTTGACATGTTTGAATGTAATACTTACAGATTTCTATTAAACTCAGCAGGACTGAGCAGTTCTGGAAACAAATCACAAATACTCATGCAGAGCACTCAAAAATTCAGATACCCCAAGTATGTGAGCTACTGAAAGTTGGTGAGATTATTAAGTTTCAGATATGTTAGAAGCAAGGGCAATTAGAAATGTCATAAATATTACTTTCCTATTGTTCTTTGCTGCCTGTTTTTTGCAGATACTTAGCACTTTGTTTTTTAAAGACACCTCTACCTTGATGTGCGTATATCTCAACTGACTTGAAATCTGGAGATGAAGAAGCTCAAATCCGACAACCAAAAATTAATGAGACGTGAAATAGGGAAAAAGTCCTGAAGTCTATTCTTGGTGTGGTGTGTTGCTTTTTTTTTAAATAAGTAAATGTTCTCTGTGTGGTTCTACTTTGTTTGTATAGGAGAGAAGCATTGCCAAAGGAAACGCAGAAGGATTTGTTTAGACAAAAAGCAGCTCTCTAACTACTCACATAATCATGTGAATGACCAAATGCATAACAGGATTATCTGGTGAAAGGTAAACACATTGGAAATCACTGTCTGAAAACTCAGTACCCGCTAAAATACACGTGAATGATACACACAGAAACAAAGGAAATCAGGAAATGGCTTTCATGAAATAAATAGCTGATAACATGACAAGGTTTGGAGTTATGTTACCAACAAACCTCATAACATTTTGCCCAGCTCTTGCCTTCTGCTTATCTGTAAGGCTGAGCTCTCATCTCTGCATAGTCACTGACTTCATCCAGAATCTCAAACAATGGGAAAGCAAGGACAAGTTCAGCAACTTAACTGCAGCTCCCAGAGTGACAGCAGCAGAAGGAAAAGACAAAGCAAAGAAGAAAAAAAAGCTGGTGCTAACAACAATGACATCCAACAACCATCTAACATAGTCTAGAGCCTGTGCTATCCTGCTCTGCCTGCCAGCAGGATTTTAAACTCTGCATGGCACCCAGATGCTACACTGATGGGCAATAAATAAATAACATTGTTTTGTTCACAATGAAGATGACTCAGGATGCTCAAGAGACAGGGAATGATTCATACACAGCCTTCAGGCCCCCATCAGCTGTAAGCTATTTCACTTGCCCTCAGGAATTCAGTAACTGGGACAGGGAAACAGATAGTTATTAGTGTTCCTGCTGTGCTTGGCTACTCTATGTTAATTTACAATTGTTCTATGTTCAAGCAAGTTGTTACTTTTCCTCAGGTGGCTGCAGTGAGGATATTGTGAAAAGGGTGGGTGTATTGGGGTGTGTACCTGGTGGAATGAATTCTACCCTTACAAAGCCATGGAAGTGAGAAGCACAAGGCAGAGAAATGAGCTGTGGTCTGGTTTCTCCTCTGCTACAAGTGCCTTTCTGAAGAAATATCGTCATACTCTTTCTCAGTCCTGCACCTGATATTTGAATTACCTTTACATAATTTCATACCTTTTCCCCCCCATTTTTTTAATCCTTGGCAAGGTCCCCAGCTCCACTTGTTCTTCTCGCTGCAAGAGATGTGCAAAGAGACAATGCAGCTCAGTTTGAAGCTATAATTTCCTTCATGGCCATGTATTTGGAGTGGATCATAGGAAGAGCTCCATTTACTGTTGCATCCTGTTCTTGCTGGGTATGGATAGAACTTTTTGTTCTTGTGCCTTTTCTCTGTTCCTCAAGTCTCTCTCTAAACTTTTTAGCACTTGAGAACACAAAGCTATAGAAACCCATCATACCTGTCACCAATGTTATGTGAGAATGTTACAACTTGGGGAACAGAGGCACAAACTAAAAAATTACTTAAATAGTAGAAAAATTACACGGCTGGTCATTCTGGTATTAAAAGCTCGTGATTCCTTTTCTTACCTGGGAGGATTTCAGGGCAAAGTTCCACAAGTAAAAAAATGACACGATTTTACTGCATTGTTTAAAAGCTTTTATTTTTCTCCTCTTTTTACAGCTTGACAATAGTGATTAGAAGCAAATGTCTAATTTGAGAAGGCCAATTCTGTCTGCTGCACAAACCTACACAGCCATGAACATCCAGCTTCATCTTTGTGCAGCATGGGATCCAGATGGACTTTTTTTGCTGAGTGTGGGATTTTGTTCACAAATGCTTCCACTCTAAAAAAGAAAAAGAAGTCCCCACATACAATTAAATAGTGTAAGCCATAAAAAAAGTATTTGAATATTGTATCTATTTAATACCTTTTTAATATATATTTTTTCCTAAAGGTAGAGATGCTGAATTTTCCTGCTAAGTTTTAACTCCAGTTTAACCTGTTCCATTTCTTTGTTATTTGCCCTTCAAATGCAGGTTTTTACTATGCTATCTGAATGACTGTTTTTTGTTCAGCTGAAATTTTTGTCAATGTATTCTTATGAAGAGAACGTCCTTCTGCTTCACCAGTTTCATTTCTACATTAAACCAAAAACAGTGCAGGAGGATTACATTTGTTGAACAAAATGAAAACGTACATAAAGGACAGTTATTATTTCCAAACGCTAATGGATTTCTTTGCCTAGGTCTAAAACAAGAAGTTTAGACCACTGCAGAAGCTTGATAAAACTCTGGAAGCTGAGCAACATAGTTTATTACTGCCCTCCAGTTCTACTGCTTCACTATCATCAGGCAATGTATCTTCACAAGACGATGCACAATGATCTGGAAATGGGTAGCTTAAAGCATATGGACATTCATTTTCTTACACTACTGATCAGTAATTATATTTATACAGGATGTATACCCGTGTTTCTGCTTGAAGAGTACATCTAATGGAGTACTGGTGAAACCTCAATGTACCCTTCAAATGGCAAGTATTTTGACTAAATGTGATTGATTATTTCAGTTTTTCATCAATCACAAGATTTATGAGTAGCTTGAGTGAGCCCAATGTAATCCTTATGTTTCAATTTTTGTCAGTGGACAAAAGGGACAAAAGATTTTTTTTAAATAAAGCAGAGTCTGCCTGAGGTCTAATTTTACATCACATATATAAATATCATTCTTGACAAGTCCCAGTCATTTCCTAGAGTTTTTACTTGGTTTTTAATTATGAGTTTATGCTTGTGCTGAAGGGTTTTGCTATATGATTTTTGATCAATATCGCCTGCATTTCCATCACCAAATTCCTTAAAGCAAACTTTCACTTTGGAAAGCAGTGCCCATAGAGTGAGAAGCTAAGTATCTATTGTTACAATGCTGTACATAAATAGTTGCCAAAGTCACTAGGTAGGTGCCAGTTCAAAAAGGCTCTATATGGTGTGTATCAAATGCAAGCAGTTTTTCTAATGTTTATTTATTTCTCCTATGTCTCCTCAGCATGGTTTGGAAATATTTGTACTTGCAAGTTCTTCATGGTTATTGGGTGTGCAAACAATGTGATTTGAGTTACAGTGTTTGCAGGCAGTTGATAGATTTCCTTACACTGTGTTCCTTGAAGACTTTTGTAATCCTGCAACTTGCTCTTTCTTAACTGACTGTTGGCATTAACTACTGAAATCTAAGTCCCCTAGTAAAAAGATATGTTCTGTGCTGGTTGGGTGATCCAAGCTACTGACTCGTGTAAATAAAGGCAGCCTCTCAAAGAGCCCGTTTGCTCACCTTTTCAGTCAAGATTTGTAGGAAGTGGTTAGTACAGACATTAGATATCCATGCTTATTGATTTTTTGGGGAATGTATGTGAACCCTTTTGGTTTGGTAATAGTTACTAGTGAATGACTTCCTAATTTAAACTTACTTGGATTTAGTTTTCCATTGATGTCTAACAGTCCAGTTACAAAGTTGGCTGATATATCACATATCTACAGCTTGCGCTGATTTTGGACTCCATTTGCACTTTGATAGCCCACAACAGCATCACTGGTCCTTCTGGACCCTTGATGTGTCACGGCGTTGCATTTAGGAGATGGGGAAATATTCCATATATCCAGAGTAAATGACACATGATCTGCGTCTTTTTTATACTGCCTTCAGGGAAAGTGGTGAAGAAATGGTTGTATCTCACAGAGAATGAGAGAAGTTTTGCAGAAAATGGCTGGAGAAAGGTCAAATTTATGACTATTGTATGTTGTGAAATGTACATTGTGAAACTAATGAAAAACTTATGAAATTAGTTTCCTCTGAGTAAAGGCAAGGCAGAATCTGGCCCGTAGGGAGAAGCAATGAGTATGGAACAGGCACTGTTCAATAGTTTTATTTATATAAAAGTTTAGTAGAACAAGCTGTGTTATTTTAGCTGAATCTGCACGGTTTAATATGCAAACACAATATTTAATGATACATAATTGGCATCTGATCAGTATCACATAAGTAGAATTTTGTTGTGCAATATTCTGACTCTTTGGAGCAGTTTCTTTTCACAGTGCATTCCAGTAAAGTCTGCTACACAGCACAGAGAGAGAGTGTGTGCAAGGGAGCAGCAGACCTGAATGTGCTTTTAGAAGATGTGGGAATCCTTTGCTGTAATGATAAAAACATGGTGCTTCTGTCTGTCTGTACTCTGCTCCAGAGGTTGTTGCAGCCTTTGGTCTCAGTTAGATGAAGGCTCAGCCTGGGGTTGCTCAGAGACCTTGAACTGCTGTCGTGCAAGATGTTTGATCAGCTCCTGTATCCCCACTTCAGCCTTCTGCTGTGTTGTGTTTCCACACAAAATACTGAAGAGCTCCAAGGAGCCCAGCTCTGGTAGATGCACTGCAGCTCTGCAGGCACCACTAGAAAAGAGCAGAGAAGACCTTGCTTTACTCAGAAGCAAGTGGAAACAAACATGCTCTACTAGAACAAAATGCTTCATATTCCTTTGTTGTTTGTGGTGCAGTTTTATTTTGTCACTTTTTTTTTTCGTTTTAATTTACACTTACAGTGCCATATTAATGGGATTCTTTAGATACATTGGCATTTGCTTTGATATTTTGAGTTTGTCAGTGTAGGTTGCTTGCAAGATAACGTTAAAAAAACCTCTCATTCACTCAAATTGATGCAAGAAACAACCCTGACTCTGTGAAAGCGCTGCATGCGCTGCTCACCAGCATTTTTGGGCCTTCATTCGTATTTCTGCTGGCATAACTGGTTTCCAGAAACTGGCAGGATCTCATCTTTTAGAAGATGGAGGATTGAAAAAAAAGATAATTGTTTGGTGGAGATAGGTGTAATTCAGCTCATGGCTGAAATTCTGCTCAATGCTTTAGTCAAAAATATCAGAATTAGCAAGGTCAGAGCTAATTAGGTGATGACTGAGATATCTTTAGGAAGCAGCTGTCTGTTGCAGGCCATGCTAGGAAAACATTGCTGGATGAGACACACCGCTCCAGCTCACCACGGAGTCCAGATGACTGCTTGTGGTCTTTCCAAGCTCCATTTCCTGTCATTTTATTATGGACTGAGACCAGATATATATTTCAGGAGGATGTACAAACCTGAGGATTTTTGGTACTTTCAAGAGTTAAAGATGTTTTGATGTTACTCCCTTCTCAACCCTCCCATCTTCTATATTTACAGGTGTTTGCTCCAATGTCATCCAAATTCAACAGTGGTTTCTTGCACAATTCTGTAAGTACAGATGCATTAACTGCTTTCACCAGGAAGAAACATGGGTTTTCATTTGTGATCATAAAGAGCTCTGAAGTCTGCATAATGATTTTTGCTTCTAGGCAATTATTTTTTCCTAGACCATCATATATCATTGTGATTTCACAGCATGTCACAAAACACTTTGCTGATGCTTGTGCTTTACTCTCAGTAAATAAGCAGAGGAAATTCTCATATAGAAAAAGGATTACCACAAAAACAAAGTACTCTGAGGGACATAGGTGGAGTAACTTCCATTTTCTTTTTTGATTCCTGGCCACCAACAAACATGAGCGATTTTGCTCTGCAGTTGCACACTGTTGCAGGTTGGGATAGATTCTGAATATTATTCTTACTTGGGAAAGACTAAAACTGAGAGAAACCATGTCCAGTGTTTCAATCTACAAAGAGTCAAATCTTGCTCTTACTTTGAACCTCCTTACCTCAGAGAGTTTCCACCAGGAACCTAAACTTTACTGGTCCAAATGCCCTATGCAAGAGAACTTCTCATATAAAAGATATATAACTGGTGCTTACTTGCATTTGCTCTGTTATAAATACAGGCAAATGAGCCAAAATCTCCAAGGGCATCCCTGAGTTCTAGATGTAAAGGGAGGAAAGCATGTGGGGAAGGAGCTGAATTAGTGCTTATGTGTCAACTAAGCAGATTAGACTAGGTCAGTCACCAGCAGGAAAACCACGAGGAGCAGTGGGTGAAAAACCACTGTCTACTTGCAACAGTGCATTTGTGCCTAGATCTTTATTTTTGGTTAAGCTGACATGAATATGGGAGATCTTGAGAAGGATAATATTGTGTATTTGCATGTTTTTCTTTGCTTTTATTTGTTTTAATAAAGTCCTGAGATGTGCTTGGGAGCCCCAGTCAGCCCTTTTGTACCAGTGAGGTCTGGAAAGTTGACAGGTCCTCTCAGCTGAGTTAACAGGTAGTTAACACAATAATAAAATAATTTGCCCTAAAGCACGGTTTTCCTCCTCTCACTCTGGGGTCTGTGGGTAAGGGAGAGGAATGTGGCCACTATTCCAAACCAGGCCTTAGGCCGCAATAAAGATTTGAGAGCTGCAAATGGCTCTTTTGCTTTCTCCATTTTATCCTAAGCTGTGTTTAGTGTTTCCTGCAGCTGTGTTTCTGGGCGGCTTTTCCTCAGCAGCAATGCCAGTTCATCAACGTCAGCTGTGGTTCAGCCTGCCACGTTTAGAGATGCCACAAAGCCACTTTGTTTTGTGGCCTCAATGACTGATTATAGACCTATGGAGAAGAGATGTTGTAGGCAACACTTGAACAGTCTAAAGTAGTGCAGATTGTATTATGAGTTGCCTGATTTCTAGTATTCAACATACATTAAGCTCATTTCCATGCTGAAGGCACAGCCCCTTACATCAGTTGCAGCCAGCGTGAGTCCTGTGGGTGTGCACTGCAAGGAAATCCACACCACAATCTGGTAAATTCACACACGCTCTTATGTTAAAGAAATAGTAATCTCTGCAGTGCTGGCTCAGTAATACTTCAAATTAAATAACACTTTAAATTAAGGGCCACTCTGATATCAAAAGGCCTCTGTTTTCTATGAAAATTCATAGAATTCTTTCTCGGAACCTTGAAACTGAAGAGGAAAATGATCATTAAAGTATTCAGTCCTTATTGAGAGGAGTCCTTATTGAGAGGAATTCAAATTGTCCTTTATGTTTTAAATTAATAGCAAGTCTGCTTTCTGCTCTTTGAATGTGGTGTGCTGGAATAACACAGCAGCTTGACAGCCAGTACAGACTGTTTATTCCTTCATAGAGAAACAAGCTGCTATATCAAGCTTCTGTCCTTCCTCTGGTAGAAATTTTTTCGACTATACAAAGAATAGTTAAACCCCGAGAAATGACACTGAAAACCCTACTGCAAGTATCTTTATTTTGTGTTCTTTATCATTACACAACATATTTTGATCTGTTCAAAAGGGTAAAGATATTATTTTCTAACAGCTGGTGTTGCTACTGGGCGTGGACCTGTGGATCTGGAGTTCTTTGCTCTTTGTGTGTCATCAGCAACCACTTTGGTCTGGCTGGGGCATGTTGATGTATACTTGGTGCAACCATCAAATGGGTCAGGTAGATTATATACTTTAAATACATGAATTGTTGAATCATAGAATGGTTTGGGCTGGAAGGGACTTTAGAGATCATCCAGTTCCATTCCCCCTGCCATGGACAGGGACACCTTCCGCTGCATCAGGTTGCTCAAAGCCTCATCTGACCTGGCCTTGGACACCTCCAGCCATGACTTCTCCGGGCAACCTGTTCCACTGAAATAAGTACAACTAAAATAGTATAGCACCAGAATATATGTTGTAAATATTTTCAGTCTCTGTTTTCCTAAAGACATGCCAGCCTTTTTCGATGCATCTCCATTTAGGCTGGGATAGGGCAGTGTTTTGTATCTAGAGCCATCTATGTAAGTCTGATTCCTACTAACTTTTTGGGATATTTAAAGATTTTTTTGGTCTATTTAACTTTATTACTATTAAATTTATTACTAAAGAAGGCAATTACCTGGAAACAAACATATTTTCTGAGCACTGAAATTAAATGTCAGTTTTGGGAGAGCTTCCAGGTGGATGGAGGAGAACGAATCGGTGCTAGAGAATAAGTTTTATGTCTTGGCAAAATATTCCCCTGCCTCTTATCCTACTTCCTCCAGGTCATTCTAGGGGTCTTTGCTCCTTTTGGCATTCAGAGCCTGTTCAACAGCTATAGTCATTTTATTTTTCTTGCATTATTATTCTTGCATACCATTGGCTGTTTGTTATTTCTGACCTGCACGTCACAGCTTCCCCATCAGTGACATAAGGGTTTAGTTAATATACTGCGTTTTATAGCTTCATGAATGAAATAAAAATGTCCTGATGAAATGGACTGTGAGCCTGGCATGATATATATAACCTGTATTTATGCACTGCCAAGCACAAGCATCTCCACTACTGATTGGATTAGTACCTTTGGGCACTAACTTAACACACATATTTGATAACAGTAATAAAACTAATTCAGTTATCCCAGGCACACTAAAAATGTAGCTTTGAAATGCTTTTGGCAACGATCAGTTCTTTTGAACTGCCCCATGATGACATAAATGGTTTTATGCACTGAATGATGTTAACTTACCTGTCCTCCTGCTGATTTTGGGTGCAAAAGATGCATGAGGTGACCACGTGCTCCTACATTTAACTGAGGTGCTATCTTAGCTAACTAACTAGGATACACATATCACATACACCTTTCTAGGTGAATCAGAACTGTCATGGTGTGAGTGTCAGGAGTGTCCTATGTAGGGATAGGAGTTGGACTCAATGATCCTTTTGTGTCCCTTCCAACTTGGGTAATTCTATATTCTATGATTATATCCTCTTGGGTATATGGTGGATTATATATTGCTAAAGGCTAAATGGAAAATATTCTGCACCTTAAGCATGTAAAGACATGTTCTATCCCTGTAATGTGAAATTCCAGCTTACAGATAGTGCAGACTAGAGGAATTATCACAGAATCTCAAGACACGAGAGCTTTGTTGCAATAATTTCTTTTTTTCCCCCCTCTTCTGCTGTTTATCAAAGGACTGCCAAGAAGTAGGAGTCTCTCATCTTGATTTCTCACTGAAATTGAGAAGTATTTTTGTGTACGTCATCCTGAACGCTTTCTGAAACGCTCCAGCTGCCACGACAATGTGTGAGCTGTACTCATTCAGCTGCTAAATTGTTTGTAAACTGTATGCCTTGCATCGATTCTGTTCTGTTCTCCTCAATGAAACAGATGTGGATGTATTTACAGTCTGAAAAAGCTGGACAAGTGATAGAAGCGTGGAGTTTTAGTCATTGCTCATCAGCTGACGTAAAGGCAAAATCAATGGGGAGTTTGTGCTTACTCTCTCTCTTCTCTAAGTCTGCCCACACGTTGCCATTTAACTTGGGTGGATCAGAGAAGGCAGCATTCAAAGCTTCTGATAATGCAAGTCCGTGAGGGGATATTAAGTCCCAAACATCCTAAGGACAGGTTGGTAAATACTTCAGAAAAGACCTCAGAAAATACTTCAGAAAATACATTTTCATGGAAGTGGTAAAATATAGAATAGTTTTATAAAGTGAAGAATTAATTTCTAATCAATTTTTTTTTTCGCATTTATCTAGTGATGAGTCTATAAAAAAAGTCCAAAACCTACTGTTTATTTTCAAGTTGAAATTCTGTTGCCTAATGCAGGCTTTCCTATGGATTCTTGTACAAATACACTAAATTTGCTCCTGAAACTTTAGTAATTACAGAGAAACTGTTCCTCGGTTTGTACTTATTTAGAGAATCCCCTTTATTACAACAAACTCATAAATGTCTTGAGAATACTTTATTCCTGTGTTTGGTTTAGAAAACAACCTCTAATTGATGGCAATTATCCTAGAGTGTAACCAAAAGATGGCAGTAGTCCAATATTTTTTTCCTACCAAGTAGGCAAGAGACTGAATTTATTTACTATTTTCTGAGCTCTACTGTGTTATTGGAAAGGAAGGATGCTAAGGGTGATATTTCCAATTGGAAAGGAAGTGATTAAAAAAAAACCAATTTGCTTCGCAGTTTTTGTGTAAACATAAATGCAAACCTACTTTTATTAAATTGCTGTTAATTGCACAGTGCCTCTAGGGTGCAGCAAGCAAAGAATTAACCACATTGAAATGAGGCACTTGGCAGACCAAGTAGAAGCCTATTTGTTTAAACACTATGATACTGGACAATTCCCAGATGGGAATTCACCATAGAGTGACAAAAAGACCCAATCACACCCCTCCCAAAAATTAGCTTCCCAAAACACGAGGAGCTGGTGAGGAGACCCTTCAGGAGTGAACCTCTCATTACTCTTAGTGTGCGATCTCAATACCTGTGTGCTTCAACTTCCCTGGTGACACCCACAAGGGAAATTTCAGGATTAATGAAATGACCTTCACAGACCCTCTCAAAGCCCTGTTGAGGTCAGGGAAAAGGCTCCCTGTGACTTCATTTGTTTCAAAACCAGCTGCAGTCTAGTGGGATCCCAAAGGTGCCTGAAATTATGCAATGCACAAATATGCACCTTATGCTGGGTTTTGCATTATCAGTGCAGTCGAAGAGGCTGTAACAAAACAAACTACCTTTCTTTGGGGGAAAAAAATAGGGAAATAACTGTTCATTGGGCTTAGAGTGCAGAAAATTTCCCAAAAACCAAACTCAAAATAACCAAGCATTCAAACAAAAAACTTTTACCTCCACCCCACCAAGAATTTTCAAGCTCAAACACCTCACAAATCAAAGCACATAACGCCTTCCAAAGCATAGAAAATCTCTTAGGAAAAAGTTTCTCATAATCACAATTTGCCTTACAGGAGATTGCTCAACAACTCTTAAGCAACATTTCCATTATATGCAAAGCAAAACCAAAAGCTTGTAGTGTTCCAGCACGCCTTCACTTGCTGCTGTAACTGAGAGCCTGTTCTTAATCTGCTTTACTCTCAGCTCCTTTGTAAGGTGAACATGAATTAGCAACTGAATCCTGGTAACTGATCTGCACAGTCGTGAAAAGACATTATCACCTTGTTAATGTTTTTTTCTTTATTCCAGCAGGACTAATGGCTGATATTCGACCAGTGAGTTACAACAGTGCAGAAACACTTTAGGTAGTTGAAGACTTCCCTGATCAGGGACCATTTCTTACTTTATTTTAAATAATGAAAAGCCCATTAGGATTATTCTGTGACTTGGTGTTTATTTTTGGTAGCTCAAGATTCCAGGTTGAAGATAGACATGGGGAATAAATAAAAGAATCATCAAACTTTAGGATCAGAGAATGGTTTGAGTTGGAAGGAAATTTAAAGATCGTCCAGTTCCAACCCTCCTGACATGGACACAGACACCTCCCACTGGATCAGGGTGCTCCAAGCCCCATTCAGCCTGCCCTTGAACACCTCCAGGGATGGGGCAGCCATGACTTCTTGTGGAAATAAGTACAATCCATGATTCATGTACTTTTGGTCTCAGAACAGAATCAGCTTGTCTAAAAGAAGCAGGGTGAATAGGACTTGCTTTTTCCTACATAAGATTTTAAGAGAAAAGCTACAAGAGAAAAAGATCACAAAGGCTCTGGCAGGTGAAAGGTGATGGAAAATTCACCTGCTTTTTTGTTACAATTGTCAGTTTCTTTTGTGTTTGTTTACTTATCCTGATGTTGGATAATTCTGATTATACAACTCTAAATTGCTATGGCATTTCATTCCAGAAGGCTAATAAGGAATTTTTTCTTTGTACCGGCAGCAGAAGGTTTAACCTCCTGTAGCAACCCTAGCTCTTTCCTTCATCTGCCTGCTGTTATTGTTTAGGCAACTGCTATCTGTGGATGTCAAGGAGTAGATCATTTTATTCACAGGCTGCAGCCTCACTGTCCTCCTCTCAATTCGTGCAGTTAGGGGCGAGCCAAACTCACAAGCCAGGAGAGTTTGACATCAGCATGAGTTGTGTCAGAAAGGACCATACAACGTGACTCTAGAGGAGGTGCATGAACTCCTCAAGCTCTTTGTTAAATAAACAAAATGTTGATGTTTGTGGTGAGTTAAACATCTGCGTTTCACTTTGAGCATTAAGTGAACTTTGAAAAACGCAATTTCCTCTGTTATTATTAAATTCAACAATTTGACAAAACTTGGCTGTCAGAAGTATTTCTAAAAGGAGCGACCAATAAAAAATGGTGCCTTTTATTGTATTGAAAAAACAGATGTACTAACCTTTTTTTTTTCTTTCTTTTTGTGGTGGCTCACACATGTACTCTTTGTGTGGACAGTGGTTCAATTACCGGTCTTACTAAGTGTGTTTAATTTTTATCTACGTGGTTATTAATTTATGTGTTAAAATTCAAGGCTTTTCTTCTTAAGAATAAAAAAGATCAATCTCGTAATTATACTTAAGCTTAAATATTGTTTTATTTTATTTTTTGCATGAGAAGTTTCAACACAATCGTAAATTTTTTTCAACAAAAAGCAAAAGCATGGAATTATTTAGAAATTTAAATTTCTTCTGTAAAACATTTGAGGAAACTTGAACTATTACATGAATTTATATTAATCTCCAGCAGAATTAAAGATGTGTGTGATTTTTTTTATAATAACTTTAACTGACTTTATTTTTTGGTGAACTGTTTACTTCTCAAAATGTATTAATTCAGACAATACAAGTTGAAGAAAAATATGTCACACAAAACTATTGTAATATTTATAAAGAAATGAGATGTATTAATTTAATTAACAGACGTTTGGATGCCATTCATTAAATTGAAATCTGCTGAAAAGCATTTGGTCTCATAATGTCCTGATCTATTTCTGGGATGAAGAACTAGAGTGAAATTTCTTCTCGGAGTGAATAAGACAGTATTAATACTCAGGTAACCTGGATATTTGATGATTTTCCAACATAAAAAGGTGAAACTTGTGAGCTATGCACCTTATTGCACGTAATCAAGGACTCAAACACTGTAACTCAAAAGCTGAGGAGAGGAAACTCCGAAAGAAGTTCACAGGCAGGAGCTGACAATAGTTCCCCGAGGCTGAACATGTCAGTTGTCACTGATCCAGGGAACAGGGTTGGCCACAGCTGGCTCCTTTCTTCTAGAGAAGGGTTCAGAGGAGGCAGCCAGCACATTCCCACAGAAGCCAGCACTGCTCCCTCAGTACCCAGGTTTGGCATGGGAGCAGTCCTTAGACCGCCTGCAAGTCATCTGTGATCCAAGAGCAATAGGATCCCCACCTTTGTACAAAGGGTCAGGGACATGAAGTGGCTTTTTTTCCTTGATTGCTCTCTAACTCTGGCTTGCTGGCACTATTAAGTATAGCTGATTTGTTTCTGCTTGAATGAAATGTCTTGCTTAATCTCAAATGATCTGTCTTAATTGGCTGAGTATGTGGAAACATTGCAGTTTGGGATGGATCCAAAACAATCACCACTGACTTTTTTTTTCTGTTGGCTACTGAACAAAAAAAAAATCAATTATTGACATGGTTTCTGTTCTTAGCATCAGCTACAGTGGAACCTGGGAGGATTATGCCTTTGAACCTGAAAATCAATACAAAGTGTGAAACTATGGATCAAAATCAAAGTAAGATCAGAGAAGCAACCAGGATACAGAAGAGAGGTTAGTTTGTTGTTTTAAATGCATTTCTTTCTGTCACACTTGAATTTGATCTGAATTAATATGAATTAAAAGTTTATATTATTCAGGATTCAAGTTTTCCCTTGATTGTGTATAGAAACATTTTAGTTCTGGATATGAAACCTAATCTGGTTTTAGGTGATGTACACAGCCTGGTTCATGGTAGTACTCATTTGTCATTAAATAATGTGCGATTCAGCTCAGAATTTTATGTCAGGTTTTAAACTTGTCAACAGGTTTTTTTGTACCAGAGCTCCATATTTTAAGGCAGCATCAGAGTTACAACTACCAGCCAGTGTGAGCTTCATTGTCTTCCGCTGGGTTTTTCAGATCAGGTACAACTCTAGTGAAGGTTAAATACAATGTGGAGAAGGAGACAGGATGAAAGACAGGCAAATATTTTTTAATCCTTGTCTTACAATAATATAGTAGAGAATAGGAATGTAAGTAGAGCTGTTAGAAACTGCCTGACACAAATATTACTTAGGGAAATGAATGAGAGCTTTGGCTGTATCTCATTGCAGAAAATAACAGATGCACGATGAAAAACCCATGTCACCTCTTCTGTAGAGCCAAGCAGAGGTTGTGGTTTCTTTTGCCCCTTATGGTGCGTTTACTTCGGAATTGGTTGATTCTCAGATGGAAAATAGGAATTAAAAAAAATCCATTCTCCTTTGTCCAAGCACAAATTAAATAACTGCAAATTGCTTTATCTGCTGTGGCAATGGAGAGGTGGAAAGAGCTTGTGCAGTTGCTGGTTATGGATGTAATCACTCCCCCTTCTTTCTCCTTCTCTTTAAGCCCTTCACTATCTCAAGCTGTCATTTGTTATATTGGCAACCAATTTGAATGCTTACAAATACTGTTATTTTGTATTTTATTCAGAGGAACATTATTAAAGCCTTTGGTAAATTCAGCTTGGATTAAGCAGAACACACCTGCCAAGACAAACTCATACGAAGAATGCAGTAAAAATATGAAGTAAAGTTAGAAAGTGATGGTTTAGGTAGGCCAGATATGTCATTACTGTCAGTCTAGGGGTCTTTTTAGATAAATCATTACTAGTATTGTTACCTTTTTTTTTTAGTATACAGGAGTTACAGCCAAAAGTCATAACTGGAGGCTACTTATCTTTGAAAAGGCTACGCTGAAGAACTTCACTTTCCAGATCAGACTTTTGAAGCACTGCAAGACATAATATAGACTTCCCGTCAGACCTGCTTATGTCTGTTGCCAAATCCAGAGTGTCACATCACATTTGGGTTTTCTTAGCAGCAAGGAGGTCTTGGAATGTAAGTGAAAGAAAAAAAACCTGATGCACAAGTTCTGTGGAAAGCAGTGAGTGAGTCAGTAGCCAGGCTTTCTGGGAAACCTTTCATAAAAGCAAAAAAAAGGAGAAATTATTCAGCTAACAGAATCTTATACTGCAAAGGAATTTCTCTAAATAAGTGGGGTCTTCATGGTGTTGATTTGATGATCCCATTGAAACGTTTGAAGGTCCTGCTAGTGGCCAGTACTTGCTCTGGTGCTGCACCGTGCCCTAACGCCCCGTGCTGGAAGTGCTGCTGGGGTCGTTAATCTTGGGGACAGAGCTGAAACTCTTTTGAAGCGTTGGCTCCACAGCATTAATTCCTGTTTTGTATATACTTCTTTGTAAGATATGAGCTCCTGACACAGAATTATCCACTTTTCATCTGACTTCCTATTCCCATAATTTTGCTACAAAATGATGCTGCAACAATTAAACTGGAGGCACAGGGAGAGGAAACTGAAACTTCTTTGTCTCCTCCAAAACTGCCTGCAAAATAATCCCCACATAAGCTTTATATTTCATTACAGAGAAAATGTCTTAAGAGCTTGATAGTTTTTCTTCAAGTTTTTTATGTTGGCCTCTCCTGTGAAAACAGTTTTATTAATAAGAAAAAGAAAGAAAGGCTAGGTCACCAAAAGCTCACTTCATGTGTACTATTTAGATTGCTATCTCTAGGTCTTGGTAGAGGAGAAATCACTATGTAAGGAGAATCTTAGGAAAAAATAGATGGGAAAAAGTTGGGTCAGCTTTGTGTGGAGTTTTTCCCATCCTGTCAGGAGCTAAATTGATTTTATAATGGTAATGCCAACAATAGTTGGGGTGTAAGCACAACATAATGGCCTCCATTTGATTGTTTTACTCTGGTTTTCAGCTGCCAATAATATTCAGTAGTACCGTACCTAATATCTTTATATCTATTTTTACCAAAGATAACAAGGATTGGACAGAGCTCCCTCTCTACAGGTGATCAGATCAGGTTTAGAATACACTGTCATTACAATGTGGTAATACCAACTCATTACCTTTTACTTGGTTATAATCTACTCAGTTCTAATTCCCCAACTTTCTATTTTCTACACTCTAAGTAAATTACATGATTACTTTATATTTTTTCCCCCTGCTGCTATGCTACTACAACTCTATGAAGTCTATCAGTCTCTGCTTTATTTCCTATTTTCACTATTAAACAAAAGCGAAATCATTACTAGCAGGGTAAACGTGATGCACTGGGAATACAGATTTGGGGGGGGGGTTGTTTCAGATTATTTGCAATGTCTTTTCTTTAAAGTCTTCAATGTTATTTTCACAAAAATTCAAGAGAATAATTTGACTATTCTATCATAATTTTTCCATCTTGTGAGTGGAATTTATTCTTAGTGCCTAGAACAGAAAACAGAATACATTTCTAGCTTCATAGTTTGTCTAAACCCGGTAATATCTCAAAGGGGAAGATATATAAATAATTGCCTGATACTTTTAATTGAATTTGGATAGTTTCCTTCAAAAGCTTTGCCTCCTGCAGCAAACTTTTAATCTTATACTAAAGTAGAATCTGAGTATAAATGTTGCTTTGAGTAGAATGATGTGGAACCAAACATAAGGCTCCTGCGGTACGAAATACACACAGTGGGATTTTGGTCAGGAAACTGAGAGATTAAGAATAGAATTGATGTCTCTTTGCAGAAGGAATAATCACAGGGGGTTTTTTGTGTGTTTAATCACTCTAGATAAAGCAGCTGAAATTGTACTTTTTCATATTGATTCGATGAAATATCTTTATTTATTTTTTTTCTGGATGGCATTGTGTGCTGAATCACATTTACCAAAAAAGGCTGACTGCTGATTGATAACATCCAACAGATTAGTCCCTACAGCTTAAAAAAGGAAACACAGAATCATTACATATGCAACTCTCACGGAAAACATGACGTGTCCTTACACACAATGCAGGCAAATGAGAACAGTAATACTGTAACAGACTCTTGGTGAGCTATGTTTGTTTCTATTTACATCTCTAAATACAACTGTTGAAACTCTGGAAGACATTATCCTTAAGCTCTCCCTGGATTTTTCTCATTGAGAGTGTATTGTAAAAAATCACGTTATCATCCTGAGACAAAGAGTTGGAATATATTAAACCTATATAATGGGAGTGATAGAATTATTAACCATTGGTCTGAGTCGTCCCTTTCCACTATAGTTTTGATTTCTGTTGGCAGTAACCATACATATGGTCTTTGGTACATACTTGGCTTGCAGATCTAACAGACACAATGACTCTGAAGCTGGGATTAGGAATGTAAAATACACCCTAAAAACCTGTCATACATGGACATGGATCAAAGGCTAGAACAGAATGAAATATGTATCTCTTGATCATTTTTTTTTCTTACAAAATAAGTGTTGGGGAATCTGTGTTTTATTTCCCTAGTAATCTCAGAATGCAAGTAGCTGGGTTTGTAAGGAACAGCTTTACATTTGTTTGCAATGTAAATATTATTTTTTTCTTTAAAGCCAAAGTCTGCTTTTCAGTAGTTTGAATTATCCAAGCTCTGTTGATTTCTCTCAAAGTATATTTTTGAAGTGCTAATTACTCTGTAAATTTCTTCCATCTTCTCTTGGTGTTTATACTTTATTCTTAGCATGGCATATTATAAACCCCCCTAGATTTATTTATCATATATATGGTTAGTAGTGTTTAAAAGAATTGCTCTAAATAACAAAAGTTCTGTGGTCTACATTTTACCATGGCACATTGCAAGCCACAGATTTCTAAGCACTCTGTCCCAGGCTGTCTTTGAAAGAACACCCTGGTCTTAGCACCCAGGATGAAATGCACGTTAGGTTAGGTAGAATTTATAACAGTGTTTTAAAGGGTTTAATTTTGTCTTATATAAGTTACAGTTTCCAGAAACCCATGAAGGAGAACCATATGAATTTTCTTCCTTGATTAGACTATAAAATTGCCTGGTTTTGTACCTGAAAATAGGTGTTGATGATGGGTGCTTGTTCAGGGGTGAAAGACGACATAGGCAGGTGGGTGTAAGGCAGTCAGGGATGTTCAGAGAATAGAGGAAAGAAAACATTTCTGGAGTGGAAAAAAACAACAGAAAAGGCATTTGTTAAATTGTCAAACTTCATTTTGTACGTAAAAGTGCAGCCAGAGATGAGGTGGCAGCAAGAGCAAATCCACAATCTGAATAAGAACAGCTCAACTGGGCTCCTCTCAGCCGTGTTTAATTTTCCTTCATCGTTTAACCGGGAAACAGGTGTTATTTCATTTTACATGGAGGCAGTAGAGGCAGAGAAAGACTTACTTAAGGTCATCCAGGAAATGTACGACAGAACAGGGAACTAAACCAGGAATTTTTGAATTCCAGACCACTATGCTAACTGTGGGACAGCTCATTTCCTCTCTATTGGCAGCCTCTCCTGCCAAATTGTGTTAGAGTAGAACAAGTCCCTCTTGTTTACATTTCTTTAAAACAAACCTTCATTAGGATTGGATCCAATACATCACAAATACATTATCAAGATTACCATGAAATGTTTAATAACTCTCTAAACACTAAGGATAGGATTGGCTGGTAATGTAAATGAAAGCGAGACCCCAAGATTCAGTAATAAAGCAACTAAGACTTATCTGAGGAGACAAGTAAGATTATTTTCTGATACAGGAAAAAAAGAATTGAAAAGCCTCTGGGAAGTTTGTCTGAATTCAGAAAAAAAGTTGTTTGTGTGATTGAATATGCCAGAATAATTTAAAAGCTCATTTATTATGAAATAAATTCTGCGTGTTTGAATACTGTGTCTCAACAAATCCCCTGGGGCTGTTTACATAAAGGAAAACAATCTGCCAATGGTAAAAATTTTGCTCACTTCCCTCATTTCCCAGTTCTTTCTTAATAAAAAATAAAGAAAACAAAAAAGAAAAAGCCTCACTGCTATCCTCCACAAAGAACGTTGCTCAATGGAAAAAAAACATGCTTTAAAAACAAAGAAAGGAAAACTTTATGCTGAGCATTATGGATCCTGAGTAAATTATAAGTATCGCTTAACAACTTGGATACACTGTAATGATGTTCTTCATTTCTAGGGAGACAGTGCATTCCTCACCATAGCTCCAAGACAAACAGATCTGTGTTTGTGTGTCTATTACTGTTCCTAGACATGTCAGGTGGTGGTTTAGATATTATAACTGTACAGAAATACCCAATTTCTCTTTTATCTTGTGGGTTTTTTTTTCCTAAGTGCTTATATACTCCAGTGATCAACATATCCCTTCCAAAATGTTTTATGCCTTTTTCCTCATGTTTTAATCAAGATTTTTCTAACTGCACTAAACTTATGTCTCCGTGTTGCTGGTGTTATTCCTTCCATGGCTTTTGCTGTAATAACAGCTGTACAATCTGGTCTGTATTTTGACAGTGAGTGAACAACCATTTGTTTCTCTGGCTGAGGGCAGTCCTGGTCCTGTTGAAGTAGATGAGGCATCTGTCTGACTTCCACGAGGTTTGACTTTCAGCCTATGCCTCAAATGAGTGTCAGAAAGTTCCCAGTGACAGCAGCTAAAGCCCAGCGATTTGACTAAGCTTGTTTGCAAAGCTGGCATCGCTTGTAATAAAGTCAGCTCTGCTTATGGGATGGGACAGGTGAATATTTCCTGTCAATGTCCAATAGCAGTTGCATATCTTCTTGTCTAGTTTTTTTGTATTTAAGACTAACATCCAGCTGCCAAAACCTGGGTATAAGGAAATGGGTAATAGTACTTGTCCTCTTCTGCTATCTCATAGTCATAAAAACATGTTTTTAAAAAATACATGTCTGAAATTCTCTTGCTGCCCAAAAGAACATGAATTGTTTGTTTAATGTCTATCAGAAAACTACATATTTAAAACTTCTTTTACGTGTTCCTTTCTACCCAACAATGGAAACATCTTGCCATCTTCAGTCCACATGAGGAAGGGGAGATACAACGTTAATAAACATCTTTAGGACATGCATTCCGTTTCCTCAAACTTGCCCCTCCCAGCATATGGTATATTGACTGTGCTCCTTGGTTGCTGCCTTGGTTTTCCTCTCACCAAAATATCTCTGTAAGCTTCCTGGTCTCTGTAACTCTTCAATTAAATACCACACGCTTCCCTCCTAAGCTATTAGTGAATTCACTTATTCTTCTCGTAACTCCCTCTTCCGTTTTGTCTGGCAATGATTTTCTTTTCTTTGCCAGGCTTTTGGCTCCATAGACATCTTTAGCATTTTTTGTTTGTTTGTTTGAACAGAACATATCACAGGGGAGCAGCATCCTAAAGCTGTTCTCACAAATCATTTGGAGAAGGCAGGATGATGTATCTGGCCAAGGAATAAACCGTTTTGTCTTCTGGAAGGTAAGTGGTGATTATTCTAGGCCAGCTGTTTTTCCTGTTTCCTTATCTATAGTTCTGGTACTTGCACAATTTCTCTCTCTCAGCCCCTTCAAAAAAATAAGAATTCTGGACATGCATCATAAATCTCCAAGACTAGAGTAGGCTCCAACACCAGAGTATTATTTCTTAATTTTATCAGTAATCTTGTTTTATATCAATCTTCCCAATAATTTACAGTGCTGCTCCATCTGTCAGGATGAGTCTTCTGCTGTGTTTAAATGTGATAATTCTAATATCTCGGCAGAAATGGTGTGCTTCTGCCAGTGAGAAAACAAACCCAAACCAAGCCCAGTCTCAACCCTTTTTCCTGTATCAGATCTTTCTCTATATTGTTGTTAAGGGCAAAGCTGGTCCACATTGCAAAGAATAATTATCAGCCAAGGTGATGATGCTGTAATGCATAGCCTGTTTGCAGTTGTTGTAGGAAATCTCATCTTGTGCAAGAGTTCTGCTGTATAGCAGGAAAACCTCTAAAGCAACACTGGCTGCAAACAGGTTCATCTGGAATTGAAAACCTGCAATTTTTGTTGGATAGCAAAAGTTCCCACCAGTAATCTCCTTTGCACTCTTTAGCTCAGGGAATTCCCATACAATTTATTGCAATTCAGCTTCTCAGAAATTGGAAACAGGGTGAATGTGGGCACATATTGCAAACTCTGATTCAATAAGGAGATAGAATTGAGCTCCCTAGAATGGGACTGGTAAAATAGTAGCTAGTTTTCAAGTGTTTACATGATTTCACTGCTTAATTGCTATCTGTTATGATGGAAGTCAGGTCCTTGGTCTACCTGACCACTTTTGAAAATGAGCCTGCTTTCTACTTTTCTGGTAAGACTAGCTTGGAGATTTTGTGCCTTTTTGTTGGTGCTGTGATGCTGATGGAGAAATAGTGATTCTGCTCAGGTATGATAAAAATTTTAAGCTCATGGTTAATCTTTCAGAATGTCCACGTGAACAGCTTTCCTGTAGATAGTGAAGAGTCAGTTTGGATTGTCTCCTCCTGGAAGAACCAGGTGTCTAACAATCATAGAATCATCAAATGGTTTGGGTTGGAAGGGACCTTAAAAATCACCCTTTTCCAACCCCTCTGCCAGGGCCACCTCTCACTGGATCAGGTTGCTCAAAGTCTCCAATTTGGCCTTGGGATGGGGCCCAAGCTCCAGGGATGGGGCAGCCATCTCTGGGCAGCCTGTGTGACTGCCAGGGAATGATTGCCAATGATTGTCAAAAAAACTCTTAAGAAATCCACAGCAAATCCACACCAAAAGACAGGCAGTTTGAAGATGATATCTCAGTAGTTGTGGGTTTTAAAAAAACTTCACTGGAAAAGAGGTTCGACTGAGGCTGTTATTTTAGATTTTATTCTCCCTACTTTTTTTCCCTATCAGAAATAATTTCACAGAAGATAAACTTCTAATTAACTCTTAGAATTAACTTACCCCTTATGGGGACAAAAAAGTTAACGTTAGAATGAACTAAATTCTGAGAAAGGCTACAGTAGCTCTTATGTAGTTCCATTTCTCTGACCACCCAAGAAATTACATAGGTTTCATTAAGAAGAAGAACATCTTTTGATTTGGAGGGGAAATTAAAAAGAAGCATCCATTATTTTAAAGATATAATTTAATTTCCATAAGACTCAACCAGCCATTCTAGTTCCAGTAGTGACAGTGATCACTTGAGTAGGCAGGTGATAATGAGAACCATTTACTATCCATTGAAATGATCCCTGAGGTGGAATCAGGAATCCTGTCATGCCTCTAATTTGACTGTACTACTATCAAGTGGAGAAAATGTTAAAGAAAAAAATAAATTGGGTAGGGATGGGTACTCTGCCTGGTACTAAACTGTAACAAAGAAATAAAGTAAAGGAATTTGGTAAATGCGAGGTGCAGTATCTATTCAGATGCTGTTTCAATGAATATGGCAGAAGTTATCACAAGGAGGCAATCTGAAAATGTAAACACAGGAAAAAATGGCTAACATGAGTCAGATGATTCATGGAAACTGTTCATAGTCTTATTAGATTGCAGCCAAGGCAAAGTATTGGACATAACTTCCTGCCCTGCAGAAGGGACAGACCCAGAGTAACTCTTTTTGATTCAGAGCACCTACAGTTCCAGTAGAAGATTCAGAAACAGCACATGAGCACCATTTATGTTCACTGGTGGAAGATGCTGACTCCAGTTTTGAGGTGCCTTAGAATCACAGAAGGGACCTTAAACCACACAGTTCCACCCCCCCTGCCATGGGCAGGGACAACTCCCACTGGATCAGGTTGCTTAAAGCCTCATCCAATCTGGCCCTAAACACCTCCAGGGATGCGGCAGTCATGACTTTCTGTGCCAGGGCCTCACCGTCCTCACAGGAAAAAATTTCTTCCTAAGATCTCATCTAAATTTCCCCTCTTTCAGCTTAAAACCATTGCGTCTCATCCTAACTCTGCACTCCCTGATAAAGAGCCCCTCCTCAGCTTTCTTGTAGCCCCCCTTTCTGTACCAGAAAGCTGCTCTAAGGTTTCTCTTGGTCCTTCTCTTCTCTTAAGAATCAGAAAGACATGCACTGAGCAATCTAACTTTTGTACCTTCAGAAACCATCACCTTTACACTTCTGGGATAAATCTATGCTTTGATTACGCTTGGTTAAAACTGTGGGACTGAACATAGCAGAGTCATTTTTGGAATGATTTTTTTTTTTTTGTGAAGGAGACCTAAATCCATCCCATACTGAGAAAAATCAAACATTTACAACACAGTGATGCAGGAATGGCAATTATTCACGTAGCAGCCCTTCAGATTTTAAAACAAAAATAATAATTCTGGCTGTTTTCACATATTATGAAGTGGTTATGGCAGCAAAATTGGGTGAGATGTAGACTATTACTGCTCAAACCTGTTGGAATGACTCTCTTACAAACTCATTAAATGACTCTCGGTCGAGTGCCTGATTAACAGCCTGATTCAAATGTTTAGGTTCTCAGCAGTCTATGGATTAGGTTTAGTGCAAAGTATGAGAAAACTCTGCGTAAAGGAAACAATGAGCATGAAATACAAATGTCAGCTGTAACAGTGACTGGTTGCAGCAAAATTAAGACTGTGCTAGAATTTTAATTCCTTCCTTCCTGAGTGAATTACTCAGTCAAATTCAGGCCCACTGTAAAAAAAAAAAGAAAAAGAAGGCAGAAATTCAATATCTGATGTAGATATGCTCCTGTCAACGTTATACACATGGGACAAATATGTAGTAGCATGAATTTGAGCTTGAGTTAATTAGATTTCAGCATAATTGCAAATAGTATGAGCTGATTTAGGTATATCATTTCATGAAGATTTGCTATTTACAGTTTACTAAAGCAAGTAATAAAATTTAAAAATAAGAAGTATTTTTTATATCACTAATATCAATATTACTGATATAATAATATCAACGAAGGAAGGATTTTTGGATATTTTGCTTGTTTTGATTGATTTTTTTTTCTTTTGATCTTCATGCCTGAACTCTCTCACAAAATTAAGAACAAAATTGTTTCTTAGTATTATAATTGTTCCTAGATTTGGCAGCCTGCCCTTTCACTTCAATCACCAGAAGAACCTCAACAATGACATACGTGGCACTTTAGACTGCAGGACTTTAAGAACAGAAGTAGGCCTGGTTTAATCTGCACAGAGTCCCGTTTTGCTGCAGTCAAGTCAAAAAAGCAAGGTATGATTCCTTTGCTTATATCACTCCTGAATTTCTATTCCTGCACTCTCCTGCCTTAAGAAATGTTTTTAAATATTCTTATGCTGCAAAGCAGGTAGTTTTCTTTCTCTGATCCTGAAAGAGTGCATTTAAGAGACGCTTTTATTAGTAAATGAGAGCCAGAACTAGTTTTGTAACTCATGGTATTGAATTAATGCTGTTCTAAATAGTGAGTGAAACCTACCCAGTGTTGGGAGAAGTGTTGGCGGAGACTGGATGTAAGCCCAGCTGCAACACTGTCCTTGGGGAAACCCTGGTCCTAAATGTGGTCAAAACCCATGATATACTGCAGTCCTGTAGTTTATCAGGGTACTGCAGTATCACCACCTCATTGTGGTTATGCATGAAAGTTTGAAAAACAGTGACCAAGTATTTGCTCTGCTACAGAATCATTCTCTTTAGCCAAAATCCATGAGCTTAGAGTAAGATCATTCTAGAGGACAGTTTATTATTAAGTTTTTAAACTGTGCACTGAAATGTGTCAAACAATTGTTTTCTTCAAAAATAAAGTGGAATGGAAACTTTTAATGAGAGATTATGGGCAGGGAGATGGATTTTATATAACTCATAAGATTTTTTAAGATTTTTTTTTTCTTTTTTTCGTTCACTGTTTTCACTGCTTAGTTTAAATTATCTGGTGTTATAAAGCTGGTGTTGATATCCTGTATTGTTAGTCCAAATTATCTCTGTAGGCCTCATTTTATTGTCTGTATTCACACCTAAAATTTAGTGGCATGACTGACTTCCTTGCTGGTGTTTCAACAAAGCAAATTTTACAGTTTCTCTCTTTTACCTTTCACATCAGCAAGACACTTGGGTACAGTTTCTCCCCAGATACATTTTGGAGAAACGTGCCATGATTTTCCTCTGTTTCAGTGAGGGATGAATTGTGCACTGGTAAATAAATTAATTGCTCAGCTAGCAAAACATATATTAATGGCAATGCTCTTGCATGGTTTTATTCAATGTTCCAAGCTGTAACTCATTTTCCACCAGAATTAGAAAGCCACTAATTCTAAGGAAATTGATTCTTTAACAGATATTTATGTTTTTAATATTTCTCCTATTTTTTTCCTGTTAATGTTTTTGAAACAGTTGTGGTTAACCTTGAAAACCTGAGTCAGCAGTGGGACACTTTGACAATAAGGGGGTTGTGCCATGCACAAAACAACTTTGTTGCTACTTGGTCCTCCCACAGCCTCAGGGTAAATGCTGTTCCAGCTGTGGGCACTGTTTACAGAAAGTGCAGACTAATTTGCTGTTTGCTCAATCTATGAAGCAATAGAATGCCTGATATGTTTTGAGATCATTAATTTTTGAAGTTTAGTATTTTTCTGTCTGAATTCTTTTTAAAGAAGTTTGGCCCATAACCTGTTGCTATTTGTGATGTTCCTTTTGCCTTTTTTTTTTTTTTTAATATTAGTGCAATTAGAAACATTTTGTCTCTGGATTCAGTTACAATTTATGCTTTCTCCCAAAAGATAACTTACTTCCAGAGAAATCGTGGCTGCCCCATTCCTGCAGGTGTTCAAGGCTAGGTTGGATGAGGCTTTGAGCAACCTGATCCAGTGGGAGGTGTCCCCACCCACGGAAGGGGGGATGGGAACTCTATGGGCTTTAGGGTCCCTTCAGAGTCAAATCATTCTATGATTCTATAACAAACCCCTCACACAGATATTAACAGCTCATGGATATTAATGCCTTCCACCCACAGGTAACCCTTCATATAACTAAATTGCTTTACAGCTGAAAAGGTCTTCAGCAATTTATCTGCAGTTTATTATTCTGTTGTTGATATACAGCAGCAAACATAATGACAAACAGCTTAAGTAAAACATTAAATATTATTTGCTGTACACAACTGATGACAAATATCAGATCACACTGAATTTCGTCAAAGAGTAGGTTCTGGAAAAGAAAGGATACTGTGCTCAGCAGTCTTACAAAACTCTGAGTCACTTGGACTTATTTTTTAATACTTTATATTGCTTATGATACGTGCTCCTGTGCCTTTGACATTTACTGCGGTTACTGGGATGTGCTGTTTTCACACTCTCATTATGAAAAAAGTATTTTCATAGAGAAACATGGAAATACAGGATTTGAAAATGGTAAATTTTCCTGGCCTTCTGACTCTGAAGGTGTCATAAAACAGGGATTTCAAGCAGCCCCAATTTAGAATCACAGAATCATTGAGGTCGGAAAAGACCTCTTTCCTAACTGTATTTTTTAATTCAGGTCTGGAATTTTAAAAAGCAATTGATCTACATTAAGTGTGAGGTTGTCATAGGATGCACAGTTCCAGATTAGCTCAGGATATAATAGTGCAGTAAAAAAAAAAGCACAACTTCATCATTCTGATCAATCCATACATCTGAAAAGTATAGGTGCTAAGGAAAAAAATTAAACATGCTATACTTAAAATACAATAAATATTCACTTCTAAATTGATACTTTCAGAAAAAAAAACCAAGTTCTGTAAACAGTCTAGAAGGACAGTATCCTTCCTTATTGGTGATTTCTAATTGAGGTCTATCCATGCCTGTGTACTCTGTACTTTACATGTAAAATACAGTTGTTAATGCTTAGAATCATAGAATCATAGAATCATAGAATGGTTTGGGTTGGAAGGGACCTTAAAGCCCATCCAGTCCCAACCCCCTGCCATGGGCGGGAAACCTCCCACTGGATCAGGGGGCTCAAAGTCCCATCCACCCTGGTCTTGAACACCTCCAGGGATGGGGCAGCCACGACTTCTCTAGCAACCTGTGCCAGGGCCTCCCCACCCTTCATCTTGAGGGCTAAGTATAATAATTATCAGAAGAGAATAAATCTGACATCATACTGGCTAGTTAGTTAATGTTAAAAATGAAAACATAAGAACCATATCTGTTACCCAGGATGAGATGAAATGTCCTTTTATCAAGGTCCTGACATTTGATCAGAGTTGGTCAAGTTTCAGTGGATGTTACGTCTTAAGCAGCCTTACAGACTGTTTAGCACCTTTCTAACCCATGTCAGGCCGCTCAAAGGCTGTCTTGTTTTTACTGTAGTGCTGCATAGTGCTAGTATGATGGATTAATTTTGTACCTTTTTTCCCCATTTCCTTGATTTCTCACCTGTTTTACTTCTATTCAGTACACATCTCTGTGCCTACCATAGTTTCCCAGGCTAGAAAGCAGTCTCATACCTCGTTACAGGGTTTACTATTAACTAGCTATGACCTCAGGCAATCAGAATGTTAGAATGCTACTAATTGTTTTGTTACTAACTAACATAAAGAATTAAAAAAAAAATCCTTATCATTTTTTAATATATGTACATGAGGAATTTCTGAGCAGATTCTACTTTTCTTTCTCTAGCTGTATGCCAGATGTTTTATTTATGTGCCTTTGTGAATCCAGCCCAGCCCATTTTAAAATCAAATATTTTCAGAATTACTCTAACCTGAGGTATAACCTTGTAAAATTAAATCCTAAGTAGTAACAAGGTGAGGCTGAAGTTTTTACAACCTGTACCATTGCTAATGGAGCCACAAGCTGACAGAATTTTTGAGACTTTGAATATCAGAAATCAGACTCACTCTTTCTGTCCTTGCACTCACTTTTTTTATATGACCTGTTGTATACCTATATATAAACGTGTGTGGCTGGCCTCTAAGAACCTTTATGACATTTCTGGGCATGCTTCTGTTTTGAACATGTAAAGCTAAACTTTTTCATCAAGGATTGGTACCTGGAGAGTGTGGCTGCAAAACTATACTTCACAGATGTTTTGTCTCTGCTGCTGTGTCTTCAGATACCTGTGGGCCATCCTGGTTAGTAAACCCCTGCATTTGAGGTTTGTTTGGTCAACCTGGTCATGCAGAGGTCTGTTACCAAACGTGAAGCCTTCCTTTGCCCTAGAAAATCAACCCTCTACCCTTCAGAAAACAAAGCCAAAGAAAATCAATATGTATTGACGTGTGCTAGATGTGAACTTCCTCTTTGCTCTCTTCCTTTATCATATGCTCTCAGGCTTTGATGATGTAAATTCCTTTCCAAATACCTTCTTGTCCTTCTCTCCAGTGAAACTCCACGAATGATATTACTGCAATACCATTCTTTCATTAGCCTACTGTTTATCAAATCCTACTGTTTAGCAAGTGCAATTGGTTTATTGAGATTTCAAGAGGGAAATTACTTGGCCTAAGGCTATATCTCTACAGATTGTATTAACTTAGTAAGAGCTGAATGGTTACACGGCTGCCTATCACACAGAAAATGAAATTTCTTCTAATTAAGGATGTAAACTCGTTTACTACCTTTGTTTAGCACAGATATTACTTGAGGTAAGCCAACACTGACAGAATTACTAAAATTAGATCATTCTTAATTAAATATCTCCACAGAGAGACCTCTCCACATCATAAATGAGTGCTTTTTCTTTTCATTGAGATGAATTTATTTCTCCATCAAAAATTATCTTCTGCCAGGAAATCCAGCCATTTTCATTTAGTTGGAAGCCTTTAGGCTGAGTTCTTACTTCTGCTTGTGGTTTGTTGGAAAGTCTAAAATTTAAAGATCACACTTTGCTTTAAGATAATACCAATTCTAGGGAAAAAAAAGTGTTGTGAAAACATGAAGGTCATTCTAAAATTAAACTTGCTTGCCTAAGCTGTTGCCTTATTCTAATTTAATTTAGTTTCCTTCGGTATATAGTAAACAAAATGTATTTATCACTTTTTGATGATAAGGTCTAGGGATAACTTTTCATCATTTATCTGCAGCAATCACGTATTTTGCGTCTCTGTTGATCTCTAGCTATGGTGCCACAGCCCAGGGAGAGAAAACTATCTCTGAAATGCAATAGTTGGCTATTCTAGAGCTGCTCTTTTTGTTAATTGGTTGGCATTTATATTGTTTGCAACCCAAATTGCCCTGATGTTAATTGAAATCTTCCTATTGCTTTTTAATGGACTTTGGATTTGAATTTTATGATATGCTTAGAAATAACACTGGAGTATTTTACCTCAAAATATGAAAATGATAAGAGGAGAATCAGAGGAAAAAACCCTAGAAAATCAAAAAGAACCTGCCTACCTGCTAGTAAATATTCCTGTATAGAGAAATGCCATTGATAATTAGAAGTTCCTTTCAAATATTTTGTCATTTGTAGTGAAATGCCTTCTTCATTGCTATAACAGACCAAAAGGGTTCTGAATCTGCCACTACGTGTTAACGTTAAATAACAGCATCCTGATTTGACTAAGTTCATTTTATAATTGAAGGGATTATGTTAACATCTTTGATAAAAATCCACAAAAATACTACTGCATAGTGCAATGAAAATCGTCTTGGTGAGAACTTCAGCTAAAAAGTCATAGTTTTGAGTTGTAACATCTTTGTATTTTCTTAAGGAAAGTAAAGTCGTCAAATCTCTTGACTAAAGCTTGCAGAAACTACAGTTTTGCCAAGCCTGCACTGCCAGAAAGCTCAGTGTTTTGCACTTTAAAACAGATGGGTAATAATTACTTTAATAGAATCCTTTTTTCCCCGTTGTTAAAATACAAATAACTCCTCTGCTGTTCCAAATATTTATTAAATCTGAATTTTGGAAGAAAGAAGATAAAATAATTTACCTAACTGTTTAAAAATGCAAAGGTTACAATGCTGATTGATTGTTTCCAAATTAATCTCTTCCATGATTTTAACTGACTTTTATAGGAATTTTCCAGTTATGAACACAGTTTTATTTTCTCTATCTGGAAAGTAATTTTACAGCTGGATGACCATTTTCATAAACGCTAGTTTTATACTGATCTATTTTAACCCATCATAACCCCCCCAAACAATTACAAAAGAAAAGCATATTTAATTGGCAATGTTAGATTTGCTACTGTCAGCTTTCCATTATGTCTCAAAAGTAAAAATCTATTAATTAATGGATTCACGATTACAAATATTCTTTAATTCTCTTCCACATTTGATGTATTAAATGGAATTTCTGTCAAAAGTTTGGCTTTGAGGTAGAAGAAATGGTAACGTGTTTCTACAGCATAAATTCAAAGGGACAAGATACAGGATTCCAGGAGAGCAGATGTAAAAGCTGGAAAACCTTCACAGACTTCAAAACGTATGACTAGAAAACTATTATGTTAAGTGATGAAATTACTGACCCACAGAACTCCCTTAGCTCGTCCCCTTTCACGTTTGCAAATGCAAAAGGTTTCTATGTTAAAAGCATAACTTTGTTTTTGTTCTTAAATGCAGCTGTGTTCTGTTTCCTGATACTTTTGATAATCGATCAACTAATATTAATCTGGCTGTGATTTTGTCACAGAACCAAAGACTGGAAAAGCATCCCCGTTTTTCAAACGGCAGCATTAATTACAGATTATTAAGCAGAAAGGAAGAATTTCACTTTTTCACAGCTGCGATTGCCCTATCACTACTTGCTCACAAGAAACAACAGATCACATTTTTTGTTTCTTTGGTGAGTTATCAGTTTCAAATGTCTTTTTATTCTTGTGTGAATTGGATAGATGCATCTGAAAATGAAAGCATCATATTTCATCTTAATTGCCTAAAAGAAATTCTTCTCGGGGCCCCGCATGGCATCTTGGAAGATGACACTCAAGTGTGAGTCAAGTGCAAGGGATGCTTCTACATTTCTGGGGCGAAGATCACTTCAGACCCTGCTATCTGTTTATTTTACATAGATCATAAACCCTTCAGGAGCAGAGTCAGTCCCTTTAACTGTTCACAGCATCCTGACTCTGACTGTGGAGTAAGGCCATTGCAACTCTAGCAAGCTTTCTTCAGTTATCCACATCCCTATCTTATCTCCTCCTCTAAACCCTTCAGCTTCTCTCCAGTAGCAACCAGGAATGAGCTTTAGATGGGTTATTGCAGAGGCTGCAATATGTAAACTACTTCATATGCCAGAGGCTGTGGGGCACGGTCATAGCTCTCGAGGAGGCCTTTTATGACCTTCAGCCATGCCTTCTGAGGGCCCAGGCTGCTAAAACGTCCGTTGAAGGGCTGCAGGCCACTGACCCTGCCTAATAGTAGGCTGTCAGGTTTTCTTTCCACCTTTCTGTCAATATAAAATGGCCACAAAAATGGTTTAGAATTACCCCTGCTGAAGAAAAATAAAATCACAAAATAGTATTTCAAATATGATTTACCTCCCTTCTTTACTCACTTCTTAATTAGAAGTCTTCTAGATTAGTAACTGGTTTGATGAATTATGTTTATCAATAACATCACCCTTTACTATATTCCTTAAATGAAAAGTTGTTCCATTGACCAGAATTTCACCCTACTTTTGAGCCACAGTTAAAAGAAACACACAGACCACACATCCCAGACAGAGGCATTCAGAATCACGATTAAAAAGAGAAACTAAGAATGTTATTTTAAAACCACTGATCATAACTAGTGCATTTATTTCTGTGCTTTAATTCTGAACTGATTTATTGAAATTTTGAGAGCATGTGAATTTTTTGTTTGCAAAACTGATAAAGAGATAGTTCTCAACCTTTTGGCTGGACCAGAAACTAAGTGGTGAGGTAACAAGGCATGAATATTAGAACTCATAATGAACTCAGTGAACTATGGGTCTAATTATTTTTTTGAAGCCATTGTGGAAATTCTGCTTGCAACCAATAGAACTATATTGGTATTAATATGACCCTTTAACTTCAAAATATCCTTTGGAAGTGTTTGTCAAAACCTCATCTACTAAATCCTAAAAATGTGTACAAGCAAAGAAACCAAATAAATAATACCACATAACTTGAAGGCATACAGCAGGCATACTCTTAATGAGATTTATTCCTGTAATGGACTTATTCTGGCCATTATGTCACGTGGCATAAATATAATAGGTTAGGACAATTTGAAGGAAATGATTTCTTTATTTAATTTGACCTGAGCAGAATGACTGGAAAGAATACTCGATGAAAGATTTCTTCTGACTTGGTTTTGCAGCGTCTCCACTCTGGAGAATGGAAGAAGAGCAGAGGAGCTAATATGGCTCAGCATTTTGCATCAGTTTGTAGTCTGTTTGTTCTCATGTGTAAGAATATTAAAGAAGTGAGTCATAAGAGAGAACGTTTTGTCCCACATATTTAAAATGAACAAAAGAAAATGATACTGTTATTGTTATGGGTAGAACAGTACTTGGAGCCTTGATTAAGCCCACTCTAAATTACCCCAGCCTGAACAGGCAAGATTCATGTCAGTAGTGCTGTCGTGTGTCTCCTCTGGCCGTTTAAATACTTGGGTCTAAAGTAGCATAAAAACCTGCATACTTTATATAATCATAAAGGAGACAGCCCTTGATTCTGAAATGGCACATTGAACTTTAAAAAATAGGTTTCTGACTTTTAAATCTACTATTGATTAAAGCCAGACAAATGGGTATAGAATTACAACACGGAATTCCTAGAATTTCTTAAAGGGAATACTTGCAAATTTGTGGATTTATAGGAAGAATATCCTGAGATTATCTTGCAGTCAATATTTAAACTGTAGTTAAAAGGTGTTTTGGTTACACCCTTGCTATATAATCACCTTGCTGCTATTCTGTTGCTCTTTCCTAATTTCTAAGGGGTATAGTACAAAGTAATGCATAAAACTATATTTAAGAAACAAACTACTCACAGAAGGTTCCAAACCATCTCCCATGTATGCTTTGTAGTGACATAATAGAAAAAAAAAAGGTGTTAAGAAAGTACCAGATACACAAGGTTTGCAAAAGGGGAAGAAAGAAGGGGCATTACTGTCCTCTCCAAGTTAGGCACTTTTTGTAGTAATCAAGTAATTTTAAAGTGACAGTATGTGATTAAGCTGGAAGTGTATGTCTAAGTAGGAACAAATATAAATCAGTTAACTGATGTAATGAAAGGTTTCAGCCTCTCCTAATATTCAGCACTGACTGGTATGATGTGTTAGTGACTCATTTGACCAATAAGCAGCATCTTAATGTTTATGCAAACATTGCTAAGAACAAACGTGAGTGAGACAGTAAAGAATCAATTTTTTTTGCTGTTGTTTTGCATATCCTGATGTACTGCTAATATTCTGGCTAAGACTGGAAACTTCAGAGTTTAGTCACTTTTTTCCCCTTGAACTTTTGCCTGTGTGTTTGATAGCTGGATGATGGATGCTTTAACTCTCTCCTCCTTCTCTGCTAATATGGTTTGGCCATGACGATGAGATCAAATTCAGCTGTTTCAGAAGTTTAGCTGACGGGTTTGCTCATCTAGAAATTGCTTGGCAGGTCTGCTGGTATGTCAGAAAAAATCTGTTTATTTGGTACCAATAGGCCCATCAGCCATATGATAGCCAAATTCCTTGGCTAAAAGAATGCCTCTGAATGGACTTCTTGGACTCTTCTTGTGACAAGATCAAGACCTACATCAAAACAGAAAATCTGTCTTTTTTCTTCCTGGTGGGAAGAATTACAGTGCAATTAAAAACATCACTAATTATAGCAAAGGTCTGTGCCACCCCCTCATCCTCACCCCCCAACTTAATCAGGGAAACTTTGAATGTTTCCCCTTTGTTCTGTCTACAGCGGCTCTCACCTCGTTTGCCAGGAGATTGGTCTCATTATCAAGAAGCAAAGAATTGAACTTCCTTGCTGATAGGGGTGTTTAGAAAATAAAACACCATTATCCACAGTTCTACTTCCAGTAAGAGAAAACAGTTCCTTTTTTAGATATCAGCAGATGGAAATCTCAGCAGAATGATGCTTGTTTGTTGTTATGATTCCTGATGACCTTCCTTGTTTTTATTCCACTCCGATAGTGAATGCATACTGGTATGTTGGTGTTTCTAACCTCCTGAACTGATTGGGGCTTGTTACTAAACACCAGTAATTTATGTTTAACTACCTAGGAATTTCCTCCCTGAACTGCACTGGCCAGTGTTCTAATTCAGGCAGCACTTGTGCCAGAATTTGTGACTGCTTTATGAACTGCTTCATGGTGAGGCATGAAGGTCAGAGTAGCAGTTATCTGAATGACAAACCCACGGATGAGCTGTTCAGCACATTCTGCTGAACAATACTTTTCATTTTTTTAATTGGAGAAGTGCTTTAACATATTTTAAAATGAGTATTTTGAATCTGCCAGGATACTGGGAGTGTGTATTGAGGAGGCATTTTGCAGCTTCTGTTACTTCAGGTACCTACACTGTCTAGCTGCACACCATTATGATCATGCACATATTCTTATAAAACATGTTTTCTAGCTTGGGTAGAAACTTACAGTTTTGTCTTAACACTATCAAGACAGGACCTAAACCAGAAAAAAACACCTGATTCTAAAAGGGGACACAAGTCACGTAATGCTTTTAAGAAAGCTTTAGTTGTTAAATTTATACAAGCCTTCAAATACTTAAGAATTGGTGACATCCTTTATTGTGCACTTATTGCCATTTCACTACATAAATCATTATCTTCCATATTACTGACCACATTTTCTGCCTACATTTTCAAGACATGAGGTGTAATTAATTTCTAAAGCAAAACCAGTTTGTTCATTATTGTTTCATGAAATGATCATGCAAATTGTCCTTCACTTATATGTGAATTAAAATAACAATTTATTTGAAAATCTACTGTAAAGCCAAGTCAACGACATGTAAAGCAGCCCTCATTTTCTAATAACAAGAATACTAATTAATGCCACTAAAAATACAAGAATTAGTAATGCTGATGTTCTTAAGGAGTGAGTCAGATTTCTAGATTAATTTTTCATCTCCATGTTTCTGTTGTTTGCCTATTGCTAGCTTTGGAACACAGCAAGTCTGCCCAACTCACCTCTCAGTGTTATTTATTTGCCTCTTGAAACTCATCAGTTGCATTAATTTCATTTTTTTTTCCTCAGCAATAGAATATTTGGAATGGTGTGTATGCATCAAAAAATGTAGAATTTTGCCTGATGTGAATCTCACCTCCTCTAAACCTCCTTTCTAAACCTTCATCTGAATATCTGCTTTTTCATTCGAAAACCTCATCCATCTTTTACAGTTGGATTTTTGATAGAATTTGGTCCATGGGGGTGGCAGGGAGAACACTAATTTCAGAAGAGAGAGAGGTCCTGAGGAACTGCTAATTTAAGAGAAGCCAGTAATTCTAATCTTTCATGGCAATGGGTGCTGTAGGACTCACTGACAATGTCTGTGACTTGAGAAATCTTTTTTTGTCTTAAAGAATTAGAGGCTGAAAAATGTGGCATTTAATAGAAGAATTTTCACTGGCAGTTTTATTTGGATGAGATGCCCCAGACTTGATCCTATTTTATGAATTTCCATCTATAGTTATTTTGATTAACTACTTTTCACTCCTGGATATAAAGGTTTCTATATCACTGATATTTCACTAACTGCGATTAGCTGGAAAGATGACATTTACTGTTGTCACGTACAAAGAAAGAAAAAAAGGTTCCCAATGCTTTGCAGCAGGAGCTGTGAAAATTGTAATAAAAGTATATAGTTAACTGTCACTGAAGGCTGCACAAGAAATTTAAGAGAAGATGACAAAAGAGGAAGAGATGTTGTTATTTTCATTTTACCACCTTTGATGCTGCTACTGAAATGTCTACCTGTTTATTTACAGCAAGGTTGTCTGGAGTTGGTCTTTAGTGAAAAATTAGTGCAACACTTGTGTATGTTTCTGGATTTGTGGCAGGAGAACCTGATTACTGTACACTTCACTCGCCAACCAGCTGCATCCTTCCACCCCAGAAGAGATTTTTCACATTTTTCTCCTACTGTTTGGAGTTTGATAAGCAATGGGTGGATTGCAGTTATCGCAAGACATGGAGATGCAGGCTGTCCTTTTATCTCTTGTGTATGTGTCATATCTATGCTTCTGAATTTAATACGGTTGAACATGAGCAGGGAATGCCAATTCCTTCATTCAGGTTGAAAGCTGGGGCAAAAGGAGTATTTATCTTCTTGATTCTTGGAATATTCAGGAGTCCAGAGTTTTACAACAAACACAGGCACCAAAACACATTCAGAAACGCTGAAGTCGGTGAGCAAAGCCAATGACAATACTCTATCTTCAGCCTTTTGCAGCCTTTGAACAGCCAGAGCAGCACAGAGCCTCTAAGCAAGGCTCCAATGTGACTTGTGCACCTACACCTTGCATTTTGGTCATACAGGGGACTCTGTCAAGCCCAGCTCTATAGTGATTTATTGCCAGCTGTTGATGAGAGGAAGAGCCACTGACCTGATGAAGATGTCGCTAATCCTTCCTCTCCCTTCCAGCAGTTCCAGCTCAGTGACCTGTGAAGAGACTGCTCCCCCCTGAGGGAACAGTAGCTCCCCAGCCAGGACCCACAGCAGAGGGTGCAATGTGACAATTTTGTTTTGATTAGCAATGGAGACTGAAGACAGCTGATCATCAGTCCGTACTAAAAGTTTAGTTCTGCTGCTGTCATTGCCAGTTTTCATTCCTCCAGCACCTCCTGATGTCAACATCCTACTCATCCATAACCCCACAAAACCACCTCATGCCACAGAAGCCATTACTTCAGTTATTCCTGTGTCAGGAGCACACAGATGTGTACAGGGCTGAACTGCAGACATATCTGCCCTGCTTATGTTGATGCTTAACACGTACAAAACCGTGACACGGCACATTGTGCTCTTCAAGCTGTGCAGGTGCAGGAGCACTCTTTCTTCTACGCCTGTTGTCTAAAAAGAGAGATGCAAGTTTATATATTTACTTTCCTAACGCTATTTTTTACTCTCTGCAGCAACTGAAATATCACTCTCCCTCTTTTTGGCACACCAGTTCTCCTCTTGTGGTACACTCTACAAGTCTGCATTTTCCTTCTTTACTCTAACCACATTTTTACAAGCACACTGAAACATCTGTCTTGAGGTTTTTCTGTTCTCTTTGGCTTGATCTATGTGATAACGGTGTTTTCACTTCTACCTCCCAGACTGCAGAGTCTTCGAGTACCAACTTCATTGCTTCTTTTCAAACAGCCTTGCTTCCTTTTTCAGGAGAGATGGGTAAAGAAATCTGGCTAAGAAAGAAGGACAGGGTGCAAACTGTTTGTAGTTTGAGATATCCATTTATTTCTGGGCAGGGAAACAAACTATTTTCCTCTGACTTTTAATGGGCAATAATACATTTGGAGATGTTTTTTATATTTTATCATTGTCTTAAAAACAGAATTCCTGGGAATTCATAGGTCCCAATTAGACCAAACTGACCATTTTTTGCTTGTTATATGATAAGATGCCAAAATCTGACAAGCGTTTTGAGGAAAAAGGCAATTGTGTGGTGCTTTTAACTGTTTACATATGCAATCTGAAATACTGTTTGAAAGGATGGATTTTGGTAGCCTGTATTACCTCACTGGTGGATTAGGGAGAGGCAAATTGTATCCATAGTATTCAAGGCACATAGTTAAGCAAAAACTGCAATATGTTTAAGAATTTTAATTTTTAAATAATTGTCGTGTGGAGCTGGAAGTAGTACAACTGAAGGCTGTGTCTCAATGGACACAGATACAATTTCTCCATTATCCTTACCTGTGAAAAAATCTATAGTATTTCACACCTTGGTTTTATATTTTGACCCTGATTTTACATTTCGTCTTATTTCTGTAGTAAGAGTTTTTCATAAAAATTCCCCTGGATGTCTGTTTTGTAGTCCCAGGCATTGATGGATGAGAGAACTTAAAAGTTATCTATGACTTCAAGATGTAACAGCCTTGTATATGTGATGGGAAATGAAGGTTTCCAGCCTTATTTGTAGTATCATTAACTCTTGTCTGGCTGTGTTCTCGTCATATTGCTCCAGTGGAGAAATGGTCCAAGAAGCACCATTAGCTCTATGATCCGGTAGGTGTGATTTGTGTCTCTAGTGACATGCATAAATGCATGTCGTGGCCGTATTCCTGGGAGCTACCCCTTCCTGAGCTCCCTGTACACTGGTGAAGAGGGTGGTTGGAGAGAAGCACAGGTAAAGTGAAGGGATGAGGCTGTAGCTGAAGACAGATGTGGTCTCTTGGTTGCCCCTACTCAAGAACTCATCCTGCCTGGTGGAGTCGCCTCCTTGCCTGGTACTGGGATCACACAATCATCTAGGCTGGAAGAGACCTTTGAGACTGTCGAGCCCAACCATAAACCTAACACTGCCAAGTTCACTGCTAATCCATGTCTTTTAAATACCTCCAGGGACAGTGACTCAACCCTTTTCCTGGGCAGCCTGTTCCAATTCCTGACAACACTTTTGGTGAAGACATTTTTCCTAATATCATAATCAGAATGGTTTGAGTTGGAAGGGACCTTAAAGATCAACCAGTTCCAACTCCTCTGCCATGGGCAGGGACACCTTCCCAAAAGACCAGGTTGCTCAAGGTCCCATAAATCGGCACTCTTAAGTCCTTCTCCAACATCCTGGAAAAAAAGAATGCTCTAGGGAGACCTTATAGTAGCTTTCCAGAACCTGATGGGGGCAACAGGAAAGCTGGGGAGGGACCTTTTACAAGGGCCTGTAGTGACAGGATGAGGGGGAATGGCTTTAAATTGAAATGGGAATGATTTAGATCAGACATTAGGAGGAAATTCTTAACCATGAGGGTGGGGAGGCCCTGGCCCAGGTTGCACAGAGAGGCTGTGACTGCCCCATCCCTGGAGGTGTTCCAGGCCAGGCTGGATGGGGCTTTGAGCCCCCTGAGCCAGTGGGAGGTGTCCCTGCCCATGGCAGGGGTGGTGGAACCGGATGGGCTTTGAAGTCCCTTCCAACCCAAACCATTCTATGATTGAATATCCAATCTAAACTTCTCCTGGTCCAACTCAGACCATTTCCTCTTGTCCTATCACTTGTTACTTGGGAGAAGAGACCAACATCCACCTCGCTACAGCTTCCTGTCAGAGAACTGCAAGGAGCAATGAGGTGTCCTCGCAGCCTCCTCTTCTCCAGGCTAAGCAGCCCCAGCTCCCTCCTGAGCTCCAGGCAGGATGCGGCGGGGCAGCAGGGCTCCCGGTGCCGGGCTCCTCTCTCTGCACCCCAGCACAAGGCAGGGGGCGGACCGAGCTCCGCGTTCCCACCTCCTTGGGGCAGAGCCGGGTGCTGCGGGAATCGCCTCGCAAACCTCCCCCAGCAGCGACCGGCCAAGGGGAGAGGAGGCAGGGCGGGAGGAAGGCGGAGGGAGCGAGGGAAGGCGGACGGAGGGCGGGGTGCTGGCGGCGGCCGGCGGGGCGAAGCGAAGCGGAGGTGGGGAAGGAGCCGCGCCCGGGCGGGTGGGAGCCGGTACCGGTGCCACTCGTGCCCGGCGCGGCGGGCTCGCCCCGCCCCCGGCAGCGGAGAGGAGAGGAGCGGAGCGCACTTAAGGGGCGCTGCTGGTGGGGAAGGGGCGCTGCCTCGGCGAGCGCTGCCACGGTCCCACCGGCCGCGGAGGTTGGTGCTCCCGCAGCGGCGGGGGAGTGGGGTGGGATGGGATGGGATGGGATGGGATGGGATGGGATGGGATGGGATGGGATGGGATGGGATGGGATGGGATGGGATGGGGTGGGGTGGGATGGGGTGGGATGGGGTGGGATGGGGTGGGATGGGGTGGGATGGGGTGGGGTGGGATGGGATGGGATGGGATGGGATGGGATGCGATGGGATGGGGTGGGGTGGGATGGGGTGGGATGGGGTGGGATGGGGTGGGATGGGGTGGGATGAGATGGGTCAGAATGGGATGGGGTAGGATGGGGTGGAATGGGATGGGATGAGATGGGATGGGATGGGATGGGATGGGAAGGGAAAGTGCGGTGCCGTGCGCTGCGATGGGATCGGATGAGATCGGATCGGATGGAATGGGATGGGATGGGAAAGTGCGGTGCGGTGCCGTGCGGTGTGGTGGGACGGGGCAGGATGGAATGGGAAGGGAAAGGAAAGTGCGGTGCGATGCCGTGCGGTGTGGTGGGACGGGACGGGATGGAATGGGAAGTGAAAGGAAAGTGCGGTGCCGTGCGGTGTGGTGGGACGGGACGGGATGGAATGGGAAGGGAAAGGAAAGTGCGGTGCCGTGCGGTGTGGTGGGACGGGACTGGATGGAATGGGAAGGGAAAGGAAAGTGCGGTGCCGTGCGGTTTGGCGGGACGAGACGAGACGGAATGGGGAGGGAAAGTGCGGTGCGGTGCCGTGCGGTTCTCTGTCTGCAGAGTCCACCGGGCGCCCTCCTGTTCAGCATTCCTGAATGCCAGGAATACCTTTGGCTTTACCCAGTTTCTGATCTATCTCAGTGCTTCGGGGACTTCGCTGCCTCTTTACTTTGTGCGTTATTAAAGCTCTTTTTTTTTCCGCATGGGGAGTTTTTGCCAGCGGGAATGTCCTGAGAGTAGAGATAGGAGATAAAGTAACTTGTAGAATTGGCTTCTGAGCAAGAGAGCTTCTAAAACACAAGTTGTACTTCACAGAGGGAACTGCGGAGTTGGAGACTTCAGCATTGGTTACGTTTAAGCTTTGAAACATTGAATTGCGAGAGGAGAATTACTTGGAAGATGTTAGGACATTGTTTTGAAAATAAATGCTTAACAGTGAGAAGAAAAATGGAGCGTGATTATCATCTCAAAAACATTCTAGTTTATTTCAACTTTTGACTGTGGTTGGGCTGGTAAATGCTTCCATTCTAGGAGTGTGTTGCAAAAACATTTCTTTATATATGTAGTTTAACTGCCAGAATGTTTTGTAAGGTTTCTCTGATTATAGGTACATGAGCATTATATATTTTCTAGATTATTTCCTATATCTTATATGTGCAGAAACTATAAAGATACTGTACGCTATATATGCATTGTACAGTGCATGCAGATCATTGTCTTATATTCTTAAAATATGATGCCATATCATATCACTCAGAAAACTGCAAAAATAGATTTGTAGTATTACGGAATTTCTGCTTCATATGTCATTTGAACAGTGAGATATCTCTTACACTGTGTGTATTTTTATTTTTAATATTGCAGATGCCTTTGGGTTGCAAGACTGCTGAAATGTTTTGAGAGCTGCCTCTCCTTTCCTAACCATGAACAGTTCAAAATCGCCAGGGCTGGCTGGATTTGGAATCTTGAGAAACACAACGTGCCACACGGAGAAGAAGATTTCAGTTTTCTTTTCAATTATCTTCATGTCAGTGGGAATTTTGTCCAACAGCCTTGCAATAGCAATTCTCATGAAGGCATATCAGAGGTTTAGACAGAAATCGAAAGCCTCCTTTTTGCTCCTTGCCAGTAGTTTGGTTGTCACAGATCTCTTTGGCCACCTCATCAACGGAACCATTGCAGTGTTTGTATATGCATCGGACAAAGACTGGATTCGGTTCAACCAGTCCAACATTCTTTGCAGTATTTTTGGCATCTGCATGGTTTTCTTTGGTTTGTGTCCACTCCTTCTGGGCAGTGTGATGGCTGTTGAACGGTGCATTGGAGTCACTAAGCCTATATTTCACTCTACAAAAATGACTTCTAAACATGTGAAAATTATGTTGACTATGGTATGTCTGTTTGCTGTTCTTATAGCTTTGCTGCCTATTCTTAGGTTTAGAGCCTATCAAATTCAAGCATCGAGGACCTGGTGCTTCTATAAAACAGAACACGTTGAGGACTGGGAAGACAGATTTTATCTCTTACTTTTTTCTTGCCTTGGGTTACTGGCCCTTGCTATTTCATTCTTGTGCAATGCTGTCACGGGAATTACTCTCTTAAGAGTCAAATTTAAAAGTCAACAAAGACAAGGCAGATCTCATCATTTTGAAATGATCATTCAGCTCTTGGCTATAATGTGTGTTTCTTGCATTTGCTGGAGTCCATTCCTGGTAAGACCCTAATGTGTTTGACAATTTTTAATGCACATCACTGTATAAAAGTTACACTTTTTTATCTCCAGGTTTAAGACGCTGTGATAACAGCTCCATTCACTCTTCAGTGTATTAATTGACTGTAATGTATGTACCTATGCAACTATGACAAAAATGGTAATTAAATTATTCTCTTCTGATCATAAGCAAGATACATTGAGTAAACTGTTGTAGGGACTGTGAGGACTGTGTTTCCCATGCTGTGAAGCAGACAGTGGTAGCAGAATAGCGACTAGAATAAATCAGAGCAAATGTTGAGCTTGTCCAAAAATTCAGTGCAGTCTTGGAGTGGCAAGTCTGTTTAGTCTGTACTGTGGTTTATAACTTTTTATTTATGATAGCCTGTTCGTTGTTATTATTACAGTTTACTGCTACTTGCAAACTGTGTTACGGAAGATAACAGTTAAGAATGTAAAAACCCACCACCCCTTTAGCAGGGTATTAAGGGCTTTATTTTAGAGTTGTGTGAAAAAAACAGTGGTTGGCAGTGGGTTAAAATAAAAATTCGGTTTAGACCTAAAGGCTGGGTTTGTAATCTGAACAGATGACTAGCAAAGCTGCTCTGTGCAGTTGGTGTGCTTTCTCAGCTGTCCCAGCTGTAACTTAGTGCTGCTTGCTGGTAGCTGCTGTGACTCTTCCAAAGCGGTAAATGTTGCTCATGTTCATGTGTGCTCTGACAGTGAGCAAGGTCGAAGGAATTGGGATTATGACACGGGAAAGAATTTGTTATAGGATGGCATTTTAAAGCATTTTAAATGCATCCTGTTATAGGATGGCATTTTAAAGCTAATATTAACTTTTTACTGTGTTAAACCTGACTGAAGAACATTTACTGAGGTGAGAGAGGTTAAGTCACAAGTCATATAAAGTCTGAATTTGTTTCCTAGAAACAAGGTCCTGTAGTTTCCCACTGATATGAATGAGGAGCAATTCTGGTTCGAGTTTACAAATATAGAAATTTAAGTCTAAGATCTGAATCAGAGCCAGACATATCTAATCTACTCACTGCCTATGGTATGGTATGGAGTTACCTGAGCTGGTTATAAGTTAGATATTGATCCTAGCCAAGCAGCAACAGTTGGGTAGGTAGCATTTAATTAACCCAGTATTGCAGGCTTCAAGGAGAGAGTCTGGATATAAATCTCTACCTCACTGAAATGCAAAAACCCTCTCACTTTTGTTCAACACAGAAGATTTTTCTAGGCTTGCTCTGCAGCATAGTTTAAATTCTTGTTCACTTTTGTCAGTGTCATGGCTATAGTGTGTAGAGCACAAACAAAATCATCAGAACAGTATAGCAAGCTTTTGTAGTGAACTCCCAGTTACTTTCAGGCACCTCCTGAAATTTTTCTGAGGCAAGCCAAGCAATAGTTTTCAAGAAAAACAACTCAACTGATGGCTTTACTTTTCATAAAAAAAAACAATATATACTCTGTTGACATTTATTTCCAGGTAAAATAACTGTCCTTAAAGGCTGCAATTAATTTGACTTTTAATAGGCCTTTGGATGTCAAAAGAGCTATAGGCTTCTTTAATTCAAAAGAGATACTTCATTTATTCAGCATGTGAAGGAACACTAAATTGTAACTACGGTGGTTTTTTCAGTGTTGATAATTTCGTTATGCCTTTCAATTTTTTATTAATTATAAAACATTATTATGCCTTTCAATTTTCATTAATTATAAAAAACCTGTATTTCATTAGTTATAAAAGATTATATCTTGACCATCTTTAATGAACTCACAGTTCTACTTTGTTAAAGTATTTAACTTCATCGAAGTTGTAGTCGATAATGAGTTATTACTCCAGCAGGAAGTTTTGATTCAGAACCTTTTCAGAGTTCAGTATTTTCTTCAGGTAGTGATGCACCAGCGAAGGCCTGTGCTTAATTTTTGTCTGGGTACTTTTAGGGAATGTGTTGCACAGGGAGGTTCTGGTTCACTCAGAGGCACATCTGCCAGTGCTTGCTCTCTGAGCGTTCTGGGCTTGTGATGCTTTGTTTCTATGTCTCTTTTGAAATGAGATGAACAGAGAGCTATCACCAAAATTATCCTGGCAGTATGGAAAACACTTCTGCAATATGGACAAATTTATGTTAGAAACAAGAAGTTAAAAAAAAAAAAGTTAGTGTAAGGTAGGATTTAATTTTTGGAACAAGGTTTCAAGGAACTGAGAAGTTAAGTGTTTTAGCCAGAGTTTGATAGTTTGGGAAATGTAATGGGTCCTTGGTAGTTGTTACCTTTCTTAGCTGTTAGGATTGTAGAGCTGTTATCAAAGCTAATTGTCTGGATTACCAATGGTTTGTTTTGGTAGTATTCTGTTCACTGAATACAAACAGAATTATAAGCACAGTGTTAATTTAGCAGGCTCTGTTGGGCTGTGGTGGAGCGTACAGATTCAGCAGAATAAAGCTTTGCCAGGAACATTCTGCTAAAATGCTATAATAAAGAGATCCAGGGTTTATCAAGGCGTAGAATTGCTAATCCAAATTTACACGTCTTGTTTATCTGAAAACTCTCAGGGCTTTGAATTTGTGCAATGAATTGTTTAGATTCTATAATTGAATCAGTATATAGCAAAATAAGTACTTGTTGAAATAAATATGAGCAGGTGTTCATAGGTGGAATTATTTGGCAAAGTAGCTAAACACATGATTGTTTGCATTCATTTGCTTTTTAAATTTTTTCTCAAACTAAAATCTAGAAGTCAATGGCCATCTTTGAACTGCAAATTTTACTGATGCTCTCTATCCCAAGGAGTATACAGAGCAAAATGCTCTGTGAGAGTGAATTGCCTTGATATAAACCAAAGTGATTAGAAACCAAACAAATCTTTGGAAGAGAAAGCGGAGGAAGGCGATGCAGTTCATGCCACATGTGGTTTGCAGATGCAAGAGTTTGGATTTCTTTGGTGTGATTCTCCATCTGATGGGGGATTTGCTTTGTTTATTTTCCTTATGGTTTTAATCTAGTCTGGTGTTACGTCAATTGTCGTATGTGCATGGCTACCAAAAAGTCTATCCAATACTGTAATCAAACTACAGGTTTACTTCATTATTATATTTTAATTATTTATTTTTTTAATGTATTCAGTCACTCTCCTGTGCTAAAATTGCCTTTAGGTGACATTAGAAGCACAAGACCCTGGACCATCCCTTATAGTGTCTCGTGTGGAACTGAACTTGACTTCTGCACCCGCTGAATGCTAGTGAATTTATTTTGGTGCCTTTATAGATCTGTGTATACTTATATATACATAACATTTAACGTCATATAAAATAATATATAGTATTCTAATTAATTACCATCTCTATTTCAAGACTTGTAGGGATTTGGAGCGTTTTTCAGAAGCAGAGCCCGTTGCATGGCTCATGCAGAGCTCCGCCTGGGGCGTTGGACAGGGACTTCCTTCAGATTTCTTTTCTTCTGTCTGATTTCTTGTCTTCCTTATGACTTCTCTTTTCCTTCTGATTTCTTTCCTGAAGCTTCATCTCATTTGTTCCTCAAAAATGAGGAGTTTTTCAAGTTTTCTGCCCCCAAATGGGATTCTTTCCATAATGCAGTATCGGTACTCCCTGCTTCTTTCCTCCTAAAGGAACATTTATCTTCTGAGGAGTTGAGAGCAGGAGGGAATTCACAAAAAAAGCAACAAGTGAAATTCATGATCTTTCTGATAATCTGTGTAGTCAGAGGCACATTTTTTCTTACAGTCTAAATAATGTTACTCTGTGATGGGCAATTTTAGGAAAATATATTCTGAAGACAATAACATCCACTTCTTTGTGTATTAAGTAATTTTTTTTCATCCTTGCAAGAGTCTTAGCCCTTTGCTATGGATATGTGAATTTTGTTATATAAATTTGGTCCCTAGGAGTTGGATTCCCAAAGCAAATAGTTGGGCTGGAGCATTTTGTGACAAGCATCGCTGATGAAATAGATTGTTATATAAAGCTGGGTTTTGGCTGTGACTTGATGTCTGGCCTGTCATGAAACAGTTTGTTTTTGGAGCTATGTTCATATGAGCAAATTCAAACTTTAGGACGTTAGATTCTGTGGGGATCAAGGGATAAACATACTTGAAACTTTGTTTTTGGAGTCGCAAAGTGAACTCCCAGTAATTATGAGCAGGAGGGGTTTATTTCAGAGTGAATTTATCTACGGGAACAGATTATGATATGGGGAAATGTCTAATCTTTTTCATGTGTGTAACACAGTCTTAGCCTGAGAAAAATTCATCTGCATTCAAATTATTTTTGTTAAGATCTTTTTCCATGCAGTTATCTGATTACTTTCATTCCAGTTGTACCTCCCCTGTACTGCAGAAAATAGCTATTCCTTCTGTTTTTTTTTTAAAGAGCTCAGCTGTTTATTTCATATAATTAAATCAACTCTATTCAGTTGCTATTTTACTGCCAGGATTAATTTCTAGCAGTCTCAACACGTCACCTCTTCCCTTTCCAATTTGTCATGCTAACTGCGTCTCTCTCAACTTGCTCTGACTTCTTCTTATCCTCAGATTTTCTCACGCGATGAGCCTCAGTGGTTGGGGTTTGTGCACCTAGGGCTGCATTTAGCTTACAGCTTGCTGAATCGCTCCAACCTCAATGCTGCTGGAGCTCACCTGAGTGGTCCTTCAGTGAGTTTGCTGCTGGAGCTGCCCTAATGGTGATGCTCTCGGTGGAATACCCTTACCCCAGCGCTCTCCACCCTGGTTGCTCCACCAGGCATTTCAGGTGCTGGGACAGGCTCACAGTTGATATGTGCTCAAGGAGGTCAGTGGGTTGCAGATTTTGCACTAACTAAATTCTAAGCCACGTAGTTGCATACAGTATAAGGTACATTGTTGTACAAGACAATCCTCTGTGCATCTCATTTTAGTGTTTTTGTATGTGTAGTCATGTATATACATGCATGGTGACACTTTGCCAGAAGTTCATACCCGTGTTACCCTTGAAGTGACTCCCTCCATTCCTGTTTTGTGTATTAATAAGCTTTAAGGGCAGTTTACATTTATGCTGGACTACCTTATGATTGTTTGTGCAGTGAACATCATGCATATGAGCTCATTGCTTCAAATATTTGAATATTGCTGGTTGTATTGTCCCTACACCAAAACAGTGACATAAAAATTGTGTCCATTCTCTTGTGCTCTTGTGACTGGTGATTTTCATCATCAGAAAATGCAGCTGAGGAGAAGCAGACACCAGAAGTCCCCAGATGCAGGTCCACACTTTGCCAGTCAGTCCTTTGTCCCATGGATCGCATGGGTGGCTGCTCTGCAGAAGCATATTCTCTTACCATAGTAAAACTCATGGCTAGTCAAAGCTGCCTCTGTGAGCTCATTGTGCCTGCTTAGGCACTGTCAACAAGGAGTTCTCTTTTGAAAAACAATAAAGCTTTCAATTCCCAGTCATCCGTTTCCGAAGACTGAAGGAGATACTCTTAAGTATGTTTAGCTAACCTTACAGCTTTGAATGCTGTTGGAAAAGTTTGTTTCACAAGGGAAAAGCCCGCTTTGTTTGTGTTTTTGAAGATTCAGGTTTTGAAGAGGATAATCAATGCTATGTCTGTGCTGGCTTTTGTCACTGAATTCTTGTGGTTTGCTAGAAGGGCTGTCTGTTGACACCTTGCAAAGATGGGATGTGCTGTCAGAGTAAAGAAGATGTGGTTTGAGTTGGCTCTGGGCCATGCTTCACACCCTGCCTGCTGCTGGCTGAGGGGCACACAGAGGTGACCTGCTGTAGACCTCCACGGGGGTACTGGTAGGACATTGTCATTGCATCTCTTGGGCCAGGTGCAAGCCCACCTCAGGAGCCCACTTCTGCCATATCGGTTGTAAGAAATGAACCAGTTTCACAGGGAAAGGAAGAAAGCTTTTTGCCAGCAGGTCTGCTAGGTACAACTTTTATCTCTAGTCTGAAGCATCAATGCAGTAATGGTTATGTTGATTGTAGGTTGTTATTTCTCTTTTAGACCTTGCTATATTAGAAGAATTCAGGAGCGGCTGCTTGAACAAAATGCACCCTGAGTTCCTCTGGAAAGGAAAAAAAATCTCTTATAAGTTTGCTTGTCTTTCAAGCTACACTCAAAAAAAGGGCTCTTTGCTCTTCTTTGTATCATGAATTGCTTGACAGGTTTCTCAATGCATCCTTTAACACTGTGCAAGTTCAATTACCAGTCTTGCTTCAGCTCTTCTGAATGAGCTTCTGGTGTTCCACATTAAATCACTGAAATGTTAGTGTCATGGCTAATATTATGGCCCAAAAGATATTTTGGAATAAATCACTGATTTTAGAGGTTAAGACAAAAGAGAACACTCAATTTGATTTAAGTTTTTGTTAGTGTCAAGACAGAATTGCCTTTTTTAGATTAGTTTCTTGTGGAATAAGGTTTAAGCAGCAGCTCAGACAATTCAGACATGCTTTTACGTCACCATGAAAATAATCCATGGAAAGAAATTGTAGCTATTTGCAGAGGAGAATAACAACGCTTAATTTAAAATTTAATCCACCTGTTCAGATGTGTTTGTATGAAACTAGAAACCTTTGAACAAGATGTTCGTGCCTTTTTTTGGTATTGGCTGTAGCAATCTTTCTTTTATTTTGGATTCTTAAGAGGCAGAGCTTGCAAATTTCCACCAGGTTAGATGAGAAATGGAATAAGTATCGTTTTAGAGTGTACTCACCTAAAATGATACTGAATTTCACAGGTACTATTTCTGTGTTCAGAACTGGTCTGTTCCCATTTTCATCTTTTACAGTTTGTAGAGATCGTACGAGTTGTAGCCTTTCTGAGAAATATGAATCATTTTAAAAAAATGTTTTAAAGTGTGGGCCAGGGCATAGTTTATCATGGAGTGCTTAGAAACTCTGTATTAATCGTGGGTATATTTGCAGTTCCAGTGTTTACCTTTCTGTCACAGAACTCAGGGAGGGAGTTGAGCAGCTGAGATACTCTCTCAACATGAAAGAAATTCTGGAGAAGAAATGGATGGGTGAGCATCTTGTCCTGCAGTAATGATATGAACCAGGGAAGCAAGAAGAGCTGAGATTGACAGACAGTCCTTTATCACAGGGTTTTGGGGAAACATATTTTATAGTTTTTGTTATCTATGTTTACTTGTGCTGTTTGGAAAAACTTATGTAAAGCCTGTTTCTGGAAATGTGGTGCCATCAGAATGCGATGAGATTGGTTTGTTTTGAAGAGAAAACGTAAGGAAAGCAAGTTTCCAGTCATGTGGGAACATTCATTTTCAAACCAACATGGTCCTGTTTTTCTTTCAAAATTGCTTGCTGCTTTTTTTTTTTTAAAAAAATTGTATATACAGAGTTAAATCATAAAGATCTATCTATTGAAACACAATATTTCATTCTAAATAGATAACAGTGACTTTCACAGAAAATTGTGGTTTTTTTTTTCAATTTTGAAGTTGCTGTCTCAAAAAATCAAATTCTGAAAAATCAGCTGAATAAATTTGCTCTTCATAACCTCCCCTTATTTATTCAGTTGCTAAAGTTTCTGGATTCTATGCTTGATGTTATATTGACATACATTCCAATTTTGTTTGTTACAAGAAAATTCTTCCTGTTTCCTAGATATTACACTTATTCAGGCCTTTCTTGCTTGAAAATATCGTACACTGCATAACCATTTTTGGAAAATGTTATACATGACATAACCATTTTTGGATGGTTATTTTAGGAAAGCGCTCTTTCCTGAATATCTAAAGAATTTAAATGGTAAACTTGTTGTTGAAAAGTCTCTGGGACAAATACACTCACATGAAACAACTCCAGGGAGTCCTTCATCCTCACCAGGTTTAACATGACAGGTATTTATTATGGTGTTAATTCATGGTCTTAAGTTTTTCTTGGTGATTATAAATGCTTTCTAGCAGAAGTTAATGGTCTCAAAAGTAGTATAGAGCCAGTTCATGTCTTAGAGAGCACATTATTTGGATCCTCTTCTGGGAAATGCACCATTCAGATTTAAACCAAAGCAATGATTCTTATTTCACGTGCTTTTAAGACTTAAATTAAAATTTTCAGATATTGCTGATTTGCAATTTGTATTGCAAGCTCCCTGAGGAAGGAAGGTGCCTGCAGAACAGGAGCACGACTTTGTTCCGGGTTCTTCGCATGTGCTTTTAGAAATAGCAACAATCAGGTAGCAGAACATTGCACAGAGACTTTACAGTAAAGTTTTAGTGTTTGTGACTCATTCATATTAATTCTTATACGGGGTGAGGTGAAATAGCTGAGTGGCTGAAGGAGCCTGCGCCGCGTTGTGCTCTCTCTTACTGAAGGATTGCTTTTATCTGCTCCAGACAGAGTAGGGAGTGGAGAGCAGCTCATAAGCTTGCTCTTAGCTCCTCTTTTTAATGAGCTGTGAGAAAACCTCGTTCATTAACACGTGACAAAGGGTGGGAGCTTTGGACTTGTGTTTCTGCATGATTTCCTGAAGAAAGCTGAAAAAGAGCTTTTCAAAAAAGAGAGAGATGTCCCAAGCTGAGGTTTTGAAGGCTCAATACCAAACTCAGAGAAACCAGAGATCACTTTTTCATTGGAGAAGTGGAAGTTAATGACTGATCTCCAGGTTCTCCCCTTCCTTGCTGTCCTGGACCTGTGTGCTGCCAGCAGCCTCAGGTGGCCTGAACCCTGTGTAATCTGGCTGTGCTGGGCTGCACAGCTACCCCAGCGTTCCTGGAGGGACAGTGGGTGTAAAGGATGCAGTGATTCTGACCATGAGCAACCTTGTCACCCACGTTATGACCAACATCAAGCCATGAGGATGTGGGGAGGAAGACTCTTCTGCTGGCAGGGATGTGGCCAGCTGTGTTCTCATCTGCCTCACTGCATGGAAGGGTGGTAAAGCAAGAAGGAGGTGAGGATCCATGTATGTGGTGGCAACTTGTTTTAGAATTTACGGATCATTAGTGAGTTGGAAACAAAATTGAATCCACTCTTTACCAGGAGCGCATGTTTGCAGAAGTAGTGAGAAATAAATCACTCAAATGGAGATTTGATTTCTCTTCCTTCCTCTACCTAAAAGGTGATCCAGCTGCACAGCAGTCCCTTTTAATTTATTTGCCAACTTCAAAGAAAAAAAATAATTGCAAATTATGTGTTCCAACTTGGTAAATGTATTGCTAAGTCATTAGCCTTGATGTTTCCGTTCAGAACTTCTTAGACCACTTCTCCAGAATGATACATAGAATAAATCACTTTAATAAAGGTGATTTTTAAACAAATAGCATAAAAGGAGGGTATCACATCTTCTTTTGCCTCCAGCCAGATTTGCAAATACTGCAAATCAGATAGCACGAAGTCATTGAGTGACTATGACTCCAGCCCATCTTTAGAAAGATTTCATTTTTCTTGTATCTTGCATACAAGGTAAACATAAACTTACCTAAAATATAAGTACAATTTAATATGTATTTTCCCCTCCCTCCTTATTTTCCCCCACACCTGTGTAAAAAACACCATAATTTCACAGATAAATATACTGAAGAACTGAGTACCCTCTGGACCTTAGGGTGGAGGAAAACTTGCCAAGGCATTTTGTCTTCTCCAATTCCTTTTTAAGTGTGCATTTTTTTATAAAATTTCTAGGCTTGGTTAAAATTTACTTGCTAGGCCAAATGATCATCTGGTGTATAAAACTTGAAGGTATGGTTCATGGTTTTTCCTTTGAAAAGGGAAAAGGAAACATTAGGGGGAAATTGTGTTGCAGATCTATAACATAAAAAGCATTATATAGCATAAGTATTACAGAATGTTTACTAACATTTTGATGGGAGAAGTGGTGTGCTGCATATTTTTCTTGGAAGCCCTTGCTTTTGCCCTGACTTATATAGAATCAAATAAAAAATAAAATGAAGCATACTCAGCTTTTTGGAAAAAAAATGCCTGGTTTGTGTACTGCAATATCTATATAGCAGTGATATAGGCAATTTGCTGTCAGTGTTTCCTTTCTAACAGCTGTTCTTAGGAGATATGAAATGGTACATAAAATGTGAAGAGAGATACAGTCTGATTTCTCTCGCCTCCTCATATTTTTTCTTAAAATCTGTGTTTATAGAATACTGCAAAGCATTATTTTATAATCAGCTCTTGCTTGTAGCACACTGCAACTTCTTTGTAGCACATATGAATAATGGAAGTTGCAAAACCTTTTGGCAATTTAAAATAATGATATATTTTTTGTTTCCGTGGGGTGAGACATAATCAGTAGGAGATTGCCTTGGGTCCTGTGTTGTTTAGGACAAGGGATATGCACCTCTGGCTTCAACGTAGGCATCAGTGAGAAAATACAAGTACTCTGTGAATACTGAAAAAAAACCCATGACTTTCTTCCGTTATGGAAATTCTCAGAACTGCTTGCAATGAAATCCAAAGGAAGAGGAAGACGTTTGGGAGGGTCTGCAAGGTTCCCACAGGGAAATGGAGCCTGAAGGCTGAGCTATAGAGGAAAAGAATCTGTTACTTGTTTGCACGTAATATATTTGGCCTGTCCGCTTTGCTTTCCATGTCAATCTCCTGGTGACTGATTTTAATCCAGTTTCCTGAAGTCAAGGATAGAACCTGGGTTTAAAGCCTGTATGCTGAAATGCATCAAAGTCATACTGTGGTTTGACTTATTTCCTAACCACCTGTAAAGTGTTCTTGTTTTGCCTGGCTGTCCTTGAGTGAGTACTAACAGGAATGTGACTAAGCAGCACTGCCATTTAGTTTATTAGTTGTTCTCATATAATTGAGATCCAATTGGAAGGGAAACTAAAGACATGCTATTTGTATTTGGAGAGTGGTGTGAAGCTTTGGAGCAGGTTTTTTTCCAGTTTGTTGCACTGAGTTTATCCCTAAGGGAAGTGGCAGTTCTCTGATGCTGTCGGCTGGATGCGAACTTGTGGAAGTCAACAATCTCAAAACGTTTTTAAAACTTCCCTATCAAACTTTCTGGATCTTGCAAAGTGCATGATGGTTTTAGTGAAGCCTAAAATTGGATAAAAAGGATGGAGGAGTTTAATGTATTGTGTCAAGTCCTTGCTTGACACTAATTTGATTTCCCTGTATTTATTATTAACGACAGGGAATTCTCAAGTCTTTTCTTAAACCAACAAGGACTAATATGAGTCAGAGTAATTTTATATCTTACCATCAGGCAGCCTTGGTTTAAAAAGTCACTTTTATAGTTATGCTTTCACAGTTACTTTCCGTAAGAATGTTTGAATTGTATTGGTTACATCATGTGACACTTCCATTTTTCGGCAAACCAGGGAGACACGACAGCTGTGTCCACATAACCATTGTATAACTCAGCAAAATGCTACTTGGATTTTACATTTCTAAATATGTGACAAAATGTCATGAGTTACGCTTATTATTTACTAACTGGGGATTAATTTTTTGAGTCATACTGCTGAATCTACATTAATATTAAATCCAGTTGTAGACATGAAAGGCAACCAGCTAAGATGTAATAGCATTGCCTCCTCCTGCTTCCCCACTTGTGGACTGCTGGCTACAGAGGACAGAATTCCTTCATCATACTAACCTAATGAGCCTATAGGGAAGAGTAAAAAATAGTCAGTCTTTGAACTGGTTTATTGACCTTGAAAGAATTATTGAACAGTATTAGTCAAATAAGAAATTAAGTGTCCTTTTAGGTGCGTGCATAGGAGGTCTTGCTCTTAGAAGCCAACTTAGCACTGCAGCAAGCTCTGGTGGCCTTTTCAGAGCTGTTGACTTGTGCTGGTTCAGTGTTTTGTTTAAGTGAAATCCTTTATTAAAACAGCTGGTAGCTTATTAGGCCTTTTTATCATTTATGATTTCAAAATGACTTTGGAATAGTATTTTAAGAATTTAAATACAAATTTTAAATGAAAATATGATAGAAGTAATAATTTATGTTTACCTTGCTCCATTATACTTCTATTCAGCTGGAGCTTAGGATCTTGTATAAAATGGTCTCCATAAAATTATGCACCCAATTTCCTTCTTGTCCTGATTTACTTGATGTAAAGCCATAATCAGACCAGAGGTACTTTGTGTTGAGCCAGCAAGTTGAACAGCAGAGAAATGGATTGATCTGGAGGTGATTACTGTTAAATGGAAAGGAATCTCTAAGGTTGCTGGATAAGGTGAGAAAATAATACTGTTACACAAAGTCTGGATGGAGCTACTTTTCCTAGATGCCAACATCTGCTGCCTCCTCTTCCAGGCATGAAATTCTGTTGGATTTGGCATTTATTAACTTTGCACAATGCAAGAGAAGAATAACAAACAAAATTCTGAAGTACATCAAGAAGCAGATTAGGAAGCTGTATGTCTGTATCAAGTCAAGCGTAGGATATATCGGAGAAGGACATTATTCTGGGAGATCTGTTGTGCTGTCACTTGCTGACCAGTCCTACTTGCAGGAGTGAGGACTACTCCCTCTGAGATTGGCTTGTGGTATTGGACCTCTAATAAAAAAGAATGTAGGACCGTCCTGAGAAAATATCCTTTGCAGAAGCCAAAGGAGTTGTCCAAGTTTGGGTGGGCTGCTGATGTCAGAGAGGAATGTGCCCAACGGTTGTGGGGTGAAAAGCAAATTCGGGGAACTGACGTGTTTTTGTTGGCTCGGTGCTCAGACATCTCTCCTCCTCCTCATGCTGGTTCCCAGCTGTGCTTCTGCCCATCTTACCAGCCTCCTTAGGAATGTTCCTGTGCACTCCCTTTGCTGCTCCCATAGATGTCCATACAGAAATACTTGATCAAATACTTAATCCAGCAATTACAGTCTCCTTCTTTGTGTTCACTCTCTTCCACTCGTGTTTACACGCGGATGTGGCAACCTGCAAGCTAAAGGTAGGGCCTAGGAACACAGAGAAGCATTTAAAAAGAAGTAAAATAGGTTTGCTGGAATCAAACAGTAGTTTTCTCTCTTCATTCATTATTATTTTTTAGTGTGGGGTTTTGTTCCCAAAATGTATCTTTATGAAAATAGGATCCTCTGCACTTGGACAGACTGACCCTGCCTCGCATTGCCCAGTAAATGAGTGTACACATAGCATCAGTTGTAAAATATCCTGTTTCTTAGTTAGATGACTGCAGTGCTTTAAAGGCTTTGGAACTGAAAGCCTTATAGTGTTTCATCTTTCTACCAAAAAAGTCTTCATGTGCTTTTAACATTAATAATAGAATGAGATAATTTACCATCCTCTGGCAGATTCCTGGCTTTGCAGAGTCTTGCTGTCTTCACACAGGAGCTCAGGTTACAAAACCTCCAAGCTTGCAAAGGGGGCTCTGCAGAGCAGGAGCCACAGTGGTGTGTTTCCCCAGGGCAGGTGTTTCAAAGCCTAGGGTGCAGGTCTGCAAAGTGGGGAAGCCAACCACAGCTGAGGGGGCTCTTGGGTATCCTCTGCCAGAAGCAGGTCTGCACAGCTATACTGGAAAACTAATCCCTCCAATCCATGTGCAACTGTTGGTGGAGGAGGTCTGTTCCATGTGCAGTACCTTTACAGGTGAATGAAACCTTCTGTGTCTCCACTGGCAAGAGGAGGGGTATTGCTGGCCTTTGTCACCATGGCTTAAATTTTCCTAGGCACCTCTAAACTCTCTGGTGTCAATAAATTTGTTCAGTTGCAGCTTAAAATGCATGAATTTTCTTGATGAAATCAAGGCATTGTATTCCTTGTGCAGCCTTTTATTTGGAAAATGTAAAATGTAAAATTCATAAAAATGTTCTGATCTACCAGTGGCCTCTATCCTTGAAAAAAATCCATCCCTGGAACAGTCTTGGCCTACTTTGTTATCTCAGATCCTATTTTTATTCCTTACTCAAGACAATTGTTTCTTTGGAGGGTATTCTCTGGCTGGTTGCCGTCCTCTGCTCAAAGGTTCAGCAGAAGTAGTTCAGCAGAGACACATGTGCCTCCTATGTAAAACCTCAGGAGATTTCTAGAATGCTAAACATTACATGCCTGAAAGTATTTAGTTTGCAACTGGGGTGCACTGATGCTGTGAATGTGTGAAGATTAGAGATAGTGTTGAAACAATTTAACTCATACACATGCTGTCTTCTTGTAATTTTCTGATGTGTGATTTTAAAATGTTCCATTTTCAGGTGACAATGGCCAGAATTGGGATAAATGAGAGTCGTTCAAAGGTGACCTGTGAAACAATACTTTTTGCTCTCCGAATGGCAACGTGGAATCAGATTTTAGATCCCTGGGTGTACATTCTTCTCCGGAAAGCCGTACTTAAAAACCTGTACAAGATCACAAGGGGATGTTGTGGCATGCATGTCATAAATCTACACATGTGGGAACTCAGCTCTATCAAGAATTCTTTGAAGGTTGCAGCAATATCTGAGTCACCAGTAAGTTCCAAACATATAAATCTACAGCCGCTCAGCTCTACAGGGCAATAAAGTGAAACGTGGTGTATGAAGAGATGATGGAGGCGATGCTCATATATGGGCAATACCTTAAAATGAATTCCCAGGCTCAGTGGTTTGGAATTTGTTTTAAATTGTGAGTGGTTTGCTCTTGTTGCTTACCAGTTCGATATTGCTACTGCAAAAGGTGCACATAAATGTTTTAATTCTTTTTAGAACATATCCCTACGAAAATTGGAGTAGAATGATGAATCATTCTGGATTTCTCCCTTCCAGGTACTAAAGTGAACAGGGTTCCTTGTAATACTCCCCACTGAATCCTTTGCCTTAGCAGCCTTCTTAAGAACACGTACAAGTGCGAAAGTGATGTCCAAGCTGTTTTTTGAAAGAGGCAGATTGTATCCATCAGTGATATCCCCAAAATCCTTTGCAGAGTCACTGCTTCCTAGGGTAAAGACCACCATCCTTTCCATAAGGTTATCTTTTGTTTCCAGGCCTTGAATTTTCCAGTTGGATGTATGAAAGACATTCTGCTTGTGCCTGGCTTATTAGATAATCTACTTTGCTTGGTTCATTGACTCAACCTTTTAATTTTTGGGAGAGCTTCAGACTTCACTAGTGTGTGTCTTTCAAATCAGTGATAAAACATGAGGTTCCCTGTGGGAACACAGAAGCAGCTCAGCTCAGCTTGCTTACAGCTACAGTTTTAGATCTGTCGGTGAGTTTTTAGTTCTTTCAGCAAGTTTTGTTGAAATTAACAGACGTAAAGCTGTGGTTAGTCTGTAAAAAAGTGTAGAGCTTTTTTTTTCCCTCTAGAAATGAAGGAAGTTTAATGAAGGGTTGCCCTAGTGCATATACTGAAGTGCTCATGAGGTACATCTTCTTCACTTGTAAAAGGTCACACGTGTCTCATGTGGAAAATGTGTATGACCCAATGAGCCCCCTGCAGGGACCTGCACTGGGAGGTGTGGTGGTGGTTGTGAAAGCAAACTGCACGCTCAGATTTTGCAGGGTCTGTGTCTGAAGAGCCGAGGGCATTCGGTGTAATTGAAGGTACCAGGAAGTTTCCAGGACTTTACACAGGAGGCCCTTCACCTTTAATGCTGCTAAAAAAAGCTTTGTTTTTTGTGACTGTACTTTGTTCAGAAGCAAAAGTGAGAGTATCAGAGACTTTGTTGCAGAGGGATTGTTTTAAGATGGAAATGTCTACTGTTATTTTTACTTCCTTCAAATAACTACATTAGTGAGTTGTTGGTGTATTTGGACAAAGTAGTTAGTAACTCATTCACAACGATGACAGTCTGAGGGACCAAAAATATTCACAAACTGCAATTTTTGTTGTGTGTGACAATAATTAAAATAAAAATAAAAACCCAAAAGGTTTAAATATTTCAAGTTTTTTTTGTTTTAAAAGCTATTTCCTTTTTGTTTTAAAAAGGTTGAAAAAGAAATGGGTTAAATAACCCTGAAATGAAATGAAATGGCTTTGTTTGTCCTAAAGAATTTCTGTGTGTGGTTTATTTCCTCAGTCATAGAGCTGATAAACGGTGGACAGATTTGATGCTGGTATAAGCTCCGCAGTGTTGCTTCACGTGGGTTCTGCTGAAGTCTGGAAGCGTTCAGTCAGTGCTGTTTGGCTTCTTCATTTCATAGAGCACGATGCCAGTGTATCTGTTGACATAAATTATTTGTTCTTTATGGAAGATAGTTGTTTTAAGAGTTGTTTTGCAACAGTGCTGTAAATGTTGAGTAAAATGTTGAGGTATTTGATTGGTAAATGAAGCTCAATGTTCCATTTTGTTATGTGAATAAATGTAGCTTGTGTAGTTCATACTCGTGGACTTGTAAAAGAAACAAACAAAAGTTTATATGTATATGTGATTTCTTATATTTTGTGTACTAATACATGTTGACTGTAAATTGCAGAGCCTCATTAAAGTTGTCAAACTGTATTTCAAGAGTTCTGATATTTTTGCATAAACAAAGAGACCTGAAGTTGCTAAAAATAATCCTTATGACAAAAAAGCCTCACGCTGGGTTCAAGCCAACCATTCACATGTGTGACAGCAGTTGTGAAAGTAGAAAGGCAGTCTGGGAGAATTCAAATAGGAGTTCATATACAGAATTGTCACATGAGAAACCCAGTACATTTGGTGGGCAAGGAAAAGTTCTGATGATCCACGCTTAGAAAATGCAAATAAAAGTCAAGCTGAGGGATTCTGGTGTTTGGAATTGTTCTTCTCCAAATATCTGCAAACATGTTACACAGGCTCTGATGAGTTTCACATGCATTGTGAATCCTGAAAAAAGTGTGAGTTTTGCTGCTAATATTTTGTCCTGTCCAGTGATGTGGGAGCCTGCAGGGGCAGCTCAGGATGCAGCTACCCAAGGATCTCTTGCCCCAGAAAGTAATTTGATGATCGTTGCATTTCATCTCACAGGAGAACCAGCAGTGTGCTGTGTTGTGTGATCAGATGTTTTACAGAATATGAGGGTATAAATACAAAAAATCCCCAAAGGACAGCTTCACAGTAGGATCTAAGTGTTGCCCAGGCAGGGGCAAAAGGGCAGCCTGCTTTGCCAAGTGCTGATGATATCTTCAGAGGTTGGCTAATGATGTGAGCAATCACAAGCTGCCTGGTCACTGCTAGGCAGTAATTAGTGTCTGCAGAGCAGGCAGTTGCAGTAGGCATTCTGGTGGGAAGAAAGTGAATCTCATTTCTGACTAATGACTGAGGAAATCCTCAGGGTGGGAGAATATTTTAATCTAAGTGGGATCTTAAGCAATGGGAGGCTATATAAGGAACCAAGGCCCTACCCCGGGCTGAATCAACCTGCTGAAGCAAAGAAAGTATCAGTAACAAGTTGCTCATCGTGGCAATTACGCAAATTTCTGTAGTTTATTACCTAGGTACAGAGATGGAGAGCAAGGTTCAGGATCCTTTTGATCTGATTCTTGAGGTAAAGAGTCCACCTTGTGTGTTTGTATATAATTATTATCCTAAATATAAGTTATTTGTATGTAAGTATTACTTCAGTCTGTTATTTCAGGAACAGCAATATGTACCAGTTCTGTACCTGTGGTGATCCTTTAGGGCAAAGTGTTTGGACCTTTTAGATGTGATTTGCCTGCTGATGTGCTCCTCTGGGATTTTACACAGCACACCTCTGATTAACTATATAAGTTGGGATGGGGTTTAATTCTCAACACTTTGGTCCTGGGAAGAGTGCTTGAATCCCAAGGGAATTTACAACACCTAGCATGACTTTTGTTGCTTCCTAAACAAACCAGACACTTTTCACTTGAAACTTCTGTGATCTGCCAACATAAAAATGGCAAAACTCTTCTTCAATTTCAGCAAACAATGGCTTTGAATTCAGCCTTGCTGCATTATATGGAGGAAAGTATTTACTCCCTGAACAGAAAATGTTTTCCTGCTGAATGTGAGTTAAGTTTAATACTTCCTAGGAAGTCGTAAATACTAAGAGTGTAATGGTGTTCCAAAGGTGAGATGAAAGAGGGCTATTTAGTATGAGTAGTTGCATTTTATGTTCTTGAGCTACCTCTGAGTTTACTGCTTTGTGATGAGGAATAGCTGCAATGAAGAAAACTAATTATGAGTTCCAGTACCCACTGGCCATCAGATGGTGTGAGTGTATATCTTTGATATTTTGATTGGTTCAGTAACAACATGCTTTTTATTCTTATATAAAATGACTTTTCAAAGGTAGGTTGCTCCTTACCAGTGGCACTGTCACCTGGTGACAGGTATTGTTCATCTCATAGCTTCTTGTCTTGGGCACTGGAGATAGGGAAACAATGGGAATAATATCATGTTTGATTCTCTACATGGAACAAGCATGATCACAGCTCAATTTCCTGTGACCCTTAGTATATCCAGTTACATGCTTTGGAAGGAGACCTTCTTCTGTTGTAAATGCAACAATTCAGGCTGTCAAGCAAACAATGCCTTCTACACCAAAATGTTTGCCAGGCTGCTGTTTCTTGGGCTGCTGGGTGCTTTTAGAGTGAGCTGCTTGAGGTGGGAGAATGAGCTGTCTGTTGCTGCTGCTGCCTTTGCACTGATTTTGGCATTTGAATGCACTGTGAGTTCACTGAACTTGCAAAAATCGGAGGAAAAATAGTGCAGCAGAAGAGGGAGTAGCTGCTTACAGGAATAGTGGGTTGAATTGTTCTGTATTGCAGTGCCAGAACTTTTGCAAGAACAAAGCAAAGGGAACATGGGGGAAGTGCATCAGTGAAGGGAAGGGCAATGAAACCTCCCTTGCTGAGGAGCTGTTAATTTTACTCAGCTGTTTTGTGAAACCAGGCCCTCAGTGGAAGGAGATCAGGATGGTGAGCAGGACATGTGCTTGCTTATCATTATAAGATTCTTCAATTTAACTTACAGATTCATCCACTCGTTCTTTCTTAAGGCTTTTCCAAGCTTTCCTGGTGTGGTGGTTTAATCCCAGCTGGCATCCCCTGATGGGATGAGGGAGAGAACTGAAAGAGTAAAAGTCAGAAAAATCATGGGTTGAGATAAAGACAGTTTATTAAGTAAAGCAAAAGCTGTGCGTGCAAGCAAAGCAAAACAAGGAATTGATTCAGCCCTTCCCACTGGTGTTCAGCCACTTCCAGAAAAGTAATGGCTACTGTTGCAAATTGATGATTTAGAGCACTCAAAGAACCACTGTCAAAGGTATTTGTCACAAATAGATTTTTACATGACTTTGATTTAACAGCATTTTAGGATTTATTAATAGTTTTGAGCTATATCACACGATTAGATTTTAATTTTAACAGCATTTATCATCCAATGTAACGAAGGGACTCAACAGAATGTACTATAATTGCAACAGCAACTTAATTAAAGACTCGAAAATGGCAAGGTTCATACAAAACTTACTGCAAGGTTTCCCAAATTGAATTATGCACACGTACACGGAGATGCACACACACACAGATGCCAACCCATAATCAAAATTTCCCTCTTCTCGAGTTTATTAAATTGAATATTTAATTGAATGTTGAATGCACTTTCAATGCATTGGCATTAAACGGCAGTCGTTGTATATTGAAAAGTCTGACTTTGCCTCCTTTATCATCTTAGTCAGGAGATGGTTGTTGAATCTCAAGGAGCCGATACCTGAGAGGCATCCCAGCTCAGGAGGAGATGCTGGTCACAGCCCGCTGCGGTCCAGGAGAGCTCAAAGGGTCTCATATAGGTTTGCTGCTTGTAGGATGACTGACTTTGGTCAGTATTTTCCCATTCTGCCCACAATTCAGGTTAGGCAGTTCTGGTCTTTTCCACCAGATTTTGAAGTCTAGTACTTTTGGGATTGTACAGTTCTGGTGCCATTCCTCTTGGGCTACGATCCAGGCTGCGGGTGTTCCAGGGCTGTCAGGGAGGAATGATTGTCCCCCATCACTACCTTTGTTGGGCAGCAGGAGTTCCAGGTGCAATCAGGGAGTGCCTCATCGCTCCAACTCACTGCGCTAGTACAAAGGCAGGGACACAATGGGAATTCTCTCCCCAGACGTGCATGGCTTACCCTGAGAACTCTGAGTGTCCTGGGGTGCTGCACCACCATAGTACTCAGGAAGACAAAATGCCATAACTCTGAGTGCCTTCCCCTTCCTCCTTCTTCCCCCTAGGTTCTGAGCATGATGTGATGAGTGGTGTGGAATATCCCTGTGGTCAGTTGGGGTCAGCTGTCCTGGCTGTGTCCCCTCCCAGTTTCTTGTGCATCCCCAGCACTTGCTGGTGGGGCGATGTGAGGAGCAGAAAAGGCCTTGACTCTGTGTAAGCACTGCTCAGCAATAATGAAAACATCCCTGTATTATCAACACTGTTTCCAGCACAAATCCAAAACATAGCCCCACATTAGCTTCTCTGAAGAAAATTAACTCTACCCCAGCCAACCCAAGCACACCTGGTTATTTAAACTAATTTGGTCACAATTCATTTCTTTTCTTGTGAAGGCTGAAAAAGGCAATGGCTGTTGCAGGTTTTTCCCTGTTGTCCGTTATTTGTTCTTCCCTGGTAAGTAGTTATCCATACTTTTTCTCATTCTTATTTTACTTTAGTAGTGCCTTTCAAATCAAATCAGATTTGCAGCCTGACTCTCAGCATACCTGATGTTCTGCTTTTATGCAGATAAGATACATCATGCACCTGCAACTGGTTCAAGTCACTTAAATGCCATTATGCTAAATACTTATTCTTATCAGAAGGCTTTTCTTCCTTAGAGCTGAGTTTAGATCCTTTCAGCACACATCCTATCCTAGAAGGACAGCAGAATGTGAGTATTTCCAGCTCTGTTCTCCGTGCTCCTCGCAGTAGCAAAATAAAGGTCTTCTTTATTTACATTTTCTTTTTTTTACATTTAACTTTCTCGCATTTAACATTTACAATTTTTTTTTTTTTCTGAAGTGAAAAACCATAGGAAAAAGTCCCACCGAGCTCTGGAGAGTTCTAGTAGTCTGGTGACTTTGTATAGGTGATTTATGTTGTCAAAGCAGTGGGAAGTGCAGTCAAGGAATGGATCTATTGGTAGAAACCTAGGGATCTGGTCAGAGAGCCTGAAGATTGTGCAAGCCCTGAAACATGATGTATAATTTATTCATAAGAAATGAGAAAACAAACAAAATATTTGCTGCAATTTACAGTAAGAATGAATAACACAAAAAAAGCAAACACGTAGGCAATCACTACTGTTTGCTGTGATAGATCTGCCCCTCCTCATGTTGGGAAAAAGTGCTTCCTGTGGACATTTCAGCAACTCCAAATGGTGATACTTTAAGAACAAATCTGTTCACCTTACTTCTGCCTTTTTTCTACTGCCTCCTGTAAACAATCACATCTGAAGTGATTGGACAATGGTTAAACATAAAAAAAATAAAATTCAAATGTGATTTAAAAAAAACTCTGTTTATAATTAGGATAAGTTAAATAGTGACATAGGACTTTGTTTCTTAGCAACACATTTATGGAATCTTTAAAAAAAGTCCTGCGGTTGCAGGAATATAAACTTGTATCTGCCTAGCTGTTTAATTTCAGCACCATGGTTGCAAAATAAATACTTGCTACAGAAGTTTGCAAAGATAAATCTCTTTCACTTTCTTTTAAAATCTACTGTTAGGCTGTCAAGTTAAAATATTTGAGGAAAAAAATTGTTATCTGTGAAACATCGCTACCAAGTAGCTGCCATTCCCAATTTGTGTCTGTCTATATTTACTTTCTTCTGAAGCCAGCAGAAGAAAAATACTTTAAATTCTATTATCAGTTATAAATTCAGATATTTGTAATCTGAAACAGTTTATCCATTGGATTATGTCTTTCAGTCCTGTTTTTGCTTCAGACATACTGGAGGCAGAGCTGTGTGGAAGAGAGGGCTCCAGCAGGAGAACTTAGAGTCGTCCATGCCAAAGGTGCCCGGTAGCAGTGTCACTTGGACAAGTGGTACAGTCTATATTCCATTTCTGGATTCAAATGTCTGGTTTTTATAATCCCCAATGAGCAGTGACTTCTGGTAATTTCTAGGGTGCCTTAATTTTCATCCATTAAATTCCCCAAATGCCTGGAACACTGCATGCCTTCTGCTGCTCCTTCTTGTCTGTGTAACACAGTCATCAGAGGAAGATGAAGAAGGCAAAACTTTAATCCGTGATTGCTTGAAGCAATTCAGCCCCTACTTCCTCAACCAGTAATTTGACATCCATTGTCTCTGTTGAAGATATTCTGGTTTGCAAAAACTGTATGACTGACCCCACAGCAGGGGGGGATCATGGCTGTGGTGCATGTGGGCCATGCTCACCCCTTGACAGAAAACTGTGCTGAGCCCTGGGCTCCAATTATTACTTAACTCATGACAACCAAGTTCCTTTGTGAGTGTGAGGCCTTGAACTTGATGCATTCATCTGGTGTGTGCGTGATGTGACCTTCTCTGTTGTCTTCTCTTTTCTTCTCTGGTAGTTTTCCACTGCAGTGACAACAGTATCTGAGACCCTTGGTATTCCATCTCTGTGGTGGGCAGGATTTCTCTTTCCATGCTGGTGAAGTCCACAAAGGTGTATCGAGTTTCAAAAGCACAAGGTGTTACCCACCTTCACAGCTTGCCTTGCTCTGAACAGGGGACAGCATGACCTCCAGGATCACTTCCAACCTGAATTATTTAATGTTTCTTGCACAAATTCTCAGCATGGGCCCCAATCAGGCTTGCCATCATTACAGTTTGTTCTCTTATCTATATTTGTGGATGATGAAACAGGATTTCTTGTCGCCGGGCTTACTCTGTCAACAGACTTGTGCCTTCTGATCAAAATCTTTGGTGCACTCGATATTTCTGATGTCTGAAGTTCTTTGTAGTTGCTCTTCTTCCAGCCCACGTTGCACACTGTTGTGGTAGATCAGCAGTGAGCCCCTTAAATTAAAGCTTTAAGCAATCCAAACCAAATGCTCTCTTCGAATGCACATCCTGGCTCTTAAAATTTAACAGAATACATTAAAATTGCTCATTTATAGTTTTACATCATCTCCCAGAAAAGAAGCTGTGATTTTTAAGAGAATCTGATGGCAGTATAAAATTTTACATGATGTAAAATATCTCCTTCAGATTTATCTCCTCCAAATGCAGCCACATGTTATATGATTCTCTGCAAATAATCAAGAGATAATTTTTACTGCTGTACTACAGTCCATAGAATTAGAAACTCGTAGAATAATAGCACACGGAAATACTATGATAAAAGAGTTTTTGGGACAAAAATGGAATAAAGAATATATATTTTCTTCTTACTGAGAGCTTTGGAAAATAACTATAAAAAATTCCTCTGTCACTTTAGTTAAGAAGTCTAAGGTGTCTGAATCTGATCAGATATAAATAACACTGCTTCAGTGATCCTCTGCCTCCTGCTTTTACACAACCATCATACAAGGCCTTGCATTGTGCACATGGCAAAGATTCTTGGGAAATTTAGAAAAAAAAAGAAAGAAATGCAGTCACTTTTAAAATAAAATTATTTAATAAAAAAATTTTCTAAAATAAACTGCATAAGACATCTCAGCTCATCGTTCTCTACTGCTGTTGGAAGATGGCTGAATCAAACCATCATAGCTGCTGCTTGGGGTTATGCTCCATGTTTCATTCCAGTATCTCCTCCACACCTACTTTCTGGGTGAACCCTCTATCCTGAGTGAGTAAGAGTTAATGGCTAGAAGAAAGGACAGTGGTTTGGATGATTCAGACTTTAAAACTGAATAAATTGTTCTCATGTAGGTATGAACTATTTATATTTTTTATACAGACATGTCAAACTTTCTATGTATCTTTTAAGTTATCTTCTCTTCCAAGAAATCATTAATCTACTTTAGTAGGAGCTTATAATTCTTGCTGTGGGGTTTTAGTGGTTCAGTACAACCAGTAAAGTGGTTTTTAAAGTGTTTGCAATGTTTAGGGTTACATTTTATTTGGTACGATTGCTGCAAGCCTCTTGAATTCACTGGAAGAGTTCACATTGACTTTGATGGAACAGTTTCCAGTTCTTGAAGATTTGACAGACCTATGGTAAATCTTTCAGTGCTTGAAGAAATGCTGATACATTTTAAAATGACTTCCTTCTATCAAATAATTTGCAACTTGACAGAAGTTAATCCCACAAAATAGCACTCACTGCTTCATTTCACTCCCAAATAACTGTTCATGTTACACCGTGGCTGGTGCATTTCTGCTCACATGACTTTTTTCTTGGGAAATATTTTATTTCCCAAGAAACTTTAAGTACTTTCAGTGTTCTGAAAGAAATACGCTGGATGATTTGCAAATATATGTGTATAACAACCAGTTTTTTCCCTTGAAATTTTGTAAGTCATTTCAAATATTTGAAAGGACAAGTAATTGTCAAGTGAAGGTTAGCATCGTGCTTACAAAAAGAAGTTACTTTCCTTTTTAAATCACTTCAGGTCATCAAGTAGGAACTGTACTTTTTGCTGTAACTAAGCAGGGATGATTCTTCCAACTTGCATACCTCTTCTGTATTAAGAATTTTCCAACTTACTCTAACTAATTAAAGATGATGATATTTTAGTAAAGGCAAAAAAAAAACCCTAAATGAGTTGTTGTAATACTGATATCCCAGTAATGGAATATCATCTGCTACGTCAATAAAAAATACACTGATTTTTGGACAGCAGTTTGTGGTGTGTATAGTCCTGCTAGTGCTTAATTGTCAGTAGTTCATGAAAATGGACTGAATAATATGTAGAAAAATGGCATTCAGAGTCAAAACCTTGTTAAGGTTATATGTGAGTGCCAGTGCCTCCTCTCAGTGTAGTAATTAGTATTGCCTGATCCTACACACTGCCACATTTTTCTTAGTTAAATTTGGTTTCTCAACTACGAAAATCAGAAATGCCACTTTAGTTTCAAAGCTCTGGAATGAATAAAAGAGGACTTTGCCCAGGGTGTAGTTGTCTGTGCACTGTTTTTCATAGAAATACAGAATTGTAATCATTTGGCAATGTAAAAATTCAGCAGTGAAATATAATAAAGCATTAATTTTAAACAGATTATTTGAAGTTGATGATATTAAAAGTTTTTGTGTGCTTTTTTTTTCTTCTTGAACTTGAGAGTTGAAAATCAAATCAAGAGTGATGTTAGGCTATTCTAACATGACTGAGACTGACCTCAGTGTTAGTGCAAGGCTTGGGTCCTGGATGTTAATTATAAGTGAGATCATAAAACATCTGGAAAAATCCTGGAGGACAAACCCAAGCCAGTATAACTTCATAAAAGGTAAAAAATCTCAAGTGTGATGTTGTCTGGTATATTTATTTTCAGGGAAATTATGCAAAGAACAGATGGGGAAAGTTACAGATGTAGCCTTCTTGCATTTCAAAATATCTTTTGACAGAATCCAGTACCATGGTCTGGATGTGTGAGCTTAATCCATATCTCTATATCTTTATCTATAACTCCAAACAAGGAAAAAACTTGGCTGGAGATAATAAAAAGAGTATGAAGTGGGTTAAATGGTAGTGTCATACACGTGCCAGCAGAACCCCAGCCAGAAATGTTACTCTTTGTGGTTGTGCCAGGAAACAAGATGATGTGGCAATGTTTCCCCATCTGTTTATGCTGCAGGTTGCTCCAAAAAGACCCCAGATAAATCCGACTTGTCAGCGCTCCCACATTCTTCTGGGTGATGCTGCTGTGGTCGGGACGGCGATGCTTCAGCAGGGCCGGGTCCGGGCTGCGAAAGCTCTTCAGAGGCGGGGGATGCGTTGAGCCCTGCTGAGGGCATCCTCAGGGGGTGGGTGGAGCATCCGAAAGCTCCGCGAGCCTCCAGCACCTGCACATCCGCTGTGCGATTTCAGAGGTAGGTGAAAACTCTCATTTATACCCTGGCCAGCACAAGAAATGTTGATCTGAAGCTGTTCTTAGTCCTGCAAACTCAGAGTTGTTGTCCTCTCAGGCTGTGTGCAGTGCAAATCAACGGGTACAGGGCCAGGCACTGTAAGAGTCACCTTTTTGAGAAAGTGTCTGAATAAAATTAACTCTCTCTGGGGGGACACAAATAGCACCTGCAGCCCTCATCTCCTCACCACAAGGGTCATCAGGGCCAAGAGAATCAGACCAGTTTTGTTGCATCTTACCTACTTTCTCTGAGGGGAGCTTAGGACTGTGCTACACTTTTAATGACTTTTATCAAACATGTTTGCTAATTATTTTTTTCCTCCTCCCTAATATTAACAAACATTTCTTACTGCTTGCAAAGAAAATGAGAAATTATAGAGGTCACTCTCTAAAAGTTGATTCTCCAGTGTCTTTTTGAATTGCCATAATGTCTGCTATCAGTTTACAGTGGCTTGTTCTGGTTTGGGGATGAGTTATTCTTACTGTGAGCTGTGGTGAGTGATGCCACTGCTGCTAAGCAGGGATGATTCGTGTTGCAGTTCTTAATGAGTGCAATGTCTGGTAGTCCTGCTCTCATGCCTCAAGTGAAAATGACAGCCCACAACCACATGGCCTGCCTATGACAAAAAATCAATGTGTGAGTAGGGTTAAAACAACGATGCTCAATAAGTTCACTTGTGCTTTTCTTAATATGATGCATGTTCTCTTTACAACATAATACCCTCTTCTTCAATGGAAGATGCTTTATCTTCCCTGTGGGAGTAAAATATTATTTATGCCTCCTAATTTGACATTTATTTTTAGGCAAAGGTTGGACAGGATGTTCAAGTTCTACCATGAAGAGGAAAATGAGGGTCAAGGTGAATACTTCAACTTGCATGAGAGGAACTCACCCTGACTAGGTGGGACTACTTTCCAGCTGTGGTTATGAGGAAAGTTTCTGTTTATCTGTGGAAAGTAAATAAGTAGCTCCCACAGCCATTCCCTCAGAGATATAAATTTATGCAGAACTCGTTCTCTGTTAGCTAATAACTCTGGATGTGTGAGGCAACACATCACTATTTAGCAAACTATTTACCAAAACAATGCGAGGGTTGCAGGAAAAATATCGTCACAGTGCATGGGCTCCGCAATTTTCTGGCTGTTTTGTGTGCCACTAAAACTGTACATTTACAGTTTGCCCCTTTGTTTGACTCTGCTCAGCTTATTTGACTGGATATAACTCAATTTATTTGTATATAACAAAATTTTATATTTAAGATTTACCTATAGCCACAAAGATCTGACAAATATTTATCAAAAACTTTGCAGTTTCTCTGAATTTTTAATGTGTAGACAAAATCCCTGATGCATTGAAGTACTAACCTGACAAATGTTATCTTGAGAAATCATGACAAAATGTAGAAATAGCTACTTGGTTCTTAAAAATATCCCAAGGCTATAAATTAGCTCATCAGAAAGTTTTATTTTCTTTCACTCAACAAAGAAACACAGATACCCTCTTTAGTATCAAAACTAGATGTTGTCATGCCAACACCAATAGCTTCCATCCAGCTTCTTTTCTCTACACTAAAGCTCTTTTCAATGTATTCAAAACACTTTGTGTGTTAAACACAAGTATTTTTTTATCCATCTTGTTAAAAATGTTATAGTTCCCTGAGCAGAAGGAAAAAGCTGGGATTGTGGAAGGGTCAGAAAAAAAGATAGAATGGAGATTTTTTTTTTTCGGCAGCTTTAAGAGAATTTGAAAAATAGTAAAAATTAACGTTTTTATAGAAAACAAAAGTGTAGTTATTTTTGGAATATTAGTAATGAGCATGAATTGCTATTCACTCACAAATGAGTAGTGATATTTCTGTGTTCATTAGAAGCCGAAGAAGTTTCATTTATTCCTGTTTTTAGTGGTTGTATAACCTGTTTGTTGCAACACTGTAGCACTTGGGGTAAAATGCCAAGTGCAGGATGTTCCCTAACTTTGTTTTTTTCCTTATGGGTTCTTGGGTTTCTCTATAGATGTCAAATGAGACACAGAATTCAGAAGGCATCAGTGAGAATTCCTTGGAATTGTTTTGTTTTACTAACACCTAGTTCTGATTTATTTGTTTCATATTTTAATAGAAGAATGTTTCCTGAAGAAACCTGAAAGGTGTGATAAAGATTTATGTGGAGTCCAACTTCCCGTGACACTTCAGAAGATGGTTGAAATACAGTTTACTTTGTTTTTCCACTTATTATTTGGTGTGGAAATTCAAGTGCTCTCCTCTGTGTTGATGCCATACTTTTTATTTTAATGTGCAAAGAACTGGGACTTTTGAGTCTCTTGGACATTCAGGAACATATTTGGGCACTGAAGCCATGGAGATCTTTTATAATGATGATCACCTCAGCTTAATTTTATTATTCTCTATGAGAAGATAAAAGGATTGGCTTTCAGTTCTATGCCAGTAAACCCACTTATGCCAATCTACAGAACTTTAATGGTACAACAGTAAAACAAGAGAAAGAGGTTCACATGGTTTTAATTTTTTAAATATGATTCAAACTTAGCCACAAAAAGCCCTATGAACTTTTATAGCTGTAATGCAAATACCACAGAGAAGGGAGAGCTGTGTTTTGAAGGCTCCAAAGGCCAGATAACTCCTTTGACGTCCAACTTCCATCAAAGTAAGACAGCCTGCTTGTTGCCATCACAAGTTGCAGCAATTTTGTGCTACATAGTACATTTCTTTGGTGAAGAAAGTGATATTTATTTCTCATGCTGTCAAAGTAAAACTCTTTGAATATATTTCATACGTGCATCTCCATTCCTTGACTTGTGGTCTCTTGGGAGGGAGAGCTCAGTTTGGGCAACAGCAGTTTATAAAGTTCAGAGTCCAAACTGTGAAAACTAGAAGGAGCTAGAAGAGGATCCCTTATCTGGATGTCATTACCAAAATGCTGTCTAATTGCTGCCACAGCTGTGCTTTCTAAAGCAATGACTTATACTCTTTTTATCTGCTTTGAGACAATTTGTTGAAGACAAGAAATTACCTCATTTGAGCTGGCACAATAAAGATAGGTATGTAGATAGGTATTAATATGCTTTTAAATTGCAATTAAAACAAGGGAAGCGTGATTAAATCTGCAGAAAGGTTCAGCTTTGATTTGATCCTGTTCTTATAATGATGGAAATAAAAACATTTAGTGGAAAAAGAAAACCACCTCTAACAATTTACGGATACGCCAACACTTCAAGCTCCAGTGCCCAGTGGAGTGATACTTTATCTAACTTAATTTGATGTAGCAGGAGTGCTGGAATCAGTTTCAGTGCAGCGTGGAGCTTTGTAAGGCAGGCACGCATGTTGAAATGGAATTCAAGGGACGGCCTTGTATTCATTCAGGAAATTGGCTCTTCATGAATGCACATGGTTCAAATGAAGATGAAAGACACAAGTACACAGTAAAATTGGCTAATTTGCTTCTATAGTCTAGTGGCATGAAAATGCTTGAGTTATGTGCAATCGCACATCGAAGTTATATCGTATAAATGATACAAAATCAAATTACTTAGTAGTAGATTTAATAATTACAAGGGAGAGAGGATTTGCTTGCAAGTCCTTTTCGTATAATCTAATATAGACCTCTTGTTAGACTGTGTTATGTTGGGATAGAAATTTAGCTCATATTCCTGGCTCAAATGGCTGAAGAAACCTGCCTGTCTTTTGTTATTAGTTTGCTATGAATATGAAAGTGTAGTATAATGTTAAATGCCCAGCCTGGAAGGAAAAATCAAGCAGAAGTACAGATTATAAAATAGCGGCAGCCAGACTTGCTGAGCAGATACCCGTGTTTTATTTTGAGATCAGGCAGGAAAGAGGACACCATGGGACAGGTTGGCACGAATGAATGGGGCTTCATAGCACCAGAGGCAGATCTCAAAACAGTTGGGTGGGGTAACAGTCATTCAGGCTGGTGCTGTGAGCAGCCACTTGGGTCAGGTCTGTGCAACGCCGTCTCAGTCCTGAAATAACTTTGTGTCCCATGTGTAATGTTCACAGTCTCCGATCCCATCCCCTTCCTGCTCCCTCTATGACAGAGAAGGATAAGTGAATTGTGCAATGAGTGGACCCCTTTCTAATGCATTCTCTCTCCTTGAATGCTCAAAAAGGATGTTCATTGTTTATGTCCGTGTTTGTAGAGACGTGGTGGCCTTGTCTATGAGTTCATCTGTGAAGCTTCTCAAAGTACAACCAGTTGTGTTTGCTGAAGTTTGAAACGTTAACCTTTCGCTTGAAAAATTCATGTTGGATGGCTTCCTGAAGGGAATCTTTTTTGGGAAAAATTCAACTGGAGCAGCTCAGCTGTCTGTGGAGATGGGACTGGGGAGTGATACGTTATTTGGCTCACAGCCGGTGGGAAAAACAGCTAAGGGTTGTTTTGTGGTGCATATATGCTTGCAGAGTAAAGGGAACACCAATTTGGACATTTCAGAGCTTCTGAGTGTTTTGAGACCTTCATATCTTTAATGAAGATTTTTATTAGTTGTACATGAGGCAGAGAAGCTTGCCTTCTCAAATCCTTTATTTAATATGAAATCCCACCAGAAAAAAAATTGAGATGGTGTTCACCAGTAAGAGGGTAGACAGCCTTTCTTTGGGCTGTGTCCATTCTGAATTTCTCTGGAATGGCAACATGTTCATGTCTTTGATGAAGGGAATGGTATGTGAAGTTCGTGTGAATGGAACAGATTGTGGGAGAAAACATGAGGTTGTCATGTGGGAAACGTAGTGGTGTGGAGCACAGGTTAAAGAATTCCACACAAGTTCTGTCCTTGGAGCAGCTGCTTGCTGGGTGTCTGAACGTTGGGTGTCTCAACTTTCAGACTGTGATATAAAAATATATTTTCTTAGAACACTAAAAAGTGATAGCAGCTAACAGGAGAGCTTCCATTACCAAGTTACTCTACTGATGCAGTTATGATAAAGCTGACTTTTATCTTTTAGGAGAAAAAAAAACAAATGAAAAGTGCAGTCTGTTTCTTGGAAATAAAACAGTTTTGAGCACAAAAGACTATGAAAACCTTACATAACTGATGTTAATTTTGTTGAAGAGGAGATATTTATTACCTCTTAAAAATCTTGCATTTTCCCAATTACTCACTTTCCCACTTCTACAGAATTCAAGTTTAGTCAGATTATCTGTATATAAAAAAATAAGAATATATAGAAATCTCTATTTTTTTAAACAATAGTCCTGTTTCAAACTAAAAAAACCCTGTAAGGTTTTCTGCTTTCACATAAGATACTACTGGTCTTGTAGCTGCTAGCAATAAACTAAACCTCTCTGTTTAACTATTTGTAGATGTTCATATTTTTATCACAGAAATATGTGATTGCTTGGGATCCTACACCAAATAATAACAAATATGCAATGTGAAAACATAACTGAGGTAGTGAAGGAGTTAAATTATTTAAACATTATTTTTCTGCTAGGAGTATAACTGAACATAAACATGCACACATATGTATCTGTGACACGGCGTAAAGGTTTTAATTTAGAAGAAGAAACCTCCAAGCCTTGCACTTCCCTTTGTAATTAATAAAATGGTTTGTATAGCAAGAGAAGGAACAAATTCTATGTACAACAATTAATTACATGAAACTTATCCGTGTAATAAAATACATCTATTTAATATAAAATTCACACTGATACTTTCATTGGTGTAGGGGGAACAACAAAGCATTTCTGTCTTCTCTAAAAGGATCATTATTGTCATCATTTTAGACTGACACATTATTATCCCCATAATTTTATTACTTGTATTGTGAATTCATCTTGGAAGGTTGTTTTAACTCTGTGTTGATTTCAATTCACCTTATTCATAATTTAATTGTGTGTAATGTTGACCATCATATTTCCCAGCTGTAATTAGGAAACCACATGGGAAAATGTGATAGTTTACACTATCACACCAAAATCATTGCCAATAGTGTTGCAAGGCATTAAAGTGTTCTAAGTCAATTTAAAAACCCAAGAAAATGCGATATGTCCAATCTTTCCTGCACACTGATCTTTATTATTTTTGTATAATTCCATCAGATAAATGTACTTTCACCATTAAATCCATAACAAATAACTTGCACCAGGAGCTGTGTTTGAAAGTGTGTTGAAGATTTTTGACATAGGATGGATCATGTTTTCAACTGTTTTTGCCTTGAAAAAGATTTTGTTAAAATTATTTGTTTTCTTTTTTTTTCTTTGTTTTTCTTTCTGAATCAATCTATTCTGATTTGATAATTTTCTAGCTGCCTTTAATCAAATGGTACTGGTTTGCTATTAAAGTTGAGAAGTGGCTTCAGAACACAGGGCCAATAGCAGGGCATTGGTGTGCCCAAGTCTCTCTGTGGGATCCAAAAGGATCTTGAAGGGAGTTCACCTGTCAAGGTCAGAGCTTCCACTCAGCCCATCCCTCCTTTAAGAGCAGTTGCTTTCCACAGCAGGAAGAAAAAGAAAGGAACTTTTCCTCAACCAGGTCACTCCTTAGAGGATTGATGCTCCCATCTTTAGTATCTCAACTTTTGAGCAGAATTACTCTTCTAAAATGCAGTGGAAGAAATGATAGCGTTGCTTTCAAGCCTAGGCAGTATTTAATATATTAAATTTTAATTGTTAAATTGTTCAGAGCTTGCTTTCAGATATAGAGGACCTAGAATTTGTTGAAGAGGCTCCCACATTTATTCCTCCTTCCTGAAGAGCACCCATTACCACTAGCAAAAATTTTCGGGTCTGCTCAGGCAAAGAAAGGAATGAAGATGGGTTTCCCTCACCTCAGGTGAAGGCTGCACTATGGAAATATTTGTATATTGGAATATGGACTAAGTGAAGAACAAGCTCTTCCTTCAAGTTGTATCAAGAGAGTTTAAGCAGCCACTGATACGAGGATGATGTTTGATCCTGTACCTCTGTACTGAGCACGCTGTAAGTAAACGTAGGGACATGGGTGGAAAAATGCCTGAGCTTTGGAACTTGATCAGCTTCACCCATTAGCTGGAGACCAAAAAGATCTTTCTTCCAAGGCTGAGATGCTTCTGGGTGTCCTTGGGAACTGAGGTGCTCGTGAAGTGAAGGGTTTTTTGGGATTAGAACACTGTATTTGCATGACTGAAATACATTTTTGGATTTCTATGTAGTCTTGCAGGAGACTCCTGAAAATTTTTGCTCCTCTGCAAGCTAAAATATGACAATTTCTGAGAGCAGTCATGCAGTGCTTGGCCAGGATTGCACCCTGCCTAGCAGAGGTGTAAAACACTGCTGGCAAATACCACGGTGTTTCCTATCTACACCATTAACCTCATGGGCCATACTGATGCTACACCCATCAATATTCATTCTCTGCCCATAAGGCAGAGAAAAATACTTCATAAAATTGTGCAAGTACTCTGCAGGGAGTCTAGGTGCTGGATTTTCTTCCTGTCCTGCTCCAAGAGAGTAATCCATGCTCCCATACTTTTTACCCAATGGAGAAGAACTTTAAACCTAAGCTGCTGCTTTCCTTTTCCTTGGCTTTTGAGGCTCGGTGTATAATCAAGATCACTGGACAGGACACTTTGCATCAGACACTTTTGCTTATCTGATAAGCTATGTAAGTTTTATTAATGTCACACAAAAAATGTATTACATTCTTGAAATGTACTTCAAGTTGTGACTGAAATTGGTTTATGATCTTACGGGTATGGAATTATTAATGATTTTCAATAGTACTTTTATTAGAGTTTCTAAAATTAAAAAACTCAGTTATTTAAGGGATTTAGTCAGATTTATTAACATGTTTTAAAGTTCTAGCTGAGTGAGAAAGTGGGATGGAATTCCTATGAGACAGAAATTAAATGTCTTAGTAATGGACTTGTCATACTAATAACTACTTTTATTTTATCAATGTCAGAACTTTTTAAATGGAATGTAAAAAATTTTTTCTGAAGATATGAGAAAGTACAGAAAATATTACTTAATGCATGCTTGTAGGAGAGGTCTCTTAGTTGATCTATTTTACTTGCCATATACTTTTATAGCTTTCACCCACTAATGGCTTACATTATTTTCCTGTTCAAATTCTACATCACAAGAGTATCATAAGAGGATTATCTCCTTAGATTTATTTGACCTAGATGGCAATAATTTTGCTGTGTCTGTTTGCTCTGGGTTTTTGTCTTTGTTTTTTTTTTTTTTTGTTTTGTATTTCAAATTTCAGGAGATTGTACAGATAAAAAAAAATCAAAACCAAACCCAAAACAATTGAGTGTAATTTTCTTTCCCATCTGCGTTTACAAGCCCAGCAGGAAGGACTTCATAGCCGAACAGATGGAATAGGTACAAACTGATCACTACATCTGTTAGGTTTTGAAATTGTGACAGGATGCTTAAAGCATAACTCTGTGCAAGGGAGACAGAAGGGTTTATTAAGCCAGAGCCCGATGGGTAACTACAGAGAGGGGATGAATTCTCGTTACCCATGCAGAAAGATGGAATCATGAATTGTTGCTCTTGTGGGGCCGTCAGTTCATCTTTTTCATTTTGGTTCAGTGGCAAAACTTTTCTTGTAGAGAAGAGCAGATGAAGTCTGTCTGGGCGATGCCAGGAACAGCTGGAGATGTGCTCTGTGCCTCAAATATTTAAAAAGAGAAAATAAGCTTCATTTCCAAAGTCCTGAAAGGGTCTGGAGCAGAACAAGAAAACAAGCTGTTGGTCATACTTTAATGTGTAAAACAGGAAAATCCCTTTTCATGAAATTATCCTCAAGTGTGCCTTAAGCACATCATGTCATTTTTAGGATGACTGAAAGGTCTGAATTAAATAAAACCAAACCAACCACATGTTTGGGTAAAAGAAAACAGAAAAAAATATTTAGGCCTGTTTAATGATCTAGAATATTTTACAGGACACTGTGTCAACAAATGATATTGAGGGAGGTTTGGAAACTTGACATAATATGTAAACAGTGCTGTACCAGGGCAGCTGTAAGGAATTGTAATACTTTCTTCTTCCTTTTGGAAAGAGAATGGGAAAATCCAATGTGAAATTTCTTTGACTTAATTTTATTTTGGGATTCTTTTGCATAGTCTGGAAACTATGTATTCAGTATAAATGTTGTCTTTGTATAGTATCTATATAATAATCTGCATGTCGAATACAAAATGGGTAAGGCGTGGGTAGTCACGTAATACCTAAAATTTTGTGGTGTACCTCTTCAGGTTTGACATTTTAGAAGATAATTGCAGTCACAAATATTATTGAGCAAGTCTGGCTGGGAAATATCACATGCCTTTTCTTATTTTTGTCTCTCTAATTTATTGAATGTGTATGTTCTCTGTGGTAAGTGAAGTATGGGTGTGCTGGTCCAAAAGCTCAGCATTTGGAAATACTCTGCAGCTGAATTTCAATGTAATCTCTAGAATAAATTGCAAAACAAAATATAAAAGGTTCCACTTCGAAACATACTCAGCTGTCCCCTAAGCATATGAAAGACCACATGGAATTCTTATCATCTGGGAGATACCTGATTGATTGTATTCACAAACTAGGTAGTTCACACTTTAAAGTGTGAATTTAAAGGTCAAGGAATATATTAGTAGGCGTAGTATAAAATTTTGAGCCAACGTGGTCCATTATGTTGATCTATCAGTATCTGGATAATGCTGTATAAATAGCATTTAATTATGTAACTTCTTGTGTATATGAGCAATTTTAATTGTTGGTGTCCTTAAAAATCCATGATAAAACTTTCTTTTGCCTTAAGATTGCAAGGGAGGTGAAGAGGGAAAATAAGGTTTTTTTTACTAGCAAAGAAAAGACAATAAAAACTGTGACTAGAATTAATTTCTGCCTTAAACCCAATACCTTCTAATGATCGGTTTCACATATTGGAGCTTTAATTCACTTAAGGACAACGAAGAACCAGAATGAAAAGTAAATGTGAAACAAATCAAAGAATTACGATCTCTGTGGATTCCTGTATAATTCATGTGGTATAGGGTCTGACATTTCTGCGTATTGGCAACATGAGTTAGTAAAGACCCTGTAGTGTTACTGACTACCAGTACTTTTTGTCTTTTAAGGATAACGAGATCAATAAGTAGGTAAGATATATGATATTTATTTGTAGTGCAAACAGTTCACCACAAAAGAAGATACTGAATTTTCTAGTTTGAAGAATATGAAATACATGGCAGGATATTTCACTTGGAACTCCCAAGTGTACTTTCACACTTCTAAACCATTTGTGAATTTAAAGAAGCTCCATGGCATTCAAAGGAATAGCCTCAGACTTCTGTTTCTTCTTTTTTGAAGTGGTATTTATTTTCCTTGCAGGTTTTATCAGTAAAAATTCCTATTAGAAGTAAATTTGTAAAATAAATAGTTTATTTTCCTCTCTGGCACCTTTTCTAAGGGGTAGTGCTGGTAGATGCTGTTCAGTGGTAACTCAGAAACAGTGTGCACTTGCACTGTTTTGGTGTTTTTCCTAGTGTGTGTGTGTTCTCCCAGCACAGCCAGCCTCACATCTTTTTAAATGAGAGCAGCTCTTCAAATGAGAGATCCCTCACATCTTGGTGTTCTGTGGATGCATAACATTTGCAACAGTTAAAGGCTCCATTTCAAATTCTTACTTGCACTCCATTACCCACATTACTAATTAATGAACTGTTATTGTCTGTGATGCCTTCCCTCGTGGGAGGAACTGCGATGTTCCTAAAGCAGCCTCAGAGCTGTCAGGAGGAGATAAATCCACTGGTGGTCCTGCTCAGTTATTTAAATATGCTGTGTGTTTGTTCTCATTGAGATCACCACCTCAAATGGGCATCCATTCCTTCCCTCTTTCTCAGTTCTGGGAGTAAAACTAGTTTTGAGCTGCTTGTGCCTATCTAGACACTACACAACCATCTGTGCTGACAATATTAGCTATTGTATATCCAACACAGGATTATTGGCTTCAAGTGTGGACTCCCATCATCTGGATTTTATTTTTGCATTCCCTTTCCTCTGTATTTGCATTTTCTCAGTAATGTGACCAGACTCCTCAAACAGTGCATTCCTGACCAGACTCCTCAAACAGTGCATTCCTGTTTCAAGTTTTTGGTTAAACAAGGCTTTAGCCAATGACATTGTTTGTTTTAGGACAAAGCTTTGTTACTGAGTTTGTAAAGCTGTGTTCTTTAGCACATTGATAAAGATGGTTCAACTAATTCTGTCAGAGAACTGGAGTAACATGTCTCAAATCATACTTTGCTGAAAACTGCTTAAATTCATGCAACTACACGATGGTGTCCTATTAGATCTGGCAAGTTCTTCGGTGTAGTTTCTTCCAGGTTTGAATCTGTTTTTAACTGAAGCTTTAAAATGGTACAAAACCCCACGTGCTAGAATGCATTGGTGGAGAAATTAATTGTTTGTATTTATTGCGCAGGAACAATATTATGAATTCCAGGTAACCAGAAGTGGTAAAAATCTGTGAAGGTCAACCATGATATGGAAACTTTTTGGAACTTTGTAAGATTCTTTTGGCTTGGCCACTAGAATCCACTTACTGTGAAGCCAAGAATGTATGCCTTTAAACTTAAAGGTTGTACTGTCTTTTAGAAGTAGTCCATTTATCTTCTGCTATAATATTATTCGCCAGTTCTTTTTAAACTCTTTGGAGTTGCTGTTACTCTTGCTATCCTTTCTATTTATGGTGTGAAAGCTCTGTTGATATTCTCAAATTCTTGCGAAGCGATAGAATCCTTTGAAGTTTTTGCATCTTCCTCCCAATACTGGGTTTGTTTAGTGATATTTCACCCTTCTGTTTTGTTTTACAGTCTTGAAGACTGTAATTTACATGTCTATCTTTATCTCCCACATTATTTTGATTATTTTCTTGTCCTTGGTGTCAGGATATCATTCAGCCTTCAAACTCAACTAACTTTTGCTTGCCAACAAGTAATTTCTGAGCTTTCTAGGCCTTCTAAACATCCTATGGTAGATCCAAACTGTATTACAGTCTGAAGCAGCTCAGCTCCACAAAACTAGCTCTTTACTTTTAAAATATTCAAAGGCTCTACTTCCTTTTCATACTTTGTCTCAAATTCTCGTGTAATTTTGAGTGTGGTGAGTGTCATATGTCAGTATAAAGCACAGTAGTTGCTTGTCTAACCAGACCAAGGCCTGCTGAAAATTGCTTCACAACCAACAATACCCAGAAATAAAACTACTTTCTGCTTTTCTTCCTTCTTCATCACTCCCACTGCTTGCTGATACAATCTCTGCTTTCACCGTATTTCCTGATACGTTAATGCTGCTGTGACCTTTATTTTTTTAGAGAAAACTCAGCTTGCTTTTGCCTACTACAATATGGTTTTTGATACACTTTCACACACATCTGGTGGAGATTTGCTTCCAAGAGTCTTTAAGTTCAGGTATCACTTGAGGAGCAGAGTCTACTTCATAACTGCATCAAGGGAGGGTTAGGTTGGATATTAGGAAAAGGTTCTTCACCCAGATGGTGGTGGAGCACTGGAACAGCTCCCCAGGGAAGCAGTGACAGCCTGGCAATATTCCAGAAGCATTTGGACAATGTCCTTAGACACACAGTGTGAATGTTGGACTTGTCCTGTGCAAACTGGACTCAATGATCCTTGTGGGTCCCTTCCAACTCAAGACATTCCATGATTCCAACTGACCCCAGCTGCCTCATGCAATTTTCTCTTATCAGACTTTAAGTAAGTTCTCTGAACAGAGAAGCTGAATATCTGGCCCATTCCTTTACCAATTTGACATATGCCATTCTCAAATCTATTGAATGGTTCCTGATGTAGAGACCATCATTTGATTATATTAATTTACCAATATTTATCTAAATACATGATAATGATCATTCTGTGGGAAAAACTACGTCCCAAATTCCCTTCTCACAGAAGGTTTATGTAAAACAATTAAATAAAATATTGCATTCTAGTTGCAATGCACACTTTATGGTAATTTGATCAGATGTCCTTTATTTTTATGAATAAGTAAGCAGTTTAAACTATAAGAGAGTGAGTAATGCTATTTTGCCAGGTTTGTTCAAGTCATGACAAGATGATATCCAATTGCCTGGTGGTCTAGCAGGGACATAAGGTGGTTTTTAGTCCTACCTCTATTTTAAAATCCCTGTCCTATCTAAAGAGTGAACTTATGACTTCCCTTTAATTTCTGTGAACTTCTGCTGCTCTATGAAGGATGATCTTTTATTCTTGCCTTCTCAGTCTTCTGCTGCTTTCTTCTTCTGTTTTGTTTGCTGCCTGTGATGTTAGTTTTGTGCAGCATGCAGAGAAGAGACATGAGTTGACAGATGGGGAGAGAACTTGGCCTTTAAGATACAAATTTATACTGACCTCAACATCTGAGAGTGGTCCATGTGAAAAGGAGCAAACGTTCACCTCAAGCCAGCCATCCTCAACACAAAATCTGCTGCTGGGAAAAGGCGTATGGTGGAACTAGAGGAGGTTGTCAAACACATCTGTGAAAGTGTTTACATGACAAAATGAATTAGTAAAGCCATAACAAGGCAAGCCCAACGGGAAATTACTGAGTCTATAATTACTTCTTGTTTCCTGCTGAGGTTAGAGGAGAAAAGTGGCCTCTAGTAACAATGGCAAAGGCATGAAATTCAAATTACAAAATTGTGCCATATGGTTTCTAATGCATGAATATAACACTTTAAGACATTTGTGTGTAGAGGTTTTACAGCCCAATGAAAGGTTGTCATGGAGATCATCAGGTTTCTAACAAAATTAAATCATGAGAGTGTCATCAGTGAACTGATGAACAGAACTCAGGTATTGGGAACAATTGCCCTTTGCTTCATTTTTATGGTGGTAGGTGGTATGTTTTGCTGCAAGTGCTTTCATAGACGTCTCTTGAGAGCTTCTTGATGTCAGTAGTGCCACTGTGTGCCTTTTCTCAATAGCAAATATCACATGGTTCCTGTGGCTGGTTCATAAACACATTTTCTTCTCTTTATAAAATGAAACTGGCTGATACTTCTTCCAATCCGTATGTGAACATATTATCCTCCCTGTTCCTCTCTACACAGCTAGCATCTCTCTCCTTTGGGCTAGGGACCACAATGAAATGAAACTGTAGTGATAAGAACATCAAGGCAAACTATTTTTTCTCTCTATTTATCTCTTCTCTTATTCTCTTCTTTCTCCTCTTTCACACTGTTCTCTCAGTTCTTCCCTGGTTTATTTTCACCTCCCCTTCTTAGGTGTTACAGTAGAAGATATGAAGGTGTTTTCCTTCAGGACCAAAGGACAGTCACAGAAGAAGGTGGAAAAAAGATGCTATAATTCTTTTAATGTAAATATATATTTATATACAAAGCTTTAATTTTTCACATTTTATATTCTCTTCTTTAGGATCAGGGCAGGAGAAAAGAAGGGTAATATATATTATATAGATAGAGACAACAGTGGGCTTTCAGTAGTTTGATACCAGATGTTTGTGTTTAACACGTGCACTTACTGGTCAGATAGTGTCTTCCTCATTACAGATGTGGTCAGTTCTTGCTCTTACTCTGCTCTGCTCCAGATTCACACGTTTCCCTGGGTGCATACTCTGGATCTCAGTGTTCACAACAGATTGCTTTTTTGTTTAGTGGTAAGTGTCTTTAATTTCTTCATGCTATTTGTACATAATTCTTGTGTATTATGTCTTATAATTAATAACATATTGGCTCTCATTATTTTGTTAACTGGTGTATTTGTTATTTTGAATAGACATGGTGGATAGTTACAATGTTTATGGTAACGCTGTGATAAATAATATGGGGCAATATGATGCTGCACTACTATAATGTCCTGAAAAAATGCAAACACCTGCTTCTTTCTAATTATAAAAAAGTGAGTTATTTTCTTTTTCAGTCTTTGATTTCAATGTTCTGGCCTGACAATGATTTAATATGTTACAGTGGATTCTTCTGAAATGAGAGAATATTTCTTCAAAATGTCTCCAAGAACGTGGAGTGATCTTTTCTCTTTGTTATGAATTAAGAAGAATTGGAAGAAGTTCAGTATTACATTGGCTGGAGAAAATTTCCAGGACTGCTAGCAGCTTACTTGAAACACCAGGAGGGTAAGTAGGGAGCGAGCACAAACACCAGTTTGGGGCATTCTGGGGTCTCACCGGTGCAGTAATGAAAATAGAGTGAACTATCAGGAGAAAGCTATTAATTACTGAGAATCGGAGGGCATCAAATGCTCCTGTTTAAATATAATTGTGTATTTTCACCTTGTCAGCTGTTTTTGTCCGTACTGATTATGAGCTGAGTCAAGTGGAAGGACTAGGAAAGAGAAGAAAGCTGTGTCAAGACTGCAGCAGTAGGGCAATGATGGAGGGAGCTCTGTTTTCTGAGGTGGTTGTGTGCTTACTGATGTGGGAAGGCAGACAAAGCAAAAACATTAGAAGGAAGCACAGTGTTTATTTGGAATTGAAAAATGACCCTTCACAACCCTGGCTGCTCTACATACCGTAGTCATATCAAATTTGAGACTCCGTAACCAATGAGGAAGTGGTTGGTGTAATAATTAATAATGGTTGAGAACATTAATACAACAATTCACAGTTTGTGTCATCTTTGTTTAATTTTGGTGTAGGTTGGTAATTCTTTAAGGTCTGATAATAATCGTTGTAATTTGGCATATCCAAGAATTGCAAGACAAACAGAGGTGAGCTGGTGTCTAATTAATATTAATACTTGCATATCTCTTTCTTATTAAGGACTAAAGAGGCAGCCCATTTGTCATACAAAAACCCCTGTACATATGATCTCAAGCTGAATAGAAATTAGTTGATGTCTCTTGCTCCTTAAGTCTCTGACAAACAGTATATCTTAACACCATGAGTCATGCCTGGTGCCAACTTAAAAATAGTGAATTGTGAATAGTTTCAGAAAGGACATTCATCTGGAGGATACCATTTTTCATTTTTTTATCTTCTCTTTCACAGGATAAGAGTGGGAGAAGAAATAGTAGTTTAAAATAGGGTTGTTGATTTATTAGATTTATTAGAAAAATAACACTTTCTGTAGCTTGACACATTTTTTTCTACTACATTTTAGAAACAAAATTCTTATTCTTTGCATAACATTGATTTAAGATTATTTATGCAAGAGGAGAATTTTAAAAAGTTAGTGTTTCAAGAAGGATCTGAAGGGCTCACAGTAAAGAAACTAGGCTCATTTACTGCATTCTATCCTTTCTCACTGACTTGAGGAATGGAAGGTAAGATTTCTTATGGCTGGAGACACCTCCTCTCTGTCAATGAATGGAGATAGTGAGGTTCACATATCTCATCTCTGAAAGAACTACCTAGATACACATTGACTTAGGTTTTCTGGTACTTCAGATTATATTTATGAAGCCTGTGTTATACAGTATTACATACTTGCTTTAAGTGGCTTTAAGAAACCCTGTTTTGTATTATTCATTGACTGGAAATTCATCTCATAGAAGTGGTCTATTCAGTAAAGCCACTAGGATAAAAATAATTAACACATCAAAACCTAATGAGCAATAAGACCAATCCAATTACTCTATCATTAATTAGTAAGGATTAGACTAAAGCTGGAAAAGTGTTTTTGACCTGCTTGTCACAAAGCCCTTTGCAAATCAGCATCCCTGGTCCACAGAGAGAGACTGATGTGCTGAAGGTGAGCAACAGCAAATGGGAAATAGGATACAGTTCTGCAGGGCCCAGTCCTGTGCCCTGGGCAGAAATAGCCCAGTTGCACTGAGATGGCTGACTTTTCTGGTAATATTACTGAAACTAATGCTGAAAAATATTTAGACTTCATAAAAAATTTCATTGTGAATTGTTTTTTTAGAATGAATAATATTTCGTTTCCAATTAGCATAGGATCACTCTTCAGAATATTCAGCAGTGGAAAAATGGTCTTCAATTTATTTAAGAATTGCTTCAAGATGTCAGGAGTTGACATGGGCAACCCAGATGTTTTTAATCCTGAAAACTGAGAGATAGATTTTGAACAGGAAAGTTATCTTGTTTGATGTGCATCCTCAGGAAGCAGTATAATAGAACATTCCCCAATTCTTTTCTATGCTGTTGTTTATATAGAAAGATGGAGTGAAAAGAATTTCTGGATATCTGTGCAGAGCCTTAGGAAGATCTTGAAGGAATTAAAAGAAAATCAATAACCCCTACAACACCTGTATCTTCATCAGCTACTGAATCCCCTATCAAACCTTTCTGAGTAAATGTCATAATGTCTATTTTTCTTGTATTCTCTTAAATATATGTAAAGGGAACTGCAAACAGAGCTTGTCAAAATATGATCTCAAAAATTAATGCAATAGAGTCAGGAAATGCTTACTTTAATTTCTACAAAGATGTCTTTTTTTTAAAAATGTACTTATTTTTCATACATCTATGCATGCTATGACATACTTGCATGTCAAGTAACCTGGTAGGATTTACAAGTTTGGAGGAGAGTGCTAAACCTTCAGTTTTGGTAGTACTGAAGTAATGGTCCACAGAGGTTCTGAAGTAGAAAACTTCTTTGTCAGACAGGCTGTGTATTGCAAGGACTCTCAGTTCTTCTGAAGTCAGCGTGAGCCACTGTGGAATGTAGGACACAGGGAGAGCTTTCCCTTCCTCTGATGTGACTGTTCCTCAAAAACAAAAGCTTTCTTATAAAAATAATTTTGTTTTTTTTTTCTGACTACTTAATTCAAACCAAGCATGTGACTTTTCTTTCATAAATTTGAGTGAATATGTAAGCAATTTTAAAGTAAAGGCTGTTAAAATACCCTCAGTTATCTGTCACACAGTATGGACGTGCATGGATCACTTCTCTTCTCTTGGTGACTTCTTTCGGTAGCTGGGCCACTGGCCAACACAATATTTTTCAGAGAGATGGCTTTTCCTTGTACCTCACATGGAGCAGCAGTCTGAGAACAGGAGCTGAGGCTTTTGCTGTTTCTGGCTCAGCTGCTCAGGTACTTCTGTGGTTTGTTGGAGCCTGAGGATGCAAGGTGCTTCTGACAGTTCTCCTGGACTTTGTTTTGGCAGCACTGTGTGATTAGCTTCTAAACATAGCAGTTAGAATTTCCAAACCACAGGATGCTCCAAACAGTTGCTGAACCCATTAACCACCTGCTTTCTTTGCTTGCAATAATAGCATTGCTATGAATCCTTATTGCTGTATCTATTAATTTACAATGAATTATAAGTAATATTTACTTTTTTTTGTTAGGGGTTTTTTTGCCAATATTACTTGCTTGTACTACTTTGGAACCACACTGTTAAGAAGAGATCTTTTCAGTATAATAAATTATCTCAAAGAGGATTTCAAGTGGGTTCATCTGTTCTATTTTTCCAACTCCTGCTTCCTTAATGCTTTATTTCATGTTTTGGTGTTCATTCTACTCCAAATGGTGTTTTACTCACAAGTGCTGGTCCAACAATGATTCTGTAACTGTACTTAAATAAGTAGTACAGCACAGGAAAACAATTAGAAATGGTCAAAAATATTAATATTTATTGTCTCTCAGTGAATGTAGTTTACACATAAAAGAAGCTGGGCTTTTTTCTTTGGTCTGTCCTTCCTTTTCAGTTGTTAAAGCCAAGGTGGTGTTGTTTTTCTCCTTCTCAAACTTTGATGCTGTATGTCTCGGGGATGGCAAGATCTGGTCTTGCAAGAGGCATGGGTCCTGTTTGTAACCCCATTCCCTCACACTGTTGTTGAGACAACAGTGTTTGCAGGCAGGAGTGCTGGTAAAGGGCTGTTCAAATATATTTGGAACTGTGACCCTGGGTACACTAACATGCCCTGAGAAAGATATATTTCTCAAAAAAATGAAAAAAACGGGACTGTTGGGTTACAACACTCATGTTCTCTCATTAGAATAAGACAATAAAAGGGTAAAAGGACTGTGTTTACTGGACATACTTTTGAGTGATATTTATAACGTTCTCTTCACTGATGCAACCATAGTGGTTTCCCAGGTACAAGTCAGATGGTAGAGCTGAAGATGGTTCAGATAGTGCTGGCTCCAGCTTTTCACCTTTTTGACCACAGTGTTCTCTTGCCTTTAACTGTATGGTAGAAACAAGCCCATCTGCTACCCTAAGCCTTGCTAGGTACCAAGAGGTGGAAAATATTTCTCAACAGGCCACATCCACCACCGAGTTCAGGAAACTGTGCACATAGTTGCAAATGAAAGGCCGTTTTGAAGGCTGAATTCAACTTTCACACATCTCAAGTGTTCTAGCCTTTGCTTCCCTTGCCTCGGTATCAGGATGAGTATCTGAGCACCAAATCTCAGCGACACAGAAAGGAGCATGAAAAAAATCAGCCAGTTTAAACCTTCTAATGAACCAGGAAACCACTTCGGCACAAACCCCCAAAACTAGCTTGTGAAGAAGGATAGGTGAAAATAAGATTCAAGATTTAATCTTACATTCTCAGTTCAACCTTTTTTGTTTCAGATGAGCTGGATTTCTCAGGAAAAAAGCCAATTTTCAGGCTGTCTCTGTAACCAGAATTTCCACAATATGATTTAATTTCCCAATTTCTGCCAATTGTTTTCTTTCAGTTCACATCTAAGTCTTCAACAGATTTCTTTTTTTTCCATAAGTAAAAATTCTCACTGGCAATTCCTGAGAAAATATTGCTGTTATACTGACAGGTAAAATTATCCTTAACTATGTGCTTTAGAGTTCAGTGTTTCATGCTGGTAATCATTTTCAGGTTTTCTTCTTTGAGGCTTGCAGGTGTTGCCCCGTGAAGAAGTGCATTTTATGGTGTTGCTGTTGTACTTGGTAGTGGAAGTGCCATGTCTGACAGTTGAACCAGAAGTTTCATGAACTTTCCTTACCATTCCCTTGTAAAATCTGAATATTCAGTCCAGCTCTTGAATTGTTGCACACATCCTAGTACTCAGCTAAGAGGTGCTTGGTGTGTCCTGGTGCTTCCAACTCCACTCAAGTTCAAAGGGTTCATTTAAATCATGGAATTGTCTGGGTTGGAAGGGACCTTAAAGCCCATCCAGTTTCACCCCTCCCTGCCATGGGCAGGGACACCTCCCACTGGATCAGGGGGCTCAAAACCATATCCAACCTGACCCTGAACACCTCCAGGGACAGGGCAACCACAGCTTCTCTGGGCAACCTGTTGCAGTGATAAGAAAAAGAACTTGAATGACTCTGAAAAGGTGAGCAGTCCTCCCCTCCGTGTTTGTGGAAAGGGAAAAAGTAGAACATTCAAGCAGCTGTTTTAAAATGCTGGAGAAAGCGAGGGATTTATGTCTGTAAAGCCTGTGCTATTGTGTACCCTGAAAGGCTCAGCTGACCATTTAAAGTAATTCATAAGCAGCTCTTCAACAAAATATTATTCACCTGTTATTTCTGCCTCTTCACTTCAAACTCTTGCTTCCAGATTATTCAACTGTTCTGCTGTAGTCAATGTGAAAACCTCTCATATTCTCTTTCTGCAGTTCTTTACCAACTGATTTTTTTTCCCCCTAGGAAATCATAGAATAAGTTAGGTAGGAAAAGACGAAGAGTGAGCCTACTAGGATGTGATTCTTTGTTTTTCTTTCTTTTTGTATTAAAAAAAGCCCAAACACTGGTTGTGCATGTGTCTGTAAAGACTTCTGTGCAGTTGTTTTACTTCCTGAAAAAAAAAAAGGATCTATTCCAGCTGAATAGTCTATTTGGAGATTATTTGTGCTGATTGAATTTACATATCTAAAATTGTATTAACACACATTTTAGCTATAGAAGTACTAGCGTCTATGGAAGCTCCATATAGCATATTTGGATTAAATATTTCTATTTCTAATAAATTACTGTAGATGTTCATTATTGCATACAGTTCTCCCAAACTAAGCTATGAATTATCATAACTCTTACAGAAGAACTAAGGCAAACGATTCCACCCTAGAAATGTTGATATAAAGGAAAAGATGACAGAACAACTTCAGACACAGGACTTGATTTAAAAAAAGCCTTCATAATATATATATATTTTGAATCTTTATTCTTTCAATCTCATAGGATAAATCTGAGAATAAAAAAGAAGTGAATTTCAAAGGACAAGCACAAATTTTATTTTATCATGTCTGTTTTGGAGTTCTTTGTTTTTAGATGCTCTTTTTAGCAGTGGATGGGGTTCTGTGGCAGCAATTCTCTTTCTCCATATTTTTCCTCCTGGGAGGACTTTACGTCATCAGGGTTCAGTGCGGAACGGGACTGAGCATCCAATATCAGGAAACACATTCAATTTATTATGACCTGTGTTGTGGGAAATGTGTAGTCATATTGCTTTTCTAATTTCTCTTTCATGCTGGCTTACTCCCAAACAAGATTTAACAAGAGCAGATTCATCTGGAAATGTATTTTTTTCTTGTTATTACTGTTTTTGCCAAATTTTCAATTAAAAGTGTTCTGCAAGCCAAGAAACCTGCTTATTTTTGCTATTTGGAATATTTTTGTACTTATATAACCTAACTTTTTGTGTACAGATATAACTATTTGTGAATATTTTGCATGAAAAGGCTTGATAGGAATAGTCCATAATTTTTAGAGAGCAGAGAGAGATGACAAAGTTCCAGTGGGGACAGCTATGCAGTTTATGAAGGGATGAGATTTCAGTCCTAAAGTGCAGACCAGGCCCTTAAATGTAAATCTCTTATTCTCTATAAATTACAACCTAGGTTATGTAAATCCATCTTATAAGAAATGTCTCTCTTTTAGGAAAGGAGATTTAACATCAATAAATGTCAAAATCTTAAAATCCGTAGTGAATGATATTCTTGTCACTGGCCAGCTCTACTTTTTTTGTTTTTCTTCTCATAATGTTTTTTGGCCCTTCCTGTGAAAATGGGAAAGTTTTTTGAGGTAGTTCAGCTTCATAGTATTAAGAGCACTGCTCTATGCCGGAAGCATATAATAACAGGCTCAGTAACAACCTGGGACTAGTGACTTTCTCTTTTAGATGAACAAAGAAAAATGAGATTTTTCACACACAAAAGAAAGCTGAATAAGTTAGACTCTGTCTGGTAAAAGACTCAGTTTGATCACTGAAAAAGCTATTCAGGTATTCTGTGATCATTTACCTGTTAGTTTTCGAGTTGGAATTAAGTCATCTGAGCCATTGTGCTTCCTGTAGGAACCTGAGCATTTCCAAAGAAAAAGACCTTAATACGAAAGTGACCCATCACCCTTCTTAAAATGTTTAAATGAGAGCAGAGTAAAAAGAAACCATGAACTCCCCAGTCATCTTGAAAATGTTTGGGCTGAGATGTGCTCATGAAGCGCTTCCTCTCTGCACCTTGAGGAGAAAGAGTGAATGGGCTCTTTGTATTATCTCTGAGCGAGAGACTAATAGAATTTAATATAGTGCTAAAATGTGTACTGAGCAGGGAGGAGGGATGATTTCTCCCTACATGTGATGGGCGACACGTTGGTTGACATCAGGGAACTTGCCACAAAAAAGGTACAACTAGGAAAATGAAGATAAAGAAGCAAAACAGCTTGCTTCTTGCAAGCTGAGATTGGCATTGTAACACTCACTGGTCAGTGCACAAAGGGAATGTAATGTCTGAAACACCCTATGCAAGTGAGGAGTTGCTGCTGTACTTGAATACTTTTCCAAAAGAGATCTTACCTGAGGGGTTAGGGCAAAAGCAAGCCACTTCATCAAAATTTTGTCTTACTCTTTTATGAAGAAATAATTAAAAAAGGACATAAACTAGAACTATTCACCCAGAATTAGATGAAGCATTATTTTAAACCCATAGATTTTGTGCTAAATGGAATTATTGAATTGCCCACGTGGCTAGAAAACAAGTAGCTTCTGCTTTCTGTTTTTGCCCCCTCAGTACAAGAAAGATATTGAGGGGCTGGAGCATATTCAGAGGAGGGCAAAGAAGCTGGTGAAGGGTCTGGAGCACAAGTCTTACTGGGAATGGCTGAGGGAACTGGGGTTGTTTAACGTGGAGAGGAGGAGGCTGAGGGGAGACCTCATCACTCTCTACAGCTCCCTGAAAAGAGGTTGTAGTCAGATGGGTGCTGGTCTCTTCTCCCAAGTAACAAGTGATAGGAGAAGAGATGATGTCAAGTTGTGCCAAGGGAGGTTTAGATTGAATATTAGGAAAGATTTCTTTCCTGAAAGTGCTGAAGCACTGGCAGAGGCCGCCCAGGGAAGTGGTGGAACCTCCATCCCTGGAACTGTTAAAAAATTGTGTAGATATGGTGCTTCAGGGCATAGTTTATTAGGCACAGTGGGGTGAGGCTGATGGGTGGACTTGATGATCTTGGGGGTGTTTTCCAACCTCAATGATTGTGCAAAACGAGTTGCTTCCTCCTATACAGTTTCAGTGCCAGACATTAAAAGCAATGTTGGCACTGGAAGCAAGAGGCCCGCTAGATTTCAGCATTACTCTAGGTAAATATGTAGGTCACACAGTTTAGTTTAAAATCTTAAGACCTCTGTGTTTAAATATGTCTACACAATTGCATCTTGTTCCAGGTAATAGATAGTTGAATACGTATCTTGTCCAAAGTTCCTGTGACCTCTCAGGAGGGAAACGCCCTAAAATCTCCCTTTCTGTCCCTAGAAAATCTACAAGGTCAGGAGGAACTGGGCCCAAGGCTGCAGTCTAGCTGGACTACCCTTTATAAAAAGGCCTGCTTTTATGCAGTTTGGGAAGTTCAGGAAGGAATATATAAAATTAGCATTTAGTGATATAAATTAAAGTACTGAGAAGTGACTTTGAGAACTTACAATATTATGAAATGCTTCATTCCATGAGATATCTAGAAAGTACGTGGCTTTGAACGCGGTGATTAAAAGATGTAATGATGATCCTTCTTGGGCAGCTGTTTAGCTGTGAGGAATGACACAGTATATACTGGAAAACTGAGCCAGGAACAGAGGCACGTGCTTCTCCAACTATTGACTCCAACACATTTGTCTTTAAAACTCTTGTCTCTAACTACAAGAAAGTCAGAACTGGAAATAACTGCGTGTTTCAGGCTATCGGATCTTCAAAGTGCTTTTTGTTTTTCTGGTGTAATAAAGCATATTTCTGAACAATGGAGGGGAGAACCTTCCTTTCTGAAGAGGAATTATGCAGTTAAGTGCTGTGCATTTTACTATGAGTACTGGATCCCACTAAGATTTCCTTAATAGTATCATATCTTTTTTCTTTAATTTTTAATATGCTGTGACTCTCTGATGTCTTGTTCAAGTCTTTCTGTCTTCTTGACTGTGAAGTTTTTGGACAGAATAAAAAGCAGGCTGAAACTGAACCTTGTGTTTGGCTAGGGGAATAATTTTTCCATTATTTTTTCCCTGATTCCTGTCAATTAATCCTTGCCTTCAGTCTTCAGAGGTGAGCAAATAGCACCATTTTATTTTGATAGGTCTCAGGGACCTCACACAACCACATCAAACAGATGTAACACTAGAAATGGGTTTCAAGCATCTTGGCCACAACCTCACTCTTTTAGCCACACCAGTTAAGAGTACCCACGAATTCACTCTGAGCCTGCTTTTGCCATGTTTTCTTCACTGATGATTGATCTTCTTTCTCCTCAAAACTGGCAAACAAAATTGCATAGTGATATTCAGGGGTGTTTTGATTCCCTCAACCACAATGAAGAAGCACTTAGCATGCCCTAGGAAGACCTGCTATGATGTAGCAGAGTGTGTTGTCCTTGGACTCTCAGCTTTACAGGGTTTTACTCTCACCTTTCTTAAAGTGCTTGGCAAAGGAAATCGCTCAAGAAGTTTGTTGAATCAAATATTTGCCAAAAAATCGTGCCTTTTATCTAATCACTTTCTAAGGGGAGGCTAAACAGGCTAATGTGAGAACCTGTCGCAAGGACAGTAAGGGCATTTATTGAAATTTAGGAAGGATAGCATTGAAATATTGAAACCAGAGTTCACTGCCTCCCATATTTGATTTACATTTCAGACTAATTTCATTCTCAAATATGTTTCAGAGATCTGTTCAAATTATCTGCCAGGAACTAAAGAAAAGTATCTTCAGTATATGAATGAAAAGATTTTTTTTTCCCTGTAACTGAGCCTATAAAAATAATTTTTGGCCCATGAAGTCAAATCATGTTCTTCTATTTCATTATGAGTAATAAATGGTCAGGAGGTCAAATTATGCTCCCAGAAAAGTGTGGAATCTGTTCTGATGGCCTGGTAGCCATCAGAAAGCAGGGGCAAAACTGGTCTGTTACCAGGCAGCACTGCAGAATAACAGATTCACTGAGCAGCAAAAGGTCAGTGCTAGTGAAGTAGAATATGGTGTGAAATTGTATGGCTATGTCTTTAAGGCACAGATTAGGGGCATAATTTATTTATATAGGTGCTGTGGGATTATTGACAAAGAAATTATTTTTCCTAAGGAGATGCAGACATCTCCAAGGCTTTAGTTTTGACTCTTCACATGCCATAAGCTCACACTTGGTGCAGGGTTTTTTGCGCTACCATTGCCAATATGTGATTGTCAAGGGCTCCTCACTGGCAGCTCTGAGGAATGGCTGTGTCAAAAGGACATTTCTGCTGGAGGTTGCGCTGCATGCTGTGGACACGTCTCTTCCATGGCATATTCCCCCCTGCCCTCCTCTGAACAACTACTTTTCTTAAAGAAAAAATAATAGATTTTAAAGAACAGGTCTTCACTTATTTCTTGTTACCTATGCCTTTATGGATACTTATCTCAAAAAAGCTTGAAGGGATTTAATTGCATCTTTTATTTCTAAAGTTATTTTAAACTTACCTGGCACCAATTTTTATTATTCCTCAATGTAACACTTTTTTTCTGATCTTCAGTTTATTGCCCAGTTTGGGTAGCATAGTATGTAGAGATAGTCAAAGAGCTCATGCTCATATTAATTTTGGTTAAGTACTTCTACATAAAATTATTTTCCCATTCTTATTGCTTAATTTTGCATGTGGAGACTGAATCCATTTATTTTGCCTCTTAGCAGATGGCTGGGAAATAATGAAGAGCAGACAAAGCCACAGCTCTGGCTTTAGCACACCTGCCCCTGCAGCCAAGTAGCGGAGGCAGCGCAGTGACAGAAATTGGTCTGGATGTATTTCACAGTGAATTATTGTGCATAAGAACAATGGGGAAGTGTACAGCAGGCAGAAGTCTTTTTTTCAGTGACATCTTCCGCATTAGGGAGAGTGCAGTGTTCCTCTTGGTGTCAAAAAGAAGAAAAACCCCTGATTTCTGCATCCAGTGTATCAATGGTTTGAAGAGTGTAAATCTCTCCCCATAAAGACTTTCATGATTTTCAGTCTCATTTCTTTGGTCCCATTCTGGGTGGAAGATACACAACCTGATAATCTGATATAAGGTTCTTTTTTTGTTGTTTCTTATGGAAAAGTTATCAAGCCATTTTTCAGCATGATGGATCATTCCCTGTAAAGGCTTGTAAGTGTTCATTTTTCTGAGGAGAAAGAAAAATTACCAACCATCTTAAAGCTGCTGGGCACCCTTTATGTCTATTCTCCTATCAGAAGCAGTACTTCTGCCCATCTCCTTCATAACCTATTGGCTCCTTGATACATTACTGTGCAAGGGCTCTTCTTGAGGTTCATATCTAAAGCTTTTACTTCTGTGTTACCTGTTTTCAATCCTACACAAAGTCTAACACCAAAGAGTTTATTTAGCAGGTAGTTTTAGAGAAATCAAGTGGGAAACAATGTTAAAATATTTTATATAACAATAACTGTAAATATATAAAGCCCACAGTCAAGAAAATATCATCCTGCTCAAGAAGTCCCACCTGTGGGGTGAAGGAAGAGTGAGTGGGGAGCCAATTTTAAAGAGAAAATAATTCAAGGAGGAGCAACAGAATGGCATGAGGAATATAGAAAAAAAGGGGATTACAGGGGCCAGTGAGAAAGTATCATCAATAAATTTTCTTTGCAATAGTGATTAAACTCAGTTCAGATCTAGACCCAGAAAGATTTTGCTGACACTGGAATGAACCAATGAAGCCCATCTATAGGGAACTGCTGATTTGTTTTTTTCTTTGAATTTTGCCCCCTCAGTGGTTTGCATTCAGATACAAACTCAGACTCTGCCAAACCGAAGATGTGAAGCCAGGTTACTGATTGCAAGCATGTGAGGGTGCTGCAATTCAGTGTACTCTGAGCCCACACAAACACTCACACAGCCTGGCTCACTGTGATTTACAAACACATGCAAGAGCTTCAAGAATTCTTTATTTTTTTCTTTAAAGAAAAACAATGAAAATAACCAAGGCCATTTTTCAGATTTGTAATGAAACCGAAGGAAATTTCTTTCAGATCCAGATTTCCTAGGAGATTTTGCACTTTATGAATCAATGGCCATCGTCTGCTTAGGGGTGTGGAAATCTGCTATTGATGTGTGTGTTTGTTAATAATTATGCTCAAAGAAATGCACAGCCTTCAGTTCGAGTTCAGTAGGCCCAGTAACAGCAGTAATAGTGCTGGGAGAAAGCTGCAGGAGAGGATGCTTCCCCCCTTCTTCCACTCTTTGCTGAATGGTCACTGACTCAGGGAGAGTATGGAGCTAAACTGACTTTTGTTAGATATTTGGTCATTGTTTAATTCTTATTCTTCTTTTGGTATTCCTACCCTTTTGTAGGCCAGAAATTTAAAGCTGATAAGTCATGAAATTTTTTTTTTGGTGGAGGAGGGAATTGGGTTTCATTCCTTATACTGAACTCTTAATTTGCATTACTGGCGTCAGTAAACATCTTTGAAGGGGACAAAAAGCACACTGATTGCATTACATGATAACTGTTCTGTTTAGCTATAACTGTTTTTGGCAGGTTATCTATCTACAAAGAATTATTTCTGATTTTACAAATCCAACATTTATTGCTCTTTAATGCAATACAAAGTTTTTCTTTTGTATTCAAATTATGTGTCAGAGTGATAACCAAGAAATAATTGCTTTGGTGTGTCTTCAGTGCTTTTCCTAATTTTTCTGGAACGGCTCAAGGATGCATCTTTTATCCTTTAAAGGACTGTCTTATTATTAGGCCTTTTCTAACACCTCATATGAATTTTTCATTGCACTGAATTACATATGATTGGTAGTCAGATACACAGATGTTGCTTACAAATACATTGCTTGAGATTAGCATTGCTGACTGAATTATCTGAACCCTGCATTTTAGCTTGCAAGCACAGATCAGAGGTGAGAGACAAACTGGAGCTGGAGACGGTGAAGCTGGCAAGTTTGCTGTCCCCAGACCCTCAGTGCTCAAGTTTGTTTCATCTGTAAAGCTCTACACAGCTAGAAGGGATGGAAAGACCTTCAAATTCTTTTCTTGCCAAAGGAAACAGAGAAGTCCTGAAGTTTGCCCTTACAGTGTGAAATTAGAAACAAAGAAACATTCTTAACTGAAATCTGAAATTCAAAATGATATAATTTTTTTGGTAAGTCTCCTTGTTGTCACCATTTTTGGAGCACTGGATATCTACAGAGAACAGACATGCTTGAATAATATCTGGAGCACAAATATTTGCTACTCTTTTACTCAAGAGACACATTTGAAATGTGACTGAGATCCAGTCCTGTTCTTGGATAGTCCCAGACTTTATTGAATCAATATCACCTTGCCGTAAATCCATACTTTTATGATTTTAGGAAGCCTCTCTGCTGGGCTGAGGCAGGGCTGTCCTTCCTCCTGCTGGCACTCCTTGTCGTAGTACTTTCATTTTAAAATTTTGAACACATTCAGGCAGCAGACTGGAAGATTTCTAGGCAGAAGGCTCTATCAGTCTTTAGTTCCTCAGTCTGCTTTGAATCATCTTAAGCTAAAGTTTCAGGAAGGTCTCTTATGAAATTCCCCAACTCTAGACAGGTATCAGCGTTACAAGAGAGACACCTGAACCCCATCACTGCAGCTGAATGCTGCAGAGGATCCACTGTGAGCCAGAGTCTGAAACAAACAATTTGGTTTCCCTTCTCCACGTCATCATGCCTGGTCATACAAATACTGGGGAGAAAACACAGGAAATGAAACAGTGCCAGGTTGAATATGCCTGAAGAAGGAATACCAAGAATCCTTGAGAAAACAATGGCAAGCAGGAGATGCAAAGCACCCTGATGGGAGAGCAAAGCAGAGCTCTGCTTTCCGGGCATCTGACCTGGCAGCAGCCAGCCCTTGCAATGGGGAAAAGGCCTTTCTCCAGACACCCACAACTGACTCTCTCACAGTGGTCACAGGCTGAGGAATTTATAGTGTGGGATGTGTGGCCATGAGGAGGTCGCATCGGGCAGCAACGATGTGTGCTGGCAGCTGTGGGTGCTGGTCTCTTCTCTTAAGTGACAGGTGATAGGACAAGAGGAAATGGCCACAAGTTGCTCCAGGGCAGGTTTAGACTGGACATTAGGAAAAATTTCTTCACTGAAAGGGTTCTTGGGCACTGGAACAGCTGCCCAGGGAGGGGGCTGAGTGACCATCCCTGGAGGTGTTTAAAAGACAGGCAGATGAGCTTCTTAGGGACATGGTTTAGTAAGGGGACAGGCATGGTTGGACTCGATGATCTCAAAGGTCTTTTCCAACCAGATGATGATTCTATGATTCTATGATTCTGTGCTGGGGTCAGGGTGAGAGATCCTGTACCCTGGGGACAGCACAGCCATTAAACCCTGTGGCATCACTACTTCCCCAGGGCCTGGGAATTAATCTGACAGATTCAGGATTTTTCCTTGGCCTTCAGCTAACAAAAGGTAACAATGGAGAAAAAGACTTTATGTATATATATAAAAAGAAAAGTTAACCCAGAGTATTACAAGCTACGTATCATAAACAGTCAAGGATGTTGTATATTGTAGTGCAGATAAGATACTATGAGGGCCATCTTGTGGTCAGAGAAAGTTTATTCTCTGTGAGCATAGGAAAAAAATATGCCCAGAAATATATTCTGCATTTGAAGACACTGTCAACTGGATTGTAATTGTTAGAAATTGGTTCTGATCTGTTGCCCAGAATGGAGCTGCTCTGTTGCTGGTCATTAATCAGGTCATTAATCCTCATGTGATTGACAGCAGGATTAGCTGTGGTGGCTATGCAAATGAATAAAATAATGTGTTCCATGGGTTAGGAAGGCTGTTGCAGGCTAATAACTGGTATCAGAGTTTTCCCTTGATGAATATTTTATGCCTATTTGTTTTAGAAATTTCTTTCATCCTCTGTATTGTAAGAAAAGCTCTTTGAAATGAATGGATTATACATCATCACAGTGCTAGACTTAAAAATGCTATTAGCTATTGTCAAATAACAATCCAAACCAAGAATCAACAGCCTTTTCATGGTTATCATCCAACAGACCCACTCTGTGCACTATAGGTTTCTCAGCTGCACAGCTCTTCAGCTCTGTATGCCTATGTTCTGGGTAAAAGACTAAGGATATTGGGTTAAAAGTGAAGCCTGCCCATTCAAATCAAATGCGTTCTCCATCACAGACATAGAAAACTGAACATGATCTTTTCTATAGCACCTGGTCCACAGCCAAAATTACTCCATTTCCCTTTTTCTGTGTGCTTCCCAGTGATTCCGGATGCTTTCCGAAGAACCCAGGAGCTTTTCTCTAATGCTTCTGTAAAGGGAACCATCAGCCAACAGTGCAGGCACAACTTTACTTGGTTTATAGGACTGTGGTCCATGGTCGATTAACTGGACTTTTTTGGCTCTAGAAGGTGTGTTTACTAAATACCAGCCCCACCATCTGGTACCATTGGCTGTAGGTCTGCAGCAGAGCAGTCACGGAGAACAAACCTTTTTTGCCATTTGTCAGCCAGCCTTTGTCCACACACAACTGACTTTTCTAATAACATTAACTGTTCCTTATTGTGCTGTTTTACTGCTACTTATGGATTATTTAATTCTTTTAATGGTTTTGCAATTGTTCATTTGCTTTCTAAAACTATTCTTTAAAGTACTTGTGCAGAGACAGAAAGACAAGGTTGATTCCTTCTGCAAGGAGCTGTTCATAGAGTCAGAGCTGCTCAGCTGGCTGCTGAGCACTGCTGTAAATATTCACTATCTCAGCTCTGCAGGCTTGGCCACTTTGTAGGGTGTTTAGGAGTATCTGATAGTCCAGAATACACAGAGCAGGGGAGAGCTGCCTTCAGCTTCCAAATGAAAATGACTCATTGTAACACTCCTATTTTAATGGCATTGTCTCTCCTGGGGAGTCTTTGAAAGTTAAGCCAGCAAAGTCCCAAGCAGACTTTATGGACCAGGCATATCCATCGGTTGACTGTAGTATCAGCATGGGCAATTCACTGGGGTTGCGCGTACCAATTCCCAAATTCCTGGTTTTATAGCTTCCTGTCCATCATCTCAGCAGTGCTACCAGCTGCAGGGTCTGGAGAGATGGGCTGCGTACATTAGTCATGAACCAGCCCATGACATTTCCCTTGGAAAGGAGGACTCATGGACAGCAGCTCTTCAGTAACAACTCAGGTGGCCTTGTTGTTAGGAGCATGGTGTGATTAAACAGCCTGCCTCCTGTTTGCCTGCTCAGAAGGGGAACCACTGACAAGTTTCCAGGAAGAGAAATGAGAATCATCATGAGAGAAAGCACATATGTCCCCTGGAGGGATGTCCCTTCTCCCTTTCCAGCTCTTTCTGCACAGGACTGTAGCATATGGTGCTTTTGCAGTGCCCTCTGCTGTGGGCTCATGATTTAAATCACAGCAGAGCTCTCTGTCTGCTGAATATCTGTTGGGAAAGTAGCATTATTAAGTCAGCCCTTGACACTGAATTATGTCTGTGGGCAAAGAAATCTTCGACACAGTAATGGGATTGTGAGCTGAGTGAGTTGTGGCATTAAGGTGTATTTAAGAATTTGTATTTTTAAAAAACAAAAAGATATCTTACCTCCACCCGTCAGAATATACAAGTATTGGAATCTATTAGAGATGATAGTGTGTTTTCTTGTGACACTGAAGCACTCTGAACCACTCTGTATACAGTTTGGCAGAAAACAAACCAGTTATACACATAATTTGTGTGCACAGCACACTTTCTTATGTTCTTGAATGGCCTGGTAAAAATGAAATTAAAAAAGAAACCCTCTTAAGAAATTCAGATTAGAATTGGTTCAAGTAAACACGACTTTTTTTTCCAAAGGAAAACACACACACATATATGTATGTATATATGCAAAGTGCTAATAATTCCTGCTTTCCACCTGAAACAATCAAGATCCTTGAACTGCAACACATCTGGGTCCAAACTCACTGGGGACTTGATCAGCATAGGCACATGTGAGAGCTTGAGGGGGCATTTTGACTTACTTCTCCAGCTTTTGGGTGGGTAAAGATTTGTGAGTCCAAGGTCAATTTGCAGGATTTGGCTTCATGCTGACCTCTGTCTAATCTTGTTGGACTTTTCTCTAGCAGGTGGAAGAAACCTAATTTCAGTTTTCTCAGGGAACCTGTGCAGAGGAATGGAGGAATCAGTAGCCTGGGGCAGGGCAGAGGCCACCCCAAACCCCTTTGGGTATGGAGAGATCTGGTTGTGAATGGATGGGCTGTGCCACTGAGTTTTTTGTCTTGGCTAGGAGAGAGGCAAGAGGTTGAGTTCTCTGACTGCACCCACAGGATTGTTTACTCCCTTTTGCTTTTTGTGTCTCTGAAAGGGTGGCAGCATTTAAGAGTCTCTCCTACTTGTTCATTTCCATTTCTGACAGCATTTCCAGCATGCAGTGAATGCACAAAATTACAGTTCTTTAGCGGGTGAGAAAGCTGCTTGTTGCAATTGAAATGAGACAATTAGACCCTTGACAACAGATTTTAATGCTTGCACAGAATAGAATAAATGAGATATGGCAGGAAGTATTCTGATACTGTACCTAAAGCTTTGTGTGCACCTGGCCAGACTTCTGGCCAGATGTTGAACCCTCCTATCTTCTTATGGCATTGCCACTTGTTAAATAAAATGCCACCACTTCTAGCAAAAACATTATTTTATCATCTTTGATTGTGCTAAATGATGTGTCCTGTGCTGAGCCATTTCAGAGGGATTAGTCTGTTCTTTGGAGGGACCGTAGCTGTATTGCCTTCTTCCTTGTAGGCAATAATTACCCCTTTGCAAAAAAGTACACTCAACAATCTACTACTACCCTCTCCAGTTAAAGCTGCAGCATATTTTCATATTAATAACAAAGAACATTGAGCATTGACATGTTAGTTTGTCTTAAAATTTTAGCAAAGTTAGGAAAAATCAACACTGTCCCGTTCATGAGCCAGGCCTCATCGGGGTAATTGTTGTCAATTAGTATTAACTAATTTTTATTTTTAACTGCACCACAGCTGGCTCATATTTTATATAAGGATATGATCACATATAATTCAAATGTAGTTAATGCAATTTATTAATTATTAATAGTTACTTTGATAAATACAGGCATAACTTTGTTTATTATGAACAAGATACAGACCAGAAAATTCATATCAATGGTATGTATTTGTATCAAGTATTTCCTACTGATTTACTTTTAACTCACTGGAACTTAAGAGTATTCATGTGTTAAGTATGCTCTTAATTTTAATTAATTAGTTTATCTAAACTAGTAACATACAGCAGGACCCTGTGGCATTGGTGCTGTCTGGTTTAATATTGCCCTGCTCCATTTTCAGCAAACAATGCACAAATTTCATTCTGTAAGAACTCCCCTTGGACTTCGTAAGGAGCAGGAGAAAGGGAAAACAAAAAGGATGTAGAATAAGAATGCTATGTTTGCAACTTATGTTCACTTTTTGTCCCCTGTGACAGTATAGGTTTGATGTAATATTTAAATACAAGCAAAGCAAAGTCATTGATACAATTTCTTTCTTGTGCCATGATCTATTTAGGCTGAATTCTGTTGACAGCTGAATAACACTGTTACCTGCCAGTATGATTACAGCAGTGTCCGCCTTCATTTTCAAATCCAATTTGCATTTAATAAAATGAAAGATGAAAGCAACCTGGCTGAAAGTGCATCATCAGCACTGGCTTGCTGAATAATGGATTTGAAAGACTGGAAAGAAGTCACCAAACTAGTTACACTGTTGGAGTGAATCTAGGGCAGGGAAACTTCAGCATGACTTATTGCAAGCTGATGACATAAATCATCCAGGAGAGGCCAGTGAAGACCAGCTACTGAGCTTATTTATTGTAGAAGAGATTGGCATTAATGAGCTGGAGGAGCAGAACACATTCATCTGGGATCAAAATATCGATATGTCCTTCAAAATAACAGTGACTATCCAGAAAGTGACTGTATCCACTGTGTCCAGAAAGACTCCTTGCTCCAAACCATGGCAGTGTTTCCTGCTGACTGCAAGGGCCCACCAACGTGTTCCGTTGTCCCTCCGCGCTGCGCCAAGAGCTGGGAGTGGTCCAGCTGGGATAGCGTGGACTAATCCACTATACTGGCAAAGTCAACAGGCCTGTTTGGGGACTGGCAAACTGCTTTTACACCTTGGATTTCTTCAGTTTGGCTGACATTACCTGCTTTATCCTAACTCTGACGGCGTTTCCATAGAGCTGCTGTGGCTGACAGGGTTGTGGGGGGAATCTTCCAGCACTATTGCTTACAGATCATAAAACCAAAAATCAATCCCCAGTGAAAAATGCTGGATACATTTCACTGTGGTTTGTATTTTTTGGGGGGCACAGGCAGAGAACAAGAACATATTTCAACTTTGTTTCATGTGGGTTGAATTATTGCTGGTTGCTGCCTTTGAGCAGAAAGGAAAGTTTTGGGAGTAGTCTTGATTAAGGCCTTTTTTTCTCCTCTAGGGGATAAATATTCAGTAGTCAGTTGGACTAACTGGAATATTATCTAGTGCAGTTCTGTTTTCAGCTGTGAATAAAAAAAAATCAAAATCTAAATCAAAAACCTTTACCATGATGATTTTGGATTAAAAAAAAAAGGGAAATAGTTGGGTTGTACTGTGGGGGGTTGGATGTAAAACACCTTCTTGGATTATGTACATGTTTCCTTTATCTGCTGTACTTGTAAGACCTGTTACCTAACTCTCATTTTCCAGGCTGGATTTCCCATTTTATGTTCTTGTCCTGGGATATTTATTTCTTTTTAGTCTATAGCTGGTGCTTGTAAGTCTCTTAATTTTGTTTTTTGTTGACATGCTCCTGCAATGCTTTATTTAATAGAAGAGGACACCTGGCAGGGAAGCCTTGTTTAGTCCATCAGCTCTCAAGAGTGTTTATTGAATCAAAGAACTTCCTGATGTTTCTGAAGTCGTTAAATGAGTTTGGCTATATCTGGTGTTCTGAGTTGTAAATTATTTTAGTGGCCCTCTTTTGCAGGAAATGATAATTACACAACAGTCATTTCTTTCAAGTTTTGCTATACATGGATTCCTAGGCACGAGGCAAACTCTTTGGTTTCAAAGATCTATATATCTTAAAAGGGGTATAACTTTGGGTATTGCTGCTGGCATGGTCCCTATATTCCTTGTCATTTTAACAAGCTGAAGTAAATACTTAAAAGTTAAGCTAAATAAACCATATTTCTAAAGCACGGAAGGAGGACTTGAATGTACCTAACCAGTAAAGATGAGCAGGAAAGCCGTGTAAATCCCACTCCAGGAGCTGAGGTAGCTGAAAGAGGATGTCAAAACCTTGAAGGGGCTGACAGCTCTCAGCAGGACCTTAAGTGAGGGGAGGCTTTTGTTCAGTGGAGCTGATGAACAGCTCGCTGATGTTAATAGGATATTTTCCATGTACTTCCAATTTTTGGACTTTGAATCAGGTTTAACATTCTTACTGAATGTGTGATATTGCACTCCCTCTGTTGTCATGACACTTTCTTCAGAGGAGATTATTTTCTTTTAGAAAGGGAGGGACCCATGAAGGAAATAATTGATAGTCTTAAATCCTGTACTTTGGAAATTCAAGTCCTTTTTTATAATCCTTACAGAAGAGGAAAAATGACTAACAACTTCACAATACTTAAAGCACACCCGATAATGGAGTAATTATTTCACACAAGAGCACATTCTTATTGCAAAGATGAGCATTTAGTTCTATCTATACACAGCTTTGTAATAAAGGTAATAATTTCCACCAGAACACGTATGATTAACTGAGCAACTCAGTATAGAGTTGTCAATCCAGAGTGTTCTGGTAGCAAGGAAAGAACAAGGACACCTTGTCTATGATTATTGTTATTGGGTGGGAGTGGGCAAAGAGATCTTATGAATAGTGTCTCACCTCACCTTAGGTGTATCCTTTATATCCTGAAAATACTGAATATACGTGAGAATGGGGGGTAAGGGAAATAAAGAAGTTAAAATTGCTGCCTGCTTACTGCTGAACAAAGCTGTCCCTAGGAAAAATGAGCCTTGAAGTAGGAGAAAAAGATGGTGGAAATGTATGATCTATACCTGAGGGAAAAAATATGGAAGTAGAGAGAGGAATAATTACCACAGTTTAAAGTTTAGGCAATTAACATTATCTCAACTAAAATTATAGTGCATTGAAGGCAATAAAGATATTTTAAATTATAATTTCCCCCATCTTGAACCTGTTTTTTTTTTTAATGAGCAAGAATCAGAAAAGTGAAGTTCTAAGTAATTTTGTTGAATGATGTTATTCTTTCTAATTGTAAATATGAGTGGACTGGTATAATCTGAAAACCAAATTATTCTATTTTATGCTGCTGCTTAAACTGATAATTGCATTTGTAGTTCACAATCTATTAATGGCAATGTTAATTCCATATATTTTGGGTAAAACACATGATCCAAAAAAGAATAAAAGCATTGGAAATGTGTAGTAAAACCCTCAATGAGCCAGGAAAACACTTGAATGGAACACAGTGGAAATTAAAGCAAATTTTTAGGAACAAACATTTTTAATTTACTATGTATATTAATGGTGTGTTTTTGGAGAGCTGTGAATCACAGCAGCAGGGTCTGTTGTGCTTATTCAAACCACTAATGTGGTGATGCCTTTGGAAGGTGAGCGCTGCAGTGCACTTTAGGGTCAGCAGCTTTCTTGGGCCAAGCATTGCACCTATCACTGCAACATAAAACATAGAGAAGGCTTGTTTCCTCATCTCTGAGATTTTGTGTTGCCTGGCATGAATTCTGGTTAGCTTTTGCCTGAGTGTTGTGTAAGCAGTAGGACTATCTGCAGTATTTAGGTTTGTTGATGTCCTTTGGCACTGAATTCCACAGGCTGCGTTTGCACGAAGTAATTTTTTCGTTATATTTTTTGTTTGTTTTTGACTTTCCTGTTGTTTCTCACTTTGAACTCACCAGTTTGGGAAGTCGAAGAAGTGTGATCTCTGTTCCCTGAGCCCTGCTACAACAGGGGTTTTTGTTTTATGGGAACAAAGCACCGGCAGAGGACAAGGACAAGGATGTTTTTGTTGGCAAGGACACAACTGTTACAAACCGTCACGAGCTGCGAGCAGTTTGATTGTCACATCGGTGTCTAATTTGCCCATTTGCTGATTTGTTGTTGTATAAGTACTGTCCTCTTTGATGAGAGAGATGGGGTCTGAGTGGATGAGGTTTTTCTCTACATCTTCCTGAGGGCCTCTTGACTTTTGAGGTGTTACTACTTTGCTACCTATGCTTACACTGAGTGAAGCGCCAACACATAAAGGAAATCCCTGCATTTGGTATATATTGAGTAATATTACTAAAAGGAAACCTGATGTTTCTTAGTACAAGGTGTTCCTAGTGAACTTTAATGTTTTCTTACACCATCTGAGAAGATTTGCTACTGCACGTTGTTTGTTATAAAATGACTGGACAAATAATATTAATCTCTGTTTAAAGAACCCAAGCTACATAACAGTGCTGTGCCAGTGAAAGATTCAGTACAACCTTTCAGTCACCCCCTCATATTTATGAAGCCTACATATACTTTGAAGTTAAATTCTTATTAGGTTTGATCTACTGAAACAAGGTGTTGCCTACTGTAACATTTATCATGTTACCCATCTGGGTATGTAAACAAACACATCACCATCCAACTACCAAACTGCTGAAGCAGGTTAATGCATCTTTGTTCTTTCTTTGCAACTGGCAACAGTTAAAGCCATCTTATTCTGGGCATCTGTTAGTAGTTTTGGGTTTTTTTTCTGTTCCTTAAGGCTACGCGGTTATTTCATTTCTCTACGGAAAGGGAACTTGGAGACCACAGGGAGGTCCATGCCAGGCTCTGGTACTCACTGGCTCACTCATGTTCATTCAAAAGTGTAGATAAGTGCTAGAAAGCTGTGGATTTGGGGTTTAAGGAAATCTAAGCCTCTGCAGTGGAAAACCAATCCAGTGACACAAATATAAAAATTCAGTCTCTTCAGAGTCCAAAGTTGCAGACCAGACTAGGAGGGGAGCAACCTTAGGCATACACAGTTTTCACACAGATGGAAGAGAGCAAGTTGTGTCCTGAGAAACTTCAGAAACCTCTTTCTGAAGAGGATGTAGTAAATGAAATGGAAACAGTAAGGTATGTGTTAGAGAAGAGCCAAAGTGAGTCCCAACAAACCTGATGACCCTAAAAACAAAGATGATGAATCTTGGCTATGTAAGTCGCTATATAGGTACAGAAAGGGTTCAGTTTAGACTTCATTCTGGCTAAATCCTGGAATGAGTACATGAGAATGGGCTCTGAACCCTGAAATTCTGTTGGTTCAATATCTGCTTAGATTTTTGAGCACTTATATATGCACAGACTTGGTGACTGAATCTTTAGCATTACTGCCAGACCCTTTTACCTATCTCAGGGAGGGTTTATCTACATCCCATTCCTGATCAGCCAAAATCTTGCTGAAATCCCATCCTTTCACCAGTGATAATTTTAAGAAGGGTTGGGACATCTCCCAGTTTGCTCAGGGGGAGAAATACACGTCTTTGGATGCAAATATTGCATGAAGAATCATAATTTTCCAAAGAAATATGTCTTAAAAGGAACATTTTCAAGAAACACACAAGGAGGCCTATCATGAGTGGCTGAACCCAATGTCTGTAATTGTGAAATCACGTTTGTAGAAGGTGTTTGCAGCAGCTGTGATCAGCCTGATGTGGTTCATTCTGAGCAGAGTTATTGACTTTGCCTACATTCAACAGCCGATATCTATGGGATTGTAGCAGTGCTACCAAATACATAAGTATACAAAAAGCTGCTCATTATGCAATTCAGATGTTTAGGGGAAGTTATTATTTTACTTTCTGTAATTTTTTTCTTAGTTACTTTTTGTTTTTCCAATCAGTTGATTTTCTACAGCAAGGTCACCAAAACTTTCTATAAATCTATTTAGTGAGAAGGAGTGAATGACAAACGTGCCTAAAGATCTTTGAAAATAATTTCCTTGGCTTTTCAGGAAACAGTTTATAATCTCATTTCAGGTAGTGTGATGTGGCCAAATAAACTTATGGGGCCCTCTTGTTAAGCACAGGACAAAACTGTGTATTCTGGTGGCTGTGTCAAAGCATTCCTGATTTGTGAATATTTTCATTTCATTAAAATCTCAGAAAGATGGGAAAAATGTTATAAAGTTGCTCAGGAAACTATTCAAATTAATCTAAGACAATGAGACTTTGAATACATCCCTAATCAAGCATTTCAGTGTAATGCCAAGGGCACTGAGGGGCAGTTGGTGGTAACAAGATCAGTGGGAGAAGCAAAGGTGCAAGATGAATTTCTGCTCCCAGTAGAACTTCCATTATCTTCAGTGGAGTCAACATCCTAAGTTCAGAGTAGTGTTTTCCACTTCGTTTTTCACTGAGTGTAACATAAAGAAAACTTGGATAAGCAGGGCATGCTACTTATGGATTGAAATGGTCTCTAAATGTGTTGAGTTCAAATTCTTCTCTTTCTTACAGAACAATCATTCTCTATAAAATACTGTAAGGGTAAGAATATATATACTGATAATTAGAGCACATTATCTCTCTTCCTATATACAAATAAGCATTTTATTCTTTTGAAAAAAAAAATGTTTGAAGGTTTAGCGTATAAATCCTTCCTAATTGTGTGTCAAAACTTTTTTCTGGTGATAGTGTTGTTGGATCAATATTTGTGTTCAAAATTACAAATGATCAGAAAATGGTAAGTAAAACTAAGGGTTTGTTTTTTTTTTTAAGATGCATGTCTCAACCACCTTACTCAGGCTTTAGAAATGGCAGAAGATTCAGAAGTACTGAGCAGACTTTCAGTGCTGTGAATACAGTGGGGTCATACCAGTCACTAACCAGAAGAAAACTACTTTGTTTTCTAAATTCCTTCATTCAATCGCATCAAGAGTCAGGAGTTCCTATCAGGTAAGACTCTCCTGGCCTGACACTGCTCTAGTCTATACACACAGAAATTCAAAACCATATTCCCAAGTTACAGCTGTATTCCTAAGACTGGAAAGTGCCTTTGGAAATACTCGCTCAGGTCTGTATATGCCATGCTGCTTCTTGCTTTGCCTGTGGGAACAGCTGTGTGCAGGGACGTTGAGGTGGTAACTCTGTGGGAATGCTGGTGAGGCTGTTAACCACGGCCCTCTCTCTCCATCTGCAGGCCAGGTGATGAACTTTCAAGTGGCTGTAATGCAAGAAATTAACCCACTCCCTCAACAGCAGAGATAATAATTCAGTCTTTGTTTCAAGGTGAGAGTGCAGGCACTCACTTGCTACTGCAACAGAAGCAATTTCAAAACAACCAGTGTTAGGGAGCACTCCACGAGATACTGTGAACCTCAGTTTTATTGCCTCTTGTATCTTTTGCGTAATTTTTAATCTGCATGGATTTATATTACCCAGGAAATCTTGGAAAGATTCTTTTAAATTATCTGGGACTGAGAAGTTGTGTACATTTGAGGCAAAACATATGCATCATAGAATAGAAATGTGGAAGGGACCTTAATGATTATCCAGTTCCAACCCCCCTACCATGGGCTGGAACATCTTCCACTGCATCAGGTTGCTCAAAGCCTCCTTGAGCCTTCCTGGCCTGGGACAGAGCAAACACGATGTCTCTGGGCAACCTACGCCAGTGCCTCACCATCCTTCTTCCTAATATCTAATCTAAATCTACCCTCTTTCAGCTGAAAACCATTTCCCCTCATCCTATCCCTGCACTCCCTCATAAACAGCCCCTCCCCAGCTTTTCTGCAGCCTCTTTCAGTACTGGGAGGCTGCTATAGGGTCTCTGTGGTACCTTCTCTTCTCTGGGCTGAAGAAGCTCAGCTCTCTCTGTCTGCCCTTTCATGGGAGGTGCTCCAGCCCTTGGATTGTCTTTGTAGCCTTCTCTGTACTTGCTCCAGACAGCTCCATGTCTTTCCTGTGCTGAGGACTCCAGAACTGAATGCAGGACTCCAGGTGAGGTCTCATGAGAGCAGAGTGCTCTACTCAGAGTAGAGTGATGGTGCTTCTTTTGAAGCAGCCCGGGCTATGGTTGGTTTTCTGGGCTACAAATATATAGTGACACGTGAAGATTTATTTTTTGGCAATATTATCAAAATTTTTGCTTATTTACAGGCTGATGACCTAATAATTCAAAGACACCTTTGGTGATACAGAATAAGAAACGTGAAAACAGTCTGACACACTTGTTAAGACTTTACAGTCTGGGCTAAGCATACCTAACTAAAAAAGGACATTAACCTTGCTTGCAGGCTCTTTTCACGTCTTCTGGCAAAGCTGTTGGTATGGAGGAAGGCAAAGGGCACAAGCAGGGTGAGAAAGAAAAATAAGTCAAACAAGAAAGTTAACATCTGGTTTGAGTTGGGTCGATCCAAATACCTGTTTATGACACTCATGCAAAAAAAAGGAGAAGGCAATTTGGCTAGGAAAATGCACAGATAAAATCATTGTGCTCTTTAAGGGATGCAGTTTCTGGGATTCCAGAACTTGGGAGGTTTTGATAGGCAATAAAAATGTCAGTAAACCAGTCTGTTCTATGATCAGAAATTGTTATTTAGAAGATGTTCATAAAAATTTATAGCCAAAGAAGTTTAGTGAGGACTCAGATATACTCTTGCTTCTGAAGGACTGACCAGTCCAATGTTTTTTAATGGTTTTTATTATGCTTAATAGATAGAAACAAGCAGTCACTCCAAAGATGGCAAAGTCCATGAGACAGTACTGATTTATACTAGTTAAAGATTTTTCATCTCATGCTTCTTCTCCTTTAGCTGAAAATCAGGACAAAACCAATAGTCTTCTACTCTTTTTTTGTCTTGTTTTTTCCACCTCTGGGCCATGATGACGAGGACCACCGTTTCTGTTTGGGCAGCTCCCAGACCTCAGTCCCTCACCTCAAGCTGGTGTTTCCAAACTATAATTTAACAATATTAATGTAATACTAGCATTCAGCATGGCATCTGATGAGGGAATATATCTGTAAATATATTATTTTTCACTTTCCCTTTCAAGCGAAGAGAAGTATCTCCAGATTACTGGGATGTAATTTTCTGTCTCTCCTTTCTAAGAGTGGTGTCCATGGTTACCTTGCTGCTGCCAGTCATGCCAAGTGTTATTATCAAGGTCTGACTGTTGCAGTCCTACATAATAAATATGATTGTGTTTAAGGAGGCTTTTTTAGTCAAAAATATATTTAAGCTGAAAGGTTTACTAAAGATGAAATGGAATTTCACTTTGCATTAAACAGGAAAGAGTACAATGGAAAAAATCCTGTTACAATAAGAGACAATGTAGTGTATACACGTTTATAATTTTGACCCTAATTTTTGAAATGTATCTCTAATCTTGCTGTGCAGGCATCACGTGCTGCACAACAATAGCACAGTTGTAACATCAAGTTTTAAAAATTGCACCTTCAGTGTGGCAGGATTCCTTGGAAATGATTTAACTTTTGTGGACTGTGAGTCAAAGGCAGGTTAATGTCAAAACCCCACAGGTTTATTGCAGAAATTGTGGTGACCTACTTCTAATGTTGCTTTTTTTTTTTTTTAATTTTAATAATGCTTCTGTATCTCCTGGCTACTTATTTGTCTGTAATTTCAATCGAGACAAATTGCATGGTAGTTAACCCTTCGATTAACAACTCATGACTATTGTTGGGCAAATGGCTTACCTTGAAAACTAGCAAGACTTTTGTTCTCCTAGGAGCTGTCTTTGATACTTGAATCTCAGGTATTCCTCCATGCCTATGAACTCCAGATGTCTTTCAGGTTTAAATGCACCTATGCTCAAATAGCTTTGGTGAGACAGAAGAGTGCATAGAGTAAAACTGTGCTACTGAAGGCTGGTTCTCTAGGGAAGTACAAAAGGTTTTATGCTTGAAGTCAAGATGACTAAGTCTTGGGTGCCCTGATACTTCATAGGATCAGAATTCACGAAAGCTGCTGTGCTCAGAGCCACTTCACCAGGCCTGAAGGAGAAATATCCTTTCCACCAGACAGGTACTTAACTTCCTCCATCCAGCAATGAGGAATGAGGCAGCGCCTCTTCCATGCTCCCTGATCTTAGAGTGCTGACCTGGAATTGCAGCTGTCCAGCAAATCTCCTTCCCATTGTAGGGAGGGTGAGATGTCTTAGTAAAGACAAGGGCAGATGAAACATAACATCTTATTATTCCTTGTCAAATTATCTTTGCTCCAAAATAATTTAGTATATTTATCCTAAAATTCTCTAGGGTATTAAATCCTGGGCGGGAGATTCTCAATTTTGCTCTCCTTTCTCTGCAACCTGATTAAATATTACTTGAAACAGGGAGATAATGCCCCAGTTAAAGGACGACTGCTGGAATCGTGGAACATCTTTGAAATTACAAGGGAAGAATTCCTGCCCCAGGTGTAGGCAGTGCCATGGATACCAAGGATATGCATAGTTGCAATTTAGAAATTCATAATAATAGTGGAGCAGAAGTAGTTATACACAACAGCAACATTAATTTAACTTCTCTCAGACCTATGGAATGATAAGGTAGTTTGTACCAAACTGCTGCAGTGAGAGACTAAAGTATGTCTGCACTGTGCCATAGAGGGGCAGTGCAGAGACACATACCTCGTGGCAACCAAGCTGCTGCAGAACTAAAGCAATATAGTTGCAATCAGCACGTTGCAAATGAAGTCTGCCAAAAGAAGTGGCATCATTATCTAACCTAGTGATTATGGAACTTGGCCAAGAGTGATGTGTTCTTGATCACAGTCTGTATGTCCTTGATTATTTCTGTCTTGTATTTGTTGTTTGTTTTTTTTTTTTTTTAAATCTAGATGCTATATAAAGCCAGTTGTCTGAACACCCCAGGGAGCAGAAACTGGGTTCCAGGTTTCTTCCACTTGGTTCAGGTTTGCACTTCTTTGTAGACTCTGCCTGGCCCAGTCACTCGTGTGCTTTCCTGAAGGAGGGGGAAGCTGCAGTTTCAATCCTTCCCACCAGGGAAAAGCCTGGAGTCCAGGTCTACCACTTCCTGAGCAAATACTCTACATTTATTATGCAAATTATGCAAAATGCCATGGCTGTGAATAAAAACTTGGCATGCATTAGGATTGCTCAAAGTATACCAAATAAATCAGCCTGTTCAGGAGGGACAGCTAGTTTTTAAATCCCAAACAGCCTTTGTTGACAGAGAAGTGCTTAGATTGTCAGCTCGGCTTGGATTTTTCCAAAATCTAGTGCAAAATCCCTTTGTGTCCTCAGTTTTCATTACCCCCTGAGCTGTGAGGCAGAGTATTCATGTTCTGCATTCAGGATGAGGTGCATTTCAGCTATTTTCCTGTCCTGTGCACCTATAGCAGTTGGGCTCCAGAACCCCTTTTCTGTAAGAGTTTCGTGCCTAGAAAGCAGGAGCAGAATGAGAGCAGGAGCGATTCTGGGGCTGTTTGAAGACACAAACCTGGCAGCACGCAGGACCTGGTGAATCAGGATTCAGCTCAAGAGGCTGGTGAATGTTTCAACAGGGAAGGCAGAAACACATCCCCAGTATGCTTGCACGTTCAAAAGCTGCTTCTGAAAGAAAAGGAGAAAACAAGGTTATAGATAAACTGTAGGTATATAGATAGGAGTTAACATTAAAAAATTCTGTGGTGGTTTGAATTCAGCTCTGAAACTGTTCATACTTGAACAGTTAAAGTCTGAACCTCACTAGTTTCCTAAAAAGTGATGATTATTGCTTGCAATGAGTACCCAAAGCAAATGTCCAGAGGCTGTGGCCTGTGCCAGATAACTTCATAGCAAGCAGCAGCAAGTTCTTTTGAGCAGCTGTGCTACGCTTGGCTAATTGCTCTGGATGTCTTGGAAAATGATGTCTAATGTCAATAGCATAGGTGAGACATTTGCATCTTGCTTCTTATTTCAGAAATGTGAAATTAGAAAGCTTGGCGTGACTGTCCTGGGTACTGTTCAACTCATGCCACTCAAACTTCTTACCACGTTGGCGTATTTTTCCTGGACAGTATTAATTCTCCAGTTGAGCTGCACAATGGCTTACATATGCTATGTGTATTTATGTGTTCACAGTAAAAATCTTACCAGCCCTTATTTGCATTTATGGTTTATGAAGCCTGAATGATTTCCTGAATGCATGACAGTGCCATATATCGTCTCCTGATATGCTCTGAAAACCAACCTCCTAATGACTTTTAGCCTATTCCTAAGGCTGCTTACATTATTGTAATGTTGTTGAGTTACCTCTAACAGAGCCAGCAGCTCACTACAGAGATTTCATTCCCTTGTGAGATGGCAAAGTAACTCTTTTGCTCAGCTGTATGAGTTGTCTCACTGTGGATAACTCAGCCCAGATTTGCATAGGTGTTGAATGTCACCGCTGCGTGTCCCAGTGGCTGCAAAAGGCGCTGGGGAGTGCTCAGTGCTTTCTGAAAAATGAGACTCTACAGATTTCAAATTTACCACTGCAAATTAGAGGAGTGGAAAGTATGAGGCAATGAAGGATGAGATTTATTTGCATTCTCCTGATTCCAGTATACTGGTGTGACTACTAAATATATTTTGAGATCTCACGAGTCTTTCAGAGCACATAATATTTTTGTCTTAACAAGGAAAGGAAGAAAATGATGGATGAAATCGGATCATACAGATTTTATTTAAACATTCTGTCATTGATTTGCATTTTATTACTTGGTCCAACTGGAACAAGAAAATCCTGCTTTTTCAGCTCTGCATGTTCTATGATTACATGAGAACCCCCTAAAGAGCTGATAAAACAAGTGTGACAACTCAAGATAAATAATTGCTTCTGGCTTATTGTTTCCAAACTACAAATGCAGTCATATAGTCAAAAATCACCATGGCCAGTTCATGGAACATCTGTTTCATATCAAAACGCTGTGATTCATTTTGTATTCCTGTCCATTATGTGCTCTTGGTGAATTTAATGCAATTACGTGTAGGAAAAGGTTATTGCTTGTTCTTCTGGAAGCTGCCATTTTTCAACAGTGTATTTTGGGCTCTATTATCCCCCTTCAAAAAAGCAGCCAGAAAGGTGTGTCAGGAAGACAGGTGATCTTCAAAAAAGGTGACAGCCTGGTTTCAACACAATCCTCTGTAATTTATAATTGTTTTCTGTCCTGTTAACTGCTCTATTTGGTGAAGATTTGTGTAGATACGGACATAACCCAAATAAGAAGCGACAGCAAATTCTGAAGAAAACTGCTCCAGAGAAATTTTGCTGGGCTGTTCCTTCTGTAGCAACAAATAAACAAACTACCACACAAATAGAAAAGATTCTGCCCAAATTTGGCTCTCCAACTGTGGGAATGGATGTGGAACTGAAACCGCAGTGATCTTAGCTGTTAATTTTCCTGGATGTTTGCTCTGTTATCTCGCTTTCCTCCCTGTAAAATGGGATATTAATCCTTCCTTCTTTCAGAGAATTAGTTAGGTTTTGTAGAGTCCTTTGGCACTATTAATGAAGGATTTCCTCTGCAATGTAACTCACCTCTCCCTCTTTGTGCAGACACTCCCAGCTACACCGGGAGCCTTTCTCTGCAGAGTCAGATTCACTGTTTTGCTTTAGTAGGTGATGAATGTAAAGCTGAGACTTCCCCTGATAGTCTGGAAGAGAAGCTGAAATCACTTCAGTGAAAAGTGAGCCAGCACGGGGAGTTTTATATCCTTAAATTAGCACTGAAGAGAAGGGGAAAACTTAAGAAGTAATTTCACAGTAAAGCCTTAGTATGCTGGTGAGTAGGGAAATAAAGTATTGTTCATCCATGAATCGTGCTCAGTCCCGGGGAGCAGAGATAGATTCTTATTGCTCTTGCCATTTACCCTCTAGCCAGCTGTCTGAAGAAGAGTCATGCACCTACAGCCACGTGTTGAAAATATCTTCTCTGCTCTCTTGAGTTGTTATAATGCTTAGAACAGAGAGGCGTTGTGAAGGACTGTACTATTCTCTCCATTTAATTTTGCAGGATGCCCTTTGGTGCTTCTGCTCTGTGGTACAGCAGAGTCATCCTGATTGATGTATGCATCTGGTGGACACCTAAATGAGACTACCACTACTAAGAAATACTGATTTGATGTCAAGAATTAACAACAAAAAAAGACACTAAGACCATTTGCCGTTTTGGAAATATGAAGCAGCAATTTTTATTTATTTAGCAGCTGCAGCACAGAAGGAGAACACCAAAAAGCAAATAAAAAACCCCTAAAGTATGGGAGTCTAGTGCTAGCAAGCACCAGTTCAGTCTTATCTCCTATGGATACAGTTGGATGCAGCAGCAGGAGTGTTATTTTCTCCCTGCGTGATACGAGTCACTTCCACAGGAGACAATATGCAATCCTAAGAGCTAAGCACTAGGTGTTTCATATTTGCTGAATCTCTTGCTTTGAGTCATTGATTTCTTCACATCGAATCTCATCTCTGGCCCAGTTAGTGAGCCATTAAGTGAGGAGTCTACTGTGTTGATGAAATAATAATTCTGTTTACAGAGTGCCTTCTCACCAAGGCACTGTAGGTGCAGCACAGTATCTGCTTAATTCACACTCTTTTAATAATTAAAGCTTTTATACCTAATGCCTTTGTGAAAAACTGAGTTTTTGTGCTGTCTTCAACCAGAAGCAATTGCAGAGAGGCTATCTGGGGAGCAATTCCTAGAAGGCTGCCTATTTGTTTGGCACTGGAGCATCCTTTCTTCTGGAATGAAGGAAATGTTTACTCCTTTTGAGGAAGGTGCTCAGGGCATATATATGAACGTGCCAGTTGAGAAGTAGAATCCAGTGGTTGGTACCTAATTTCTGCCATACTTGTGTCTCATTATGGACCACTATACTCCCAAAACATAATTAATTTCACACTTCAAGATCTTTTTTTTTTCCCCTTTAAAACCTAATATGTGCTGAAATTGTACATATCCATTAAAGAATAAATTGGTGATAGCAGAGAAAGACTCCAGAAACTTAGGAACCATAAGGGCTAGGATGACTTGCTGCATCTAGCCAAATGCAGAATGGCAGGAGTTTGGCCATCCAGTTAAGCATTCCCCTAGAGGGGAGAAAATCTTGTTCTTAAAGTTTCAGATAATCTTTCACAGCACTCACCCTTTTTCTTTTTTTTGTTTTTATTTGTTTGTTTATTTTAAATTGTGGTGTCTAAGTAGGGAAAGAAAGAGAAAGGAAGTGAGGTGTCCTGGTAAAGCAGTCAATGTACTGTCTCATCCTCTAACAACTGCAAGCTGCTGGCTTGGCAATAAACAGTTCCCCAGTGCTCTGCTCCTAAGAATCTATATGGGCACTTGCAAAACCTGTCAAGAGATACGTTTCTGTGGTCCTTCAAAGCACATTTCCATATGCTTAGAGAATCCAACTCAGGAGAGAATGAAGATTAGTTAAAAAGCCAAAAAAAAGTCCTTTAACAGTAAAGTCTTGATTTTCTTTCCCCCCCCCCCTTTGTAAACACTCACAAAGTTTTTGTAAGAAGACATGTTAGGGCTCTGTGCATACCTTGTGTAGGTGTAAAAATGATCCCCCCACAAAAGGCTGTAAGGGATCAGATGCAATAATCGTAAAGTGTTATCATTAGTGACTTGCATCTGTAGACCTGCTATTGGGTCAATACAGTGTAATTAGTTAGTTATATTGGCTGGATACAGATCTGAAGTCACCATCTGCAGTGGGATGTGAAAAATGAATCCAAGAAACCAGCTATGAAATGTGGTGACTCTCACACCTGACTGATGTAACTTCCCTTCACCTGGGGGAAGAGCTCCTGGAAGCTAGAACTCTTCTTGTAGCAGAGTTTAGGCTTTGGGTCATGATACTGCTTGTGTTTGAAATATTCTTCAAGCAGGTAGAAGGATTAGAAGGGAAAACATGATAATCTGTGTTGGCAGGAATGGATTGATTTGCCTCTTGTGCCCATGTGAACTTTGGCTTCAGGGCATGGTGTCCATTCCCACTGCTACGGTGTTTCCCTTGATGGTTGTGTCAGGGGACTGCAGGTATATGTGACACGTTTGATTGGTTAAGGTGAAGTCTCTTGACAGTATCCAGCTTTCTCTTCATGTGATGGTATTTTTGTGCGCTTCCTTCCTATGTTAGAAGGTTTACTGACTAAGAAATGGTGTAGAGATAGACATTTCAATTCACCCTCTAACACCCCAAACACTTGGTAATGGGAATAGCAGTAGATGAATAGTTCAGGTGGCATTGACCCAGTTCTGATTAGTTTCCTTGAAGCCATTGTGTGTCACGGTGTCCAGGTGCTGACATGGGGGAAGTGTCACCATTCCCCAGGAGATGTGGTGGCTGGGAGCAAACTATCACTGACCAAACTGCAGTCGAGTGATGGTATTGCTGGTGTGAAGGCATAGGAACAACCAAAACTTACAATCTCCTCAAACAATGCCTTTGAAAATATTTTCTTAAGATTTTTACTTTTCTTCTGTCGAAAAAAGGAAGACTGAAAAATAGTTTGAGAGCTCTTTAAGATAAATCCTTTTGTGTCTTTCCTACAGATGCAGGTAATTGCAGAGAGATTTGGGATCTGTCTAAGTCAGATCCTGCCCATTAAAAAATATATCTCAGGGATGGATTTGATATGCAGTGTTGACATCCTTCTTTCTACAGTAAGGCAGATGATATGTTTAGCAGACAGCTACTTTGACAACTTCCCTTCTGAGGAGCTGAAGAAAAATGCTGAAAATTTCCTGTAGTTTTTGATATTTTATGTGCTTGCTGGGCTCATCTTTATAAAATCCTGACCCTGGCAGGGGGTCGCACTTACTGCTATCACAGGCAGATGCAATTCCAGAGACATCAGTGGAATTGAATCTCGTTGCAGTTATGAAACTGGACCTTCTTTTGTAGAAAAACATTGCCTTGTATACATTGAGGGGAACAGACTGGACAGTTCTGAGTTTTGATACGAGTTCTACAGGCTTGGTATGGCTGCAGGATCTTTCCAAACCTATAATTTCTTTCCATTAGGAACTTCCCCCGCGCAAGCTGTCCAAGAAATTATCGAAGATATATTGTTTCCTCATAATTTGAATTACATCTTGAGTTATTCCCTGCATGTTTTGACAATTCTTTACATTCTTTCATTTCGTTACTCTAGAAACTACCTTCTGTATCCTAATGTTGAATACCTACTTGCCCTTATTATGTGATAATGACTAACTCCAGACACAGACCCCAAAGCCATCGTAAAGGACTATTGAACAAGACTTGAACTGCCAACTGCTCGTTCAGAATGAGATGAAAGCCAGGGAAGTGCCTTGTAGGAGGAGGCAGTCTAGATGTTTCATTGTACCACCTCCTCCTTTAATGGGAGATTCCTGGAATGTGATCCCAACCATTTTCTGAAAACATTCCAACTGGTTACTGTGAATATATTTTTTCAAAATAGTTCTTTTCCACAAGATGAAGCGTGTCTAGTTTGTTTTCACTTGTATTGGTTTGACTTTTATCAAGCTGTATACCAAATTTTCACCTGAATGTTTGTATAGAGTGTTTGACTTGCATATTTATACCTTTTTTAGGGATACATGTAATGAAGTGGCAACGTGTTTTGGCACAGTTGCAACTGTGAATATTTTCAGTGTGTGTCTGATATGGCTACGTCTGGGAAAAAATGCTATTACCGTATCATTCCTGAAGGCACAGTCAGCCAGAGAGGCTTCTTCTAACACAATAAGCCATAATTAAAATTGATTATATATTAATGTCGAGAGATGTCTTTTGTGACACGGCTTTGCCCTCTAGTGGCAGCCAGTGCAAACGATGGAGCCCCAGGAACCCCGCAGGAAGGACCCTCTGTGGAGAGCATCACTAATGGATTTATTTTACTCTGTTTTTTGATTTATGGTTCAGTCTATTTATCAGCCTCTACTGTGAGCATATAACTGTACAGGGAAGGCATTTTCTCACCTAGAGGTCAGGGTGAAGTGTGGGTAAACCTGCTTACCCGCTGCTCCATTGCCTCAAAGGCAAGGCCGTAGAGGAGGTCATCAAGACTCTTATCGGGAAGATAAGAGCAGCAGCAGCTGGCAGGAATGGAGAGGGCTGCAGTGAGGTTTCCTGGGAGTTTGATGCAGGAATATGTTCAGATTGTTGAAACATACTTGATTACATAGAGCTTTCATTCCAACCCTGCTTTCCACCTAACGAGAAAAATTAGCCCTACAAATAGCATAATGAAGAATTCAGGCAAAGAACTTAAAGTAGGACTAAAACTGAAAGGTCTTCCTATATGAAGAAAGTCTTTTGGGGAGGGAAGGGCATAATGAAACCCAGTAGCTGTGAAATTGCTCTGTGATAACCAAGTAAGCAACCTCTCAGCCTGTCATTCAGAAAAATTATTACAGCTTTCATACTTGAGTCACTGGAGTAGTGTCGCAGAGCATGTCGCATATTTTGTTTCTCATACACAGGTTTAAATGTTCTAATAACATTTTTGAAGCAGAAGAAACTTGATGTGAAGGACAACTGTGAGATTCAATGATTTCAGTGCTGTTAGTGCAACTATTGTAGAAATGATTGAAATTCAAGGATGATGCAATGTGAAAATTATCAGGTCTGAGAGGACCAACCCTGGGTGATCCCACTTCATTTGTGTTCCAAACACCCACTGATTCAAGGCCATTGGTTATAAAAAAGTACTGGGTTTTACCACCTTGATTGCCTTAGGATGAAGTGCTTGAAGAATGGTGGAAGTGTAATGAGAGCCTTGTTGGGTGAAGGACTTCCTGAGCTAAAATATGAGTTTTGGCAGCTTGGCTAAGCAAATGAATTTACAGCTACCTGTGGTGAAAATCTCACATTGTCTGTAGCACAGAGGTTATGCAAATGTAATCTGTTGTGTCTCTTGTTCTCCATATAGAGCTGCAGTTAAAAGCAGACTCGATGACTGAAACAATGGTGAAGGAGCGGACACAATTACAGAAAATATTTATATTGCCATTCTATACGAGGCAGTTCAGTCCTGACCATGAATCTCAAAACAAATCATTTGCATTTATAAATCGTTGAAAAACTCCTTTAAAATGAAAATTTTAAAGAAGGAGTATGGTCCAATGAGATCCTAATGATACGACAAGTGTTAAAAGAAGAGCAAAAACTTATATATTCCAACCATGGGTCAGTGTCATGATGAAAATGTGCAACAGGTGAGTGAAGGTGACATTCACATGTTTTTACCATAAAGTATTTAGCCTTGGAATTAGTGGTATAAGATTTGAAAGAAATGAGAAATCCTTCTTAATTATTTTTATACTTATATTGACATGATATAAATCCATACTGTAGTCTGAGCTACGGGTCTGCCTTGACCAGGACACGATTGCCACTGTAGGTGTTTGTTCATGTAGGACTGAGCAGCACTCAAAGCACAGAGCTTTGCTTGTGCCAGTAGCCTAAACCTTGACCTTTAACACAGCTGATCTATGCCTACCCACCAAGAGAAAGCTGGAATGGGTTACCAAAAGGTGTACAAAAAAATCAGTGCTTTGGGCTTCAGATCCTTTCAAAAGTATAAATGAAATAACCTCATCACACCACATGTGAAAACTCCTCTGTCCCCAGCAGGGGTGAAGAAATTGAGGCAGAGAGCAGCCCGTACGCACCGCAAAAAGGAGCTGCTTCTCCGGGGAGTTTCAGGCTGTCACATTGCCTCTCACTCCGTGCAGGAGGGAGATGTTGGCATCGTGGCATTTCTCATGAGTGGAGCAATCCATATTGTTGATCCACCAGCTGGCCCAAAGGTGGGGGGAGTGCCAGGTTCCCTGTCTGCCTGGTGCTAACCAGCTGGCCCTGGGCATGCTTGGAAGCCTGCAGAGCCAAGCTGAAGGCAGGAGGCAGCGCCGGGGAGCTGGCTGGTTGCTGGACTCGGAGCTGGCAACCTTACCTGGCCCAGGAAGCTGTGTAATCCGTATGGCTGCAGCTGGGGATCTAAGGACTTGGCAAAGGGGGCAACCTGCCTGCCAGATTTATTTTGGTCTCTCAGACAAGGTCACCAATTAACTCCTCTGGAGCATTTCAGTTTGGTTGCATCAGGATTTTCCAATGTGAAGCTGTATTGGTGTGGAGACTGATGCACAGATTCACAGAGGAAAGTAAAATACTTAGATACAACTTAGGTGCTTATAGTCAGGACTGAAACCCTTAATACTCCCTTCTATACCTTTAAATAGCAAAGTCTATTGGTGCCTAATTTTTGAAGCTCCCCAGCATCCTAAAGAACAGCTTTGCCTCTGCTCAGAACTGCTGGAAAAGCTGTGGGGTTTAGCCCCTTCTCATACATAAGACATGAGAAGTCTCACATGAGGTTTTTCCATCTGCACCCCTTAATCTCTGTCAGTGAGCCCCACAAAAGCACACTATCTGTGATTATGCTCCTTCAAAGATACAGCTGTGGTTCCTACCTATTTTCATACAGTAATTTAATGGGTTTAACAGTCACCCAGGAGGCGAGGCTTCTCTTCCTCTCCACCACCCCCCAGCTGTGTTTCAAAAGGGATTGTGTAGCTACCAGGACCTAGAAGATGGTTTCAAGTATGAAAACCTATTCCCAGGGAGCCCATGGTGTAGAAATTTCCAAGTTAGTCTCAGGTGGAGGTGGTGTAGCCACATTTCACAAAGGTGGAACACCATTCAGAGATACCAATGCACCTGCATTGTGTCTGAAGCAGCGTAGACAGGTTGGTGTCACAGTGAGATAAACGTTTGACTGCCAGTTCTAGCCCCAACCTGAGCCTGGATCACTCTCTTATACCCACAGTGAATCTAATCTGTATGTTATCCCCCGAGTCTCATGGTCGTGAACAGAGCCTGAATAAATAGTTTTGTTTTTACCACATAAGGAAGAATCTAGGTACAATTCTAGCATGTTAGCTTATTCAGCCCAAATTCTTGACTCTATTTCTTTTGCTATAATTATTTTTATCAGCTGGCAAGAAAACAAAGCATCAAAGCACCTCTAGATTGAGTAAATCCTCGACCACGAGAGGTAGATATGACCACTGTTAAATAAGGCACTCAAATGTGATTTCATATAATATCTGTGAAGAACATTGTGTTACTTCTACTTGTGAAGATTAAGAATGGAGGAAATAATGTAAAAAGTATTGGAGACAGGTTTGAGGGGAGCTACTCACAACATTCCATGCATTTGTCACCACTGGTTTGAAACTAATGTCATTGCAAAGGAAAAGATTTTGAAAATTACGGAAGGGCCCAGAAGCTTCAGAAAAAAAAAGAGACTGTGATCCATTTTCCCAATGAGACAGAACAAAGATGTGGCAAAAACCTGAGGGTTACTATTTCAGCACTCTATTTTAGCAGTGTGTTTGTTACAGTGACCCTTGCAGAGTTCATGCAGGCCGCGGGGGTTTGATGGTGCAAGTCCTCAATCAGTATTATTCTCCAAAGAACTCACAATTTACCTAAAGGGAAAAATGCATCAAAGGTGATGGAGGTGGCTGTCCAGTAACAGGACCCAAGTTTCCATACTAACAGTATGGAAAACCTGATGAATCCCAGTTAGCTGCTATGGTAAAGGTTTTGATTTAATTTTGTCTCTATTATGCAGATGGCAACTGGAGTACTCCAGGACAATCCATAGAGGTCTTTGATGCTCAAACTTCTTTTGTGTCCTGAAGCCCAACTTGCCTTTACAGCAATTACAATAGGGAAGGGAATCTGGGATGTCAGGACAAAGCCTGTTACAGATAATGAAGGGAACTACAGTGATCAGATCTATCTATATAATTCCTGCTTCCCAAAGCCTATCTGAAAACAAACTTAATAATATTAGGACATACAACTGTTCACTGTGAATTGAAGTTAAGTGAACTGAAAGGGAAGAAAGAGGGGAAACCAGATATTTTTTTCACATTAAAGCATTTTAAGGTACCAAAACAACAGCCTTCTCATACTGATTGAGGAAGAGCCTTAAGTGCTATTTTTTAACATCTTTGGATTTTCTTAGTAAACTGTTCTCCCAGCCCTGTTTGCAATGTAATTACTGCCTATCCAGCAATAACAGAAATGAGAATGTCTTAGGCAATGTCGTTTTCCTTCAGAGACAATGTGAAATGGTGTTCAGAAAGGTACAGAATTGTAATATACTTACAGCAAAAAAAACCACGTAGTAATCGAGTGTGGAGGTTAGAGGGGACAACCCACCCCAAAGCTTGATTAGAATTTATATGAAACTACCTGGAATGTATCAGCCCTATAAATAAAGCTGGGGGATAAAGATATAAACCCTCGTTAGTGAACAAAAAAGCCAGTAGATGGCATGAGAGACCTTGAGATTCAGTATAAAGCTCAGACCGCCGTTAATAGCTACTCTCTTCTGCAACCTTCTGTGCTGTCTCTGGTTTTTAGCCCTAACTACTGTATTTGCTGGATTCCCAAGGTTTCTTATTCATCAGCTGCACTTAGATTCACACAATACACTTATTTTTAGAGACAACTAAAGTTCATTTAATAACTCATTCAAACATGCTGAGTAAAAGCCTAGCTCTGTTGAGTTTAAGCATTGCCTTCAGTGGGGTTAGAATTGTACATGTTATTTTTTTTTAAGGCTCATGCAGTGAAGCAGGTATTTCATTTCCAGGAGGGGTCTGATATTAATGGTTTTGTCCTTCCCTATCAAGCTGCAGCTCCTTTTCTCTGGAGCAGAGTGACCGTGCTTTCCTGAGTGTCACTGTGTCATTTAAAATTAGTGAATCAAAAGAGGGGAAGGTCTGATGGACAAAAGGTTTGTTGTCTTCGTTTTGGCTACAAAAGGCTGTGTCTCCAATAGCCTTTTGCCTATCCCACTGTAATAGCAGGATCCAATTCTAGGCTTTTATGAGTAACCCACTAAGGTTTAACCAAAGTTGACCATGACCAAATTAAGTACGTTGTTTTGATTTATTCCAAATGTATAGTTATTTTACAGTTGAATGAATCTGAAAATGAAAACCTTCAACTTAGCAATAAAATATACTCATGTGGTTAGGAGATCTAGTGGAAAAATTTACTTTTTATCTCTAGAATCACTAAAGAACTTGCAAAAGACATACGGGACTATAAACTCATAAGCGTTTCTGACTCCATCAGGCAGGTAAGTACTCATATCTTTCTGACGCAGAAAATGAGGCACAGAAATCCCCAGCCTCATGTAAAAGTGCATTACAGAGCTACAAAAGCAGGATTAGGACTTGGGCCTGGCCTGCTTAGGCCTGCATCTTTTATTCTGACAGTCACTTTTTTTTAAACAATACCAGAGTACTATCATTGCAAGGTCACATTCCTTGATTACTACAGTAAAGTCCAGAGTTCATTAATTCATATAGTTGAGAAGCACTAGGAATGAAAAGCAGAGTGCATAAAAGCTCAGACTGTGAAGTACACATTTTAATACTCAGTAGGCTATATGACTTTGGTTTGCTTTATAAGACAGGACAGGCATGATTTCCAAATGAGGTTTAAATCTGGACTGCAGATATCCTCCCAGGCGGGTTGGAAACGTCTGTGTTGTGCATTAGAAACTCCAGAAGGGCTTTCTCACACTTGTACTGCTAATGCTCTTAATTCCTTTGGCAAAATGAGCTGGTTCTAAGTGTTTTGCTTTGCCATGCCCACTGCCAACCTTAGGCTTTACTAACTTTTATGTTATTTGGATTTTACAGCTGCAACATCAGTGGAATTTTTCAGTCAGTCAAAGGCATTCAGTTGTCTCAGCAAGAGGGCACTAATGAAAAGGAATTGGACAGAAATGAAAGCTGCCCCTTCGAAGTGGAAATAACAAGAGCTGTGTCTCACCCATGCTCTGCACAGAGCAGTGAAACCAGAATGCCCAGGTTTTTAGTATTGACTGCTTTCCCCTCTGGCTGAGCCTGCACCCCAGCCTGGGCTGCATTACTGGGAAGGCAAATTTCCTGGCTGTACTCTGACACTGGGGGGCATTTTCACCTTCCTTTCCCTGTGTCTGGGATGCTGTGTGGGCTAGGAGTTGCTTTAGGACTTTGGGGCACTGGAGGTGCCTTCTCATTGTGCAGGATCCAAAGTGGGACTTCAGCCTGACCTGGCACACATTGTTTTTTTTAATGCTGTACAGAATATATTATCATTATATACCATCATTGTAGAATAAACTAATTTAGGGCTGCTGATCAGTCTCTGCCTTCAAGTTTTTCCCAATGACTTGAACAGTCTGTAAATTGTTTCTGGGAGAAGGCATTTGCCTTTATGAGCTGCTTGTATTTTTTTGTACTGTACATGCCAGCTCGATCATTGTTAATTAGTGTCATGCTTCTGTGTAGATGACTGTGTTTTACTGCAAGGAGAATTACTTCTCTTACTAATGGCTCTTTGCTGTTACTTAATTCCTGTTCTAGTAGTTGAGCATGGAAGTTCATTTTTCTTCTCTCACTGTGTGTCTTTACTACCTTTGTCTAATCTGAAGCGCTTGACTGGCCAAAGTTTCTCTTTTGTAAACGAGTGGATTGATGAGAAGGGTGTTGGATTAAAGATGACAGTCTGATCCTATGGAATTCAATGGTAAATTTTCCATAAGCCACAATGAAAACAACAACCAGGAAGAAAAGGGCTGTTCAGGTATAACATTAGTATGATTTTAAAGGGAAGTGGCATGCAATGCTCTTTATCTCCTCACTTGTTTGTGGCTATGCTTCTTGCAGTGCAACACTTCTGATGAGTTAGCAAAATGCAGCTTTGGTACAGGGAATTTGTGAATGCTTTATTACAAATGAAAACAGTGCAAGAACTCACGTTACTGGTCTCAGTTTGAACATACTTGCAGGGAAAAGAAGCCGTTGAATGGAACTCTGGCTATCTGCATAGAGAGCCAGTACACGTGAAGGTTCTCAAACACAAAACATAGACTAAATTAAAGCTGGAGGAAGGGAAAGAGGCAGGTAAGCCCCTTTTGCCCTCTGTAAGTTACTCTAAGGAGAGAAGCTTACAGGTGGAGGCAAAAATGATTGCTACAGGGTACACATCAGGCATCAAGGCTCAGCCCCCTGAGCCCTGGTTTGAACAAACTCATAATGGCTCACTTTCTTCACTACTTGCAGAAGTAAGTGCTGTACACTGAGAAAAATCTGGTCTTTTTCTAGTTTCAAGTTGATAGCAAGCGGCAACTTGGAAGAGAATGAGAGGAGTATTATACTTTACTCATGTTTCTACTCTTGAAAGAAAAGCACCGAGAAATGTTGTTCAGTAATTTTTCAGCTATTTAGTCTTCAATCATCTTTCTGATAGCTCAGTTTTTAGTTAGAAAGAAAAGTATTTTCTTTAATGACAGTTTCCTGGCAGTATTTGTGTTCAGCAGTACCTTGCCCGTGGTAAGGCTTCTCTTGGAAGAACGTGCTGGCTGCTATTGCCTGTTATGGAAAACATATCATGGCTCATTGCAAGGCTTATTTTTATGTACAAGGTGAAGAGACATCACACCATTGCTCAGGGTTTGAAGGTGCCACCTATTCGTGAGTCCCCTGGAGTGGGAAGGAACTACCTTTCTGCGTAGATCTGGTGAAAGCTGGCAAATTGACAGTTCACTGGTTAAACACAGTCTAATTGTCCTGCTTGTGCTGTATTTTAGCTTTATGATGCTATTGATCTTACATATTTTTCTATATATTACTTTTTTTTTTTGAATATTTGGAATGCTACCTGATGTATTGTTGTTTCCTGAAGTTTTTGAAGGCATCATTTTCATAGATATAAAATAAGAGATGGTAAACCATAAAAAAAAAGTTCCTATTCATACTTTTAGCTCATGAAGCAACAGCACATCCATTGAAATTTAAATGAAAATGGGGACTGTGTCACACACTATAGCTCTCTGGAAAGCTACAGTGGGAGTCTAGCAGTCCAATTCATTCCTTTGTAGAATGTACTAAGGCTAATGGTCTTGCTGGGAGTAAAATGTATTTTTTTTCAGAATGGTTCCAAGAACAGACTCTGCTCTTTACCAGGAAACATAAAAGAAAACAAATGCTTACTGTGTCTTTAGTATGCTAAATATGAAATTCTTTGCACAACGGAATGTTAGCAGTAGTCGTAATCATGTTTTCCTTTCATCACCTAGTGAACATAATGTTAAGAGAGGACTGCTGTAATTGTATTTCAGATAAAAAGGGAGCAAAATTTCTGGATAATATTATAGTTGGTTTGATTGGTTTGTTGATAGGGAAAAATAAAGAGAGACCGCGTGAACACTTATTTAATGAACAACATATTTATTAAGCAGTGCAGACTGTACATAATGCATTTGACTCTGGATGCAATGCAGTAGGCTTTTTTATCTTCAAGCACATTTCTTAATAGTTTACTACAGCTTATTACGTTCCCTTCTTACCTGTCCAGCTATTCAATTATTTGTGTGGTATGTCTGTAGCACAACACTGAAACGTTTATCTTAGCTACAGGTGCCAGTGCAGCTACAATCAATGTCAGCATCCACAGACTCCACGACATCCTCAGATGCAGATTTCTTATCGCTGCCTCTCTGCCATTCCAGCAAGCTTACAGCAGTATCTGTCAGAGGAGCAAAGTCATTGTTAACTAACATCAAGCAAATTAACACATTTCAAGGAAACAGTGTTTTGATGGCTGCCAACTCCCTCATCAAGTAAAGAATGAAATTCTGCCCCCACAACTGACATCTAACTGATTCATTGACTTGGAGCGGGATTTTCATCCATGATATAATTACTATAATATTTCCCTAAAAACAAAATGAGTAACATTTCAGGAAGCACAAAGACAACAGGCAGGAGGCTGTAGAAGTGCTGAAGGTAACCACTGTTAATGTAAGATCACCACGTACCAATACACATCATCAATCTCTTTTTTTATGTTAGTGCTGCGTATCACTGTGTATTTCAGCTGACTATTTGTCGAAGTTCATTCTGAAGGATAAGCCCTTTGGAGAATTTTCAGAGGTTCATAAACTTCTAATTAAAGTTTCCCATATATTGTGAAATCTGGCAGAGCATTGTCAGTTGCAGTATTAACCTTACCACACTGCTTTATCAACAGCAGCTTCAATAAGCCATATCCCTTAATGCTGAAATAATCTAAATGGAATAATGATATTCATCCTTCCAATAAATATTCTTAGCTAGCTGGAGGTTTATCATTGCATCTGGAAGAATATTAGGACATCCATTTAGATTAAGTTTGTATAATGAGAATGGGGAAGCTTTCATAGTTTTACCTCCATTTGTTTTATCCCTTAGTTGGACAATACATTTATAACGTGCCATCCTTCATCACAGGGAGATCTGGAGACTGCTGGATGGGTTCAGGTTGCATCAGTCACTTATCTCCTGAAATGCTAACAATCTCCTTGGCTAAATTACAGTCCAACCTGAAGCACAGGCTTTGCATAATAAACTGAATAATAAATATTTCTGAACAAAGGGGCTGGAGATGCTTTTCAAGTTGTGAAATGAGAAATGCTACAAAATGTCTGAGTTCTGCTTTTATATACATTAATTCTTGTTATGACTCTTACTCTTGGGGACACTGAGTCTGAATGTGTTCATATCCCTGTAGAAAATAGTTCTCTTGGCAAACTGGATCATGGATCCCTATGGGTAGAGGTTGTGCCATGTTTGAAAAGTAAACTAATATGTCAAACTTGGAGTGATGCCTGCCTCCTAACACTGCGGTCTTGCTGACTTGAGGACAACAGGGGAAATTCTGCACCCTTGTGCTTAATTTTGTCCTTGCTCCACTGGTGACAGTGATGCTGTCCCTCTCTGTGAAACAGCAGACTATCAGGTCTGAGTTCTCACACAAAGATTTTTGTCCATTGAATGCACAAGCATGTTCTCCGCTTGAGAAAGAGGAGGGTTTTGTTAGTGCTGCTTCTCCAAGTCACCAAACAAAGAAAGAAAGAGAACAGTTTTTAAGGGCTGGCCTTGTATTCTTATTGATCTTTAGCCTGAGGAAAAGCACCTTTTTCCTTCCTCCTTCTCCTCCACCTTTTCGCCTTCCTCCTTCTCTTTCTCCTCAGGATAAATAAACAAAAACAAGCCCTTGATTCGGAGTGCTGCTAGCAGACTTCCCAGCCTCTGGTTCAGTAAATGAACCAGCAAAACCTGCAGTGGCTCTAAAAGCAGCACTGGCTGCAACATCTCTTTTTCTTTTTTATGATTTTCCTCTTTCTTTGCACATTTTTGTGAAGGAATGAGACAGCTTTATTATAGCCTAATATTCTGAGGCAGTGAGTGGCCTGGGGTGATGACATTTCAGAGATACAGACTCGGATGCACAAAAGAAACGTGTGAAACATGGATATGACAAGATTTTGGAAGTTTTTTTTTGTTGAGGGTGGGTTTTTCTTTTCATGAAAGGATGCATCTATTCACAACTCAGGGAGCCATCAGAAAACTGTTAGCACTCTGTGCTCCTTGTTGAATAGGATGTTGTAGATGGCTGACTATTATAGAAAGATACTTGTTGATTTTATGGGCTGGTTCAGCACATTGCAAATATTAATAGCAAGAGCAAAGTGCTAAGTTCTACATGGATGTTGTTTAAAATTAGACATAAACCACTTTGTTCCTCTCCAGTATTACTCAACACAGGGGTCCATTGGCTTCAGTGAAACTACACTGGATTATCTCAGCTAACGATGGATTTAGCCAACAATGGTTAACACAAAGAAGAGACCACTTCAGTAGCTACTCCATAGTGGTGATTTTCCCTCTAAGGTATGTATGTACAGTGGAATTAATCACAAGAGTTAGGAAGGAATGCACTGGCAATATCTGGAGGTTCCAGGCTGGATTCTCCTCTCATGTTTGAATGTTTAGCACGAACTTGTGTTAGATAAGGACAAATTGGTATAAATGAAAGGAGAAAAAGTCCCAATACTTTTAAAAATTTGGGACACAAGTGTGTGTGTATAAGGCACCTCCAAAATCAAACCATTTTTTTGAACAATCTAGAGAACATTCCAGCAATGTGTTTTTTGCTGATGTATTGCACAGCAGCATAGCATGGCAGCCTAATCACAGCAGTCATGTCACACTACTTGACTGACTTTCAATTGCCTTGTTTGCCCAGGTCTGCACAGATTGCAGGCTGTAATGTGCATAAACGGACTCTCAGTGCTGCTTCTCTCAACTTTATGGAGATCCTGAAAACGTGAAAAAATTTTTATCGATCAGTGCTGCCCCTTTTACCACCTCAGATATTTTTCTCAGATGATGCTACCTGCTGTCAGTTAAACTAGCTTTTAGCTGGCCAGCACTGCCAGTGGTTATTGCAAATACTAATGGAATTAAAAACAGCAGCTCAGAGAGCTGGAGCAATACAGGTCTGTGCATGGCTGCGCTGTGTTTTCTTCTTCTGAGTGCTCTGACAGAGCTCCTACAGTACGTGACGCAGAGAGAAAAATATTGTACCTTTTGGGAAACAGTGGAAGCCAACCTTAACTGAAGTTTTTTCACTTGGAGTACAGTCTTTCATACATTTCAGTACTGGGTTGACCGAGTAGCACGTAGATTCCTCTCCATCAATAGTAGGATTTCGATTCAGCTTCACATAACTGCGCTGCAGCTTGCACCCTAAGAGGAAAAGGAAAGGTGGTTAAAAGTGTAGAAATAAATCCCAATCGATCCTTGCAATAATAAAGGTCCATATTCTCCCTTCAGCTTTTATTAAAACACAGGTGCCTGACAAACCATTTTCACAGCAGCAAGGTTATCGAGATAGGATGATAATAAGTTGGGGGATAGAGGAAAGAGTCTGAAAAGGGAGCTATTTTTAAAATCTAATTGTACAATATAACCCAAATGGAATCAGGTATACCCAGTTTTTTAGGACTACATAATACACAGAAAATAACCTCTCATGTCTGAAAGCTATTAAGAATAGATGCTGCAAGCACAATGGCCACTTCATTGCATTAGGAAAAATGTCAACTGTAGTGAATGGATAAAAAAAAAGAGGCCGCATTTATATAATAACATCAAGGATAATTTTTGTATTGGATGATTTTTATAATGCTGCAATTATCTCACTAGAAAGGTATAATGTAACTTAACAGGATCCCAACTACGACTCCGTTTCCTGACACACAGATAAGTACAATTCTGCTGCCACTGAAGTCAAGGAGAAAACAACCATTAACTTCAATAAAGTTATCTCGGATCCAAGGTAAATGGAGACCTACAGAACAAAACTGTATTGATGTTCTGGAGACAATCATTACTTTTTCCAGCTACATGTGAGTGGAAGCTCTTTTACTTTAAGCTTATTTCCAAATATTTTCACTGACTTTGCACCCCCAGATGGTACAGAACAAAAATGAAATTTTGTGCAGTTTGAAAATTTACGTAAACTTAAGATCTGGCACTGCATTCATAGCCTGCAACTTGTTTGATTAAATTAAGCCTGCAGAAAACAGCAGAAAGCACTCTGACTCTGTGGTGAAAGTCACACTTACTTCAGTGAGAGCAAGATTAGACCTGGTTTTGCATCTCCAAGAAAAAGCTACTCAGTATAAGAAATTATAGTAGAATCAATTATTTAACACTGAACCGCACACAAGACAAAGAATTTTGCTGTAGCATATACTCTCTGTATTCACAGGCAGTGTTTTAAACAGTCAGTGGTTAATGGTGTTAAAATGAATATATATTGCTATTGTTTTTCAAAGTAAAGGATATCTGCTGCTTTTAAGAGATATATTTCCTAGCTATTGGCAGAGGAAAATGAAATCGTACTCTCCCCAAGCATAAATTGTTTTCTGATCTACTCACCACCAGAGCAGGTTTCTTCTAGCAATACCCATGAATGAACAAAAGCAGAGCAACTGTGTGCCAGCTTATGATTTGGCATCAGGAGTTCATTGTGCTTCTCTCTGTCATTATTTCCACAAACTCCACAGGTCTTTCCTCTCATCCATGAAGCAACAGTAACCTATAAAATAGCGAATCTTTGTAGTGAATACTGAAGTGTTGGTCTGTTACAGTGACAAGGTACTAAATGGAAAGAAAGTAGTAACCTTGAAAGTAAGCTCAGTACCTTAAGAATCACACCATCAAAAGTCACTTTTTTCAGCCCGTGTGTTGGAGCCTCCACAATAACTGTTGTTCCACTTTTAGAAATTTTAACATTGTCTGTAAAAAGACAGTGAATCGTAAGGTCATCTGCTTAATTTCAAGTTAGTAGAGAAACTGAGTACCACAAAATACACCATAATCCTTTCTACTTCACAACAGTCATTTTACTATTACAGTTGGAGGTTTTTTTTTTTTGGAAAGCAAAAATAGAAGAATTATCACTTTATTTGTAAAAATATTTTAGTGCTCTTTCCTATAGTTAGAACTGACTTTTGTATCCAGTGTGCTAAGGCTGGAAATTAAAATGACATTGGTGATGCACCAAGTAAATATGTGAACCAAAGTATCTAATTGTTACTATAACAAGCAAATTTTTTTCTAGACAATCACCAACCTGGACATACTATACATATAAAAAGGGCTTTATTTACCTGTCAGTTGTGCTGGGGGAAGGTAAGAGTGTATATACTATAGGAAGCAGGAATGTAAGTCAATATATATCTTAAGAAAATGAACTCTCTATTTTTAATTTGAATTAATCTTGTTTGTGTTTTCTTTATATTGAGAAATTTCTGTGGAATTTATAAAAGCTTCTTGAAGATATTTAGAAGGTCAGACCTGAAAAAGTAGGCATCACAGGTTACCTTTTTCATACTCAGGAACTCCACTTTGTGATAGAACTGGTTCTTCGTTGCATGCTACAAGAAGAGATGAGTCTGCAGCAGGACAGATTGTGATGTTCCTTCAGAAAAAGAAAAAAGAAACCAGTAGTTAATTAAAAATCTGACAAGTAGAGAGATATTTGTGACCAAAGTCAGCAGAGAACCAATATGAATATCTGAATTTTGAATGAATGAATTGTTTTCATTCCAAAGTGCAAAATTCATTGGAATGTAGTGTTTTGAGATTCAGCCTTTGAAGACGATGTAGGCAATTCATGAGTAGGTTATTAGGTAATGGTGGCTGTGAAATTGAAGATGAGCAACTGCACCAAAGAGTCTCACATGACGATTGCTTCTGGAAATCCTGTCTTTCCCCAAATAGTTGATTGTAAACTAGTTTCACCTAGGAGCCAGACATCTCCCAGCCCCAGGCCAACTCTCTGAACTTTATACCCAATTCCTGAACTCTCAAGATAAGCCACACTTACGCTGAGGTTGTATTTATGTGAACCACTCTTGAGAGAGACTGAGGATCAACCTTTCTTGTAGTAATGATGAATTTTGGGTGTTCAGTGCAGTCTTGGGCCACTACCAGGTTGCAGCTCTTATTGAAAGAATACGTATGGCTCACACGATCGAATGTTTTGAAATCTCCTTCACTAACTTCACATGTGGCTGCAAAACAAAAGCAGAAACGAAACGCAGTGTGACAATGATGTGTGTACTGCTGTGAAGTACTGAAGGCCATCTCTGTGAGACTGAGATATCCAGCAAACAGGAAAGAAAATTCCATGCCTCCTTGGCTGAAGCTTTCAATGCTACCAGAGTTTGTAAGGAGAGGATAACCCTACAGAATCAGGTGTAGATTATACTAGTATTGATTTTGATTACATGCCAAACACAAAACTTGAGCTAACAGGGACTAAAATGCGTGACATTCTTGAGAAACTAAAAGTAGTAACCACGATAAAAAGTTCACATTTCCCACTAAAGAGTTGGGCACCAACCAGCTAAGACTCACATAACTCTTTTCTGAAGAAAATAAACAGAAAAGACACAATCTGTCTTTTACCCATCATCTGATCCCTCTCAGTGCAGAGATGGCACCCTCTTAAAAGGGGTAAAAGACAACGTCTGGTCCTTATAGACAGAAGTGATTCCTGAACTCTGAATATTTACATCAGTTTAAAATCGTTTCATTCACCTGCTGACAAACATAGTTCTGAGTGAAGGAACGAGCTGTAGAGAAAACAGGGTCAGAGACACTTTGCTTCCCTATAAGACTACTAGAAGGAAACATAAGGCTCAGCCATGGCGGAGGACGGATCTACAAACATTGCTTATTCATGAGACAAGAACATAAGTAATATTTACATTGATCTTCTTGTGCAATTTGTGAAGCTATTTCAGGAAATATATTCCAGGCAGTGATATCTTGAGTCTCGTAGGTTGGAGATGGGCCTAAGGGCATAGTGAATGGCATTCGGAGTGCCTGATAGTAAAGTGTTACCTGAAAGAGCAGAAATGAAAATACATTAAGGCAAATCGAACCATATTGCTCAGGATATGTCTGCAGACAAAACAAGACTCTTATCTGGAAAAAAAAGTCTTGAAGATGCATTTATACAATTGCAGTTGTAAATCTCTCCAAGATTCACCCAAACCTTAAGCTTTTATGAGGAATCATTGTCTTCTTTTCTAGTCACACTTCTTAACTTTTTGAGAACTTGTTAAGGACATTGGAAAGTAATTGACATAGATGAAGTTTAAGTGATAAAGTGACTTCTTAGAAGGTAAGTAATAAGTTAAGTAAATGGAAGTACGTCAATGGAAGTGCCTGGAAAAGTGAACAGCACCCATTACAGGCTGAAAACTGACGTCATGAGCACAGGGGTTAGATCCCTCACTGTAGCTACAAATTAGATTTACCAAGAGAATCAAATTAATGCCGAGTGTGCCTACTTTTTCATTATTGTATATTAAAGATCCTGCAATAGTGAAGCACCATGAAAGGTTGAAGACACACTAATTTATCTGTGTATGAAAAGCTAGCTGCTATTAATTTGCCAGAGATCCACAGGGAACATTTTTCAAAGTGGTGCATAGGGGTTTGGTGGACAAGGACCAATTAATCAGTGGGATTTTGCAGATCCAGCATGTGCAAGCTACTCTGAGAGTGTAACTAACTGCTCCAGTGTAGTTAAGGCAGTTGCTTTTGTTGCTGTCATAACTTGCATGGACCTGTGCTATCAAATGTGGCTCCTGCAGGTGAGGAACTTGAGTGCCAGCACAAGGAGATGCTGTACGTGGTTGCAATAGAGTGCAGGGTGCTCCAAAGGCCTTGCTTATCTGCTCTGACACTCCTACAGATTCCACAGAAATACCTACACTGGGTGAAATGAATAAAAGTGTGATTGCAGAGCAGTCATACTTGAGAGAATTTGGATCCAACTGCAGTTCTCCAACTGCAGCATGGAAATAAAGTATTTGACTACAGAGTCTTATTTTTAACCTAGTGCTACATCCCACCAAAGCAGCACAAAATCGAGTACTCTTGTATGTATTTCAAGACCCATGTAATGCAATCAGGAATATAGCAATTTCTTTAGAAGGGAATCATGCTATTTTTTTTCCCTTTATATTAACTATCAAAATCTTACTAGTTGAAAAGCCATTCAAGGTAGGGAAAAGGAAAATAAAAATTGACATGTACCCCAGGAGCTTTAATTACTGCATCAATTGTTCGTGGAGATGTTGCAGCTGCCCTTACTATAAATTCATGAGATGGATTTCTCTGGTGTGCTTCGGAGAAGCCCAACACAAGTGCTGCACCAGGAACGTATTGCATGAACCTAGAGATAAGCAAGATGTGACAAATGCAGGTACATGAGCAGAAGCAGACATGGGAGAACGAGGACTACTGATGGATCTGAAAAATCAGGGAAACAACAGAAGAAATGAAAAGTCAAAGGAATAGTACTTTGGGTCAAATCCAATAGTTGATTTTAACCAGAGGAAATACATTGGTTTCATTTAGCTCATTTTAACTAGGTATTTTTTGAGATTGAATGGAAGAAAATTTCAAAACACACTGAACTGAAATATCAAATAATTTAATAAGTAAAATGAAACCAAACACATTAATTTTTTTAAATATTTTGGGCCTACCTTTTAATATGAAACGTGGAGAAAGTAGACCACACTCACAGAATAATTTGGTTTGCTGAACTTTTTTTTCCTTCCAGGCGCAACTCCCTCCCGCCCCCCAATTATATTTGGGTTGAAAAAGTTCATCCAGTCCTTTCAGTGATTTTATAAAGTCAACTAGTGTAAGAAATGCAAAATAATGACTTGGGAAAGAGTGAATTACGTACGTCGTGCCTGTCTTTTTTATCCAGGATGGGAGACTTCCCCATTGCACCTTCAGCTGCACAGCTGGCTTCCTTGCCAGCTGGCCTGTGGTAGCCATGGCTGTTATCCTGTAGTCCCGGCACTCCTTGCCCCATCTCAGCCTGGCCTTTACAAACAGGGAAATAAGCAGCCAAATTTCAGAAAAGAATCATAGAACGACCCTTGACCATTTCAAAATGCAAGATATTCTCCTTTCCTGAAATGTCACTTTGATTCTTGGTGATTCCAAGTCTTTCTTTTGTTTTTGAGGTATAGTAGAAGAAAAGTTTGGTAGGCTGTGCAGAACTACATGTGTATGTTCCTGACCAAAAGCACCCCCTGAAACATCAAGTTTATCTTAATTTCCTAAGATTTCCTTAGACTTGGTAACTTCATAAATATTTTTTCCAGAAAAAAAAGACTGCACTATAATTTCTTTTAGCCTTCCCAGATACGTCTTTGATTTGAACCCCACTCCACTTTTTCAATACTGAAATATCAGGCTGAATTTGTTAATTGCAGCTGTGAAAAGCAGAGGTCTTTAAATTGTTCTTGCAAAGAACTTCTGTATAAAAAGGCACATGGCAAAAGCAGCAGAAGGAGTCACAAAAAATGAAAGAACTTTTCCTTTGTTTATGATGCTCCTTCAGGCATCAACCCATTACCCAACTTTACTTTTTCCTTGTTTTCATATATATCCTCAGAAATACAACATTTCAAATGCATTTGAGTTATGAGTCCTCCAAAGTGAATTACACAGAGAAAACCGGCAAGATTCCCAGGCAAGCAAACACGTAGAGGGACAAATAATAAGAAGGTAGTAATGAAACAGTCAATTTTTCATTCGTTGTATTTCTACTGGTCATATTTTGATGTATCTTGAAAGTCAGTATCTCTTTTTGCCAGATTTTGAAATGGCTGTTTTTTTTTTTTTTTTAATTAAAAAAAAAAGAGTGGTGAAAGGTATGAAGATTTTCTGAAATTTCACAAACTTTTAGAAACGTTGCAAAATATCTATGTTTTTTTCCTGTTTGGTTCTCCTAATCAGCAGGTGTTCTGTGCTTATTTGAAAAACTCTGAGCTTTTCAGATGTGTCTCTTGGCAAAGTTGCCTGTGTGCTTACCTGTGCTTTCAGAGGCAGTATTACAGCATCAGCACATGCTTTCCACTTGGTTTCAGCCAGCTGAACCACAACTAGTTGCACATCAACTTTGGCAGCATCAGAACGAACATACGCTGTAGCTTGATAACCTTGATTTCTGTTGTCACTCCTTACTGCCTGTGCCACAATCGTAACGCCAGGTGGAATTACGTCTCCCAGGAAGTTGCGCTGAAAAACAACCCCCAACCATCTGTGCTTAAGCATTTCTGTGTATTCACTGGAGAGCCCACAGTCCAGGTAATGTGTGCCGATAGCAGGAAGCTCCTCTTCCTTCATCAGTTTAGTTTGCAGCACATATTTCTAACTCCCCAATAATAAAGAATAAATTTGGTTGGAATTTTGGTTATTTCATTAGCACAGGAATTTTCAAAGATGTGATTGTTTTGATGCAGGATCCAAGATTTTGTGCATTACTTTACTATTTCAAATAGCTGCCAACAGTGTGTACCAGGTATCTTCAGAGAAATATACACATTCACAACATATTTTACTATACTACAGCTCTTTCAACCCAACTGATTGTTTTGAAATCCTTTGCAGTAGCAGACATAGACATTGCCTGCATTTGCAGGGCTATTTGTTCTATTATTATGTAGATACCTTTACTTAATACAATTACAGAATACTAAGTGTGTAATAAAGATAAAGATGATCTGTGTTTAATGGGACTTTACATTTACCAATCAGTAATGACCCTGGACAGTCTGATTTTTTTATACTCTGCATGCACTCATGACCTCACGTCTATATCTAAAAATAATGAGGAAGACTTAAGTTAAACAAAACCTTCAAATAAACCCTATATTTTTCCTCTTAATTTTTACTTAATGAAATTCATTTTGCATTTTGGGTTTCATAGAAATACAAAAATTAAATTCCCCTTTAACTTGCAAACCCATTCCTTATAATTTCCAAATCAAGAATTTCACATACTGCACACAACTTTAGAAATGAAGGAAAAAACACCCAAGACTCCAGCACACAAGACCCAGAAGCAAAGGAAATTTGAAAATATGTTTTCATAGGGGAAAAATATCTCAAAAGACTTTGGCTTTCAATTTACAAACAACTTGTAGCGTGCTTCCTGAGCCCTCAGCTAATCAGAGTGCCACCACATCCACAGCCAGCAGAACCCAGCTGCGTGTTTGTAACCTGCAGATCCTGGTACCTCGTGTGTCAGGCTGGAACTGTGGCTGTGGTGGGTGCTGACTCCTCTGCTCACATGACCAGCATCTTCTCCATGGCGGTGCCTCCTGCTGCGGTGCCTCCTGCTGCTGCTGCTGCTGCTGCTGCTTGGGCGACTGCTCCTGCTGCTGCTGTCACTGCTGCTGCTGCTGTTACTGTGGCTGCTTCCCGACTCAGCAGAAGATGACAATGAGCTGCTTGATATCCTATGGTCTGAATGCTACGAAACAAAACCAGGTGAAAAAGCTATGCCATGGCCTCTAGCATAGACACCAAAATCAGAACTATCAGCCTCTCTCTATAGGTAACAGACTTAGAGGTATCTACAGTGTTATTTCTATTATCGTATGGAGATGTGAAATACCTTGGGAAGGAATGTGTCTTGGATCCACCTGGACCTCATTGCTGATAGCACAGTGGTTTGCACAGTGAATGCAAATGGCAATGTCACATTGTTCATGGTTAATATTAGGGAAAATAAAATCTGACACTTAATAAGGGGTTAAATACATCCATTTTTTTAGAAATAAAAAAGAGATTACAATTTAATTAAATCCAATGTAAATAATCTACCTCTTTCACAAGCAGGACACATAACATCACAGATAACACCTACAGAAACCACTACATTATCATCCTTCTAATACTTAAAATATTTCTTTGCCACAATACATAACCTGCTTTCTGACACAATTCACATACCTGAGGATTTTGCCATGATTGCCTAAAAACTATGGACACAGCTATTGCCACGGAAAGATCCTGTTTTTATATAATTCCCCCATGGTCTTTGTTAACTTAGCTTTGGCTGCATTGTACAGCATCTAACTCAAAGTTGTCCTGACCCAAAATTGAGGATTTCAAGTGCTGCAACAACAGAAGCACGTAGCGTAATAGTCAGTATTTTAGTAAAAAAATCTGCTTATTTTGACCATTCTTGGTGTTGTTATTGGACAGTATGGAATGCTCAAGCAAAATGAACTACACAAAGCCCTTCAGTAATATTATTGATTATATCAACAGTAGCCACCATGGGAAGGTGCACTTGGATTAGAGACATACCCGATGGATATGAGCAGACCTGAAGCGGAGCCGGTACACTTTTGGAAGGTGATAATCCTGCAAAATTCCACAAGAAATTACTACTTATAGCTCATTAAGGATCACTTGCTAGCAGAAGTCAAAGCATTCGAATATTTTACCCATTCTGTAGAAATGTCGTAACCGCTGTGACTGTTAAATTGGGACTTGGCATGTGTCATCTCAGCTTGTCTGTCGTATTTGCTGTGGTGATGGGAAGCACCACTGCTTTCACTGCTGCTGCTGCTGCTACTCTGGTTTTTGTGTTTCTGCTCACGGACAAGATTCTTTTCTTCAGCAGTGCTGGTGTGCGGAATTGGTGTGGTCTTGGACTGCTTCTTTGCCTTCTGCTTTATACCAGATGCTTTGCTACTGCTGCTGTTGCTGCTAGTACTTCTTCTGCTGCTACTACTGCTGCTCTTACTGCTGCTGCTACTGCTTTTACTGCTACTGCTGCTGTTTTTACTACTACTTTTGCTGCTACTACTACTGCTTTTGCTGCTACTACTGCTGCTTTTGCTGCTACTACTGCTGCTGCTGCTACTGCTTTTGCTGCTACTACTACTGCTACTACTACTGCTTTTGCTGCTGCTGCTACTACTGCTGCTGCTGCTACTACTACCACTGTCCCCAAAGGGGTAGAACTTCTTTTCTTTGGTTTTGGACTGTCTTATTTTCAGGTTTTTCTGGGTGCCTCCTTGTGATGCTTTGTTGTCAGAGTCGCTGCTGGAGGGGCTGCTCGTTGTACTCTCCGCACTTCCACTGGCACTGCTGGCACTGGACGATGAGCTTCTGGATATTCTTGTCCCCTAAGTCAATGGTATCATTGGAAAAACAGAATTATTTTTCTGCCTTCCTGTGGAAGGCTGTAAGTAAAACCAGATACAGAGAGCCACGAATATTTCTGCAGTCTTGGAAGATAAGATGTACACCCAACAGCACTTTGCAATACATCACAATAAGACAATTTCATAAAAATGTGTTTAAAACACACATAAGTACAACTATATCCCAAACTCTTTTGTGATAATGGCCATGTATGGAAATCATTGATCATTCAATTACATGTAACTAATGTTGGCAATGACAGTGCTGTATCTGTGACTATTTCAAGCCTAGTCATGTAGGTAGGCATCATACCTTTTTGCCACAGCTGCTATGGCTGGAAAGAACAGACTATGTTTTAGGCACACAACAACAATTTTTTTTTTTACTAGAGATTTTCAGAAAAAAACTACAAAATCAATCTGCTTTTTCCAATATCCTTCACCTGCAGAAGACTTGAATGCAAACAGAAGACCTACAGAAAGACTTGTGTACTCAAAAGGCTGCCTTTGTTTCCCAATTTTTGCATACTACCTAAACAAAGCAAGTTACTTAATCAAAGAAATATAAATAAATAGGCTACTAAGATTTGTATAACGTGTCTCACAAAACCAGAAGAGGATTTTTATAGCAGTACCTGGTCATCAGTATCATCAAGGATTTTCTTCAGTCTTTTAATTGCTTCTTTTCTGGAAGATACTCGTGTCTCTGGATCTTCAAAAGTGACTAAACGTACCATTTTTGTAGGCGCTTGGTCTCCTGCTTGAATTGTGACTTGTATTTTTTCAATAGGTGTCTCTGTGTAAACTGAAATTACATGACAAATAGTATTACTGTCAGTTTTAGCAACTGAATAAAAGAAACAGCCAATTTTTGCTATAATTTATTTAGCCGTTCTTCCTCATATGAAAATATAAGTGCTCAGCGATTGTTTTTGGTATTGAGAAACTTTGTTAAAAGATTTCTGTGATAGCTAAGGCACACACTGGTGATGAACAAAGTTTAAAACATTAGCATGCTATGAGATTCTTTTCAAGTCAATAAACAGAATGATGAGCACATTTAAGTCACATGAATTGAACTGCTTAAGTAGATAACACTATGGGATAGCAAATTCGGCATCAGAGAGGAATTGAAGCTCAAGTCTTGAATTGTAAAGAATGGTCCAAAGGTTAGGCCATTAGTTTGATACTTAGGAGACCTAGATTCAGTGGCCTGCTGTGCTTTTACTTCTTATGATCATCGATTAAGACATTAAGAACTAGATCCTGGCAGGATTAATCCATAATTCCCTTTAAAAGTCTTGGTTTTTAGAGTGTAGCTACAGGACGCTGCATCAGATCTGTTGCCCATGTCCAATTGTTCTGTGCTTGCATCCCAAATCCAATGATTCAGGATGCATCAGACATGCTCTGCAGGCACAGATCAGCTCTGCTTGACGCTGGCCATGCTGAGTGGCACTGCCGGGAGAGCTGGGAAAGTGCAGCTCAGAAGAGCGAGGGAGAAATGGATTCCTGCTACACGTGTGGGCTGTTGCCAATATGGGCAGGACTGGCAGGTCTAATCCTTGTTTTAGTGGTGCTTAAGATATGGGAGGTATGTGTGTACATATACAAATATATATGTGTGTATACAGCCCCACCCTACCCACCCATTACTTTCTTTTTTGTGCACAGGTGTATTTACCTGGCTTGAGGCTCATTCTAAGGGCTTGCTCTCCAACCAGGTAATAAAGAGGCACATTTTTGATAAACGCTGCATGTACGCTTTTTCTCTCAATGCACACTTGAAGCCCAAATGTACTTGCATTGGAGCACATGGACTGAACAAATGGCTCTTTTGGGGAAGAAGAGTGTCCAAAGGGAGAGGAATTTCCTGATGAAACATCTTGTGCAGACTTTCTGTCCTATTAGATAATACACATGTCAAGTTAAAGTGGACAACAGTAAGAGGAATACTTGCAGGTTATGAATCCTGTTTCAGTAATAGTTACATGTATTACCAGGAAGTAATGAACCAGTTTACTTGAGACAGCAAGGCCATGACATAGGACAACTTAGTTTTCAATTGGACAGAATTTTCAACTTCATTAGACTACTTAGTGAAAAATGGTCTTCAGGCCATAAGAATGAAAAATTGCATGAGAAATTAATTTTTGTTCCAGCTGTATTAGACAAGTTCTAGATAAATTTGAATGTGCTCTAAACTGAGTTGAGTCCTTCCCTTTGATTTTCAATTGGGTCAAACACCAGAAACCTTCAAACCCTTCATCTTGAGGTCTGACCTGCATGTGCGACTAAGTCAACAAGGCTGTTAAAGCACATCAGAAGTTATAAATTTCTATTCAAAACTATGTAATTTACATGTGCTAAGCAATGCTTGCAGAAGATCAAATTAAAACTAATTAAAATTAGAATCAAGCCCATGAAATGAAAACTGTGATTTCCTGGAGCAGCGAAGCAAATAGCTAAAGACATGTAATCGTAAGCTTTCATTTCACATGTAATATGGGTTTGCAATTAATTTGTTGCCCAGTTTATCATGTCTCACAAAATTCCAGCCTTGTATGAACACCATCAAAAACCTGGAATTTTAGTGCTAATATTTGCTTTCCGAGAGAAATTGTAACAATCCTGGGAAACGCTCCAGTTAGTGATATTTTCAGTTGCTGTTCATTTAAAATAACAGCAGAGTGCTTGGTTTTCAGGAAGGGAAGCACAAAGGCAAAAAGCACAACTTCTTTGCTTGTTTCATGGTATTGGAAGTTGCTGGTACTGACAGTACATTTGGTTATTGGCTTCTCCGTAAGAAAGTGCTATGCTCATCCTTCGTTAATCTCTTCTTTTAACTGAGAATTCTTCAGAGTTGCAGGACAACAACGAAATCAGAACAAGACTGTGTATTCCTCACGACTGTCAGTCTTTCACCGAATGTATTGTCAGAGTGATGCCTTCACAACGCTGCCCATCGTAGAAAGCCTGTACTGGCTTTTAGGGAAAACTGTAGCTCAGGAAGTCATTTGACTTGACACACAAGCTGTGATCCATCCTTGAATCAGGATGCTTATAAGCATTAAATTTGGTTCTGCAAGTTGAGCAATGGAGCATTTCATAGAATATTTGTGGCTGCCCCAGGAATGTGATGCTTGCATAACAGTTGCAAAGCATTTTAAAGATTGTGGGCCTATCCTGTAGATGGCAGTGTAAAATTAATTACCAAAGAAAATGCTTCTGCTTTTGAAAAAGTGTTGCAAGTCTGATGTATTACACTCCAGACTTCAAAATTATGTTACTATAGGGCTATTTATGTTATTAGATTGAACCTGACTTATTTTGAGCAGAGCAGCATTGGTAAAAGACGAATTGTACATTTTCCTAAAGAGAAAAGAAATGGTGTCCCACTGATTAAAAGCCCAAAAAAGAATAGTCAGACACTACATCATTTACCCTGATGTTATCAGTCTCGCCTGATGCAGAATCTGAATCAAAGGACATCTTCATTATGTCAGGCACTGCTTCAGGTAGAAGAACTGGAGTCATCTTACTAGCAGCCAAATCCCCAGTATTTCGTGTAACAGCAAACATCTTAGACCTGCAGAACAAACCTCTATCAATAAAACACTACTGAGGAAAAGACCTGAATTATGCCTTGTAGGATGCATTCAGCAACAAGTACCACACCTTGCAAATTGCTTTAAAGATATTTACAACCTCTTTCCTGTTAGTTGTAACTTCAAGGACTGCTAAGAGTGAATAAAGACATGGAACCATCTCAGATAGCTCAGTTAAGCTTTTAGAGTCATGTATGCACGTTAAAAACATTGCAGTTGGTGGGACCTCCATATGCCTAACACCTTGAAGAACAGCCCACCTACTGAGAAGCCTGGCTGTGGTTTTATATAATTAAATTTTTCAGTCTCTTATTTCAACTTCTGGACTTTTAATTTTTAAAATTCATTTTCTCCATGTTCACTGCTAAACTGAGTGCTTTTTTCCTTTGACATTATAGTTGGGAAAATAGTGTTTTAACTTCAACAGCCCCCTCCCCCCCCGAGGACTGGTGGATACTTAATGCTGTTTCCCGTGCAACTTTCGTAAAGCAGAATTAAAGAAAAGAGGCCGAAACCATCAAAGTGTCTCCAGCTTGGTTTAAATTCTTTGGTGCTCATGGTTTAGGCATGGCTTTGTCAAGACATCACAGAGCGATGTGTAGGAAGGTTAAGAGCCTATTTACATTAAGTGTGTTCAGTATATAGTTTCTAGTGCTGTGGATTCTAAAAGTAGTAGTCAAGATACAGGGTGCACCATGAGACTGAGACACCCACAGCTAAATATTCTGACCCTCTGGTTCTGTGCCCCACGTCCTTCATGGAAATTGTTACAGTGCTGTGATAACTGTGACTTTTGTTTTGGGTCAGAGAAACATCTTAAATGCTGAATACTTTTGAGAAGCAAAAACCTGTTTCCCTCAGCTATTAACATTGTGCTAACTCTACCTTATTAGCCATTTATCAGCACTAACATCCTGCTCAAAATTCCACATGTGTTGTTTCTCAAGTCTGAAGTTGATCTGCTTGCCCTGGGGCTTCTGTAGTCTGCCAGTGGAGGTGGCCTTTGTGATGGGAAACGGAGAGGTGGTCTGCAAAATAGTCCCTATTTTAATACGGCCCACACTGTACTTGCTTGAGCAATTCCAATCTAACCTATTTGAAATATGAATTTGTATTCATTTGATAGCCCTCTCTTCCTCTTGAAGGCTCCTACCGTGCTGTGTGCACTGTATAGCACACAATTGCTCTTCATGTGGAACACCTCAATAAAACGTGTGTCACCTGTGGGCTTTGTTTTCTTTTCCATCTCTCTCTTTTTTTAGATAAGGACATGACAGCAGTGCTCCACGCTGGGTGATAGGAGAACCTTGAAGAATGGAATCTGAAATAAAATATTCTCCCTAACAAGCTGAAGGGATAAAAGAAAACACAAATCAACTTGCATTTCAGATGGCTCATCTGAGTAAAGGGACAAAAAGGGAAATGGCTTTTATTTTAATCCTATTCAATAATTCAAATGACCACAGAACTGCAGGCTGGGTCTCCAAGCAGAAAGCCCTGGGGTTTCTTTTCCAATTTTTTTTTTTTTAGTATTTTTTTATGCCAATAGTCTACTCCTGCCACCTAATGAAAGTGGAGGATCGATTCCTCCCTGTTGAGCACAGAGAGTCGACAAATGTAGCTGCATCACAGGTGACACATGTCAATGCCTGCAGAATCACACGGCACGGTAAAAATAGGCTACAAGAGCCAGCTCTGGTGCTTTAACAAGAAAAACAGTCACAAAGAAGGCCTAAAGCTATGGTATGAAAGAATCTGTTCTCTCTGATCCCACACAAGGGAGAAAATATAAAAAGGAGATTTTCCAATATGTATTAGTGTATCTTTTGGATGAGAGAAGAAGCTGTGCTATAGTATAATCCAAACTCACTGCAGGGGTAAGGGACAAGTAATTCAGCTGTGTTGGACCTACTGATATTTCAGTGAGTGTGGCCTTACATACATCCCTAACCTGGGGACAGAAGAGCTCAATCTCTGTTTAAAACAAAGAAAAAAAAAAATCAACAAAAATCTACTTTCCCAGGTTTTAAAGAACAGCATGATGTCATATCTAAATAAATGAGAAGTAAGCGACAATCCTCCAACCAGACCTTTAGTTCTTTTTCTGCTGTGATGAAATGAAAATTTCTGCCTTTCCTGCACATCATCCTTCTGACCTTGGTGCAAAGGTGTTCTAAGAACAGAAACTTGGAGCACCAGTTATTTCTCTTCTCAAACGCACGGCGCTGCCTTGTGAGCTCGCAGCGTACACTACGTTTTCCATTACACATGCTTTATACACATTGTACACAGTGTTGTAATTTTGTAATTCATCTGATAAATAAGATGCCCATGTGAAGCTATTTTTACTTATCCTACAGTTAAACAAAAAAGCCTTACGATAGAAGCTTTATTCGACATTCTGAATATACTTCAGCAGCCTGTCATTATGAATATGTGATATATTTGCAAAGTGCATTCTCTGGCAGATCTTCATATTTATACTTTAATCACAAGGCTCTAATTTTCCCCTGAAATTTATTTGATTTTCGCTTCTTCATGTAAATTTTGTTTAAAAGTATGTTTAAGCAGCCATCTGTAGTATACCAAATAATTATGTTAAAAGAGCCTTAAAAATAGCTATTATTTTTAATTAAATTTAACTTTGATAAGATTGAATTGAAACACATGCTATATGTTCTCTCCATGGTATGATTAATTATTTTGCTTTGATTTTTGCTATAAAATCAAGTCCGTAATGTGCTAATTTGTCTTGGGAATGCAATCTCTCCATCACCAAATTTTTCATTATGCTTTTTCTTTAGAGTTTGCAATTGCTCACCTGAGTTTCTCTTTGGCTCCTGAAAATTTATATAAATCCCAGAGCTGTGACAGGTTATAACCTTACGGTGTGTAGGATATAACTGAATGTAAAGCTATTGAAGACTGTTTGCTTCCTGTGTCTGGGTGTGAGAGCTGAAGGGGAAAATAATCTCATATCCTGACTGGCTTTAATGACATGGTGCTCTAGAAAGTAACCCACTGACCATTAAGACAAAGTGCCCAATACTAAAATACTTTGAACAGAGATCACAAACAAATAAAAGAGCAATAGCTTTCTACTACCATTTCTTTAAATGGGGAATTTACAGCTAACAAGGGAAGGTGTCAGAATAGCTCCAAAAAGTTGAATTCAATAGGTTCTTACTCTTTGATGTAGCTATGCAAAAGGAAGAGAAAGCCTATGTTAAACTAATTTTTTTACTCCTGTATATGTTACATATACATCCTTTCCTCTATCATGCCCTCTTGTTTCTCTTCATACCTTTAAGATTTTACTTTGCTTGGTCTTTGACCTCCTCAGTGATGTGGTTCAATGTTACATTCTCAAGTTATTGCTTTGCCTTCACTTGTACTCATTGCTGTTTCATTGCTCTGTGTGGTTTCCACTGACCATTTGTTTTATAACAGTCAAGGGGAATGCTTTTTGGAGAAAAATTGATGGTGCTAAAAGTTAGTTGGTGAGTATTAGCTTTCTCATCTACTTGGCATTACAGAGCTATTTCCGACTGACTACTTCACTTTATAAACGATAATGCTGCAGGGTCTAGAGCTGGGCTGGGGCTGGAACTCGTGGGCTCCTCTGCTGTAATCTCCTGCCTCTGCTACCAACTTACTTTATGCTTTCTGTAAATGCATTTAACCCTTTTTGTGTCTGATGTGATTTCCCCTTAAGTCAAAGGAGGAAAATATCTTTTATTTTGCATAGCAGAGAGGATCTTTCTGCTAACATTTGCAGCTCTGCTTGAGGCCCTAAACTCCATGTCAGTATCCAATATTCTCATTTCAGTTCAGCATCCTTAATGAGTTCATTAATATCCACCTTATCCCCTCCAACCCTGACAGCTAGTGAGGATAGGTGTCTGCAGCCCCTGGTGACCCCGGGAGCAGACTGTCCTAGTCTTCACAAGAAACTGAACAAAACTTTTGGACTGTGATGCCCCAGCAGCTTACAAGCAGCTAAACAATGCTCTATGAACTCCTCTGCACGGGCAACCTGATTATAATTACATTTGATGGAGTGGAAGAATCATCTTAGGGAGCAGGATGTGATGTCAAATGCCTACTAGAATGGTCTGTGACCACTGAAGGGCGAGGGAGAATAACAATTAGGCTAACTGGTGGCTAAACTGAGGAGACCTGCAGAGCTTCTCTGGGCCAGCAGCCATGAATGCTAATTGCAGCTGGATCAAGAAACTGAGCTCTTTTGTTACGGCTGTATTCCTAGAGCAGAAACTTGTTAACATGTTTCTGTTTCAATTCTGCCGATTGCTGTTGACAGTGATGCCTTTTCCTTTGTGATGAGTTTTCAGCTTATCTTTCTTGGTCTTTTTTTCATATGTGTATGTGAAGGTTTTCTAAGCTTTGGTCTACTGCTTTGATTCCTTGGACATACTTTTTCTTTTTCCTCCCTCTCTTTGTGCTTGTATTTCCATCTGTTTTCATTTGTTTGGCATCTGGCTGTAACAGTTTTCCAGAGTGAATTGTAATTGCATGCACTGATAATAAATCAAGTAGACCTAACAGGCAAGAACACCAAATGGTAGCCACAGGGAAACAAGGTAAAAACATAAGAAACACCAAATCCTCTATGCTTCAAGGCATCAAATGCAAATATAAGTGGGTTTTCTGTTATAACTGATAGGATTCAGCTGGATTATATCTCACCTAGTGTCTTGAGTCCAAATGTATGTATTGGAATAGAAATTTTATGGCACTTGAATTTCAAATAGCTTATGGGTGTCAAGAACTGAGAAAAGGTCTTAAAGAAGATTTTCATGTGAAGACGACAGGAAGTAACGCATATTTTCAAGCAGAGCTTTGGTATTTGCCACTTCATAGAAAATAAATAAACTAGACCGATCATTGCCAGTTACCCCAGATGTCAGTTAAAGACAAGATCTCTAAGAAAATGTTCTGTTTTATTTTGGGAAAAGTCTGCATTGCTACTCAGAAAGATAATAACTGCTTTGTCTTACCTTACAGTAATTACATTAGTCTCTTCTTTACATGGTGGGATTTCAATTTTAACATTTTTTTCCTTCATTTGGACAGCAGCAACAAGATTCACAGGTACATGAGCAGTCATTTGGGTGCGTGCTTCCAGCCCTGCCTGAACCAACTGTGTATTGATCCCCATTACAAAGGTCATCTCCTTAGCCATGCTGCAAAGGTAGAATGAGGGCAAAATTATGTTCATACAGCAAAAAACTGTGGAATTTTTATGACCTTTGTCACTTGGAACTATAATTATTTTGTTTTATAATAAATATTTACCTTAGGCTCATTTTGGATCGCAGCCTAATGTTGGCGTTTAATAAGTCAGTCAATCTGAAATCAGACTTTGGAGAAGGTGTAATCTGTGCTTGAACTATTGTAAAGAAAGCAAAAAAAGTGTTAAAAAACCCTTCCAAACCTGACAAGCATGTTTGCGTTGCTCAAGTATTGAAATACATTACCATTTCCTGCCAGTTTTGTGATAGAAGAGTAATAGAAGCTGGTCTCTGTCGGGAACCCCGTGCAGGTGGGAACGATACGGCGGATCTCTGAGGACAGCAAAGCCTTGGTCCACTGCCTTCCTACACCACTGTGAAGGCTACTGATTATTCTCCTTATAGAAGGGATTTTTTCATCAGGTCCATACCATGCCTGCAATTACAGAGTTCAACTTGTCTAATAAGAAGAACTTGAATATAATGATCCGTGTCATTAGCTATGCCTCGGGGGAAAGTCTGCCAGCAACGATTACAGCTAATCCTGATCAAAGCTTGACCTTATTTGCCTTGATTAATACTAAAGACAAAAAATCCTCTTGAATTAAAAAGTTAAAAAAGGAAGAGAATGTGTGAAAGAAACAGTATTGTAAAGCTTTTGATGCTTTGGCGGTGGTGTTTCTGAAATGATACCTGCAATGCATTGTGGATGGCATTTTTATCAAGTCCTCCAAAGAACAACTCTTGGCCAAACATCTTCAAGTAGCCCGATGCAAAAGGTTTATCACTGGAGAATGCCTTCCAGTCAGAGAGCTGCACAAGAAGAGGAAGAAAGTCTGGTTCTTCATAACATTTGGGGAAGCATTACTTTAGAGAATTTCCTTTCCTCAAAAATATACCTTTTTCAGGATTTCCCTGAGGTCGTAGCCAGTTTCCCAGTCTTTGTCAGGAGAGTAACCTTTAGCAAACATCTCTTGCAGTCCTTCAACAGTTATTCCCACCTGTGGGAAGAAGTAAAGTGTAAATGCCAATTGTTTGGTGGTTGTAAGAAAGACTAAGAGGGCAAATTGCAGTTCAACCCAGTTACCTCCAAGGGATCAGCTACTCTTCCAAGGAAATGCATCCGCAGCTGGGTTGTTGCCATTGCTGGAATTAAGCTGCCTGCATTATTCAACACCAAATATTTAGCTGCCAGTCCACTCATAAGGAGCTCTGAAGAGAAATAGACAGTAAAACACAGCATAGTTAGTTTTTAAAGCCACATTGTGCAGACTGTATCAATCTAATTAATTGCATATTTCAACTGATGCAGCATGATATGAGAAAGGCCAGAAAACCCAGCTATACAATTGCAGTTATAAAACAGTCATAAACAGAATATTCTGCATTTTTGAACTATCAATGGGTAAAATTACAAGCCTCCTGCTCATTGCATGGTGTTTATGCTATTGCTTCTGCTATTTAATTTACATCTGGTCAGATTCTGAAACATCAGCTTATGAAATTTTTTTATGAGACATCATTTAAGGAAACTTGACAAAGGGGATCAGAAATGAAAGCAAATTTGACGTCCTTTGCTAATAGTTTAGGGAAAGTGATCCAGATGTCCTATAAGGACAGATGGCGAGGTGTAGATTTGTCTCTCAGATGACTCAGAGGCAATTTAATACATCTAATTCCGAATGCTGTAACTCCTTACATGGAATGCACTAATTGTTAAGTAATTGTTAACTATTGAGCGAACTTTGAGCAAACTTAATTTGTGTCTATTTATTTTCTTTAGATTTATCATCTGTAATGTTCTTAAATACAGATAATCAGTGCAGAGCACGGGCACGTATTCTTCCCAATCTTGGCACAGGTCTATAAGGTCCTGTAAAGGAATCCTGAAGCTTTCCTAAGTTTCCTTAGGTTTCAAGAGGCACAAGACTGACACAATATGTAGGCATCGTTGTCATGCTTCCTTTCTTAAAGCCCTCCTCTGTCTTCTCTTCCTACACTGGTTGGAGGACAGGAGTCTGTGTGTTAAATTTATGCTGTCCTCATGTTAATAATAGGCACCATACACTGATTAAATCTCAGCACCACTAGAAATCAGCTTTGAAGATCCAGTACAGACAGGGTAGTTGCAATACCTATACAGAAATTATTGATGAACTGTAGGAAATACATTTTCAAACATTGTGAGAGGGATTGAGTCTTTGACCTCTTTTCAGAAAAAGAGTGCCTAATTTCTCATAAATTATTTAGCCAAAAGTTAAAGAAAATTATTTCTTGGTTCACAAATGTGGGGCTTTATGAATACTCATGCCCATATTACGTCTCGAGTGCTGCTCTATGTTTCAGATAACATTTCACATATGAGTCAACTCTTTCTCATTCTCTTCTGAATCCATGCATGTAGACAGGGATCTGGATGGTCTCTACTCTCATTTACTCCTCGTGCCAAGTTGTTTCATATCAGATGTCTGAAACTAATTTTGATTTCTAATTTCTTAGGACAGAGTCCAACTTTTCATGTATTTGAGAAAAAGTCTGTTGGAAGAGCAATTCACTTAGTTTACTAAATCTGTATAAACTGGCATTTTACTACATCACCTTCACCGTTTTCCTGTGCTACCCTAAGTGCTAGGCACTATCTGCTTACAATATACATGGTTCAGTAACAGCTCCCACAAGTAAAGTGTGGGTATGAATGCCACCCCATTGATGGCATAGGAATCAGTGGAGAACCTTCAGCAGATAGCAAGGAGAGATGACAGAAGCTCAAATTTTAATGCTGATTCTACAGAAAATAAAAACCAATGAGATGCCACACTGGGACATTACTAATAAACTACCTTGAGACTTAGCAATGTGAAACCTAATTCTTCCCTGAATGAGCTTAGCCAGAAAAATCCTAGCTTTTTGTGGACTGGACACTAGAATGAGTCTTAGTCCTTTTGGTGAATTTGTTAAGGCTATTTTTTTGTGTTCTAATCCATGAAAACTCTTAGTTAAAAAACCCATGGCAGTTACAGATACTTAATAAGAAGTGTTGCTCATAAATGATTAAATAATTATACAGAATTCATTGACTTGAAGAAGGCAGCGATATTTTTCTATACCTCAGGCATTGCATAACACTAATGCCCTAAGAAAATATTTACCAATGAAAAAATCCTATTGACATAGTCAGATGATGCACTGTAGCCACTTCACTGTGACAGCGTGTTGGAACTCGCATCTATCTGACTCAATGTCTTGCCCCAAGGATGAGGGAAAGAAAAATCAGTGATCAAAGAAAGCAGCCTTGGCACCTATGGACATTAGTACAGTTACTTAATTACGTGAGTCGGTACATATTGAGAGTCAGTCCTCACACTGAACAGATCTTGGGTCATCTCTTCCATACCAGTAGCAGTACATAGAGCATGAAGCACTATTTGTGGTGACCATGTGTGACAGATTCCAGATTAGAGGTAGATTCAGCTGACATTATTGCCTGTCATTAAAAATTCAGCATCTAGCACCACAAAGATCTGTGAGGCTGAGGGCACATTTTTGTTTTTAGCAAGGAAATAGGTACTGCATTACAGCCGTCACTATGGTAACTCCTCCAGAATGGACTCACTGAAACACAGTTCACCTGTGGCTAGTGGTGACAAATCAAATCAGAAAGCTGGAGGATGGATCCTTCTCCCACACTAGTGTAACAGAGGATTGACTTCATGTAGCTAATTGAGTTATCCAAGTCTAAGATTAGCAGATGCCAGAGAAGGATCTTGTTCCTTAGTCTTCAAGGTGAGAGGCTTAAATTTTATATATGCATAGTGACTAAATTTCTCACACTGGTCTTCACCAAAAAGTCACAACAATTCTCTGAGGTGCTGCATTTCCAGGCTACAGCCAGAACAAAATAATTCATTTCATATAGCCCTCTGCAAGTTGCCCTCATGCACACTGCACCCCTCTTTCTCACTGTAGGAAACTCAGATAGCTTCATTTAAAAAGTGAAAATGAGTGCATAAAACTAAAAACACATATCTGCATATTACTGGAAAATGTGTCTCTCCCTCAATGCATTTTAAGTGGTACAAAAGTTCACACAGTGCATATTAGTAACTATTTCTTTGGGTATTTTTGTCTCCACCTCTGAGGCAGCAAGCATGTGTATCGTGTATCACTGTGGTTGTTGTGGTATGTATTATATTTATTTTTCATTATAGAGCAGATTAAATGGTCGTGTAAAATCTTGAAACGGGGCCAGGGCAACAATAAGATCTACAAAAGTCTTTCAGACCACTCCTCTCCTCCAAAAAGAAGGCAAAAATACACTTAACACTGTGGAGTTCAGATATTTCAGTCTCTTTTTCTATTGATTACTTTGAAAATAATCTTTACATGTACCAGTGAGTAACAAAGGTGCTAAAATCATCCAAGTCCTCCTAGATAAACAGCATGTGTAAGGGGACTGTGTTTGCAGATAAAATCTCCCTAGTCTGCCAGCTCCATATGCCAAATCACTGAGGCTGTCGTGGTCATTTACATAGTGGAGTTGCTTAAAAAATCTCTACTGAGAAAGATAACACACATGGAAAATGGAAATGGCTACAATTTGGCCCAACAAGAGCTGCCTTCTAATCTGATGTCCCCTGCTCTTACTACAATTTTAAGTGTGACTCCTACTGATGTAACTGATCGGCTTCCAGATCCCATCTGTGGATCTGCTCTTCCAGTAAAGAATCTTGGGAGGAAGGTGCAAGAAAAAAATCTTTAAACAATAAGCCTGATTTAGCTGCTCAGGGGTGCAATCAATTGCATCATCTGACTGTTTGCAGATTTGGCTGTTTCGCTGGGTGCTACTGTTGGGGTGGAGAGTATTTAGCAACACATTTGAATTCAGCAAGAGTTGTAGGTGTTCAGCACCAACAGAAATTAATCCACTTCAGCAGTAATTTAGGTCCCTTCTGTTTGTTTGGTGCTGAACAATGGTATGAAATTGTTAAGCACCACTGAGACTATGGCATTTGATACAGGAACTTGTGCCTCACTGGCTAATGAAAACAGAGGATTAGAGCCCCACAAGCCCTCTGGTAATTTCATGCTGGCAGTGCACAAAGAGAAAACACACAGGGACCTACCACTCTCCAAATGGAGAGCCTGATATTTTTTATATATAGATTTTTTTCACCGAATATAGGAGAATATGGAGGAACAACATGCAGCTAACCAGCTGGCTAGGAGAACTGAGTTCTCATACTGTGCAAATTTTTCCACACATTGAACTGTATGTATATATTTCTCTATAAATTCTTCTGAATCTTACCTTTAAACACACTGAAGCGGAACACCTTGCTGAACTGATACCCAGATCTGTCAAATTTGGGACTTAATACTCTGATAGCCATTCTGCAGGCAGAAGCCCTGAAAAAAGTCAGTGAGCGCATTAACACCTTAATTAGTTTGCAACAAGGTTTTTATCTAGGGAAGGGATCTGGATTTTTCTTACATCGCTTGAAGATCTGGAGCTGTGCTTCTACCCAGAGCCCTCAGGTGAGAGTAGATGAAGCTTGCCACTTGCATGCTGGGTTCTTTTAGCACAGCATCAGCTAACGTCATCAGGATTGAAAGACCTGGCTTGGTTTCAAGCAAAACCACTGCAGCTACCATTCGGACCCGAGGATGAATTTTCTGATTCAGGAAAATCTCAAGGGTAAGAGACTGGACCTGAAAATAATGGATACATTCGCATTTGCAGCATGTTTGAACATTTTGCTAATAAACATTCATCACCTGTGAAAGAGCTCTTCGTCACTAGGGCAGAAAAGATTTGTATTATTTAATTATTATGGCAACAGTGCTCCTGTTTTCATAGTCCGGCCTGGAAGGAGCGTTGTGATAATGTTCTCTGGCTTCCTACATGATCAAAGCCAAGGAACTGCATTGGATAACTTCTACATCAAACATAGTATCCCTTTTTTGAGCTATAGCAAAACATATCTACACAATAACCACTCTAGGTAAAAGAGATTTCATGGATTTATCAGATACCTGAGAAGTGGTTTCAGTGATCACTTATCCCTACCCAGAAAGGTATGTTTTATTTCTAAACATTTGATCTCCTGGAGCCCTTGCTGCTAGGATAAACAAAAGCTTAATAGCAGAAATCTCTGTGTCATGTAGGCAGTTTTAAACTGAATGTTTATGCAACAAATGTAATTTCCACAGCACGATTTGTGACCAATATATTAGTCTCGGGCAATATCCATTCTTGTACTGGTACCTTTCCGGTTTCCATGAGCTACACTGAAGGCTTTGACCCCAGCTGGATGTGGATGGTGTAACACCATTCTGGTGTTACAGTCCTGCACTGGGACAGCCTCTGTCCACGCTCTCTAAGGAGAAGTCTGCTCCAGAAAACTTCAACAAGCTTTGGAAATACCCTTACTGGCTTTGTTAGTTTGTGTGTATCAGTTATAAAATACCAAGATAAAAGTGGTGTCAATGATGCAGCAGCCACTTTCTAAATGTAAATACCTTTGCAAAATTAAACACTGGAACACAGATCATGTATTAAGTCTGTTTAATGCAAATAATAGTGTGTAGCTAGCTGCAAACCAGGCACTAAACTGTTTTTTTGAGCAGTGAAAAGTCTGGCCACAGTCATATTGCTCCAGATCAATTGTCTCCAAAGAAAATGTCCAGAAAATGGATGGCCTGGATCACTTGTGGAAAGCTGGGCCAAAGGGCAAACAGACACACAACATTGTTGTCAACAACAAACTGGCTTTTTCTTCCCCAGCAAATACCTTAACTCCTACCCGTGCTGTTCTCTCCTCCTCCTCTGCTTTTCCCCACGTAGCTCCTGCACTCTAGTAAATTGTTTCTTTATTCCTTCACTTAAAAGCACACCCTGGCACACCATTGTCTGTGGATCAATATGTGCACTCAAACTGGGAGTCATATGCAAAAAATGAGTATAATGGAAAAACTGATACAGGTTGGCAGGGGAGTAGTTAATGAAAGCTTTTATTTTACATTTTATGTTAAGAATAATCTTATATAAAACAAAAAAAAAATCAGTATCAGGAAAAAATCTTGAAATGACAGGGTTTTCTTTTAGAAGCAGATTGCTTTAAGGTGAAAATGCTTGTGAAGTGATGGCTGTAATGGGTGTGAGTATGCCTGTGTAACCATTGTACGTGATATCTAATCATTATCTTGTTCAGGGACAAAAGTTACATTTATTAAATGTTCTATTTATGACTTAAACCCACACGATGTCTGTAAATGTGTAATTAGGATGCAAATCTCTAGTATCTCTTTACAATAAGATCTGGTCTTGAACTATGATCAAATGTAACACTCAGTATTAAATGCCAATTCCCTGAAAACCTTGTTTTGTGGTTCTCTAACACACCAAAGTTGAAGTAGCACTAAACACATCTTGGTCAATAATTTAGCTTTCTGTCTAATGTCCTTGGAATACAAATGTTTGCGGTGGAAATACTGATTTGCCTTCAACAACAAGGTAATGAATGTATCCTTTTAATGGAATTTTTGTTGCAGTCTGCAATACTAGAGGTTAATGTCAAAAGGAATAAGACATGCTAACTGAGGAATGGTTAAGTATTTAAAAAAAACCCCAGCATTACAGCTATATTTGAACAAAAGGTGTACTTTCCCCTCATCACCCATCATTGATTAGCAGCCTTGTATTGGGTTATCATAAGTGCAAAGGAGGCAAGCTTTGTTTCCTTACCATTTTGGGGTCTTTCATGCCTATGTTTTTCAGGGCCATCACAGCAGTCGCGTGGACTTTGAGCGGTAGATCTGAGGCACTGGCTGCATATCCTGGCAAAAACTTCTTGATGTGCTTGATGCTGGCTGGATGTCCTACATTCCCAACAGCTTTTAAAGCCAGGAATATTTCTTCTGTGTTAGACTTACTCAATGCCTCTCCTGCAAAGCCATGAAGTAGCTAAGAAAAGAAAACAAATCTTCTGTTGAGATCAATTCTAGCCGTTATCTACATTCCATCCCCCCAGCCTATTCTGGGGTTTGACTTTGATAATTTCAGTTTGTTCAATTCACTTATTTTAAATATTTTAAAATCTTTTTGTCCTCATGAATAGGACATTTTATTCATAGAACAAGCGCAGCCAAGAAAGCTGCTTCATCACTGCGTCTTAAAGTTATCAAGAAAGATTTTTAAAGGAAAAAGCAAAGACTAGGAGCTAGTTTCCATTGTCCTTCAGGGTGAGTTGGGAACCCTGCAATAAAGCTTTTTTAATATCTCTGTCTAATGGTTGAAGAAAGATCCAAAAATGCAGATTCAGTGGAATTCTTCAGACCTTCATATAAGATTCCTGAAGCTACAGCTAGTTGTGGTGCCCTTAACTTCAGCTGTGACAGCCACTTTTTATTGTGGATTAGTAGCTGGCAATGTGATCATCAGGCCATTTTACAGCCTTCATTGTAAGCAATTGGACCACACTTACATTTATGTGGCAAGATTAGAAATACTTGGCTGAAGGCTGAATACGAGGAAAGAACTAAATCCGAATAGAAAACTGTTTTCAGTGCTAAAAATGACTCTTAAAAAAACCCCTGAGATGTTAGAGAATATCTTCAATTCGCTTCCCACGCTTTAAAATATCACATTTGAGATCCAGTGATGGTGCAGAAAAAGTCCATTTGATATTACTACTCAGATGAACGAACTTTTAAAATCCATTGAGTAAGCTTGTACTATCATTTGCTGTGGGAAAGAATTTCCATTTCTTGGCACTGGGCTTAGATTTAGTTTGCTCAAGGGCATTGATGGCAGTTGTAACACAAAAGGTGCAGGTAGGAATGTCAGCCATGCCTGGGTACTACAGGAAAAAAATCATGCCAGGCACACAATGGGTTTTGAACACCCTCTTCTACTGGGGGTAGTGGACTGACCAATGTAAACAACTGAAAATGGCTCTTTCTCTCTCCCTCTCTATCACTGGCTGGGTGGACAACCTCTGTAAACCCTTACATGCATCTCTAGAATGGGGAAATGCTATTACTGCCTATTAAAATTGTTTTCAGGCCCACTGATTAAAGAAAAACAAGGAGGGCATGTGGATGCCTCGGCTCTGCTTCTGGCTGAGAAATGGCTGGGCTACATGACTTTGGGCAAAAACCTGAGCTGTAGTGTCACTCAGTTTATTTATAAGTATACATAAGTACCTATATTTAAAGTGTTTCAGAGCAGTGCTGTGGGGCTTCATTAAAAATTGGCAATAAAGCACTCAGAGACACTCAGATAGAAAGCATTATGAATTATATGCTTCTTCCTCTCACCTTCTCTCGTGTTAATCTAAAGATAAAAATGCTGTACTTAACCAACTGGGGTTCTTTTCTGCAAAAGAAACACTATAGCGAAGCGAAATACAGGTTTCTGAATAATGAAGAAGGAACTCAGCATTTAATTTTTCTTTAAGACGATAAATAGCAACGTGGTTACCTGGAGACATTCAGAGCAGGAGTCTGATGAAGAGCACTGTTTGTGGCACAGTGACGCGTAGCTGAGATGGCAAACTTTTCCAAGTACAGTACTTGAGCGTGGGCAATGTTTTTTCATGATGAGCTGAGGAGAGAGGAGCTGTTAGTTACCACCATTAATGAAGAGAGAGGATATTAAAAAATGTGTTTCTGCCAAGTGCAAGGCAAACCCAGGATTTTGATATTTTCGTATCAATGGATTTATAGTTAATCAGTGTGTATTACTATATTGGAAAATGCAATTGTGAAGTAATTCCAAGTAACATCTGGAAGGCAGATCTGTTGCTTTCATAGTGTTTCAGATTTAAATTCGGCATAGACTGTAATCCAAAGGGAGAAAATTTCCCAGTTATGGAATGGAAAACCACACGTTATTCAAGAAGCTTTCATCATAGTTTCATAATTGCCTTAGCTATGGGTACAAAAAAATTGAGATACATTGTGAATGGACCTCAGGACTTTGGGCAGACAAGAATATTTTGTATAAATGTAGGAGCTGACAGGAGACACCAGCCCACTGCTTCCTGGAGTGGGAAGCAGAGCATTACCGCACCTTAACAGCCACGGCTGTCATGGTTTTCACAGAAGGCAAAACTTCAGCCTGAGATGTGACAGGCTGAGAGAATTGGGCTTGTTCAGCCTGGAGAAGAGAAGGCTCTGGGGAGATCTTAAAGCAGCCTTCCAGTACAAGAAAGAGGAATAGCAGGGATAGGGAAGGGGGAACAGATTTAAGCCGAAAAAGGGGAGATTTAGATTAGATATTTGGAAGAAATGCTTTCCTGCGAGGGTGGGGAGGCCCTGGCCCAGGTTGCCCAAGAGAAGTGGTGGCTGCCCCACCCCTGGGAGAGTTCAAGGCCAGGTTTATGAGGCTTTGAGCAACCTGACCCAGTGGGAAGTGTCCCTGACCAGGGAAGGGGGTTGGAATTGGATAATCTTTAAGATCCCTTTCTAACCAAAACCATTCTATGATTCTATGAGATATGTGTTCTCTACCCATAGTAGGCAAAGATAAGTTCATGCATCTGAGGCCTGTTACAGACTCCGCAGAAGAGGAAAAAAAGTGCAAGAATCATTAGACTTTCCCCTACATAGGGTCAATACTGGCACAATCCTCTGATCCAGTTTATATCCATCCTCCTAGATCAATCAGGACGAGTACAGGATGTAACAAATACATACTTCTCACTCCCTAGTTTTCATAGATACTCATTTACGGATCGAAGCTGATGTAACTGTAAGCACATTTGGGCGAAGGTAGAGGAGGAACCACTGTTTGCAGCAATAACCTCTGTCACTGAGGTGTATTTCACTCCCTCTTTCTTGTTTCGTTACAGATTTGCTTTTGCCATTTTGATTTGTATTCTCCTCCCCTTAAGTCAGTCAGGAAATGAACTACATTCAACCTCACTACTATATAACCTTTGTATTTTCAAAACCTTTGCAATTTTTCCCCAAGGAATAAATACAGCAGATGCTAATATCTGTGGAGAGTCATTTGAGAGCGTTTAGGGAATCCTACCGTCGCTTCCTCCATCACCTCCCGAGTTGGTGTGCTTGAGTGCAGAGCCACAAGCACCGTCTGAGCTGCTTCCCAGTTGGTGAGCTCTTGCTTTTCCATTTTCTGCCTCAGGAACCTGAGTGCACGGTGATTGGCAACTGCAGGAATTATATCCAAAATGTAGCGCCTGTAATGGGAAAGGCAAGGACCATCTTCCAGACGTGCATTTGAGTATTAGGCATTCCAGATTCTGTCTCCAACAGAGTTTACCAGCAGAAGAATTACCACTTTTATTGCTTGTACCTGTACACTGGCCGACTGGAGAACTGCTTCCACACTGACTCGTAATTCTCCTCATTTGCTGCACGGAAGAGGTGCAGAAGCTTGAGGGCTTTTGCTGGTGCATCACTGGGAAGCTGTTCAGACGTGGACTCTACTAGGTCTTGCAGGCTTTCCTCTATCTGCAGGAAGATTAAATTGCATGAAGCTCACACACACTGTTTTTCACACTCATGGATTGCAGCCCCAACAAAGAGTCTATCCAGGAGCTCAACTTTACCTGGCTTTCCACATTTTTTATTCTGAATAAGTGGACAGGAAGCTGAAGCAATTCACTGCCAAACTGGTACTGAAGTGACCCACGATTCTGGAATTCTTTCGGTGGGACCTCTGCCATGTGCTTTTGCACATCAGTCAAAGCAAGCTTCTGTCTGGAATGGAGGAACCCAGGGAGATAACATCACAAAATGCAGAGTATAAACCTTCAAAGACAACAGTGTTTCTGTCTCCTTGCATTGCAATGTAACCACAATTGCTTAAAAAGGGTTTAATTATTGAGTGGCAAATGTACTTACAAATAGTTACATTGATGCTCAAAATAGTATTCTGAGAAGGTGTGTGCACTTACACAGCAGGACTCAGATCAGAGCCAGCCTTTGCCTTCCTTTGCAGATAACATGGCTTGAGAACTTAAGGAAGAAGTGGGAGGTGAGAACACATGGCCTGAAGAAGGTCACAGGAACTCTATGTTGTGTCTCAAGGAGTAAATTGAAGATTAGAGAAAAATAACTGATGGTGACAGGTTTTTAGAAATTATCACTTAATTTAAATGCTTAAAGAAGTTCATAAAAGGTTCCATTTCACCTGGCAAGATGAGTGTCCTGGGGACTGCAGAAGAGAAAGTATTATCATGAAGTTTCAAACTGGATTTCCCAAACGAAAGGGGCCAGATAAATTCAAGATAAGTACTCAAGTATTTTGACACTTTTCAAGGAATACCAAACCTTTATCATTTGTTATTAAGAATAATTCCAATGAGAGACTGTCTTTGTAAATATTTTATATCCTTGCTACATTTTAAGCTAGAAGGATGCATCCTATCCCACCAATTATATTTTAAATAGGCCATTTAGGATACTATAAAGTTAGGCATTTGCACTGACCAACTGAAGATATTCCAAAAGCAATATAGTTCTACTAAACAATATCTCATAATCTCTGTAGAAAATTGGTGTGTTTATTCTGGAATTTCTCTGATGATCTTCTATATCATTTCTAGCCACTCCTTCCATATGGAGTGCAGGGAATTGCTGCAGAAAATAACATATAACTGCTTTGCAGATAAGCCACTGGAATTTGAATAGAAATCGCTACAGAATCAGCAGAGATTTTTTTCTCTCTTGAATTCTATATTCAATATTTTTGAAAGGGCATTTGGGTCAGAAAGTACAATGTCAGGTACACTTGGACAGATTTAACTCCCCCTTCCAGAACATGATGAATCTATTATGTCTTCATCTTCATAATTTTGGGAAGAGATATATCTGCCTAGAATAGATGGGAAAATGTTATACTCCAAAGAGAAGAGAAAATGAATACTAAAGATAGGATTAAAGGGTGAAACAACAGTAAAACCCCTCTTGGTTTTGAAAGGTGCTGCAAGAAGCTTATGCTGAACAGGTCTTAAACCTCAGCTCCAAATATTTTAAGCCCTTGATCTTTCCTTCTTTTTTTTCTTTTTCTTTGTTTTCAACAGGAAGTTCATTGTAGAAATTATATCTGAAGGCTTGGGTGACATATCCACATCTTCCCAGCTATCTTCTATTTGGCAATGCAAAGATCTAGACAAAATGGGGAAAATTAAAGGTACTACACTTTCTGGGGGCTCAGTACCTCAGGGAGAACAGCAAGAAAGACAGTTCTCTGCAGGCTTGCAGAAGGAGAGTTTAAATCAGCAAAGGTCCCTTGGCTCCAGAGTGATGCTTGCACACAACAACCTATAATTTGATCAAAGCCCTACAGTATCTCCACCTTGATTGCATGAGACAGTAAAGCCACTTTCAATTTTACTGGGTTTTTTTTTTTTTGTTAACCAAACTGAATATGTTAATCATATTAATGAAGTTAATCAGCTATTTATTGACATGAAGATTCTGTTGTTGCAGTTTCTAGAATTGTGTATTGCAGCAATAGATTCTTACAGAAGCTAATGGAGCAATGCAAGGATACAGAAGCTGGAGTGAGATTGAGGTGTATCTTCTGTACTGTGACCTTTATACAAAAATCTTCCCCTCTCAGTAGGGCACCCCTGTCTACAGAGGCCATCACTAAAGCAGATAATTGAAAATTGCTTTCAATGATGATTTTGAAGTAGATGAAATTTTCAAGCACTGAAAGTTTGAAGGCTTGAGCTAGAAATGAGCAGTGGTTTGATTTCTTAGACAATCATATTCTCATTTTGCCCCATAATTTCTTAAGAAATATGCAAAACCTGCTGTGGAAAAAGTAAGTATATTTTATATGCTTTGTGCCCAATCTTTTTGCAATAAAACCCAATTTCCTAGCAAGAAACTGTTTTGATGGGAGATTTGCAAGAAGCCCACTATACTTAGGAAGTATATTGTAATCCAAAGTCCTATCTAGGTTTCTTGTGAACTAGTCTCCAGGGTCTCTTACTGCATTATTATTTTCAAGGGAACTCTCTTTCAGTGAGTAACTGTCTCTCAAAGTATTTTACTGCAAATATATTAGTTCACAATTTTTCAGATGGAATTACATTTGTTTTGGCTTTTATGACATAAATCAAATATCCCTGAGAAATAAACCAGTCAAACCCTGCCAAGTTTAGCTAACAAAATTTGGATAGTGATGTGCATGTTTCGGACTTACAACTAACAGAGAAGGTTGTTTTTATGAACTGTTTGTGATTTTATGTAATTAAATACTGGCAAACCATAGGCTGTGGAAGTAAAGGACTTATTTCAGTTAGGGAGTTTGTCCAGATTACCAAGATGCTGATTTAGTAGTTGAATTAAAGGGATATGTATAGTACCTTGCTTCTACTATAGCATTTCCTCCTGTTATCTCGTTGAAAGGTGCAAACTGGTGGATTTCCTCAACATCAGCTCGTGTAATTACAGCTTCATTCCGTGTATATTTAATTTTGTAATTGTAAGTAGCAGTTGCTCGGGAATTCTTGTTTCTCTTTAGAATATAAAAAAAAAAAGCAAGAAAAGGAAGAAAACAGTCATTCAACTTTTAAATACTTTGACTAGAAGTCATTACACCACCCGCTTCAACCTACTTATTTTCCATGGCTGTTTTCTTCCTTGACCACATGATCTCTTTACGGGAATTCTGAGCGCACGCTTCCATGGGAGAGGTCAGGCATGCTGCCTGGCTCCTCTGCTTTCACTGCTAAGGAGTGCTAGAAGGTTTTTCCCTTTCCAAAATATATGTAATTGGTTATTTTTCCTTGAGAAGGAGATACATTTTTGAGAAGAACAGCAGTGTAAGCCACACGATTTCTTATTTCAAAGACAAGATTACAATAAGATGCAGCAGTGCCTATCTTGAATTGCAGTAACTGGACATTGTGACTGAGGTTTACTCAGCAGAGTAGGTGAATTAACACATGCTGATAATTAATTGTCTCCAAGCCAGCTAGTTTAAGCTAATTGAAGTGTGTCTGCAGTATATGACAGTCTGCAGTACAGATCTCTGCTGCTCTGTGGATCTGATTTTCAGACAGAAAGAAAATGTTGATAGCTAGATACAAAAGATCTGACTCCTCTCTCATTTTATGTGTAACAAAGCAAGAGATAACATGGATGCCAAATGAATCCCTGTATAAAAATATAAAATGGCTGTGCTTAATATCACTCTAACTTACCTGCTGGCAGGACTGGCATGGATAAGTGTATGCTGAACCTGTGACCATTTGAACTTTCTCTTCACAACTGTTCAGGTCCTTGGATTTAGTCACATAGACTACGTTTGCTCTCTTGTTTTCCTGGATTGCATATGTTGTGTTGCAAATACCTCCGATCCCAACCTGGCAACAGTGAGAAAACAACCAGAGAAATTCAACCCTATGCAATGCTTCATCAGTTACCCACATGTGCTCTCCTAATTAACTCAGTATTTCAAAATTCCTGATAACAATTAATGCTTCTTTTATTTATGATACCCTCCAGAGGCAAAATTGGGATCATCATTACTTTCATCTGTTTTTTTACATGCACAGGTTTCCAGTGAGCCAAATCAGAGTTGCACTGAGGGAATTAAAATTCTCAAGAGCTTCACTGAGAAAAGATTTGGAGCCTCAGAAAAGGTGAGTAAGGATTTCCAGCTAGAGCTATCGATTATGAAATATGATTTAAGGAATATTCATAAAATGTGCCAAAATAATTTGATCAGTCAGAATAAAATCTCAACAGCAAAGTATTTTAAGGTTGGAGATGACATTCTGCCTTTAAAATGTGCTTTTATAGACAGCTTATAAATGCCTATGGAATAGGCCTTGCAATATCAGATGATCTGTCACAATTCGAACAGCGATAATTAAAAAGAATTTCAGGACAGCAGAGTTTTGATTGTGGGTTTTCTTGAGTTTGCAATTTTAGCTCAGCTCTTCAATAATATATCAAGCATATATATTTATAAGAGCTCTTAAATCTCCTCAGTCAATGAGGAGATTTTTGGAGAGGAAAGTATTTGATTGCATTTTAGGAGGAAGGGTTATTTTCACGATTTTTTTTATTGTTATTGATAGCATAACCACTCCAGAGTGCAGCTCTGGGCTATGTCAGAACAGTGAAATGGTGATGTGGTGGTTGGGAGGTGAGACATATCCACTTCATCTTTAGCTTTACAGTGTTCATGAGGACACTGTGACGTCAGTAAAGGCTAGAAATAAGCATTGCCCAAGCTTTCTGAAAGACTTGTACTCTACAAATACAGGTGTGGGGCCCCTCTACTGACTGTAGGGTGTGGTAAGGATATCTAGACTTTAAATGGGAATGTTCAGCCCATCAGGCTCAGTTTGATGAAGCAGCCTCCTCTCTAGCTGGGCTTTCTCGCTGTGTGCAGCCCACGGCTGGCTCAGACACCCTCACCCTGCAGGATATGGTGCAGACTTTCCCAGGTTAGTCCTTTAAACCTCCCTGAAGCTGAGATTTTGGGACTAATAAGTCTTATCTTCCTTTATGGAGTGACTTGGGATTGTCAAGCAAGGGTGCCAATGTTCGTTAATCTGTTGCTGTCTGAGAAAAACAAAACTTGGACTTAATTTTAGGAAGTGAAGTCAAATATATTGCTCAGCAGTTAGAGTAGGACACACTGCTAACTAGATTAAAAATAATGAAGATATAAAGGTAGATAAGAAAACATTGCTGCAAAATTTGTGACATTACCACCCTGATTTTTATGTGCAACCGGCAGTGTGAAAATATTAAATCATGTAGTTTCTTTCCTAGAAACAACTCTGCATACATAAAAATACATTTTTTAAGAAATTAAAGTTACTCTGGTCTACGTTTTCAATAAAAATAACATGAAAATATAATAATTTCAAGGTTTTTGCTGATGTCTGAATTGAATGTAGTCTAATCAATGTAAATATGGTTTCGCAAAAACTAAACACATTGCAATTTCTGTGGTGAATAGTAATATCAGATGATTTACTCGACTAAGATATTAAAACCTGAAAAACAGTGGAAATTCCAATAGAACATCAACTGCAACTGTCAAAGCTATTACAGTAATGTCACAGCATATACACTGTTTTCCTCCAAAAGAGTAGCTGGAAGAGATTAAAATATATATGATTGGTAGAAAAGTCAAATTACTGTTATTTTAGCTCTAAGATTGTGCTGTATGTTTAAGCTTGTTTTAATACAGTATTCAAATTTCATGTAGGTTTCAGCTTTCACAGGAGTTTACTTTGTCTAGAATCACAAGCCAGATTTTCTAAGGGTCTAATATTGCAAATACATTTTCAGAAATACTTTGATCAGCCAGATTAAAAATCTGCTATTCTCTTGTCCTATTTAGCTAGAGCTCTTTCAAATATTGCCCCATAAGAACAACTGAATCATGATTTTTAGGTGTTTTCTGTTAGTGAAATTTATGTCAGGGAAAAATTCAAAAAAACATGGTAGAAGAATCTGAAGAGAAGGGGATTTTTTTATCGACAAAGAAACCATAATGGCCAAACCAAAAATCTCACCTCCTGTAAGCTGTATGAATGCTGCATCTTCTTTAAGCTGAGCTCCAGCACATTCAGAATCCCTCTGTAGATGTTCAGACCATCATCCGAGACAGAATCAGGAGCCATAAGGTTTCCAACATGGCCATTGCTATACTCGAACTTGATGGGATTACTGAGTTGCCCCGTTAGTAACTGGGTCAGTTTGAGCGATCGAGAGAATGAGCTTGTGGGCCAGACACCATTGTACTCTGCTGCTTCGATGGAGTGTATCTAGAACAAAGGGGGAGTATAATTACTCTTTATGTTTTTCAGTTAATTTTCAATTCACATAAAGATCTAGAGCTTTACTCACAAGAAAAACATTCTTTTAAATAACACAAAGCCTCCTCAAAGGGAAAAATTAAATGTCATTTAACATAGCTAGTACTGATATACGTATTTCCATATATAAAAGAGTGATGCAAAGGACTGTGATATTTCCACAGAGACTGCACTCTGTTCTGTTTCATAGATAATTCATATTGCCAAAGGTTGACTTCTATGAAGAAATGAGTCAGAGAAGATCCACATGAAGCAGGTTGCTACCCAAAAGTAGCATGAAAGATCTGCAGGAAATTGCAGGAGGAAGTTAATGTCGTATAAAGCATCATTAACTCCTGTTGTGAACTCTGTCGTCTCTCTCACTGGGGTCACAGAGGACAGACAGCCGTCAGAAACTAATAACAGCGTGGCTGCTGGGCCAGCCAGATAGGCATAATTAGTTTGAGCAATGGAGAGTAGATTACAAAAATTGTCCTTCCCTACATGTTTTTCTGCAGAGCTGAAGTCTCCAGCACCGTCCCCCAATCCCACTCTGCACTTCACACTCCATCCTCAACCTGGGCACATCCAAGTGAGTACAAAGTTGTGCTAAGCTATGCATAACTTGCAAGATTTTTACCCCGTGGGAGCAGCGCATGTTTAGCTTAGTTTCTCAGAGGACCCTTCCCTTCTATGGATTTTGACAATTTAAAGAGACTTTTCTCTGACACCTCAGGCTGGCAATGCGATGCAAGACATGGATTAATTTCTCAAAAAGCCACACAAACTAAATCCATACAGCAAATCGCTGGAGACTGCACTTTCATATTTATTTTTGTTATTGTTGGTGGAGATCACTGCCAACCCCACTAACTGAAGCTTACAGAGGAGGCTGTTATGGAGCAAATCCCTCATGCTGCCTCTTGGACATGCTTCTGGCATATTGCATACGGGCAGGTTTGGGACTGCTCTGCAGGGTCAGGGCGAAGTAGTTTTCCCCAGCCCTCAGGGCCCAGCCAGGACTTATGCTGCCTGCAAGGTTTTGAACACAGCTGGCAATCCTTACATGTGGGTTTGTGATGAAAAAATTGTCTGCTGGAAACCGCTCAGGGACACAGCTTTTTGCTGGGGCTGAATGTGAACTAGTAGGCTACAGATGAAAGATTAATTCCCTGAACCATACCTCCAAACTGCCTAATTTAAATATAACAGCAGCAAAATAAACTTTTCCCAGAGTAGAATGGAATAAAGGCAACATTACCTTTCGCTTAGACCTTGCCCTAAAATCTTGTCATTTTTTTACTTTTTTGCTTATCTGAAATTCTTTCTGTATTTATATTTGAAAATAAAAACTTTCCCATCGCACTAAGGCAGGTGAAGCGCTTTTTTGGAAGGTTTTAGGGAATGGTTGTCAATTTTTGGTGAAGATTCACCCTGGCACACCAAGAGCTGTTTCAGCAGGAGTGGGGTAGGTTGTGTGGTGAAGACAAGACTGCATCTGCTTCCTTTCTGCCACAAAAGACTTCTACTCACCAGTTCAGATGTACAGCTCTTATTTTCCCTGTTTTTTTTTGCAAAAAAATCCAGCCATTTGCAAAGGTCATGGAAAAGCAATGTTTCCCATCCAGATCTATTATAGTTTGAACTTATAAAAATACCTGGTAACGGAAGGCTAATTCAGGCTGGAAGGCTACAGCATTAACAAGCATTTATCAGACAGTCACCCGTCTTTTTAATCTGCAGTTTTCAATTTGCTAAATAAAAGCTTTTAAAAAGAACATTTTTCTTCCACATGTACAGAAGACTAAGTGAAGTTTGTGTAAAGCAATTGAGGGGTGCATTTCAATACATTCATTAGAAGCACACATAGGCTTCTGAGAAAGGTAAAGTGATTTGCACATAATCAAAACTCCTAGTAATTACTCAGTATGCAGTAAAAATATACAACTGATGATGACAAAGGTTGTCATTTGGGACCCTGTAGAAGAAGAAGCCACCAGATGACATTAATTATGCTAAATATTGAATCACATCCAGCTACTGTCGCATGTTTTATTGCCTTTCATTTGCTGGTTACTAAATCAGTTGATTAAATAATCCTAGGTTGTACAGTTTGGAACAATTGGATTGATCCAGTAATAAATTATTGTGCACTTCAAATTACATTCCATTGTCTCCCTGACCACAAAGCAGAAGAAATCCTTCAAGCCCAAGGCTGGCTTGAGCTGAGAATTACCTGGCAAAGTGCAAATAGAATTTAGGGCACTACATAAAAAATAATAGTGTTAGTTACATTCTCCTTGGGTAAGCACAACATATGATGAAACTTAATTACTTACCAAAAGCTCAAAAAATAAATCAAGTATGAAGAGAATTTTATCTTTCAAAGGGAATACATTTTCTTACCCTAATAAGACAAAGTTTTTGCCCAATACCACTAATTTCCACTTTACTATTTATTCTTATTCCAGCTCTTGCAAGTCCTTTCTCTGGCAGTCCACTGAGAAGCACGCTTTCATAATCAAACATATAAACCTTGTTTTCACTGAAATCAGGTTCTGCAAAGAAATGGTTCACATAAAACATTAGAGGGACTGTACAGAACTTATTAAAGTACTTGCTTTAGAACGTATGAAACAAAAGAAGATGAATTTGTTCCTTTTTGTATTGTACCTGAACAAAATTAGTTGTTGTAAAATTATATTAAACATTGATACACTTTTCAGGTTCTATTTTGAATTTCACTTATTGTAATTATATTAGCTGATATGAAAACTACTTACGGTAATTAAGATGCTGGCTCCCTGAAAGAGAAAGAAAAAAAAAGAGCAATGAAATGACAAAGTAAAACCAACCCAACCACAAACCCAGAGTGTTAATGTATTTTGCTATCAAAGGCTATGTCTGATCTTGTATATATGGCATAACTCTTTCTAATTAACTTTACTTCTAGTTCAGCACACAGCCAAAAGCCTTTTTTCCCCCTAAAAACCAAAACAAATGGTAATCAAATAATTTTTCTATAAAATGTTACTGTTCATGTTTGTAAGTGAATTATATTTAGATTCTAAAACCTTTTTCTGAATCTGCTATTTTATATTTATCAAAGCAGACAAGTTACTCACCGACCAAGGTTAATACCAGGGCGAATATCAAGCCCCTCATCATGGAGACAAAGTAAAGGTGAACATGCTGGATTCTCTTATATAAAGACATGTGTTATCACATGTTTCTTTTGGCATTTTTGTTTGACAAATAAGCACATTTTAGAATGCTTGTTGATCAATCAAAAAATAAACATTTCTCAGGTCATGAATGCTGACCGCTTCAAATCACGTCATGATTTCAACTAACGTGCTTTCTGTGTGAAATAGAGATTTCATTTTCAAAATATCTTGCTTGTATTTTTTTTCCTCTACTCTGTAGTTATATAATAAAACAATAATTAAAATTTAAAATGAAATAAAAGTAGTTGTTCAGTCATAACTGAAATAGTTTAGCTTTTCTCCAATTATGCCTTCAGTCTCCTGGTGATCTGCTCTTGCTAAGGGTCACTGCTTTGGAGACACACCTTGCTCTGTCACATTGACACTACTTTTAGAGGAGAATTTGCGATTGATTTAATGGATTTAGGATTAAGACACCTCAGAGCTCATAGATATGCAATGAGAAACTATTTTTTCCATGATATCTACCACGGTTGTCTTTGCAAACATATCTTGTTACTCACACCTGTGAAGACAAAGGTTGTCAGTATGGCGTTCACATAAGCTTCTGGCTAGTGGTCAGATTTTATACTATGGAAACAGGAGGGAAATTAATTTCTTCATGAGATGGGTCAGATTTTATACTATGGAAACAGGAGGGAAATTAATTTCTTTATGAGATGAATCTAATGAAAACCAAGTTACATGTCCAGAAGGACCTCAGTGAATTGTCACGGGCTGCTGCCACTCTTGGGATTGAAAATATATCCAGAATTTCCCACTTGTAGTAATAACATTTAGACCAGTCCTTAGCAAAACTAAGTCAGGAGGGAGTTTGCTCCCTAACCTCAGTTATACGTATTTTTTGCAAGTGTTTAACATTTACTTTGAGTTTAAGCTTGTCTTTTGGACAAATGATAAATTAAATATCACGTAAAAACCCCACCTGTGCAAGAGGGTTACTGAAGGGGCAGGAAGGAGAGCTGAGGAATGTATATCTCATATTTCCTCTGGACTGTGAAAGGCATAACATGCTTGAAAGTAATGCACACAGGCAGGCAGCCAGATTCTGCCATTCAGGAGGAGAGGAAGGTCTTCTGGGCTGTTGCTGTTCATCAGGGAGGAGAAGGGTGAAACCCCAGCACAGATCCTGAGGCCTCCTCCATTGGGCCTGAGAATATATTTACTGCAGGTCCCATCAAACAGTTCCTTTACATGATTACTTCAATTACTTGGAATGAATTCACTTGACTGAGGAATAATGAAGGTTATTACTGTGGTGCCAGTGCACCTGAGCTGGAGTCCAGGATGAGGCCGCGTGACTCCTCTGCTCTGCTGCCGCTGCTCTCAGCGGTGCTGGCCAAACAAACAGGAATGGCAGAAGTCAAAAGAAGGCTGTCTACTAAACCATGTCCCAAAATGCCATGTCTACATGCTTTTTGAACACCTCCAGGGACAGAGGTTTCAACCACTTCCCTGGGCAGCCTGTTCCAATACTTGACCGCTCTTTCTGTAAAGAACTTTTTTCTAATATTGAATCTAAACCTTCCCTGACACTACTTGAGGCCATTTCCTCCCAACATATCACTTGTTACTTGGGAGAAGAGACCTACACCCAACTTGCTAAAACCTCCTTTCAGGGAGCTTTAGAGAGGGAGGTCTCCCTCAGCCTCCTGTTTTCCAGGCTAAACACCCCCAGTTCCCACAGCAGCTCCTCCTAACAATTGTTCTCCAGAACCTTCACCACCTTCTTTGCCCTAAGACATATGAACTGTTACAAGAGAATAGTAATTGTGGTTCAAATGACAAAAAATTAAGTGCACATGGATTTTCCCTGATGTTTTCTTCTAGAGTGCTAACTAATGTGTGAAATAGGACGAGATGCACCACATGTGCTGTCCCTGTGAAATCCAGTGGCACACCTTGGGTGGCACATATACACTGTCAAATGTGGTTAGAAATACCTTACAGACAATCACTTTTTTTTTTTTTTTTTGCAGCCAGATGGAAATAAATGCATAGCAGGAGTGTAATCTCCTGCTTTGACCACCCTACTTTTATGGCATTGCTCACCAGTGCTACAGCTTGACCTCCATGGTAATATTGTGCTGTCATGCTCAACCAGCCACACCTCCACAGGACAGGATGTATGCAAATACATACATATCACTACATAAGTGAGACTAATAATTTAAGCATTTCTATTATCAGCATTTTGAAATAATATCTGAGGAACAAACACACATTAAAAAGGAGCTATGCCAATTTTTTGAGTTTTATAAAAGGAGTTATAATTAAGGTGTAAACTGAATAGATTTGTGTTAATTGAGTAGTGAAAATACTGCATTACTTTTTTTTTTAATGGGGAACACTGAGGCTAAGCTTGCAATCAACATGTCTAGCTGATTGCTAGACAGTTAGCTAAAATAATTAAGACCGTGCAGGCTGCTGTATTCTCTTCATCTGCAGCATGTCCTCTCGTTTTTTAATAGCTGCTCTCTACCCAGGCTTGTTTTGTTGGGAGTAAGGAGAAAGTGATCTCAGAATTGTTGTACCCATTATTACTTTAAAGGGACAACCTAATAAATTCAGTAAGTGGAGAGGAGACACAGCTAGAGTTTGAGGGTCACAGTACTGGGCTCTAATCCTTTCTCTGAAGCAGACACGTCCTTCCAGCTAGCTTTGAGGGAATAAACAGGCAATCTATCACTTTAAGGAAATGGACAAAAGGAGAAAAGGTGAGAGCCACACTTTTTAAAGCCAATATGATTTTTTTAAGCATTCAACATGTCATGTCATTGACCAGGAAAATACATGAAAAATAAAATGCAATTAAACAGGCCTGCCAGAAACAACTTCCAAATGCCAAATTGGTTGCAGACGAAGGATATTTAATATAGGAAAGGGCTTTATACACAGCCTGTATCTTTGCCTTTTTTGCTTTATTTTTCCTTCACAAAAAAATGAAGAAAAGGAATACTTAAAAAGCGATGGGAAATATCTTCCTTTTTTTTTTAAAGAAGAAAATATACGGTCTTGAGAGTTACAGAGAGCATGATGGTTGTATAAGCATTGCAAGAAGATGAGGTAGACTGCTTTGAATTTACAGGGCACTTGCACCATAAATGAAACATGAATACAGCCTAATTAACCTGATTAGAGCTATTGCTTCTACACTGCAATTGTCTTTACATAACGCATTCTGCCGGAGTAACAGAGTCTTATTATCTGCTGTTGTACTGCTGCCGATAGCTCTGTGCTCTCCTTGTTCTGTATTCATATTGCTGAATTACGGTGCAGTGATGCCATTTTCATCCTGCTAATATATAGCCTAACGACAAAGTAGGGATTAGCAAAACAGCTCCCAAGCAACCATAGCTGGTTAAAGTAGATATAATCAGTTGGCTAAGCCTTCAGTTTTCCTCATTTCAAAAGACAAAGAAACCCTACTTAAAAAATTGCTTAAAAAAATTCACACCTATTTCATATTTAATATTCACTCCTTGATTTTTTTTTCTCAACATATTCAGCAATTGCTATTGTAGCATAGCCTCCAAGATGATGTTTGATATTCTCTCCAGAGACTCTGGACATTGTCTAATGAATAAGAATGTGTTCTGGGTTGGGTTAAATTGCCATATGCTGATTCTAGTACCTTCACAAAGGGATTTTGTTGCTTTAAAAGGTGCTTTTTGTTTTTGTTTTTTTTTTTTTTGTCTTCCATTCCCTTTTCTAGAAAGAAACCAATGGGGCCAATTCCCTGCTATCCCAATGTGTTGCTGGCACACCACCAACGGAGTTATAACGGTGGGAATTGGATACAATGTTTGCAAAATGAAAAAGATGGAAAGGCTATTTCTATTTTGTCTAGCTTTTGGAGTACACATGCTTTGAAAGGTGTGGTTGGTTTGGATTTATAACATAGCTGTAGAGTTTTGTTTTCATTACTATATGCTGATAAGGGAAAGCCACATGTGTGTGAAGCAGTCAGTGGGACTGTTCCATACACCTAGCATGGATTTGCCTCTCCTTTCCAGAGAAAGAATGAAGCTAAGAAAAAGAGAGGAAGAATATGTAATCCCACTGTGAAATTCTCATACTGAAACCAGATCATCTTGATACAACTTAGCTTTACTAAGATGTTCAAAGGGTTTTATTTTCATCTAAATATGGAAAACACATTTTGAAGCCTAACAGTCCACCGTTGTCCCTATCAGCCAGGATATCAATTAAGTGGCTTCAGGATTTCCACTCTGCCCCCATCCTGTATATACTATTTCCCAAGTCATTCAGTAGAGTTAAATGTTAGACAAGTTGCCATCTGAGATTTGAATCACGTCATATTTGAGGGCTGATGTTTGCTATGCAATTCTATTGCACTAGAAGATAACTTCTCCAAGTTTATCTTAACCCTAACTTAGACTTCACGGTCACAGAGCGATTAGCTGCAGTGGCATTGATACTGACCAGAAATTAGGTAGCCCTGAAATTTACCCTCATCATATCTCCATGTCAGTCACTTTGGGGATGAAAAGGTGATTGCATATATAGGTCACTGGAGAGCTCTGTGTGCTGCATTAAGCACTGCACTGCTATAGGCTGAGATAGTGCTTTTAATTGCATGCTTGGCTAAGGCTATCCTAGAATCATAGAATCATCTGGTTGGAAAAGAACTCCAAGATCATCAAGTCCAACCATACCTGTCCCTTTTTTAAACCATGTCCCTCAGAAACTCATCTACCTGTCTTTTAAACACCTCCAGGAATGGTCACTCCACCACCTCCCTGGGCAGCTGTTCCAGTGCCTGAGAACCCTTCCGGTGAACAAATGTTTCCTGATGTCTAATCTGAACCTCCCCTGGCACAACTTGTGGCCATTTCCTCTCATCCTGTCTCCTGTCACTTGGAAGAAGAGACCAACACCCATCTCACCACAACCTCCTTTCAGACAGCTGTAGACAGTGATGAGGTCACCCCTCAGCCTCTTTTTCTCCAGGGTAAACAACCCCAGGTCCCTCAGCCGCTCCTCACAGGACTTGTTCTCCAGCCCCTTCCCCAGCCTCGTTCCCCTTCTCTGGACACACTCCAGCCCCTCAATGTCCTTCTTGTACATGGTGAGTAACCTGTGTACAGGGAAAAACAATTGTGTAATGTTTATTCCAGTATACTCTGGCTGCTACAGCAAGGAGGTGGGGAGATCCCAGGCTATCCCATGTGCCTTAGGATGGAGAGCAGTAAGAGGGAAGATACCTGATTTAGCAGATTGGGCATCAACAACAATTTTGCAGGAGGTGCTATAAACACATAAACGAGTTGCCACTTTAGAAACTGGCCCATTATCCTCCATAATGCTGTTTGAGGATACTTCTCTACTCTTGGAGAAACATGGCCTGAGTAGTGGAAGAATATTAGGAAGAAGAAAATGCTCAACTCTTTCTTTTTCTTTACTTCAAGTTAAATACATTGAGGCTGCAAAACCTTCTGATTCTCCTAAGAAAGGAATCAGGCTTTTTTTAAAAAGTGTGGATTTGTACAAATATATAATGAATTTCCCAAATTGCTACTTATTTTGTGGTTCCACCCAAAATGTGCAAGACTTTTTATGAATGAAAGGGAAAGCACTGACTTTTTTTCCCCAGAACCCAATATTCTCAGGTATAATGATGATTATTTTTCTGTTTTATAGACTTTCACCTTAGTGACACATCCCTGTATACCACAGAGCCACTGCAAGAACATGATGGATCTGAATCATCACTTTCTAGTGTCAGAGTATCAGAAAAGTTTATGGTATCAAGAGGAAGCTCAATATGAACTTACTTTCAGTACAGAATATATGAGGTGTGTGATACCTTAGTTTCACAGCACTGGGTCACTGTGACATTAGGTCATGGGTCAGATAAGATAAGCAGTGTATTATTCCCAAGGAAGGAGCAGATAATACTCTGCTAGTCTGCCAGTTCAAACAACAGGCATTGACTTTACCCTCAAAAATAAAAAAAAGACAAAATCACCTACCAGCATTTAATCAATGACTTTGACTTCCAAAGATTGAAAGATATAATTATATAAAAATAAGAACAGAATTGTGGTTTTAAGCTACTATGAAAGTTATTACATTAATAAATTGAGCACCATATGTTTCACTACTTTAAAAGAAAGTTTCTACATGATTATTCCCACTACAGCATCTATTAATCATAATCACATTTTCTGGGTAAGACAATTACAGTTTAAAGTATTAAATGAACTACTGATGTTCATATCTGCTTGTCTAGGAATGCAAACCCACTCCAGTGCTATGTTTCCACATTGTCCCTAAACATCAGAGGATAAACTAACGCTTGAACACATCTTTTGCTAAGAATATGAAGAATGATTTTATTTCCCCTAACATAAAGAGCGAAGGCTGAATAAATTCCTATAATCCAGGAGGTGTGGGACCTGGATGCAGATCCAGGCCTGCAGTTTTCAGCTGACTAGTGTCTTACACAACTGCATTTTCTCCTATCATGCACAAAATTTCTTACCCATTGACTGGGAACTGCTCTAATTTCATGTGATCAGGACTGTCTTTTGCTGCAAGAAGAATTTAACATGGCCAGAATACTACAAATGCTGTTCTTCAGTATAGTGTGGGTAGCCTTAATGTTTAACTGCTGAAATTCTATTTTCAAGGCTTTTTAGTATGAATGTAGGGAAAAGTGAAAGGCAGACTCTGGCTCACTACACTCTCAACTCTGCACTGAAGTTAATGGTATCTGCTCACAGAGTTCAACTGGAGCTATTTCTGGTATATACTGACACTGATTTGCTCTTTGAGTAATCACAGTAACTTCACTGGAAACACTCAAGGAATAAAATAGTTCTCAATATGAATAGGGCTTGAAAATCTGCTCTATCATAGGTACCTCTCCGAACATTTTAACAACTTCAAGATTTTATTTCAGAAACCATCCAGTTTCTTAACTGTTTAATTTTTATTTTTTTTACAGTAATATCTAAATTCATTTTCTTTTGATCATCTCTGGAGAACACACTGGCAAGTTTGTTATTTTCTTGGTGACCAGAGGCAAATGACTGGGAAAGAAGTTTCTGAATTTAATTTTTGAGGAATTCCTCCACTGATTAACAATGGTGATCTCAAAACCGAAATTGGGCATAATTATGCATTTTATAAAATTCTTCCATGAAAGTAATGACATGAAGCCATAGACATTCAATGGGCATTTTCTACACTTTTGTCTTGCTGGTTTTCCTTTCTCTGAAAATTTAGCTGTGAATCATACACAGGTGGAATTTCTTATGTGTTATACTGACTGAGTCAGTTTACCCCAGCTGTGTATCTAAACCAATATTTTAAAAGTTTTGACGTAGGAAGATGTTGGCTTAGGTTACCTTATTTTTCTAGAGGCTTTCTAACAGCTAAATTCCTTTAAACTGATAATCAGCGCCTGAGCCCCACAATTGAGTGCTTATGCTACGAAACACACACACAAGTTATTATCTGGCACATAATACAAACATTCCTATTCATTTTCCCAGAATTTATGGACACTGTGACAATTAAAATGAAAAGTAAATGGAAATTTGTCATTCTTTTCACTTAGAGATTGATTTAAGACCTTTCCTATAACCATTAAACAATCTGGATTCAGACATCTGTGAGTTCACTGAGGTGATCATCAACTTTGCCACTCCATTCTGTCCTTGTGCACATATAAATACATGCAATATATAACCCTATAGGGTATAATAAATGTATACCTTTAAAAAACATACTTTTGGTTTAACTCCTAACTAGCTATGCAAGTGTCCTGTACCACTTGCATTCCTGGTCTAGCCACTACTCTTCAGTGCAGGTGTCAGTAGCTGCAATCCCACACAGAGTTTCAGCAGAGCTACCTATTAACACAGCCAAAACTCTTAACACAGGATATTTTTTTTGTGTTTATAAAGCTCAAATCTCTCTCTCAGTGTAAATATTACTCATAAGCATTAAGGATTTTTTGAAATCTGTCCATGTTTAGGCTCTCCAGATGGCTTTCTGCAGCAGCAACGTGCTTGAGTCATGGTTCTAATAGATGAGGACTGTGCCACTGTTGAACTTGGAATCAAAGATGCTGTAGTTTTAGGTAGAAGTGTTGATACTAAATAATTCAGTGTCTTTCTGGAAAGTAGCAGCCCTGTAACCTTTCAGTTCTCCTCACCAACCAATCTACAAAGAAATGTTTCTAGGAGAAGCTATGGAGGAGTGTGGGAACAGCTCGTCTTCCAGGCATAAAAGTAGCTGCTAGTAACAACAAAGGGAAATTAAAATATGAGACATACAGCTGTAAAAGAAAATGTGCTCTACATGAAAGCACATCAGCAACTCCATCTATAAATTTCCACTCATCCAACATGTGGGGAAATGTATAGAAAAAGATAAAAGGGACTGACAGCAGTGCATGTACCAAGATTTAGGCAATGTCTGAAGAGAGGGTAACAAATGCTCTGTCTTAATGAAGCATGGAAAAGAAACCAATCTCACAGTATAGTTTGAAAAGCCAGGCCAGTCACCTGGGAAACAAGAAAAAAAGGAAAAACAGCAAATAGGCTATCAGCTCAAGCCTCACAAAGCATTCGTGAAATAAAACTACCATAGGCTTGTAAGTTAGTAGTTAATAGGCTCTAAAATTACAGAACTGTCTATCCTACAGGTGTGTAAGCCAACCTTAGCACTGAAAAAGATAATTACTGAAGCAGCAGGTTAAAAGCATATTGAAATGAAGACCATTAAAGGTATTTTTAGAGATATCTCTTTAACTGCAAAGAGCATTTAGCCATGGGTTTGAAGTAGTCTGCCTTTCCATCCTGAAGCTACAAAAGGGGGTTGTTTGCCATTTAACAGGTAAATTGCTTTGCAGGAAGGGTGGCACCTGCGGACAGATCTTCAAAATGGACCTGGACTAAGCCCACAGACCTCTGTTTGTGAAAAATATGATGCCAAGGAGCACAACCAAAGGCAAAATAAGGTAGTGAGCTCCTTTGGAAACAGTGAGAAGAACAGTCCCTGAGGTGGTTGTGAGCTGCCTGCGCTGAAAAGCGGTGCAAGGGGTGAGGAGAAGACTGAGAACTGTATGAATGGGCAGGTTCAGGGAAGCAGCCAGGTCCTTTCATGAGGATATTCCCTTCCCCTGAGAGATATGGGAAGTGTCCTTTGCTAAAGAGCATGAGGCACGCAAGAAGCTGAATACAGCTTCAGATTGATCAGGAGAGAGCGAAGCAATGCCTGACTTCCCAGGGAGGCAGCCGTTCGATTTCTTGTCATAGCACTTTGCCTTCACTGTCAATCATTTTGCTCTGGAATCTTATAAGATTTTTGACCCAAAAAAAAGTGGTTTTTATCCCACTAATGATAGTTAATTGGAAACCTATTGTTTGCAACGAGAAACTCTTAGGTCTCCTCAATAGGTAGATTGAAATAACATGAGAGAAAACAGATTTTGACTGAGACCCACAGGAGATGCTTTGTCCATTTTATTACCTCAGCATTAAGTAGTTCATTTTTGGCTCTCTGTCTTGGGAAAAAAATGATTTAGATTTGCCCTTGTAAATATCATAAAGAGATTTCAAGCAATTTAAATAAATACACACCAAAAATTACTCTGGAAACAAATGAGAATAATTTGAAGCTACACAATAAAAAAAGACATCTATATATATATACACATAATCTACATTTCCATTTTGAAGCCCATTTAAAATTCTCCAGATGAACAGGCTGGATGAAAGGTGTCTATTTCAGTCTTTTTTTCTCTTTGATCCCTCCCCAGATCCTTCAGAACAATATAAGAGATCTTCTGGTGTTTTATTTTTCTTAGTCTTGCACTTCTGGAAGACCCCTGAATTTCATATATTCTGTTTTTTCCCAGCTGGCTTTTCTTTCTTATCTTGAAAAGTTCTTCTGACATCTCTCACCATTTTCAGCCTGTCGCTCGCTTTGTGTCACTACAGACATGGTGACTGTCCCAAACTCAAAGCTGAATGAACACACTGCAACAATACCTCTCAGATGGTTTCTTGATCTCCTAAACAGCTCATGCTGCAGTTCGCTAAATCTCTCACTAATTTACATTGCTTCACAGGGACTTAAACTGTACTAACTACGAAGAAGACTGAATAAAACCAGGGAGAGAAGAGTACTCCTCTTAGCTGCCCAGAGAATGGAAATGGAGCTCCATTTAAACAATCCTTTAGGTGCTGCTGCCTCCTCCTGCAGTGCCTCTAACTATGCCACTGCAACAGCCAGTTGGACACTGACCTTTCCCCTTCCCTCCCCTCCTTTGTGCACTCACACAGCGATGTCAGGGGCACTGTGTTCCCAAACCACTCTTGTGTTTACCATAGGAGCTGCTAATAAACAAATAAACACCCTCTCCTCCCAAAAAAACCCCAATCCACACAAACAATCGTCCTCAAGCCCAAAGTAGTTATTTGTATAAAATATTCTCTCCCTTCCTCCTGCGCATGCAATGCTGATTACCATGGATGTTAATGGCTACCACAGGGATGCTAAAAGGGAAAATAAAGCCCAGCTTCACCTCAGTGTTACGGTACAAGGGATAAAAATAAAGGGAGAAACAGCAAATATAGAAGGTGACAGTCCAAGGACATGATTCACTTGCAGCAACTTACTTTGCAGGCAGTAATTCATGTGCTGTGGTGGGAGGAAGGCACTCGAAGCAGAGGTGTGAGGGGCCAGAAAAGAATGCTAACTTATGAGCTCCACTCATGCAAATAAATGTTACTGTTTGCTTGTAAGTACAAGACACAACAACACTTAAGGTATATCTGCTTGAAGGAGGTTAACAGGGATGACATCTCTCTCTACACTTCTGTTTCTTACTCTGTTTCATAGGTAAGAACTCTCCAGTAACAATTTATCTTAACCTCATTAACAATCTCTGGCAACTGCTTTCTCTCCAGCTTCGCTTTCCCCAGATTGTCATGATCAAGAAAGACACAGCTCAGAGTTTTCTCTTCCCTGATTTTATTCAGCTTTTTTTTTATGAAAGCCTGCAGTATGTAATGAAAGATTGCTGCCAGGAGCACACTGCAAAGTGTCTATGTGACGATTATGTGAGAGGTTCGTAGTCTTTCACGTTCCATGGTATAGAAGTGAGCCTTTGGGGCACCTCAAAAAGTTTTAAAACACTTGATTTCATTCAGGGAAGAATCAAAGAGTTTCACTAGAAGAAATTGTCTTTACGCACATAAAAAAAAATGAAGGTTTCTAAAGGGATCTTTTAGTCAGATGACAGAAAACCTGCATTTTGTAATACCGCAGGGGTTCTTTTAATAAGTCACTGAAAAGTTCCATTTGACAAGTTAAACCTTGAATTTTTTTTCATACTTATTACAGCCAAGGAGGTGCTAACCTAATACAATGGGCAAAGGAGTGCTATCACAATACAATAGACCAGACAGAGTCAGTACAATACTGGGCAATAAGGGATCTCACTATAATGAGTGAGAGAAGCAGTGTCTGCAACATAAGAAGCATGCTTCAGAAAAGAGAAATGTGTTTGGTTTGCTACTGGTCATTTTATAGCTGCAACTGTAACCCAAAGCAATGACCTCAAGATGTTAAAGAGTCTTCTTTAAAAAGTAGAATGATCATTTCAAAGGTTCACAGGCCAAAAGAGGCCGTTATGGTACCTAAACTAGGGGCCTTGGGAACACAGGCTATAGATTTTTGCACAATGTTGCCTCTATACAACCTGACCACTTGGAGTTATGTCAGCAGTGTTAGGCTGGGGCTGTTTGGCCTCTGTGGTGCTCACGTTGATGTGCTGTTAGGACTTAGGGAAGTATTTAGGGGATGAGATTACAGAGTTATTCCTGGCTTCCATTTAACTATATTTGACAAAAAGTTGCATAAATTAAGTCTGAAGACACTTTTTTCTCTACTTTTTTTTAAATATCTGTTTCAATAATCTTTATTATATTCTTGACCCTCAGTTGCTTTCTTCCACTTATATTTCCCAGCTTGTGCTCAAATTGCAACAAGCACCAGCTCCACCACAAGGATAGTCCTATAGAAATATGAAAGATGCTTTGCTAGAAGAACATTTACCTATATTGTGCTTTAGAAGGATGCGGTGGGTATGAAAGATGCTCAGAAGAAATCCACACAATGTACCATATGTAAATCTCCACAGGTATTCAGCAAACTACACTCTGCCAATTTATGTGACCTAGTTTCTCAGATTGTTTAGCACCTAATAGTATCCTTGCTGCCAATCAAATGGCAACCGCAAATATAATATATGCCCTTGATTTGGGAAGAATACAATGATCTGTGGATAACTTGAATAAAACTTGGGCAAGATGTAGGAGAAAATGACCTGGGTGTGAGTCTGAATTTGCAGCACAGCTGTATAAATGCTTTGCTGGGGAAAAAGTACCATTTGTTCATTTGATAAGTGGCCAGAATAAAATAAGTGGGGTAGAATGGTGACATTAAGCATGAGAGTAACGTATAGAGATACAGTTTGGATCATTTAGATATGCATATGACAGGCATCTGAAAGTCCAAGCAGCACCTTTCCTGGTTAATGAGAAGCTTATAATGTATGATGCACTAACTTTTGATGTAGGTATGAAAATGAGGCAAGTAAAGTATGCTGGAGTTTCTTGGTGCAGTACAGTTTAAGGAGGAGTGCACTTAGTTCTGGCCCTGACTTTTTTAAACATTTTTAACAGTTTAATACTGAGGAAAAAGGTCATTCTTATCTAGCACAGTAAATCTATAGTGATGGATAAGCTTGAATTCAAACTTGACAAAACACAGCAAAGTTGCAAACATCCCTGGAATGAAACAACCCTTTTGGCTTCAGAAAGACCCAGATTATGGGTACTAAGATAAAGAGACTGTGAAATATTTCTGAGCTCCAACTGCTAAATAACCTGCAGGAGTCAGAAAACTCAGTTTTGTGGTCGAGGCAGTGGATAAAGCCTGAGAAGAACCGGTTTCAATTTATGGTTCCATGTTGCTCTTAGAGCAAATCACTCTTAATACAAAATGTGGGTAATATGTCATGCCTATTGGACTGTAAGAGTTTTAAGGCAGGGAAAATCTCTCACTAGGTGAAGACTTGGCATCTACCTCAAAGAAATATCTATCTTGACTGAAAAGGCTGAGGTATCCCTGTATTAGAAATACTGATCAATAACAAAAACAAACACTGCTGTCTCTTTCCAGGCTCCACTGGTTGCCGGAGCTTAACTCAGATGTGAGACTGGGTACACAGATTTTCCTCAGCACTTAGCTTTGCTGTGATGCTGGAGGCAGACAGCTCTTATGTGCTGAAGAGCAGGAAGGCTGGCAAAGAAGAAAATGAACCAGAGAGGTAACAGAAAACAGGAGGGAGAAGGAACTGAGGGAAGAATATGAGCTGCTGAAGATATTGTCTTCAGGAACAGCTACTCTTCACCATCTGCCCAAGACCAGGCAAGATTTTTGGGTGAGTGATGGTTAAACTAATGCTATTGCAATGGAAAACAGGGTACTGGCAAAACAGAGGCAAAAGCTCACGTGAATCACGTGAATCACACATGCTGTAAAGATGTGGACAAGGAAATGCTTTCATACAAGTCAGTAACAAGGGCTTTCCAGGTCTCTTTTTGCTAAGTGTCAGTAAGGATCAGTGCTTATCCCAACCAAGTTCCACTTTGTAGTCTCAACCAAGCTAGAAGTTCATAGAGACTTAGAAAATCTTGTTTTCACTTAAAAAATAACCCAAATATAGGGTAATTATTAAAGGGGGAAAAAAAATCTGATTATACAGTCAAGTATCCACCACTTGGAAAGTAGGTAAAAGCACAAGAAACGCAAGGTTGAAAGCTCTTTTTTTTTTCTTTTCCTAGCCAGCACTCAATGCCAAAACTAATCCTTTCTCTGGATTCTGTTCTCCTTGTTCCTGTGTTTGATGCTTCATGCAACCTCACCATCATACTTCTCTCAGCCCTTCCTTTCACACATCCCTGCATCTGCAATAAAGCTGTGTCCTAAGACACAACCTGACACGTGAGGTCTAATGCTTTCAATAGACATATATGCTTTCTGTGCAGAATGGAGAGGGCATAGGTTAGAAAATGAACTGCCCTCTCTCCTTCACACTTATACTCTTCCTTCTCTAAGGGACGTTTGGGACATAATGTGGTGGGAAGGGATGTTACAAGAAGGATAAAGCGCAGCGAGAAGTTGGTTTTATCTGCCTCAACTTAGACATGGAAATAGAAAGGACAGCAGTTTCTGGACATTAGGAGGAAGGTTTGTTTGGCAGTTTGAAACTTGGTCACGTATTTTTTGTTAAACAGCTTATAAGATAGAGTATTATAAGATTGAGTGAGCGTTTATGATCTGTGTTGGAAAAGGGCTATGGGATGAAAGCTGCTTGTGAAAGTGGTTTCAGCTTATGTCTGAAAGGGCTGGCAAGGATGATGGAAGCACTATTTAGCTTGGCCCTTAAGCCTGGAGAACTGGACACCGACCACCCTACATCTGCTCTGTGGCTTCTCCTGCAGCAGAACAATAGCAGCTGCCACCTCACAGTGGGAATTCAGCACACAGCAATTACCCCACTCCTGTGCATCCAGAGGAAGACAGCAAATTCCTTCAGTTTATACAGGCATATGCATTTATTGCTAAGGGAATCTAGCTTCCCATTAAGTGCCTCTCAACTCAAATAGCTCTGATTGTTCTGTCTTAAAGATGCGAGACATGCTTTTTTTTTGGTGAAAGCATGTAGAAAAAGACCTATAGTACCAAAGACAACTTTTTTTGCTTCTTATCCTTTAAAGGCTTTGCAAAATGTTCCTATTTAATAACAGTTATCTTTATGTAGTAGCTGAATCTTTTCATAAGCTAATAGTTGTAAAGCACTGTCTACTTTGCTTAATGATACTATTTTCCCAATATAAAACAAGGCTAATGGGTGTCAAATGTGAAAGCAATATTCCTGCAATTTATCACTTAAGCCTTCTTTCACTCTTTTGGGGCGAATTGTTGTATTTTTAAAGGGAAATTGATTGCCTTGAGTGAATTCTTTTATTCTTCTACATTAACAATTCATGAATGAAGCCAATAGCTGCAACACAATCTTCAGTTCCTTGTCCCACCAATAACCTCAGCTGTGTCCTGGAGGGTAAACTCACACTGCATCAATCAACAGTCTTCGTGGTCTGTAGCACAGCCACGTGAACTGTGGCTTACACTGTGTTCTGTTTGCTCCCCTGACTTCTGGCAGCCAGGAACTGCACAAAAATGAATTAACTGTTACCAAGTTTCCTGGCATGCTGTACTTTACACCATTGGAAAGTTACATTACTAGAAAGAACAAAGAATACAGACATTTACTCTGAGGCACAGAACCAAATGCCAACGGTCAAATGATCCTTGTGCACCTCTCTTCTCTCCTCTCCCTGACATTTTTAAGTGTTGGGCAAGTTCAGTTAAAAAGACTCTGGGAGATTAAAGAGATCTCAGTGAAGGGACAATTTGGACTATTTTTTAAAAAAAAACACCAAAAAACAAACCCAAAACAGCACTGTAAAACTGGGCTGGGAATGGCAAAGAGGCCAGCACTTTAAGAATATATTAAGATTGCACCTGCAAATGAGTTCATTCACTTCTTTCCATGAGTAAACCTGGTGCTTCTATTCCCAAATGGGAAATGAACACACGACATTGGGCAGGCAGACATCCAAATGCCCAGCCCTGGTGCAACTGCACACCTACGAAATTCATATGTAGAAAATGCAAGCCCTGAATGTGGACTTCAGCCTAACTCATGAAGCCAGGGCTGCTGTGGAGGTGAACTGTTCAAAGCGTGGTGTAATTGCTGGCTTGGAGTCACTAGTAAAACTTATCTCTGGCACACCCCCTTCTCACTGCTGCTGACTCCTCTCTTGAAAACCAACTGTCCTTAAGCATATTTTCCTTCTTTACCAGCTTTTTCTGGCTCAGAGTCTCCACATAAGCATGTGTATGCATGACTCTTTTGGTGTTGTGGCTTGTCTCCAGCCAAATCTCTTCTCTCTGTCTGCTGCAACCTGTACCCACACCCCCATCCAGAGCTCTTGCACTGGGATGTTGCTGGTCTGCACACCTTAGGTTAGAGCAAGCTTCACACAGGAGGAACTCCTTCAACTTTACAGACACCTGAGCACATTTACCTACTCGGCAAACCACCACTGGTATCACCACATAAGAGGCTGCCTCTAAAACATGCAGCTGATTTTCAGCTCATTTCTACCAGATCCTTACAAATTTAAACCTGTGGTTTAGTGCATGTTTAAAAAAAAACAAACACACACTTATATACACACATAAGGTGCCTGTTTATGAGTTTTCATAATAACTTTCATTATTTTTCTGTATTTCTCTATATGTTCTGCTAAGTCTTTTCATCAGACACTTATTTCCAGCTCAGTTTCATCATAGGACTTTGTATGGCTGGTTATAGCACTCTGTACAGCAAAAAAGAAAATACTGCTAGTCTACAGAAAAATAAAGATAAAAATCTGAATGCTTTCCATTAGAAAAAACATTTTTTGGTGACCAAATCTCAGTAAAATGTAATGAACTTTTACTTTACTTTAGCAGGAAAACAACAAAGATGTAAATAAGTAACCCACCCTTGTCATTGAATTTATATTTAAGAGGAGCTGCTGTGGCACCAGTTCTGAAGCACTTGGGCTCGAGGAGATGAAAGATTTTTATTTGTTTGCAGATTGTGAGATAACAAACAGTACATTTGAAACCAGAAAGCTGAGATGACTCTTATAAATAGTCCTGAGAGGAGAGGAAAATGTACAAATAAAGAATGAAAGAGGCACAGAAAAGAATGACAGATGTCCAGGTTCTATGAACAATGAGCTAAGAAAAGACCAATAGAAATAATTGATTTTTCTGATTCACCACTGGCATTTCTTAAAGATCCCCAAGTAATTTGACATCCACCCAAACCTATTTTATTTTTTTTTCAGAATTATCCACAATTGAAACAAATATTGCTTGGGGGTAAATAAAAATGTTTAATTTTATCTGGATTGATTTTTAACTTTGATTTGAGGTATATTCAGGGACTTCAAAAAAAGTCAAATAAGAAGAACTTCAAATCAAAGGATTTGATTCACAGGGACTTAAGCAGCACTGCTAAAACTGAAGAAAGAGAAGTACAGTAACACTGGTGCCTTTCACAAAACAGAGGACGAACAAGGTCTCTGATGCAGGAACCCAGGCTGAGATTTCACCTCTATCAAAGCTGCAGTACTGATATTAATCTAGCTCTCCTTTCCTATCTTCACGCAATTTTTGAGACAAACATTCAATAACATTTTTGATTACATGTTCATTTTTCAACACGTTACAAAACAATGCCTATAGACCTCAACTGAGATCAGGGATCTGATCACCAGACAGCATTAAAGAGATGACCTTACTCTTCGTAATGGAGCAAGAAGATCTGCACCTTGTTCTTAAGCTGAAAGAAAGGCTAAAGGTTTCTTGTTCGTCCAAAGCAGTCCCTAGAAACTGAGGTCAGAAATCCCAATTCCTGGTTCAGTGGGTTTTCTGAAATACATTCCACAACACACGCTGTAAAGACTGTCTCTGATGTCCTTCCACCCCCTTGCTTCATGAACTGGTAATGCTGAGACTCCAGGAAAGCTCTGACCAGATAACCTTGATTGACAAAACATTTTACATGGACAAGGGCAAGGTAAACTTCCCCGGGCTAGTCTGCAGTGTTTGCAGGATTGACTGTTCCCTCCAGAGGCAGCCCCATGCTCCACTGTCCTTGCTGCATACAAATGAAGTCACTCCATAGCACAATCAAGTGCACGTGCTGCAGTGTGACCTCCTGTTTGTGACATCCATCAGTGAAATGTTCTGTGGTAGCAGCTGTCTGAAAATCGTCTGGTACATGAATTTTTCTCTGATTTCACTAAAGCCCAATCAATAAGGGCACATAGCTTTAGTGTTCTCATATACCTGCTCTGTGAATAAAGTAAATGAAATACTTGCGTAGACTTCTGTGATTCATTTTGAAGGGCCTGACCAGAAACTGGAATGTGTCAGGATCTAGAAGGAGGGGACCAAAAACTATTCATTGGAAGGAATTTCATTTTTCCTATAAAAGGAAAAAATCATAAACCAGTCTGATTACCTTTTAATTATGGATACATTAAGTAGCAAGTGGAAAAAATTGCTCCTTTTGTCTTCTAATAAGAAAAATGGAGCCAGTCAAATGGAAGCACAAGTAGCAGTTTTAAAACAAAAGGAGATGGGTCTTTACTGAATGTTATCCTTAAGCTCGGGGCTCCCTTTCACAAAGTGCCCTGGCTGTTGAAAAATTTACATGACCAATTGGAAAGCTTCTACACCAAATAGCCATCAGGAGCTAATAGAGAGCTATCATACTTGGATCAAAACTGACCCAGTGCATGTGGTGGCAGCACTGAGAAAAAAGAATCACAGAGATGCTGAGGTTACAAAAGACCTCTAAGATCATCCACTTCAACTGTCAGCCCAACACCACCATGATTACTAAGCCACGACATGAGGCCGTTTCCTCTTGTCTTATTGCTTGTTACTTGGGAAAACAGTCCAACATCCACCTCACTACAACCTCATTTCAGGCAGTTGTAGAGAGCAATGAGCTCTCCTCTCAGCCTCCTCTTTCCCAGGTTAAACAACCCCAGTTCCCTCAGCTGCTCCTCATAAGACGTGGTCCTGACGCTTTGCCAGCTTCACTGCCCTCCTCTGGACATGTTCCAGCCCCTCAATATCCTTTCTGTGCTGAGGGGCCCAAAACTGAACACAGGGTTCAAGGTGAGGCCTCAATATCACATATGCTTGTTATTTTCTGAATCTCAGTCTTTGGTGCTGTCTTTCAGCTACTCTCACAGACAGGACACATGGGTTTGTGAGTAAGAATAGCAGTGCCTATGTGAGGCAGCAGGGTTACTATTCCTAAATGTTAGGTTATTGTTCTTACAAAATTCTTCTGCTGAAAAAACAATGCCACAAGATAAAAACAATAGTAGCATACTCAGAAAAAAAAAAAAAAGTGGCTTTTAAAGAAAAACAACACTAGGAAATGGAGAGGAGATTTTGCAAAAAAGCTCTTGTTCATTTTAAAAAATCAAGCAGTGTATTATGTTTTGCTTTGCAAGGGTTTACATGGGACTGAACACACGAAATGGCTAAGAGCAGAGACCAGAGCACTTCAAATGAGCTATTCAGATATTTACTAAATAGGCACTCATGTTACATTATGGACAGATGATGATAAACCCTTCCCTCCTCCAAGTTTTCTATTCAGGTAAAAGTGTGGGTAAAAGTTAAGCATATCTGCTCATGTTTATTACTGCTCTAGTGAGAGGAAGATATTTGATTAAAAACAGTAATTAATTTCCAGCTACAAAATTGTATGGTAGTCTTCAGTGTTCAGTAAGAGATTAACCTACTCTCCAGTTCTCAATTTTTGCTCCTATCTTATTCCTTAATTACTTTTCCAGCTGTCCACAATTATAAAAGTAAATGATTTCAATATGATGCAAAAGAGTAAACAAACCCTTACCCTGCAATTGTTCTAGGCACTGTGAAAGAACAAATAATCATTTTGACAGGTAGACAGGAGACAGGTCAAAGTGATCTGCTGAAAGTCTGCCTTCAAGAATGGTCAGCAACAGAGCTTCTTTCTCCTTTCTTCTACCTCTTTATTTTCCTATCTCCTCGCCATTCCCCAAATTTCAGGGTGACCCAACAGCATTCACAGATACTGAACTAAAACAATCAGCTACTTTGTTCATAATGAACCATTTAATTTCTGATGCAGGTGTTACAGAAATACATGGTCTTTTCTGTGTTTGCTAAGCAGTAATAAGAGATTTTCTTGTTTTTCCATAATGATATAAAAAAATTGCCATTGCATAAAAAATACAATAAAATACACTCTGAACAGTAACTTCTTAGAGGGATAGTAATAAGTAACTTCCCTCTAAGATGGAAAGTTTTGACATTGGAATGGGAAAGTCCTGTTCATGAATTTTTCTTTCTGCTTCTCATTATTCGAGGAAGACACATGTTTTGAAATAATGATCCAGACCTCTAAAATGTAGATGGCAATAACAAAATCACACTAATACTGCAAAACATTTATATAAACACCTTTAGGTGTATATTTGTATAACAGGATCAATTTATATCTCAATGTGTATCAAAGCACAAGTATATGCAGATACATACACACTGTTCATCTTTATAAAATAACTATATATGCATATAAAGCAAGGTACAGAAATATCTGAATATGATTTTTATTCTCTTTAATTATCTCTTTTTCTGAAAACTCATCCATGTTCTCAAGCTTCTGCCCTCCCCCAGGCTTAGAAGATTAGGCTCCCCTCTGATGGCAGCTGGCACCATGCTGCAATCCTCACTTTACAACAGTTGGCCTTTTCTTAGCTGGTAAGTGGACAGCCTTATCCTGACTGTGGGGACAAGGGGCAGCTGGGACTGATGGCCTCTCGAGATTCCAGGGGGACTGCAGCAGGAGCTGGGGCAGGGAAGAGGCAGCTCCTGTGAGGAGGGTGGTGGCTGAAGGTCCTGCTGCCCTCTGGCCAGGTGGGGAATGGAGGTGCCAGGGTGCACTGAGGGCCCAGCACTGTGCACCAACACAACATGGACTTGGTTCCTTTCTGCCTGGGTATGGAGATGAGTTCCAGGAGGCAATCTGGAACAAACCCACATTTGAAACTTTCGTATTCTGGTAGCTCTCAACTATACGTTTGCTTGTGTTATATTTCTCATGTTGGCTGGCTTAAACTACCAAGGGTAATTCTAGGACAAGCTACAATTACAATTTCTTTATGCTGTGTAGACATGACCTTTGACTATTTGATTGCAACTGGCTTTGGATCAGGGCCCACAGCCAAAACTGTGTCGCTAGCATAACACGCAACACTCTCTGCTGAGCCTCCAAGTATAAGCCATCACCTCTCTGATCTAAAATACACATAACTGCAATGAGCTGGGAGATCCTCCAGCATTTCACAGCCTATAGAAGAGATTTATTAACAAAGATTTTCTGTTTGCAGATACAGAAATACAGAGGAGGCCAAATTCTTAGCTTGCATAAAACAGAGAAAACTAATGTATAAAGAAGGATGGAACTCCAGGGTATGTGTGTGCATGGGAACACACTATTTCTGTGTACCACCTAGTAGTTCTTTGAAGATGGATCTCCTAAGGAGCTGAAAGAAACCTGACAAAATGGTTGTGCCTTTATAGTCCAGTTTAGGCTAAAACACAACTATTAACAAAGATGATTCTACATTTTCTTGCTAAATAAATGAAGGTCCTGGCTTTTAGATGTCTTGCGACAGCAAATTCTAATTAGCGATTCATATATAGAACAGAACTGCAGCTCTGAGTTCATGGAATAGTTGTGGCTAAGACTAGATCAGCAATCAGGGAAATACGAGGAGGATGTCAGCATCTGAGCTCTAGGCACAGCAGAGGGCTCTCTGGATCAGTGAGATACTGCCTTCAGCTCTTCTAGGCTGTGCAAAGGCACCAGCCTACTCTGACTAACGACACAGCACGTCCGTCAGGGGAGCACCACAGCTGCCAGTGCACTGAATATTATCGAAACTATCAACATCAAAAAAACCAGCCCCAAACTTCTCTCTCAAAAGCAACCACCCTGTCAACCTCTACATAACCTGATTTATCTGTCACACGTGCTTTGTAAAAGCATCAACCCATTAATTTCACCAGGGTCAACTTCACACTCACTAAAAAGGGAACAGGATCCAATGAATAGTTTTTGGTCAGGCAAAGTACAATATTTATGACCTTTTTTTTCCCCCACTACAGTTATGCTACAAATGCATTTTATGTGAGTAGATCTCGTTAGACAAGCAGGCGTTTGCAAAACATTGCAAATACAACAGAGTATAATGAGTACACTTCCAGAGAGGATATTCTAGTACCCTCCAGGCCTTGATTGGGCAGCTCATTTAAACATCAGGTTAAATTCTGTTCAAGTGAAGTGCCTCGTGCAAGTTTATCATAAATGCTCTTAATGGCTGTGAAAAAAATGGCAGGAAACAGAATGAAGTCAGTTCTCATTTTCTTTCCCTTTTTCATTTAACCTTCCTAAGGAACCTTAATCTCTTTTTTTTCAGACACGTGAATTCAGTGTGGACTTAGAGGGATATATTTATATCCTTCTCTCTCTCTCACCAAGTGTCACATCCCCTAACTCTAAACCACTACCATTGTACCAGAGGGACTCTGGGAGGCTTTTCAGAGACAGGCCTGTGCAAATATCATGAAGTTCAACAAGGCCAAGTGTAAGGTCTTGCACCTGGATCAGGGCAATCCCAAGCACAACTACAAGCTGGGTGGAGAAGGGATTGAGAACAGTCCTGAAGAGGAGGACTTGGGGGAGCTGGTGGGTGAGAATCTCAACATGAGCTAGTAACGTGTGCTCACAGACCAGAAAGCCAACTGTGTCCTGGGCTGCATCAGAAGAAGTGTGAGCAGCAAGGCAAGGGAGGGGACTCTGCCCCTCTACCTCACTCTGGTGAGACCTTACCTGGAGTCCTGCATTCAGTTCTGGAATCCTCAGCACAGTAAGGACATCAATCCAATAGAGAGAGTCCTGAGGAGGTCACAAAGATGATTCAGGTGCTGGAGCACTTTCCCTGTGAGGGCAGGCTGAAAGTGTTTGAGCTGTTCAACCTAGAATAGACAAGGCTTCAGGAAGACCTTTGAGCAGCCTCCCAGTACTTGAAGGGAGCTACAGGAAAGCTGAGGAGGGGCTCTTTATCAGGGAGTGCAGGGATAGGATGAAGGGTAACGGGTTTCAGCTGAAGGACAGGAGATTTAGATGAGATATTAGGAAGAAATGTTTTCCTGTGAGGATGGGGAGGCCCTGGCACGGGTTGTTCAGGGAGGCTGTGGCTGCTCCATCCCTGGAGGTGTTCCAGGCCAGGCTGGATGGGGCTTTGATCCCCCTGATCCAGCGGGAGATGTCCCTGCCCATGGCAGGAGGATTGGTACTGGATGGGCTTTGAGGTCCCTTCCAACCCAACCCATTCTATGATTTTTGTGTCTGTGGCTGCACTGGGCTCAGCCCCTACGGCCCCGACCCACCCTGGGCTGCTGTTTCTGGGCGGGCACGGCAGCGTCCAGCTGTGCCCAGCTGTGTGCCCAGCTGTGCCCGGCGCTGCGGGCGCCAGTTGCGGGCGGTGCCCAGCAGGGGGCACTCGGGCTCCGCCGGCAGCAGAGCCCGGGGCGGGGCGGGGCGGGGCGGTCCCTCCCTCCTCCCCTTCAGTCGTTGCCAGGGTCACCTGGATGCGGCTGTGCGGCAGGGGCAGGGGGCAGCGAGATGCTCCCCTGCTGGAAACACCGGGGCTTGTGTCTGAGCACGTGTAATACCGCAGCGAACCGTCACGGAAGGAGAATTTAAGCCATAGTTATTATCCTCAGGGGGAAATCTCTGCATCAAGAAGGGGATGTATGTGCATACTGTAACTTCTATTAGTGTTAATGGGAATTATGTGTGTAAATCCCCAAATCCCAGTGTACAAAGATGAGAGTGTCCCCGTAACGGTCTGAAATACACATTTGAATTAAGTCTGGTTGTTGGGAAACTCCTAATGCCATAGCTGTTATTATAAATTTATACTCACTAGGACTAAGTTTCACCTGAAACAACAGAGCTTGAAGTGTTATTTGTTCCAGCAAATTATTTTGTTAGATGTGATAATCAGTTCACAGCAGGACTGCGAGAGGCTACTCAGATTGTTGACAATTCTGGGTCCCATCCAGCTTTGAGCAGCTTCTGAAGTGGCTCCAAAGGCCACAGAAGGGGCTCCCGAACCCACCTCTTCAATGAGATGTGGCCAGGGCAAGGCTGACTGTCCACAGCCACTTCCCAGGACAACTCTTTCCCAGAGGCAAAGTTACCTGGTCTGCCAACTCCATCCCCACCCCAAAGCACTGACAGGCAGGACTCAGCAGAGGTGCTGCTGTTCACAGCCCCCCTCCCCCCCCATGTTTTGCCAGGTGGATGAGATTTTTTTCTTATGAGCTAAGTGCCTCAGACACAGTTCAAGGTGGAGGAGGAGCTGCAAATCAGCTCTCTGTAGTTTATTTCAGGAATTATGGAACTTAAGGGTGGTATGCCTTCTATTAGCACCACCTTTTAATTAGGAAGAGACCTTTCCCAGGAGCTTTTGTCCCACGTTTATCACCTTAGCCTGAAAGCAGATATAATTCCAGGGTACCCCTCCCCTCAAGGCTGCACATTTTCCCTCAGGACTAGGAGAAATGAAACCCTGCCCTGACCCTTATATGTCAGCAGCCGCATGGAGTGAGTAGTTGTGGCACTGCAGGACTGATGCCATCAGGTTGGGGGGCTCCTAATGGGGAAATGTGTCTAAAGAAGTCAGAGCCGTGGCTTCAGCTCACCCTGTGTCACCTCCATCATTTTAATATGTGGCCCAGCACATAAAGGGGCTTGAAAGTATAGAGGATAGGTGTAGAGGGCCTGAGCCAGCATCACATTTATGGCAGGGAAGGGTCCCCTTTCCAGGGATGCCCATCTTACATGCTGCAGGGATGCAATGGCGCTGGGTGCCAGCACGAGCTTCAGGGTCACTGTGTTCAGGGACTGCCAAAATCACGGTGGGAAAGGCCTGTCAAACAGCCTCTCATCACCTCCCACTCTGTCCTGTTCTCTCCTCCTTTCTGTCTCTTTTCATCTCAGTGCCCAGACACTTCATTCCCCTTCATGAGCCCACTCAAGAGCAGCCGTATGTGCCCTTTAATCCTGTGCAGTCCCAAAGTTAGGCTGAAGCTGCTTATAAAACCACCCTCGATTTAAATACCATTTATAGAGACAGGCAGTTGTGTTATTGCAAATGATTCCTCAATTTATTGAGGTATTTGGAGTAGTGCAGTTATTTATATTTAAACTCCTACTTTGTCTGGGTGTGACTCCAAGCAAATTCACTTTTGAGTCTTGTAATGGCATAGAAGTATTACCATCCTCATTAAAAACACCGCAGCAGCAGCGCAGTGTTCCTTGTAATGATTTGTTTCACAGATAGATCAAACAGCCTGTTGACAATGGTTGACTGCAACCGACAGACTCTTCTAATAAGATAAAGAAGTTGTACATTTTATTGATTATAAAACAAATTGGGGTTTTGTCCCTTTAAATTTTTTATTGGCTACAAAATGGAGGACTTATGCCTTTGAAATTGCAGCTTGCCGTCGCATTACAATGAATTATAATCCTAACCTATTCATGTTTCCTCAAAGGCCTAACCCAATTGCCTGCCTCACAAACATGTTGTAAAATGCCCTGCATTTACATATATATTTTCAGGAACTTTTTATTCAAGAACTGTGGCAGACTCAAGAAAAGGAAAAGGGGCTGAATGGGCAAGAATTCAAGATTCTGGAGTTTTAAGAGTCTTCCAGTTTCTCATCGCAAGCTACAAGCTCAAGGCAGACATTTTTGGATAAGGTTCTTAGTTTTTCCTTACACTGGAGGTGAAGTTTTTAATTCATTCTGCCTATGAAGACCTATGTTCCTGAACATCCTGGGAAGGGAACTGATATTGCCGAAATAAATCTAATACTTTCTAGGTCAATATCTCAGGGTCTAGATCTCATCAAAGCTCAAGGCATGCCAAGGAGGTTTTTAAAGGCCAACCACCAAAATCAGGCCCCCCAAATCTGCTCTCAGCAGCTTTCTCGAAACCCTCGATATCTCTCTGCCTCATCTGGAGTTGTGCAGGCACTGCCAGCTCTGCTTTTGCACAGAGCAGAGCAGGAACATAGGGGTCTACAGTGATACACCAGTGAACACCTATGACTGTCAAGGCAGAGTGCCTCAAAAACACCACAGTGTCAACTTTACCCTCCTAATACAAAGAGGGAGGGAAAGGAAAAAGAGAGCAGTTGCTTGTCCCTTCCCCAACACATCTTTGCAGGTAGGGAAGCTGGACCACTTGACTCTGACAGTAAAGCTGCACAATTGAGACAGTGAAAGGGAGAAGTCTTGACTTATGGTCTCTAGTCTCAGGGGTATTTCTCATCTGTTGTTCCTCCTGCTCATCCCTAGCAGCTGGACAATATAAAGAAAAAAAAAAATGGAAAAAAGACTTGGCAGGACCTGTCATAGCAGAGGCTTCCACCTCCTGGCTCAATGTACTTCCAAAGGGAGAGACACTGAGGCATTCAGGCCTTGGCCTCATGATTTTTTTAGTTTTGGTAGACAGGATTTGTCAGGAAAACATGCCCTTAGTCTGCTGAAACCCAGCTGATGGACAGCTATCTAGAAAACGCTCCTAAAAGTAAGAGAGGTAGACATCAGCCTTTACAGGAGCTGGAGCATGCCCAGCATCCACTGTCTCCAGCTAACAAGCACTTAGGTATAAATGGATCAGTATCACCATTACTGTTGGCTATGAACTAAGAGGGGAAAACCCAGCCCTTGCTCTGTTATTAAGCAGCTGAATGTAGATTACATCTCTGAGAAATGCTGGATCCAGCACATATGATAGCAGTTACCTTCCTAGCAATCACCTCTGTGTTGAGAAGACAGACTATCTCCATGCTCCTCCTTTTTCAACCTTGGTCTTAAGTATGAGAATATCATAGAGTCATCTGGCTGGAAAACACCTCTGAGATCATCATGTCCAACCGCACCAGTCCCCTTACTAAACCATGTCCCTGAGAAACTCATATGCATATAGTATAAAATGACAGATACCACAGGACCCTGAAAAACCTCACTCTGGAATGATCATTTTACTTGTATAACCCTTTGCATGTCTTTATCTTCAGCCTCTTTCAGTAAGGAGAAAAGCATACACACACACTCAGCCCCATACAGTCTACAGCAGGTAACGAGAGTGACTTTTTACTGGAAAATCAGTTTCCAGCTGCTTTAGGGTGGGCAATTCATGAGCTGCTGCCTGCAAAGAGATGAACCACTACAAACAGACACAATTGGCCTTCAACAACCACAGAGCTTTCACCTCCCACGGCCCTGCATTCCCATGCAGAAACCAGCTCCCTCATCAGTACATCTGGGCTTGAAACTGGATCTGAAAACAGCTGCTCAAAGTGGCAGCACTTCCACAAGTAGTGACCAACTGATTAAACTCGTAGTTTTTTACTTATATGCCTTATTCTATTTTAAAATCAGCATCTGTAGTAGTTTAGTAACTCCACCATTGATTTCAGTGCCAGTGTTTGAGGTTAGGAGACTGGTTTGAAAATTTTGTCCCAAGTACATGGGTTATTACCAGGTAGGAGCCATTCACTCAAAGAGGATTGGTTCAAAGAATCTTGCAGTGCAACAGTTCATGCTGTCTCTGTCCTACTGGAATTGAAAGTCCTTTGGTTTCCTGTTTGTCGACCGGGTGCTTTTACGAGTGCTCAAGTCAGTCAAAGGGAGGGAAAAAAAAAAATAACAGAGCTTCATAGAAATATTGCATTCTTTCCTAGAGTGGAGGCAAAACAAACAGAAGTTTAAAGTAAACAGTCTCTACCAGCAGATCTTTTCCCCTTTTATTGCATGAATTACAATGCCCTTCAGCCAGCAGAAGGCAGAGAAAGTTCTGCCAGGAAAAAGAGTTATTTGAAAAAGTTTACTTTAAGCTTTTGTTTGCTCTGCTGTGCACACACACACACACACAAAAAAAAAAAAAAAGGAAAAGAAGAGACTCTTTCTTCTTCCACTTTACTGCTAGGTAGAAAGAAAATGGATTTCTCTTTATCGACTGGTATGTGGCTGGCAGAAGTAAGGGCAAGTTTTCCTCATCGCTATGGCTCTGTGCTCAACCATGATCTGGAAGAACATTCTAAGAGATAAAGCAGGACTGTCCTCTTCACCCAGGACGTGCAGACCAGTGGAAAGAACAAATGCAAACATCTCTGATCATTCTGCTAATATAAACAAGCACAAAGCTTCCAAAGCCAAACAGCATCATTTTATTCTAATAAAAGTGCTCAATGAATCTCTTTCTTTTAAATCTCTGTCCCTTTTGTAAAGAAGACAAAAAGTTGCAGTCTGTTTTCATTCACACTCCTGTAAATCTGGAGTAACTGGAAGAGAGCTGAAAAAGCTCTGTGGTTGGTTAGGACAGAAATTGTGACTAAAAAGTAAAGCAGTCTCAAAACAACCACCATCACCTTTTGTGAAAAATGTTCCCATTTCTGATCAGTTCTAATGTTTCCATTTGAAACAAACTCCTTGATCAGAAGTTAATAAAAGCATGTCAAGTGAAATACACAGAGCACTTTATAAAACATACAAGAAAAATAGAGTTCTGTCCTGAAGACTTTATAACAGGCAGAAAAAGAAAGAGAAAAACGAGACAAAAGAAGATAAAAAGAGATTTCTAGCAATACATAAGCAAAGTGGGATAAAGCTGAACAGCAGTTGGATTAGAGCAGCATGAGTTTGTTTTTAAAGTACATCCCTTCTCTGCACTTCCACCCTCTCCCATCTGCCCCACGGCCCTGACCTTGTTCCTCCTCATTTCTAAAGAGCCGTCCCTCCTTATTTCCCTTCTGACCTGCATTCCTCACTGCTGGCTGCAATGTGGTGATAAAGGCACCAGTAAATGCAGCCAGCTTGCCTGAGATCAGAAGATATGGAGGGTGATGTGAGCAAATTTACTGATTTGTATAAAACAAAATGGGAAAAAGGTTGTCAGGAAGCTGAGAACTTTTGAACTCACTTAAACAAATAAGTGGCAGAAGAGCAGGCTTGTCTGCCACAGGAATGCCATCTGCAAGAGCTGAGCCAGAGCCTGGAAGGGACAACAATGAGATGCAGCCTCTGAGAACAGGTCTGTTTAAGAAATGGGAGTTCCTGCCTTGCTAAAGGCAGGACACAATGGAATGCTCCCCACTGCCATTTCTACCCCTCATGGACCTGTACTTGATACCCACAGTTGCTCCACTCTGCAACATGTGCAAAGAGACAAAGAAGCCTCTTTATGAGCTGCCCTTATGACTATGCTTTCAAGGGCTCTTGACTGGTTAAGAAAACATGCTCTAATGAAAATAATTACAGTAAGGCTTTGAGATACACACAGACTCATTTATTGAGTAGCATTCACTGGCTTTCCTGCTTTTTCATCAGCACTAAGAGGGTTAATACCTTCCTCTTGGGCCAGCCTCCAGAGATTTTGCTCTTTGTGGCTCCAGATGGCTTTCAGAAATCTCTAAAGTTTTGCTGCCCTCATTAGTCACAGATGGGGGAGTTATAATTTGAAATTTAGGTTCACTAAAGTAAAGCATTTTGAAATCCCAGGAACTCGCAGAAGCACTCTTAAATGTGCCAGTGGTAGAGATCACAGAAAACACTCTCTCTCATAGTGCTAAACAAGAGGCTTTATTACTGACAACATCACTTTCTTTTCCCCTCGGCTTTATCTCAGACTTCAACTGCGGCCTTCCCCGAGAGCCTCCTGCTTGGCTTTTTGCTGCTCCCATGAGGCAGCAGCCTGCAGAGTCTCGCAGTTGGCAGCTCACCATGGTGGGCACGCCAGTAACAGGCCTGGCAGCACTTTCTCCTGGACTGAGTCTTGTGTGCCTCCCACCACCAGCCTCCTGCCTCAGATGCTCGCTTCCTCGTAGAGCCATGCACTAATTTGATACCAGTAGCAGCCCTGCTATTTCAGGAAATTTAGTTTGTCAAGAACCTACAGGAAGCTGAACCACAACTCCATCGTTGCTTTGGTCATTAAAGTGGACAGACTTCTTCATTACCTCCATCAGGATGCTTGAGAACCACATCCAGACTAGGCTTCTCTGGCAGGTTCCCTTCCTTTCTTCCTGCTACAGAAAGAGGAGATTGAAACGTGGCTCTGCTTCTTGAGAGGAAGTTTGCTTTGGCAACCAGTCCCTAACACTCATCTGCAGAACCTGGCAGGTGATGCCTCTGAGTTCAGCCTGCATTGGCACTGTGCAAGGCCTGGAAAGTCATAGAATGTCCTGAGTTGGAAGGGACCCACACAGAACTTCGAGTCCAACTCTTGTCCCTGCATAGGGCACCCCAACATTCACACTGTGTGTCTGAGGGCGTTATCCAAATACTTCTGGAATATTGTCAGACTTGGGGCTGTGACTTCTTCCCTGGGGAGCTGTTCCAGTGCTCCACCACCCTCTGGGTGAAGAACCTTTTCCTAATATCCAACCTCAACGTTCCCTGGCACAAAACCCTTCACTAGAAACCTTGAAGATAACATTGACCACTCGGAAGCACAGCTTCTCTCATTTTCCCCTAAATCTGTTTGTGTATTTTTTTTAATCCTCTCCTTTAAATGCCACCACCTTCTCTTCCCTATCACTGTTATCCTTTTCTTTTATCAAATTCAGTTACTCAGACAGGAAAGGCTGTGGTTCCCTACATGATAGCTCTCATCTTTCCATTTTATCCCAGAATTTATTCTTCAAATCCACCCTCCCTCTCCTTGAAAACTCTATATATTTGGGTTAGGAGACACTTTGTTGTGTTACCCACCAAGTATCACCATTTTTACCTTTATATCCCAGTTCTCTTTCTTCCTCCCTGTTGCAGCACTGAAATCCCTTATCACTGCAAAGCCACGGTTCCACTCCAGCCCCCTGAGCTGTGTGGTCAGTTTGGAGCTAGAGATAACTGCAGGTGGGTTGTGGGTGCTGGATACACTGTGAAGGGGAAGGTCTGTGGGTAGGTCCTTCCTCATTAGTACCTGCCAGTACTAATGGATGAATACATGGCTCTGCCCCACCCCTTCGAGAGGAACTGTGTGCACCACTGCTTCTGAGAACAAGGATTCAAACATGAAGTCTTTAGAAGTTATATTATAGGCATTAAGTGCTGATTGTAACAATGACAAACTAGAGCTGAGCATAAGAGAGAAGACAGTCTTTCTGTAAGATGTGAACTATAATTTCAGTGAGGGTATACTTTGCTTTTCTGTGCTTCCAGGTGACCCACCTGATGAAGAGCTGATGAGCTGCCTCTCCCTTAGCTGGCATCTGTACTAAATGGGTTACAGCTGCTACTAATTTCATTTAGAGCCTAACCCCTTGATGACAGAAGCCATGACTTGTGCACAGGAGTTTGATAAGTCCTAGCTGGGTGTTTACACATGGTATTTCTGCAGCTCTCTTACACAACAAGGAACATATTTTCAGCTTAAGAAGTGTAACCTGATCTTTCATTGCTAACATAAATGGGCTGATAGTAACATGGTTGTGGTGGGCATTTGTAAGCGTGCCAACAGAAGGGAAAAGCCCACATACACTAAAGAAGACAGGGATGAAACCAACAAAGCCCACGTACACTAAAGAAGACAGGGATGAAACCAACAATGGCTCAGGGGTGGCAAGAAAAGCAACTTTAATTCACGTTAAAAGAAAGAAAAAAGGCTCTTAACATCAGTGAATGAAAACCAGCTAAACTGGTTAAATTTCACAATTGATAATGAGCAGGAAACCAAGTGCTTGGGACCATGAGTTTATGCAAATCTCTTATTACTGCAAATTGGCATCCTAAGCCCTGATCATGCAACACTTGCACATATGCTTACCTTTATGCACATGAGCAGTCTCATTAACACCAAAGACTTAGTCGTGCATAAAACTCAGCAAATGCATGAGTATTTGTAGGACTGGGGTTTAAACACAAGGGATAGAAAACAAATTTACTATATTATCAACAATTATTTCTGAAACCCATCAGAAGCCAAGGTGGTGCCAGAAGTCTGTTTAGAGTAGAAATGTTCAAAGAGAGAGAGGAGTGGGATTTTTGAAGACTGCTGCCTTTAACTCAATCCATTAGGCCTAATAATGCGTGGGCCAGACACAGGAGGAAAACATTCCTGCCCAGATTAAAAATTGTTGGTATTGGGACATAGTATTTCTCATCACATTTTACAAGATAAACTGGATTGCCTCTTAAGAACACAGATTTCAAGTCTTAGTTATTGCAAAGAAAAACTGGCTATGATCAACTTGGATTTGACTAAATTATTCAACAGTGCCTCACAAAAGTCTTACAAAATTAATTTAAATTGTGTTAGGTTTATGTGGATTCAGAGTTGACTACAGCAATTGTAGAAATAATTACAATAAATACAAAAGCTTACATTGGAGGGAGGTGCCTATTGCACTGCAGTGAGAACTGATGGCTAGTCTTAGAACTACTTTTAATTAGAATATTCAGCAATGCTTCAGAAAACAGAAGAGCTCCCTTATGTTATGAAACCTGAAGAAAACATGCTATTTCCTTAGTAATCCAAAAGAGTAAATACAATAAAATTCAAGTACTTACAGCAAGACAAAAAAAAAACCCATAGAGCTGCAAAACAACCTCTGTAGAAGCAAAGCTTCTGCCAGATTTAAAGGGCTAGCTCTGGAAAAGGAATTCTGGGAAAAATGGAAGTCTGTATTGTGAAAATGTAAAAATAAGGCCAAAAAAAAAAGTATGGTCTTATAATCGTAAGTAGAACAAGTCAAAAGTCATGTTTATTTTGCATGATAATTTCTGTATGCTTTTAAGCATTTTTTTGTTCCGTATTAAAAAAAAATGAGTACATTCTCAGCAGGCAGTTTTACTGCTACTTTTTGTTGTGGGGTTGGATATTTTTTTCAAACGTTCTGTTCTTTTCTCCAGTAGAATCACTGCTGTAAATTTTACCGTGTAACAGCAATTATGGCACTTTCTATTCATCACATCTTGCAGCTTGTTTAAAAGCAGTAGTTCCAGATACAACATGGGGCTGTGTATCTGGTTCTTGATGAAGTCTGGCTATTACTAGGGCCCTGGATTCTTGGTAGGGCTTGTTCAGGGCAGTTGCCATGGAGGCAGAGGGTCTGAGCAAGGCAGTATGGCCTTTTCCGTGGCTACACACTATATGGACGGGCTGCCCACAGCCACGGCCACGAGAGCTGAGCTGGCAGGGAGCCAGGCAACTTGTGAAAATGCTTTAGCACATTTGCCTTTGACGTTTTGGTCGTGGTTAAACGGAGTATCGGTGCAGGGATGACCAGCTGTTTTCAAGTGTGCATCCATCTAAGAGACTTAACTTTATCTAGAAATAACTTTGGGGGATGACTTTGGTGAGGTAGCATCTTCACTTCTGTAATCTCACAGCACAGTAATGTGGCATGTCCAGAACATAAGAGGAAAAAGTGAAAAGAGTAGAGCAGGGTGGAGCAGGTTGTTGGCAAAGAGTCCTCCTCCCACAGGCTCTTTCCAAAAGGAAAGAAAGTTTTAACTTTTTTTCATGAGTTAAATTTTGACTTTTTTTGTCTCATCAATAAAGGTTTCAAAGAAGGACGTAGGACTTCTCCTGTGACTAATTGGTATCTGGCAAGAATGTGATTCTGAAATGGACTTTTAAGGCATTGCCATGACAAATGCATAAAAAATGGCATTATAGGTGAGAAAAGAAATGCTGGAAGTGTATGAACCCGTGGAATCAGCCCTGAAAATGTTTATTTATTCTGTCTAAAGTCACCACATGTAATATTGCTTGATTATGGCTGGCCAATAAGGTGCACGAGTTTGCAAGTTCCTGGCTTCAAGATACCACCATGTTCTGAGGTGAAGAACTGTGACCACTGTAGAGCAGAGGGAAGTCAGACAGGAATTTGAGCAGTATTTATGGCAGTTTCAATGTCTTCCTGCTTCATTCCAGTAAGTGAAAAGTGCAGATGATCTCTTCATCACAGAACCATTCAGGTTGGAAAAGACCTTTAAGATCATTGAGTCCAACAGTAAACCTAACACTGCCAAGTCCACCACTAAACCATGTCCCTAAGCACCACATCTTCATGTCTTTTAAGTACCTCAGAGCTCTGGCAGACTGAACCTCCCAAAGGCTGCGGAGATAATGAACTCCTAAATATTGTGGTTTCTTTGAAGTACACTTCCAATTTTTTAAGGAAATAATTATTTCAGAATAAACGAATCTTTCTTAATCCAAACCTTATTTATTATATTCTGAAGCACACCTTGAAATGCAACGCTGAACACAAATTTCTCTTTGATTGGTTTAATGGAAACAATTTTTCTCTTCAGCAAGCACTTGCTTTCAGAGTGAAATCTTAACATTTTACTTTTATCTGTCTTGTCAATCATTGATTTTTTTTTTTTCTCCTGCTGGCCCCACTTGGAGATGTCATATACCTCTCAAAAGAATGTAATCTGAAAAGATGCCGAACAAAGTTTTTATTTTTCAAACCAGTCAACTAGTTGCCAGCTGATGTGACAAATGTGTCACACAGATTTATTTTAGGAGAAACTATTTGTTCAGCTGATGCACAGCACTGGAGTGCAAGTTTCCTTAACAAAATCATAACTAATGGCCAAATATTCTTTTACTGGTTTGATATTTCATATTATAGACTCACAGAATAATTCAGGCTACAAGGCACCACAGAAGGTCATCTCATCCGCCTTCCTGCTCAAAGCAGGGTCAGGTATGAGATCGGGTTGCTGGGGGCTTTATCCAGTCTTAAAAAACACCAAAGATTTTAACACAACCACACAATCTCTCTGGGCAACCGTTTCCAATACTTGACTATCCTCAAGGTGAAAAGATTTTTCTTCGTTTCTGGCTCAAACCTCACTTTTTTCAATTTGCATCCATTGTCTCTCCTTCCCTTTCTCTGCTGGGTTGGGGCTCCTGTTACCAAGGGCTGTGACAAATAAACCCTTTTATTTCTTGTCAGTATTTCTGCATGCATTAGGGATGACAATTACAATATCCTTCAGGCAATGAATCTACACAAAATTCTTCTGCTCCTTATGTGCAGTGCTAAAGATGAAAACTCATCCTTGCATGTAAGGAAAGCAGAGTTTCAGTGAAGATCTGACCCAGAGACCAGAGAATATAGTTTTCCTATAAAAGATATTCTTTCATTAAAAAGACTGTTGTAACAGAAACACTTTATGACAAATTTTCCTTCCATGGAACTTTTTCAATCTCACTGAGCATGCTGAAGTCATTATACATTTACTAGAGATGCTTCTTTGTCCAGACAGGCTTACTAGAAGGTACATTTATGAAGGAGATTAAAAATGATTTATTAGCAGATATCTTTCTAAAAATACTCTTTTAAGTAATATGTATCTCCATCTTCCCAAGCATGGAAGAACATATGCAACAGGAAAGGAAATACAGCAAATAATTCAGGGCAAATAATACATAACTATGGGAGCTTTTACCACTGTATTTATTTAAATGAAGGGAAGCATGTTGAGAGGTGAGAGCTAAAGACTTCATTTTATTCACATATTTTACATTCAAAGGACCAATAGAAATGAATTTCTTTTCAGAAAAAAAGCCCTCTCTCTTGTGGTTTCCAAAATTTTGAGAGAGACATGGAATATACTTAATGAAGCATGTCACTGCAATGCATACAATGAAAGCCTTGTGTATGTGGAAAAGAGATAAAACCCAAACAAATTTGACCATTATCAAAAAAAGGTTTCCTTTAATATAAATAAAATTCAGAGTGGTGCTTTACTTTAGCAGACAACACAACAGCAGGATTTATTAACAACTATGTATTTACAGTGCCTCCCTGGTAAAAAATACTGGGCTTCATCTGAGATCTTAGGCACTTCCTGAGAAGGCAACATGGACTGAGGATTGCTCAGCACTTCAGATAAGCTCGGTGCTAAAAGGGTGAAATTAAAGCATGCTTTTAGAATAAGGAAGATGGCAAAGTTGAACTGCTGATGCGTGGTGTTTATGTCCTGATCCAGCAAAAGGTGCACCTCAAGTACTCCCTTTGATTTCAGTAGATCTGTGTATGTTCCTAAGGTTAAACGCAGGATAAGTGTTTCAAAACCAGAAACCTCAGAGGAAAACAACTACTTGACTCAAAGATTCTATGAGTAGAGAAAACTGCTGTAGTTAAAACTTTATGTGGTGCGGAGGCACATGACCTTGAATTTAAATCCGTATTCTTCTGCATGGGTGATTTCTACTACTTTACTTTTAATTGGATCTTGCAAGGTCTGGATTCCAAGTATTTCTTATCAAGCAGTGAACTTGTGAAAGCCTCTTCTCCCCACAGCCTCCAAAATCATAGTGCCGGTTTAGCAGATCTCAGTCTTTTTTTGGCAATTAAATAAAACAAGAACCAGATCTTTTTCAAAGTATTCACAAAATAATCTGTCCCTTATAAAACGGCTGTTCCACCATTCTTGTATCAGATCTGACCTCAGCTCTTTAGATCTAAACAGTTCTTTAAAAGTTATAAAAATAAAGAATTGGTTAATATACAAATATATATTTCAGAGTGATAAGATAATAATATTAAACAAATTCCTCTTTTAATCTACTTTAAATTAAAAGAAATGTTTTCAAAAGCCTGGGCTGAAGCAGATCTTTATCTATTGACTCTTTAATGGAACCCATTCCCTGCAGATGGCCACGTGCAACTTAATGTAAGAAGCTCATTACTACAAAAAGACAGTGAACATGTTTCCGTTAGCAAAGCAATTCATAAAATCTGCTGTGCCAGTTGATTTTGGGTATCTGGCTTTCAAGAACTGCAGATATATTTAGTATTAGAAACGAAACCTAAGTCATGAAAAGCCTTGAATTTTGCTTCGTTTCCTGGTCTTCATTGATATTTGTTTTGCAATAATCAGTTTATTTTGTAATACTGTTTGTGTACTGCATAATATAAATGTTCTGCATGAATACACACATATGTACAAAACCAGTCAGTAATTCAGTTGAGAGAGATGCCTGCTCACTGGGTCATTGCATACTTTCACGATACCGTATTTTTCTGTAATATCCATAACAATATCATCTAGGTTGCTCCCTTCTTCTACTGAGATGCTCACACGTTTTCCTTCCATTTATCTCAAGCAGCCGAAACAGCAAGGAACATTTTTGAACAACCTATAATACTCTTCCTGAATCTGAAAAAAAAAATACAGAATTAAAATACCAAATAGATTTCTTAATATGTTTGTGTGTTTTTTAACTCATTTCGTACTCCTCCCATCACTAGGTGTTTTACTGTGGGAGGCCTTTGGGCTTTAGGACAGGATAAATGAAAAAAGTATCATTTCATGATAGCGTGGGTAGCATGAATTCTGCTGCTAACTGGAAAGACTGGAATTGACTTCTACAGCATGCATTGTGTTGTTTCATCAGGTTAATCACAGTATCACAGTATCATAAGGTTGGAAAGGACCTCTGAGATCATCAAGTCCAACCTATAACCCAAGACTAACACCAACACCAACACTAACACCAACCATCATCTCAACCATGGCACAATGGTGCCATAGCCAGTTTTACAACCGTAAAAAACACTTTTACTTGTTCCATACATTGGTTTTAAGACTGGGAGGAAATATTTGAGAAAGTAATAATTGGGCAGAGGTTCTGTCTCCAGTGAATAGCAAAATTTTCCTTCCTCCCCATCAGTGGCAGAAGGATTTCCTCCCTTGATGTAACAAAATGTTTGCAACACAGCTCAGGACCGGGCACCTGACTGTGAAAGTACACAAGACCGAGTCACTTCTCACAAGGAACGGGACACTTACCTTCCTAGAAAACACACAAAGAAATATGAAGATGAACATCCCCTGGAATGCATTGAATATTGTAAAAAGATATGCAGTAACTACAGATCCCTGTATGACATGGAGGACCCCGAAGATCCAGGTAGCCCCAAGAAGAAACAGGAGAGCAAGAGCACCTCGGGCACAGGATCTAGACAAGAAATAAACAAATGGAACAACTTGTGGGTACACGCTCTTTCCAGTGGCATGGACAGTTTCATTAAGGGATGGTGGGTGCTGCCTGGGCAATTTTTTCTCAGCTGCAGAGGCCTGAGAAGTGCAAATGCATGGGCTGCTCTTTAGGGTGTGCTGCAACACTGTGGCACGAATAGGCTCTCATAATCACTGCAGAAGAGCTAAGGAGTAAAACTGGAGGGCCTTAAAACACTGGCTTTTTTAATCTTCAGATATGTTTTCTCTGGTGTACTGCAGCACCATATGATTTGATTTAAATCTACTGTTAGCGTAATTCCCCAAGGAAAAACATATGTCTGTTATGAGGCATCATTCCCCCCATCCTCCTCCCCCTTATCCTACTCAAAAAATAACCCAGAAAAATGTACAGTATTCTCTTAGGTCAGTACATGTGCATGACATCAAAGGCTTCTCAGGCTGCCTCTCAGGTTCACTGCAGTTGTAGAACTCGACTTTCTTTCTCTTTTTAAAAAAAATATTTTTGTTTTCAGAACACAAATACTCTCAAATAATTCCTGGATGAGCATATTGATGCTTCCAAATTATAGGAACTGATTTGCTATGAGGGGTTTTTTTCCCAACCTGCTGCAAAGCCCTGCTCGCAGACTCGAGCAAATTACAGCATGTTGTCTTGGAAATGAAGCCCCTGATTACTTTCTTTTTCATTCGCAGCCCAGTCCTTGCAGGACTTCCTTTGAACAACAGACGTTTTTAGCACTGTTCCCCAGAAAATGAATAATTTTCAACTTCATTAAAACCAGCTCACAACATGAAGCTACGAAGGGTGAGGAATAAGAGAAAGTAATCAATCAAACAATTGCTAAATCCTAACTATAAATCTAGTGCAATGCATTGAAACTGCAGGAGTGTTCCTAAGCAACACAAACAGTAAGTTGTTTTCAATGTTCCCTGTAGTACACTTCAGCTTTTCCTGCACAAACGGTTTTCAAGGTCCCTATAAATCAGTTTTAAAGAGAGTGAGTTGATGGAAAAATCATAGCAGCATGCAAAGTAAAAATCCTGGAGAGAACCCTCTCCACCCCTCCCACGCCAGAGAAGCACAATGTCCTACTGTAGAATTTTTACAAACAACATGAATGGCTCGATTCTCTTATCACTGAATTATTTGTTACTTCAAGGCAAATATTTTGGTCCCAATTCAGACATAAGTTTTGAAATCTGGTTGAGCTTGCCCAGAGGCTGTGCAAAGTACTTAAGAAGAAGAGGACAATTACATTTTTAACCTTGCCATCGGGCTCTACCCTCTGCTTGATATGGGCCACTCATTGTATTCCTCCTGCAGCTCTCAGCCAGCCCCAGCTTTACTGTACAAGGTATTGCTCAATAGGAATAAAGACTGCAAAATCTACCTCCAAATCTATATGAGAGGATAACAGAAAAAAACCCTCAAACTCTTTCTTTTTCCACAGATTAAACTGTTATTTTTGAATACTCACGTTCATCTCTGGCTGTATTTAAACTTGTAAAATGTGGAATTTGTATTAAATGGCAAACTTACCTTACATTTTCATAACAACTAACTTCTGGCTTTAACATTGCAGTGTGTCGAAATACTTTATAAATAATCACTCCAAAAGCCAACAAATTAACCTGAGGGGAGTGAAAAAAGAAACTTTTAGTTTGAACCAAGATGCTTTTGAATTTCAGTAACTGTTACATATTTAAATGAAAAAAGTCAGATAAATTTTCAGTATATGTGAAACCTACAGAATACAGTGCCTGGAGGGAGAAAAGTCACCCTTTTCTGAGCCACTTCTGTTAAAAAAATATAAGCCCTGTAATAAATATTGATCAAAAAAGGCTGTAACTCTACCTTATCTCAACTGTATCACTATCAACTGTCTGCAAATGTTTATTGAATTTATTGGTAAATCTCTGATTTCCTGCTGAGATTTTTTTCTCTAAATAGAGATGGAGGAAAGGAGAAAACCAAGAAAGTTCCCCCTCCTCAGTACTTCTATTGTACTGTATCACATAGATCTTGACAAAATGTAAGTCTATTGTTGCAGAGTAACAGTAAAAACAATACGTTCTGAAGTCTTTGGGGTGTGAAAACTTTCAAGTGGCACAAAAAACTTTGAGGTTTACGCAAAGAATTTTTAAAAAACTAACTCTGGTTTCAAGTTTCCTTGCTGCACATTCTCTCTTATGTTTTATGTTTCTCTCATAGGTGAATAATTTCAATATTTTTTTTCCTGCTTTCTTTATAATGGCATCACTTCGTTTGAGTTTGAAACAGAAAAAAACAACTAAAAGAAGCAGTTTTGCAAATGATGCTCAATTATGGTTCTGAACCTCTGTTTGCTCAGCTAGGCTTCATTGATCTTTCATTTAAATTTATACTGCATTCTTTTAACACTGTGAATGTGTTTGTATTCTTGCTTTTTTTAAAAAAAAATCTCATTTTTCTTTGCAGCATTCAACAATCAAAATCTATTAAAGATATTTGTAAATGAACCAAATTTTAGCTGGATGCCATCCAGATACTATTTGTAGATCCTTGGTTGTAATCCCTTGGTTGGTTCCTGTGGGCTTCCAGCTATAGGATGAGTAGAATTAACATCTTCTGCAACTTATTTCTGCAGAAAGACTCTGTGGTTTGTCACAGTTTTTCTCCCTCCTTCTTTATCTTTAAAAAAAATAAAATCCTCCAAAATGAAAACAAAAGGCTGTGGTAGGAGCACAGCATCACTGTAAAAAGAATCACTTCCATTTGTTAACACTTGTTATGTACATCCTTAGAACATTTTTGTTGTGTCAAGGGGGGGAGAATCTGATATTAAATGCAGGCTTTGCTTTAATTAGCTACATGCTCATATTTTAATACAGCATAATGTATTTACAGTTTGATAAGACAGGAGATAGACTTGATTAGCAGTTTAGGGAATTAATCCTTCACTGAATACCTTGTACTTGCACTGATCGTGAAAGCTATTCTGAAGCTCCTTATATTTAAAATTGCAATCTATAATATCTCCTAAACCAGCAATTTTTCAAAGTTAATTATAAGTCAGTCAGCAATTGTGGGTAATTATATGCATACTTACTTTTTATCTTATATTTGTTGGTGAATAATGTATCAAATAACTTGGAGTACACACTGTAATCTGCATAACCCACCTAATGTATTAATTAGTCTGATAAAAGTAGGGTGAAATGTGATCAAAGTACCACAAGAACAGAGAAAACACACTGCTGCTTCTTCAGAAACCGTTATCAAGATGGCAAGCACAAACCACGCAACCAACCTTCCTCTCTGCCAGCCCATCACCAAGATCACTGACGTCAATGAGAGCCTTCCTACTGCCATTGATAGGCTCTGTAGGAAGCCCTGTGGGCCACATAAACCAGCTGCAGGACTGGAGAGGTTTTTGCTGAGCAAGGATTGGGTAAGGAACAGGCAGATGTGGGGCCTCGTGGCAGTTGACTCCGTTTCTCTTCGACCCAGCGGGGCTCCTTTACACAAATAGTATTTACACTGTCTGTTGCACAGGATAATAGGATTTGGCCCTCTACATTAAAGTAATACCTATTAACTATGATCTTTTCATTCATCAATCCATTCTAATGGGAATAATCTGTACGTATCTGGGGAACAGGAGAGGTTAACACCGGCTTCTTGGAGTCAGCTGCCAGAACACAATTATTGTACAATACGTCTCAGCCTCACAGGAGGTAGTGTTACAGGGTAACGAGGGTGAGCTTAACTTCTGAAATACTCAGTCATTTCCCAGATTTATTGAAGTATTAAGTAAGTTTTTGCCCCATTTTGAAACACTCCATTAATAAAAAATACCTGTAGGAAAGTGCATAGACTGCCTTTCTATAATGTTCAGTGTCTCAAAAAGTAGCTTTTAGGCAACATGCTTTTCTTTTTTCCTGTCTTTTTGACCTAAGTTAGAGCCATCTGGCAATGAAATTCATCCTTTGGGGGGCAAAATATGTAACAACAAAGCGACACAGAAATCCAGCAAATCTTGAGGGAAAAAAATAACATGACACATGGGTAAATCCAGAAGGAAAAAGTAGTTAATGTTAATAGTGTGTCAAGTGCAGCCTACAGAAAACTTGCAATCCAAGAGGTATCCTACACTTAACATATTCTGCTTTGACTTGATACTCTGCATGTCCTTTACCGGTAGCCCCAGCTATTTCTAGGATCAAATTCCCATTTGATGGGAGAACTGAGTAGGACTAAAGGAGAAACAGCCTTTACAGAATTAATATCCCCCAAAGAGCCACACGTATTTCAACAAATGGCATGGGAAGTCAAATCATCCAAAACACCTGATCAAAGGTACAATCACTTAAGACACTTGATTTTGTACCCAAAACTGAGCTTCAGATGCACAAGATCAACCTAGAGAGGTCTCTGGGAAGATCTTAGAGCAGCCTTCCAGTATTTAAAGGGGGCCTCCAGGAGAGATGGAGAAGGGCTCTTTATCAGGGAGTACAGGGATAGGACAAGGGTGAATTGTTTTAAGCTGAAAAGGGGAAGATTAAGATCAGATATTAGAAAGAACTATTTTCCTGTGAGGGTGGGGAGGCCCTGGCCCAGGTTGCCCAGGGAAGCTGTGGCTGCCCCATCCCTGGAGGTGTTCAAGACCAGGTTGGATGGGGCTTTGAGCAACATGACCCAGTGGGAGGTGTCCCTGCCCATGGCAGAGGGTTGGAATTGGATGGACTTTAAGATCACTTCCAACCCAAACCATTCTATAATCTATGATTTTATGAAGCCTGGACCCCTGAATCTTCCAGCAGGGGCCAACTGAGGGATTTGTGTATGGGAAGCATTGCAATATCAGGTTTCAGCTGCTACTTATAGCCAAATACAGTGTTTTATACTTACTTTGGCTGTAATTGCATGTTTTCATTTTTGTAATTAAAGCACAATCTTCAGCTCTTGTTGAATAAGCCTTTGATGACGTTATAATTAAAGCTTCCTTAAGGTGACAGGCAAGGTGAATGAGAATGAAAGTGGCAAACATAAGGCATGCTCTCTCTGGAGAGGCAGCAAACTGGAATAGAGCAAGATGTGCAGGCAACTGTGAAACCATGCTCAGGACAGGCTTTGCATGGGCCTGGAAAGGGCCAGCCTGGGGACGGCTGTTGCCACTCGCCGGCTTTGGGGAGAAGTTACCTGTCTAACGAGCAGAGCTACTCTGCAGCTTTGGGCAACCCCAGAGCGTGAAATGTTGCCTGGCCACAGTGTTATCAAGTGAATAACAACATTACAGTGTGACACAGTGAGTTCTTGTGCCTTTGTTTTCAGTGTTATTACATGGCTGAGCAGTCAGAGAAACTGCTGCGTGTCCTGAGAGGGGCTTCTCAGCAAGTCTAATAGGCTGAAGGGGAATTGCATTGATTCCAAGCCCAGAACTGAATTCTTTTATTTTATTTCACAAACCACCCCAAACTGCTTTTGGGCAAACAGTGCAGTCAGTCTATACTATTTCACAAAGGAAACCTCTGACTTTCCCCCTGCAAGCTTGATTCTGTGAGGTGCTGAGCATCCTCAGCTACACCCTCCCCCCCGGCCAATCTCTCAAGTGGGAATCGGATTTCACTCAGCATGTTCAGGTGCACTACACGACTAATTTTAATAATTAATCTATTCCTTTTTTTTTAAGTGGTTAATGAAAGACAAGGAGCTGATTTAGGAATAGCTTCCGCTTATAGCATCCTCAGGGAATCATTTCTCCTGAAAGGTATTTGTAAAGGTATTTTTAGCTTCCTTAAATTCTAGAAATGTTGCGGTATATTTAGGAACAAATGGTAGGAAAATTGGAATGTGTTTATGTGAAATAGACATTAGACAAAGGCAATTATTGGGATCCCATGAAATTGGGATTCTGTAGGTATGGGCAACTACATTTATGTAGCTGTCTAATCCAGGATAATCTCCAAGGAGCCACAAATCTGGAAGAACTAGTCTTTATTGTACACCTGTGACTGAGTTTAGAGGGAGGATGGTAAGTGTTTGGTACCTCTCTCTCAGTGAGGTCACATGTGTGAAGGGTCACAAGGATTTAGGACTTTGCTGTGACTTCTGGCCCCATTAAACCAATGGTAGAGCTCCCATTAAATGGTAAAACTCCCATTGCCTCCGGTTTTGTCAAGGCTTTCTACACATCAAAGAGAGGCAGTCTCCAGGAATTTGTAGGCAACAGCAGACATTGCTGTGTGTTTCACTCTGCAGATTGGCACTTGCATGTGTCATGGATGCACACTGACAGGTCACCACAGTGAAATTTTCCTGCAGCTGTGGTTGGGGGATCTCCAGGGCGCAGCTCCCGTGTTCACAGCTGTGATGTTGGTGGGTAAGGAAAAGCAGGCATGCAAGGAAGAGTTCAGAGCTGTCCAGAGTGGTACAAATCTTAGGACCAGATCTGACCAACAGCCACAGCATCATTCTGGATAATTTCCTCTTGTAAAGAAATTCACAGGAAAGAAGAAACAACTGCAAATTCAAAGAAGTTTCCTGGAGCTTTCCTAATCATCTTATCAACAATAAGGGGGCTTTGCCAAAGGAATTAGCCTGGAGATGCCTGTTCAATCAATCACGTGTATTTTAGGATAGGATGGGAAAAAAATATGTGTGCTGTCAACCTATGTCCACCCAGAGGTAGGATGGCTCTGTAAATCTGTCTGCAGGTTTGCATTCCTCCTTCTGCATAGGCATCTGTAATGAAGGGAAACTGCCCAGTGATGGAGAAAGAAGCTGCTCCTAGCAGATCTAGGACCACCACAGTGGAATTTCAGCCATCCACAGTTCTTACAAGAAAATAATAGGTTGTGTGCATATCAAGACATAATAATTTTTACTTGGCTCTTTTTCCTAAGATAAGGATCTAGAAGAACACTGAGAAACAATCTCATCTATTGTCTAAGCAAATTACAAACTTCTCTGTTGATTTCTAATGGTATTTTGCAAACTAACTAATAATATAAAAATGAGCATGTAGGTCCTAAAATGGTAAATGTTCCAAGCTGTCGGAGTTCTGCTAATAGCACATTGCTTAGCAACTGCTATATTTAAAATAGGTCCTTAATTTCACTGTTAAATGCACGTATTTTATACACTGGAAGAGTAACATAATGTTCTATCCTCAAGTAAATGAGATGTTAGTGCTTCACACTGCATGAAACTCTCTGTGTAGGTACAGAATGATAGTTATTTTTAGTTGAGCACTGAATAGTATGAAATACACAAAATTTAATAAAGCATGCAAAACATCTGCCTGCAAATAAAAATATTTGCACTCATGTTGAAGAGTAGTAGTTTCTTTCGTAATTAATTAAATTGTAAGATATGGAGTGAAGTGATATATCATCATTTTGCCCCATCAAGGTAGCTGACAGCTGTCAAATTTGGCAACTAAGAAACCTCTTTTTTTTTTCCTTCCTCCCTGCCTCCTTTTTTTTTTTTTTTTTTTTTAAGCAAGACAAAAGAGCACTTGAAAGCTCAGAGGGAAATGATCCACCTTTCATGGTGGTAGCTCACTTAGCACCTGGACATCTGGTAAAATGAAACAGATCAGGATGAGGCATTCAAAAAAATTTTGTCTAACGTTTTTTTCATCAAAGAATGTCAGTTCATTAGCACTAAAAGTATTTTCTGTTTTAGACTATACTTTCACCAGGAAAGGCTTCCTGACTAGGATAGCCTTTCTGATTAAAACCAGAAAGGACACTCCTGAACAATGAAAATCCCTGTGGACAGGGCATTTATCCAGGATGTTGGAGACATGACAGATTTGTCTGCTGTACTTAATATTCAGACTAAGTTATGACCCTTAGTTTCTCCAGCCTCCGGACCAACTATTCACTGCTATTGCTCCATCAGCTCTGCTGGATCTATTCCATGCTGTATAAATAATTAAATATTCACTGGAGTGGGGAGACCTGGATCTCCCTCATTCTCCAGCTCCTCATCTAGGACTGTCTAAAGATAGCATTTTTTTTAACAGTAGAGAAATTGTTTAATATGAGACTGAGTTTTTGAGGCTATTTCCAACATATGTGTATTTATAGAACAAAAAAGAGCTGGTAATTTCAGATATGATAGCCTTATGTAAAAGATACACTCCAGGCTTTCAAAAGTTATTAAAACACTTTAAATACCAGCCTTTTAAAGCTCTCTAGTGATACAAAAAAGAGAAGGTATAAGAAAGAGGCAGCTAACTCTAAAGATTCAGACATACTAGTTCTGATTCAGTCTGAGCACTTTACATTCAAACTTCAAAAACGAAACCCCCAAATCATTCCCGTTTCCTTTCTTAGTCTCTGTCTCAATAATTGATGAAACCATCTATATGCTGATGTCAGATCTCACAAAAAAAAAGAATGAGAAAATTTCTCCTGCTGCTCTCTTAGGCATATACTTGAATTTTTTACATATATCACATTGAATTTGGCTCTTTCAAAAAATGTCTGAAGTTCAGAGCAGCTGTATCTGTATCAGTCTTTACAATGACCCTCATTATGAGTGTTTGAATTAATGAGCTTGTGATGGTCTGAATTCTGCCACAGAGAGCAATATATTTCAGTCTCCCTGTCTGTATGGTTAATGGGTAAAATGACAACATTCAGTGGGTCATCGTTATTTCAGTCAGGGGAGAATGGAATTAAGCTATTAACAATACAACAGTTTAAGCTTCAAAATGAAAATGTATGCCATAGTAATTGCATAAAATTGGACACAAGCTGGCAGTCAAACAGTCTGGGTTTGTCTCCTGACTGATTTATCTCATTATCATGTCCCCAGTGAATATACCTTCTTGAATGCTTTAGGTATACAACAGCAGTCTTATCTGGGAGTAGAAAATGTAACAAAAACATTAACAAAGCCCCTTTAGGCTATATTTTGGGGAAATATTTTCAACAATGCAGGATTAGAATTTTATGATTCTAAGATTTTAATAATTTCACTGTCTTAATAAAGTAAAGCATAGTTAAATGAGATTATTTCAAAACTTGTCACAGGAAATATGTAATTTTCACATTTTCTTTAAATATGAATACTTCGAAGTTGCTTTTATACATACCTTCAGCTGTGATTTAGACTCGACTGAAGTCACAAAGCTCTTCCAATGACCAATGGGGTTTCCAAACAGATATCTACACACAATTACTACTTCAAATTTAAATTTGTTTCTCTAAATGTCTGCAAGCAATTAATCGAAGGGGCAATAGAATGGTGGAAGAAAATGTGATTTGAGTGAGAAAATATGTAGTGTGGATGTAGTCATTATATAATTACTAAGAAAGTCCAAATGACATCAGTCTATGTCAACTGTCTAAAGCAAACCTACAGCGCCCTTTCAATGAACAGTTTAGGGTAAACATATGTGTTTGTAGCAATTGTCCTTATAGCAAGGGAACTTAAAGGATCACAAAGAGCTTATTAGGCAATTAAAAAAAAAAAAACATGACTAATTCAGACAATTGCATTTCTGGAAAAAAAATTCCAGAGGCTTAAAATACATGGATCTATTAAAATAGCGGGAACAGTTGATCTTGCTAGAAAAGAGGGACACCTGGAATATTGACCTGCCCTGAGATGTCTCAGGAAACCTGCACAGGCAGCTGGCACCTGCGGGTGCTCTTCCCCTTCCCCTTGGCACTCACCTGCTGTTTCTCCTTGCTTCACTCTTGACAATAAAGGACATGCTTGACTTCTCAAGCCTAATGTCCTTTCAGTGAAACTGAGGGAGAACAACTTCACATGCTTTTTTTTTTTATGACACTACTAGCTAAGTTGATTTTTTTTGAAGAAACCTCCATATATATGGAACATCCTTCAAGGATATTTGAGCCTTATGTGTTGGGTTTGTTTTCTAATGGCCAAAGCTTCTTTTTACAAGAAGGGAAGGGAAGGGAAGGGAAGGGAAGGGAAGGGAAGGGAAGGGAAGGGAAGGGAAGGGAAGGGAAGGGAAGGGAAGGGAAGGGAAGGGAAGGGAAGGGAAGGGAAGGGAAGGGAAGGGAAGGGAAGGGAAGGGAAGGGAAGGGAAGGGAAGGGAAGGGAAGGGAAGGGAAGGGAAGGGAAGGGAAGGGAAGGGAAGGGAAGGGAAGGGAAGGGAAGGGAAGGGAAGGGAAGGCAAGGCAAGGCAAGGCAAGGCAAGGCAAGGCAAGGCAAGGCAAGGCAAGGCAAGGCAAGGCAAGGCAAGGCAAGGCAATATATTTTCATGTGAAAGCCTGGTTTTGCTGAGAAACTGCATCCATTGGGTATGGCAGTATGGAAGCTGTGGCTTGGAGATTAAACTTGGTCCTGTCCACTGAACAGGGCAGGTACTTTCTGACTGAGTGATTATATAGCACAGCAGGCACTGTTGTTGCTGAACAACATTGTGGTTTAACCTAATCTGTTTTCAACCAAAGCTGCAGACTCGGTCTTTAATGCCACTTTATAATTAATTGTCTCCATTTTATCCACAAAGGCATAAGAAATGCAATGGATATCCCTTTAAATGAAACCACAGAGGGACTAATGAAAAGGGGACTATTATTCTTTCATAAAGAATAATAAAGTCATTGCCAGTCCCTGTAGGAAATTTATTTCCACTAAAAAGGCAAGTGAGGAAGAAAAGTAGATATAAAAAACTGTTTAAAACAGCTGTTTTCTGAAAAATGCACAGTAAATGGTAGAGAGGGTAAGTTTCTTAGGTAGATGAGAAAAGTAACTAGGCATTTATCACAAATAACCCTTTGAAAGAATAAACTGCAGAATGTTCCAAAACATAAATATTCACTAAAATATGTGAGATGGTGGTATGGTTTGATATGATGGAGGTCAGAGGTCAAACACCATTTTTGACAGTTATCCTTGGAATATCAAGAAATATCAAAAGCAATGATCACGAGCTGCTTCTCTGAAGAACAGGAATAATAAAGAGAAGAAGCCTAAGGAGGCAGTGTACTTGGTTACACCAGTGCACTTTGAATATTTTTTCCCCCTTTTTTTCCCCCTTTTCCCCCTTTCTATTCTTTTTTAAATGGGAGCAATAGGCTGTCAGATCATGCTCAATATTGAAGTTGGGGAAGCATAAAACTTTAAACTTTTTGAATATTTACTTTTCTACAAGAAAGATACTCATTTTGAATAGCCTAGATTAGAGTATTAAGCACATGAAATTTCTGAGCATATGAGAAAACAGCAGAGTAATGGATTTGCCAGGAAATTCTTCCGCATTGATTGCAGTATTACTAATCCTGAATCAAACTACATCTAAAGAACTGAATAAGTATTAGAGTTGTCCAATAAGAGTTGATGAATGCACTATTCCATTAATTTTACCTTTTTTGTTGAATAAATTATTTGACAAATAATGGTAAAATTCATCAAATAAATTATCTGAGGAATATATTTTTTAAGTAATCGACTACCTCTAATGAATATGCAGGCAGTTCCTTAATGAAAAGCATTACTCTACTCTTAGCCTGCTTTCATCACTCAGATGTCACATTTTTTTTGTATTTTGCAACTGCAATCTGTATATTTTATTCATTTACCCATTCATTTATACATGGGAAGTTCAAAACAGTATGGTTAATCAATCACTGCAATTCTTAGAATATTTTTGCTTTACAGTTGATTATTCATTACATTTATTGCATACAGGAATGCTTAATAAAAAGAACTTGGCTTGTCTGAGGACACCTCTCCCAAGAACTATTCTTGGCTTGTATGTTCCAAGTCAAGTTTATAAGAATACTCTGAAAATTGCAGGGCCCATTTATAAGCCATTTTTCTTGTTGGAAACAATACAGCTACCAATTGTTTCAAGAAAACAGAGCCTGAAGCCAAGCCAGACACCTTCAAGATCCCTGGAAACACACATTAGAGGAGTAAACCAAGGAAAAGCATAAAGGAGCCACCTCCTCTCTGCACAGCACTAGGATGTTTGGATAAAAGCCACAGAGAGGATTATTTGGGTAGTGTTCAGTTTTGGAAATGTTCCAACCTCAAAGAGCAAGTCTGAATTTTGTTATTAGAGAGGTGATCTCAACCAATGATACTGAAAGATTTACACTGTTTAATGGGAAATTGCACCTGTTGATGGTACAACATGTCAGGCCTCTGAGTCCTGGTTCCTCACAGGTATATGCCAATTTATTCTGGCAGTGACAGGGGTGCAGTAGTCAGGCCTACATCACTGCCAGTACTGAAAAGCTGTAAACCATGTTATCACAGGTGGATCTGAACTTGCTGCACCGAGTTCAACTGAGTGGATTTAACAGGAGAAGGTTGTGGGAGAGAGGTAAATTAGAAGAGTTGCCTGTAGCTGCCCTTGGAGTAGCAGCAATTCTCTTCCAAATTTTCCTTTTAATGGCTTGTAGGCTAAGTACAACCTTAACAGTCTTTGCCCAGTTCTTCCAAATGACCATTTCTGCTGCCAGTTGGACAACTAACGTATAGCTGTCCCTCACAATGGGTACAAATGATGAGAGGAAATGGCCACAGGTTGCACCAGGGGAGGTTTGGATTAGGCATAAGGAAAAATTTCTTCACTGAAAAGGTGGTCAGGGACTCGAACGGCTGCCCAAGGAGGTGTCTGAGTCACCATACCTGGAAGTGTTTAAAAGACAGGTAGAAGAGTTTCTGAGGGACGTGGTTAGTAAGAGGAGAGGTACGGATAGACTCGATGATCTCAGTGATCTTTTCCAACCAGACAATTCTATGATTCCATTAAATGGAGGGATTTACCCTGTGTCCACAGAGTTTAAGAGATAAAGTTTCCAAAGTTGTCAGTGATACAGAATAATGCCCTTACATAAGTCTGCTCCCACTCAACAGAAAGTGAGCTGTCACACCAGAGGTGGCCAAAGCCATGTAGAAGTGGGAAAGGACTTGTTCTTGGCTGACTTTACACGCTCATCAAAACTGCAACCACATCACCCCTCAGGAAAACAGTTATTTCTATTCTACACATTTCTTATTATAGGGACATTATTATTGTAAGAGTGTGTTATGAAAGAAAAGAAAATGTTCTAGAGGGTTTTTTTTCCCCATACCTTTTATCTCTGGAGCTTATATTTGTATTTGCCTCAATCAGGCATGGGTTGTGGTGTGTGAATGTTTGTCCCTTAAAGCTGGTGATAAACTCGCTTTTCCATTAAAAAGTTTAAATACTTGTTATAAATAATTTCTCCTTAGTTGTATGCTTTGATCTAATCTACTGCATAGTTTTAGCTAAAATGGTTGTGGTTCTAAAGATTACAAGTATTAGGAGAAAGAAATAAGTTGTACAAATTATCTTCAGCTTGCAGCTTGCGTTACAAAGGTTTAAAAGCCCCTTTCTATGCTAACTCCATCTAAAGAGCTTCTGACCCACTCCTTTTCATGTATAGTCACCAATCTAATAATAATAATTTTTAGATGGGATCAATAAGGCCATTTCTTTGCACTTAAGAATTCTAATAGATCTTTAATATTAATAAGCAAACACCTTCAGAGGTAGCGTTACTGCTTAGGCAATCAGAGGAGAACTTTTTGCTCCTGATAAACGCTTGAGCTCCCTATGCTTCACTGTTACTGCAGGTTTCAAGTCTAAGGATGTGTTTGAAACAATGTGCCCTGAGACAGAAAATCCACTGGTACAGACACAGTTCTGTTCTTCATCATTTCCATGCTGTCCCAAAGGCACATTGCAGTATTATCCAAACCACAAGCCTCTTGGGTCCCCACGCACAGAAACTGAAACCACCATTTGGGTACCAGGGCATCTGTGCTGACAACAAATTTAATGGTTTTGTGCAAGAATCAAATTTGCTGTGAGCAGCTCTCCAGACATTTGGTATCCAAACTCTCCAGGTTATCTTGGAAAACCTGTGAAGTTAATACCATTTGTTGATGAAGTTCAGGATTAAAGGTAAGCTTGAAGCTGCCAGATTTTGCAGTCTTCTGTATGAAGGTTGCGGTGCCCTATCTGGTTATCCCAGAACAACTACTTCCTATTTAGGGTCCTTAATTAGTATTTTTTTTTCTTTAATTAGCTGTGGGAAGACTGGAAGTATCAGAAAGAGATTGACTTCTGTAATTAAAAGGACTTCCTGAGTGGCACTACTTTGGAAAGGGTTTAATTTTTGTTATGGTTGTGTCCATGCTCAAAAGGAAGATTGGACAATGGGAAACAGAATTACTGCCACCAATATGCCTTCCACAGAGTAGAAGTCTAACACCAACTTGGTCTTCTAGAGTCAGTGCCTGTTTTAATAAGGTTTTCCATATTTTCCTTAGACAATAACCTGGATAGAGCCTGAGGAAATTACCCAGCTCCCTGACTCTTTGAAAACATCCCTCTTGCAGTTCAGGCTTCAATTTGCTATCACCTCATCAAAACAAGCTGTCCAAATGCTCAAAAAGGAAAAAACACACAGCAAACGAAGCAGCTTGCTGAAAGCAGGTTGCCTTTCATCCCAGGTCTAGTAGTGCCTGATTACAAAGAGACAATAATAAAGGTATGCGAATACTGCGAAAACAAGTTATCAAAAAATACTTCCATCATACACAAAAAACTAACAGATAAACCACAGAGCTATTTGCTGTCCAGCTACACCTCCTTTATGTGGCTTTGCTTAAGCAAATGAGCAGAAGGAAAAAGAAAGTGGCTGCTACCCTCATCCGTAGGAGGTTTGCACTGGTGCATAGGGCCCATATCAACTTCTGTCTCCTTCTCTTTTTCTTTTAATTCATAGGGATTGCTGGAAGATCTGAAGTGCTCAAAGAATGGCTACAGGCTTTAGCCCAGCTTGCAGGATTCACTGCTGCAGCCAGCTAGGCTTATATCAGAGACACTGTAGACCTGTGTGGCTAAGATCCCGCATCAGGCACAGCTCAGCTGGGGCTGAAAACAAGGTTACAGATACATAAATTTGAGGCATTTAGTGTATTTTGATAACGTGGTTTTCCGGTGCTAACAGTGCAGTGATACATCACTACCCATAAATCTCCACCTGAAGGCAGATTAGGAACAGCAATGAGAGCAACAACAAAAAAATCCTAACCCTGTTGCCTTCATGAAAGAAAGAGATAAGGTCCAAAGAGGAAATAGGAAGCTGTCAACTGAAATTTAAGAATTGCAAGAATTTTCCAGGAAAGGATGGTTTCTCCCCACAATTTCATTTTACAGCAGTAACCTGTTGGTTGTCAGGGCTGTCTGACCCCAGAAGCACTGAGCAAAGAGGTCTGGCCTCTCAAGGTCAGCTGTGCTCACGAGGAGAGAGAGATGGGGAAGCATCGCCCTGCAGTTGCATCTGAGTAGTAGCTCCCCAGCCTACACTAGGAATTTGGGGTGGAATTTGACCAGAATTATACCTGATACTTCATTCACCTTTGAAATGGTTAATACATTGAAAGAAAACTTTTTTACTATCACCTTGTGTGTGTTAAACACTGCTGCTTTTTCCTTTTTACAAATCATGACATTTATCACCAAAGAGCTTAAAAAGCATCAAAGGGCTACAACTGCACTTGACCATAGAAGTCACAAGGCCTCAGCATTGTCCCTTCTTCTCCTGATAGCTCCAGCTATTGCCAGATCACTGTCAACCCAGTCATACACAATAATGCCCCATTACAATTGGAATGGTTTGTTAAACTTTATAGCACTTAGAAATGCTCCCGAGGCACCAAAAAATCTCAATTCAGAATTGAACGTATAATACCTGCCAAATTTGCAGGTTTGAAACCACTTCCAATAAGAATTAAAAAGGCCCTGTTCACAGCTGAAATAGGGCTATCAATACTTGACTTGTCTGCCCGTGTGAAATAGTGGGTTCTTTTCTCTGACGTCGCAATTTAGTTTAAAATAGCTTTGATGATGACAGGGTACATGCGAGTGATAAAACCATAAAGATGACAGTCTAATCTTACAAAGATGACTGATTGCTGATAAGAGATTAAGTCACACAACATTTGAAAAGCCAGATTATCTGTCTGCTAGGATAGTGTCTGTGTACACCTCCTGCCGAGCTATGCTGAGATGCCAACGACATACAAAGATACCAGAAATGCTTCACAGAATTTCTCAAACCATTGGGTTAAAAGAACACAAGCAGGCAAGAAAAATAGCTCTGATCTTATATTGAGCATTTTTTGTCAAACGTTCGTTTTTCAGGCTAGTAAAGTATTTAGATGTACAGCATATAAATAATTTAGAGACACTATAAAAAGGTCTAAATTAGCCAATTCTACCCTATAATTAGCACTCACAGCTATGCTGGCGATGGGTGGGTGATTATTAAACACCTTTTATTATCGTTTTTATGTACTACAATAAAAAACGAAAATTACACTTACAAGAATTATTAGACATGCTGGTCCTATAAAACTCCATATAAAGTTATTCTTTGTGCTGAGCCAACATCTGAAAAGAAAACAGCGGAAAATGCCTTGAAATGTGCTGTTGTGACTCTTGCATCCTTACGTATGTTGATTTGGACACAGAAACAGTGACTTACACTTCAGTAGTGCCATAGTACTTGTATCCCAGTGCGGCTGAGATTCCAACCACCACGGCTGGACTGACGTAGCCAAAGACATAGAAATTCTTGTGCAAGAAACCCTTGTTGTAGATGACTCCCACAACTATAAGGTAGAGGTGAATACCTTCAATGCACATCCACGCAAAAGCAGCTAGAAGGAAATAATGGAGTAATCCAGCAGTAATTGAACAGAAGAGCTAGAAATTCAATCAGAGAAAGCAAGAGTCAATTCTATTAATACGTCTCTTTTAATATAACAGCATGTGCAAAGCAACCTAGTGACTCTAAAGTGGTGGTCGAGCAGCCCAGATGTAATGCTGATTGACAAGAACTTGCCCTACACCCACAAGCACATTTGCTCTTTAGTTTCTTCTGTAGCAACTGGTGAAATAAAGAGACTATGTTCAACATTTAAAATTGGTTTGCATCTTTCCAGAATAACTGTATAAACAAATTGACAAGGTTGATCCCATCGTTACAGCCGAGTAGACTGTATATTTTCCTCATCTAGACAAAGTTAATTCCTATAATTTTGATAACAATGTCATTAGGCATCACAAGGAATTATTTCTGAAATAAATTTTGCAACAGTGTTTTAAATTTATATTTCTCAATCAATCAATCAATACTGGAGTGCTACCTCAGGAACAGCAGCTCATATTTTCTCAAGTAGTTTTAAGTCCTGTTGAGCTGATTATGGTAGAGGCATTTGGATAACTTTTGCATAATTTGATTTCCTAAACCTAATCTGAGATGCAAACATCAACAGCCCACCTTGTATGAGAAGTAATAGGGACAGGTCAAGACCTCACATGTAGAAGGTAAAAGGGTTACCCATCCAATATCTGAAATGCCAGCTCAGGACTGCAGCCCTGGCCTTAGCTTTGAGGGAAAATAGTCACCAACAGAGCCACCTATGTGGCTTTGGACAGCATCTGAATGGATGGGAAAAGTGAAAATGCTGAATATATTGAGACCACAGTCTCAGTTAAGGTGGCAAAGTTTAAACAAAACCCATGGAGCACAGCTGATACACACCAGCTGAGATGAAACCCTGCTTCTTTAAACGAACATTTAATATTTCCAGTTCCTAGACTGGGAAAAGCCAGTGTCACTAGAATCTTCACACTGATGCTAGGAAATACTAGAAGTAGATGGAAGATCATATTTTATACTGCATATTTACTTTACAATACAAAATCCAGGTACAAGGGAAAACTACCCACCTTATTACTGTTCATATTAATTCCAATCAGAAAAATAAGTTCCGCCAGGAAAAGGCTGCAGCAGAGGTTTTTGTGAATTGTCGTTCTAGTGCTTTGAATTTCACTGAAGAACCAGAAGGTAAAAATGCACATGGAGAGGCAAATCAACGAAATAATTATTCCTAGCTGAGTGATTCTTGTGAGAATGTTATAATTTGTAACACCCTGGAGGAAAATTATAATATAATATTTAAAAGAATAGCTTTGTACCTGCTCAAGAAAGACCTCATTCTATAATAGAGTTCTGTTGTTTTTTTTGTACAAAATGTTAATTGCAACTGTTTGTAGAGTTCCACTGCAAATGTACAGTTTGGATAATCGAAAAAGTATTGGGTTTTTGTGAGACAGATGTATTTGTAGGGGAAATTAGCAATGAACTGTATACATTCCCACCCTTGCATTTTCTGATATTTCTTAACAAATCTTTTTGTTAACACCAGAATCTCCTTATATGGTTAAAAAATCAGATCATATTAGAGAATGACAAATATACTGGCAGTAGGAAATATATTAATATGACAGGGACATTTTATAATATAAAAGGACTTATCACAGCAGTGAGTTAGATAAGCAAAATTGAATAACTGTCTTACTGAATTTGCAACATGATTAAAACAAGTCTCTGAAATAATAATCATTTCAAACAAACGTTATTCTAGATATGTAACATGAATGTTCTCCAAAGAAAGACAGGCCATTTTAATACTGGTTGTGAATATTTTCTGTACAGAAACCCTGTTACATTTGCTGCTTGATATTTGCACAAAGAATCTCAAACACAAATACATGACTGAGCATCAGCACGATAGCATTCAGCTGACCATAAAATGTTTCTAAGTTTTTTTTCTAAATAAAGGACCAGAGATTATTCTCCTCCCAGACTTCCTTTTCAAAATAACTATATAACTACTTGCAAAGGTTTTAAATTTGAATCGAAGGCTTAGGATGCTATTTAGCAACCAGGAAACAGCCTCTATCAGCATGAAATTCACAGTGTGAGAGCACTGTCTCAATACAGTATATTCATGCTAATATTCTGCTTACTGTCAGTTCTGATACCTTATAAAGCTGCCACCTGAGGCAGGACCTGAGCACCTGCAGGTCCCCACGTAGACCCTGGAAGCCTATGGGGCCTCTTAATATAAGAAGGACATAAACTGAGGGGTTATTCTCATGATTTTGTGCTAGTCATGAATATCCATATTTAATAGTCATAAACTTTAAATTGATTATGCTGTTGCAAACTCTTGGGAGAGAATTTAAAGCAGGTTTTTATATGCCAAGGTTAGACAAATGGGTGGCAAAGTTTTGTGAGAGAGAAATTCAGGGCCATATGGTTACTGACCACCAATGAATGCCAGTTAAATCCCACAGCAGTCTTAAAATGGGATTTAAAATTAAAAGCAATGCACCAAAAATAAGCACAGCAGACTGTGTATTTGGAACAAGATACTTTGCTGCATCACTGCTCTGTAATACTGCAGAAAGGACATAAGGAAATTCAAACACATATGGGAGGAATTTCGTTTGCTCTGTGCACAATAAATTATGTGTTTGCTGAACAAAAAGAAGAGACAACCTAAAGGGGGAAAAGTACCCAACTTACACTGAAATAAAAACAGAAGGAATGAAGACAGGAGAATGCATTAGGTAAAACACTAAATTAAAATAGTACTTACAACAGAGCCACCTGAGGACATCAAAACAGCAAAATGAGTCAGATGATTACATTTGCATGAGATATGAGTGGAGTTGGAATGTGTCAGCTCACAGCCTTCTGTAGCCCAGTTCCCATTCATTGTGTCTGCTGAGTAGTTCCAAAATGCACATTTAATATCTTTATCTGCAGTCTGGAACAGAAACAAGATGTTTTACTGATGGCAAAAGGCAGGCTATTTCCCATCAAGAGACCTTTCTTTAGGCAACACAATCCATTTAAAATTTTCTGTTACCATTGGAAGGTTGGGAAACAAAAGGGACATTTTTCAAGGCCAGTTCCAAGCAATTAAAACATAGCTGGGATAGAAGCATTTTATCCACACAGCTAACACCCCCCCCAAACACGTAAGCTAATCAGATTACTGAACCCTTCTGGCACTCGCAGAGGTGTTGAATGTTTTTACCTACTGAAAACATTGTTAAATATACCCCTGCACCTGCTGAACGTGGACTAAACCCCAAGGTTACAGCCACATTGCTTGTCCTGCTCATTGTCCCTTCCAAATGAGCAGTTCAAAAATTGAGAGTTATTCTGTACATTTTACAGAGCAATCTGGGAGAAAGCCAGGGTCATATCACACCTGCTATGTCAGGTGCGACAACAGCGACGAATAACACCATTAGCATTATTTATTACAGCTTGAGCTCACTACCACCAGTCAACGATAAGGTCCCTGCTGTACTAGATGCTGTATAAATATATGCAAATTTATATAAAGTTGATCTCTAGCTCAAATATTAGAAGGCAAGTAATGAATGTAAAAGCTGCATAACCAAGGTTAAAATCTCGCCCCACTGCCCACCTCCCTACAGTCTCACTTTCTTGTTATATTTCTCATAATTCTCTTTGCCATGCAAGGTGATTCTTCACATACAAGTAAGTCAGAAAAATCTATATATACTGGAAGTAAAACTCTCAGTTCTAAATTAATGCATTTAGATTTTAGAAATTATAAAATTGCAATCCCGTAGGTTCTGCTTTAGCTGCAGGTCAACTTTTTGCATTAGTTTGGAACCATTTCTTCATTTTTTCAGTATGCTTTTTTTAACCATCTGATAAACTTTCAGAAAAAAAACCACCTGGATTCAGAATAATCAGGACCCAGTGATACCCTGAGGCTCGAGCAGCTACATTTTATTTATACTGCAACCCAGCAAAGATGGCAATGTTGCCCTTGTATGAGTCCCACAGCACTTTTCAGCTGTATCATATTTAGTACATTGCACTTAGGATGTCACATTTGAGATTGTCATTTATTTCTCTAATAAGATTAAACTCACATCAACAGACAACATTATGCCTCAACACATCACACACTGCAGGCATGGTTACATCACACGAAATAATTAGCTATTGTTTTGTTTTATTTGAAGTTTAGAATAAAAATCCCCTTACCTTAGCATACTTTAAGGTAAATGTTATTTTCTCGAGCTCATAGAGTGTGGGTGGATTTGAGCTAATTGCAACAGCTATGACTGATGAGCTTACTGTCTGTCTCTGCTCTGAAGTATCTTTTGAGGAGCCGTTTTTAGGCGATGAAAGCAAAGAACCAACATTGTTATACCGCAGAAAGACAACCGCAACGGTGCCTATCAATCAAACAGACCATGTTTAGTAGTTTGTGGGGTTTTTTTTATAGAAGAACAAAATTGAAGACATTAAGGAAACAATAAACAATAGACATTATTACTGCTGTTGCATAAAATATGCAAAACAGATGGGATCTTTGTGGAATACTTATAAGAGTGGTTTAGAGACAATGAAATATAGCTTTATTTAAAACAATGTAACTGCCATTAGAAATAAAAATGTGTGTTCACATTAGAAATTCTAATTAGATATATCCATAAATTTTTTTCTAGAGTAATATATGCATGCTGCTGTTCTGCAGTTGGATGCACATGTGATGCCAGGTCTCAAATTAACATGAGTCAGACCTGAGGTAAATACCGGGCATTTCGGAAGTACCTGGCTTGCTTTGACTTCCGTTACAGTGCAGCCAAGATGGAAGGCACACAGGGAAAAAAAATCTAAAGGTACTTTCAGAGCTCTGCTTCCTAAAAAAATGTCATGATTTTTCTCCTTAGTACCAAGATAAACCACATTTTTAGGTACTTGATAGCTGGTGAGATTCGGATTAGGTGAAAGATTAAGATTTAAAACATCTTTTCTATCTTTATTAAGTTAGGAGGTTTAATTCCAGAGGTATTTAAACATATTTATCTATTTTTAGTGGTGACAGTAGCTGTAAACCATTTCTGTAGCACTCTGAGGTCCAAGCTGAGATCTGAGTCCTGCTGGTTTTGATACTGAGGAACACACATTCTTGCTCCACTGAGCTACTCTAAATAGAAATTACACTGATTTTTGGAAAAGTAACACAGAGAGCTGAAAAGGCCAGTCCAAAGTCACACAACAGACTTGTAGCTGAGAAAAGGATAAAGCTCATGCCTCTGGTACTGATACCCAGTGTTAAAACTCACTGAATACTCTCTATGTAACTGGAAATAATAGAAATATGCACCTTGAGACACTAAAGAGGTGGGAGAGATAGTGAAAAAAACACCTTGACCCTTTTGTAGTCAGCAGGATTGAAGCTCAGTCTTGGTAAAGTGCACATTTGGTTGTTTACTGCTGGGTAAAAGTCTACACAATGTGTTTATTAACCTGCTTACTCTGTAACCTTTGTTTCTTACCATTCGGATGAAATTCCTCTCTCTTCTTAGGAGAGATCTTTATGTAATCTCCCCCGGTGTATACATGAGGGTGAATGTGTTTCATGTGATGTGAATCAAAAGCAAAAACCTTGAGTGCTGCAAAAGAAGAAAAATACCATACAAATCACAGCTCCATTACCATAATTTACAGTTGGGTTAATAAATGTGCTATTGGATTGCATAATTACTGTGAATTTTAAGAACATATCATTGTGCCAAATATTTCAAGAAAAATGCTATTAATATAACATGTTTGCTTAAACCTCTACGTTTTGTATTTTCATGTGTACGTTTTGCTCTCATACTTTTTACTCTTTCCATGAAAAATATAGTCTTTTATTTACCTTGCATTAAATTAGACACTGGAAAGAATAATGTAGGTTACTTTAGGAAGAGCTATTGCTTTATTAGAAATGCGTTTCTGAAAGGGACCACAAATCACAATTATAAAAAGCAAAGCATAAAATTCTCTACTGAATAGTAACATTTGATAAAAGCCAATTTTTGAGAAGTATATATTTTATAGTTATCTATCCATGCTACCAAATGCACATTGCACCATGAAATAATGATGTGTCTTGTCAAAAAACAAACAAACAAGCCTCACCCCTCAGGACAAAAACTACATTAGAGGGCATTGAGCTCTTTACTTGGTTCATTACGGTGCTGAGTTTCAATCACCCAGGATGGAAAAAAAAAGTCAATCAGGCCTTTTTTGAAAAACAAAACAACAATAAACAAATCTAAAACTTGACTGTTGGAGGAATATGACTAAGCTAGACCATCTGCATTGCTTATAGCACAGCACACAAAAATAATGTGAGCTATTCAATAGACCAGCTGTCAGAAAATGCTTCTCAGGATGTAAGGAACAGTTTTCTGTGGCTGGAGTTTTAAAAAGCTTGTGGTTTAAGGGCTTGCACCATAAAAAAAAGTGGAGAGAGAGGGGTAACTTTGTAGTTCTTGACCTAAAATAGATATATGGCACATATGAGCCCAGTGGACAATATATTCATGTTGAAAAATAATAATAAAAATTTTAGTGTTTGGGGTCAATTTGGGAAAAAAGCTCATGCAATTTCCCATTTCAAAACTAAAGCAAGCCAAAAATGTCAACCTTTCAACATGGAAACTCCTCCCCATTCTCTTTATCAGCTTTTTTTGTCACTTTGGTCTGACTGATGCCTACACTGCCACCAGAGGGTGTGCCCAGATCCTCTCTTTTCTCCACCTTCCCAGCCTCACCTCTGTGACTACAGGAGGGAACAAATCCCTCCCTATTTTTTTCACCTCTCTTGCTAATTTAGTTTCAGAAAGGTGAGGGAAGAACAGGTGTTTTGAACTGTGTTGGAACCAAAGGAGGAATCTGTCTCATCAAGTCGTCTTATAAAACGGCAAACCAGTAAGAGGCACTGAATGACTATATTGAATCTTAAATAAGAAAGCAGGTCATATGCAGTTTGAGTGCATTTAGAAAAACAAAAATGAAAGTGGCCTCTGCCAAAGGAATCAGCAAGGCTTTCTTAAGCAACTGTTCTTAGCCTTACTCTGTTCCCACTGAAGAAATGGTAAAATTATCATTACCACAAGAAAATCAGTAGTAATTGGTGGGAATACTAGCACAAAGAGGCAAGGTAGGAGAGCAAAATGGTGCAGTTTGGACTAACCAATTCTCCTTCTCTAACATTCCTCTGAAAATGAGAAATCTCTCTGAAAATAAAGCCACGCAAGATTGAACTCACTAGTTACAATCCTTATGCCAAATTAGTTTACAATACTTGGCTGAACCAAAAAGAGTAAAAAGAATCTGTATAAAGCAAATCCAACTTCCACTCCCCTGATAGTTTTGTGCACATAAGATGCATGGGATAATTTTGTGCATGTAAGATGCATCCAGAATCACTATGGTTATAATGAGAGACTGAAAGAAACTCTAAAAGGACAACTTCTCACAGCTGCTCAAGTTTTTTTCTGGACTGAAATGTTCAATCTTTGAAAATTATGATATCTACAGTGAGAGTTAGGTGTTAGTGATGAAACTCATACAAATTAACACCTGCATGTTTCACATAACACCATTTCAAATCTTCATAATTGTGGTGAAAAGCTTAGTGTAATCCACATCTAAAGTATACCTTAGATTATTTGTCTTTATCTTACCTATGTCACTTGCATTAGCATCTAGCTGTGTTGTCTTTTTGAAGTTCTGGGACATGAGAAGCGTGGCTTGCTCTGTAGTGTGTAGCAGTTTTGTAAAGCTCTGTCTTTGCTTATCTACAGGGAGAGCTTCCCAGATGGTAATTTTGTCTTTTTGTAAAAAATTATTCACGGTGTTAACCAAAATCTGTAAATAAAAGAATATTTTTAAGCATCCTGTGTTATTTGTAAAGACAGATAAATGCCCCACACTCTTCAAGGTTTGATCCACTCACATTGATGGTTGTGTTATGAAGTGCTTCATCATCAGAAACAGAGTAATGCACGGAACTCAGGGATGAATAAGACAGTGCTTCAACATATGAAATCACATCTACAGGTAAAAGCGGTCCCAAAGTGTTCTTATTAATTTCTTGCAGCATCTCCAGGGGTGTTTTTAAATGACTAATCTGAAAAATACAAGAATTCCCATCTTAATGAAACATGTAAAGTCACATTTCTCCAAATGGAAGTAAACTCAGTGTGAATGACTGATTTCTGGGAAATAAGATACTGGCTTTTAAGATGCTTGTGCATGAGAATAGGGACTATTGAAATCAACAGGTTGACCTATAAAGGAAGGGCATTACTTGTCTGGTAGAACCCTAATGAGCAACTGTGATTTAAAAAAGAGCATGTGCTATTATTACACATTTTTTTTTAACTGCTGTAGCCCAGTTTTATTTATCCTAATGCTCCAAAATGAGCTAGTAAAAGTTCTGCAAAAATAATCAAATATCAGTGATATCGTTACTCCCTTGAATCTTTCCTGTCGAGTTTTATCTGAAGATCTGGGAGTAGATGGGCAGTACTTGTCTGTTTTGTTGTTGTTTATTTCAAATGCAGGTTATAAAGCATTTAGTTTGGTGGAAATGTACTGCCTGTTTCACCTTCACTGCTTTGGTTTATGAATTGGTAAATGCACTTACATAAAACAATTAGTAATAGGCTAGAGAAGATGAAATGACAAGATTGCAAGTTGCAGTCTCGTGGCTGAATAAGGAAAGAATTCTTACTCCACGATACTGAAAAGCCAATGAGATTTTATTCACTAAAACACCTGACCCAAACCTGATTTTATAAGATCCGTAGTCTCTGCTGCTGTACAGCTTTTAAGGGGCTTGCTTTGTCTTTGATTGCAACTGAATTGAATTGAACACAGGCTTAAAACCAGGGCAAAATCTGATACAATTATTTACAAAAAATTGAGGTATTTTGACTTATTACTTTAAATTTAGTTTCACTACATATTAAGAAAAAAAAATCTCACTCTAAGATCCAGCTGTGGCATTTACCAGGTCTTTGCATGTAAATGTGGTGTTATGTTTAATATAATGTATTATTTTGTGGGTTAACATAGAAAGCTTGTTAATACTATGTCTATCTTACACTAAATAAATAAAAGCTTTTAAGTGAATATTGTCTGTATCTTGTAACTTTGGCAAGGTGCTTAATATAAAAATGCAGACGTATGCAATTGGTTTTAATTTATTTATGTTTATGTTTCATTTATCCTTGAAATTAGACAATGCTATAGCTGTAGACTAATGAATAGTGAAATCATTAATAATTTTTTTTAATTTGCTTCAGGAATTTCTACTTCTGGTGAAAAAAATCTTCAGTCCAAAACTCTGAGAACAAATTCTGTACCACTTTACATACTGTGCTTTGAGGAGTAAATATACCAGCATACCAGGATGTTATTGCTCCATTTTCTATTTTGTCCCTTGTTGACATTACTTTTGTAAGCTATCTTGCTGCCTTTCACTCTCAACAAGCAAATAATTGCACATCAGTAAATGCAGCAACGTGTAACTTCAGAAATTACAGAAACAGTTGAGTGATTAACACACTTCTGAATTTTTCATGCATCATGACTCACTTTGCTGGAAACAGAACACACAAGTTCCCAGCAAGTTATTATCATGATTTGAACATACAATCCAGTTCAAATAATTTGAAATTATTAAAAAGAACTTCTGTAAACATGCTTAAGTTCAATTGTGTGCTTCAAACATTTGTTAAAAGCTCCTTAAGAACTATTATAATTGAAATCACAGTTTCAAACAGAATCAATTAAAGGATTTGGAAATTAATCTATAAACCAATGCTACTTACTCCAGCTAAAGTTCTATTAATATGTTCAGTTATACAGTCTTTGTATAACTCACACTTGGCCTTCGGATTTTCTGTAGAAATTAAAAAGAAACTAATTATATATTGTAGTGTAATCAATGCTCAATATATACTCATTGTAAGATCTCTTGTCTAAGCAATTCCCCAAACCACCAGCATTCTGAACTTATGCACATAAGACAAAGCAATCCATTCTCAAATTTCAACCCTAAGACTTTATCTTGGCCGATGTTACAGCACTGAATTGAACTCCGAGCTTTTGTTTTACTCCCATAGAGAGTTTGGCCCCTTTCCTTGGGTCTTCCATAGATGAAGTTAAAAGACAACTCAAATTTACAGAGAGAAGTGCAAATCTGACAACCATGAGGGGGTAGCCATTATTTCAAATGGATTTCACCACACTGTTTATCAAACACACATTTACAGAATTGTTCTGTTCTCAGGAAATGTAGATGCCAATGCCTCGCCTCTTTCTGATGTCTCGCTGATTAAGCTAACAGAAGATAAAGAGGCACTGGTGGGTTTCTCGGAAGATGTAGCTATGTAATAACACATAAACCTTTATAATATCATGTACCTTGGCAGGAAGTGCCATCATTTGGCTTAAACTGCAATTTTCCTGTGGATGGTTGATAACCTTCCTTACAGGAGCAGTTAAACCCTCCATCCACGTTTTCACATTTTGCATGATCTCCACAGGCAACTGCTCCTTCATTGCTGCACTCATCTACATCTGCAAATATCGTGAGAAATTGAATTTTTTATTAAGTATTTACAGACTAACACCTTGCTGCTTTGTTGATAATAGCCCTGCACAGCGCAAGCAGTTTCAAAATAAAATTTCATGGAAGAAAGGAAAAGCAAAAACTAAAAAGGCAAACTTAATGACAAAGCACCTGTCAATTAGAATGCCTAAGGATTAGAAGAACAAATCATAATTGATCATATTTTTATACCACCACTTTTATTACTATATAATACTGCATTGTTCATGCTTTAAAACCATGAGTTAAAATACTAATTTTATCATAACAAAATGCTCAGCATGATGCAAATCATCCAAAATCCATTTTCCAGAGATTAGACTAAATAGATTTTCTCAGCCTTATGATTCAGATAGAAAAGAGAGAGAAAACTGCAGCCTTTCCTTTTAATTCATGGCTTTAATATGATGCTACAAAAGATCATTCCATCCATCTCATTAATCTAAGATTTAAGCTCTGTGCCCTTTAAAGTTCTTGGCATGTATTTTTTTTTAATTTTTTTAATCCATTTTTAAATTACATTTGCCTAAAAATGTCTTTTTTGCTTCTAAATTATTTGCTGTGAGGTAGACAGGTTCAGTAACCAGGTGGGGCACAGACCAGGAGCAAAACCGATAAATTCCGGTAAGGGAATCCATGAACTGATCAATTTAGGAGCGCTGAGTACTAAGTCTCTGGCTGGAATAGGGATTATTTTGCATTATTTAGTTGGCTGAGGATAAAGATCAAATAACTCAATGGAGAAAGTAAACTGGGAACAATACCAAATAATTCTGAAGAATGAAGTAATGGACTGTGAAACGCTGTGCTGGAAAGGAGAAAACAGTGAATAGCTTTGGGACAGGTGCCTCTGACGAAAGCAGTTGAATAATGAAAAAGCAACATAGATTTAAAGGAACAGCCTGAGAACTGAAGGGAAGAAATGGCAGAGAGGGGAATGGGTAGACCAGAGAGGAAGGCAACCTAAGCTACAAACTAGCATGACACTGAATTTGGCAGTGAAACTGGTGAAAAATGAGAACATGTTAACCAATGAGCGGAGGAGAATAGCTCCCTCAATTGATGAGAGGCCTTTCTGCAGCCAGGTAGCTGTTAATAAGAGATAGTAGATAGAGGGAGCTGGAAATTCACTTCTAGCATACAGGAACTCTTTTGGCACTTATTTAAATTTACAGTTTTTGGTTGTTTTAAAAAAGGAATATAACAAAAAAAGAGCAATAATGTATGTGAAATAAGGCTGTTGAAGAAACAGAGATGTGGAAGAGTAAAAAAGTGCATTGCATACCTATAGATGCATCCAAGGAATGCAGAAAGATGTCTGAAGGATACCTGGGGGCTGTTTACCTCTTTGGACAGCTTTTTTGGTAACTTCATAGAATATTATTTACTAATGGAAAGGGAACCTTCATAAATAATCAGATTAATGGGGACTTTTTTTATATAGGACAACTGTAAAATGCATTTAAATTTTTAATGAAGCATCCCAACAGTTTCTGCATCCATACATTTCTTGCTGTTTTGTGCTTAATTCCACAGCTCCCGTTTTTCTGCTCACAATCCAGCAAGTCTTCCTGGGGTTCAAGAAGATGGCTGAGATTCCATCTCACTTTCACATCCCTATTTTCCTTACGGAGCAGGGGCTTGGAATTGCATCTGAAATGCTGTGTTTCAAACCCAAGGTTCAGACACTCACATTGGAAAGGCACTCATACTCCCGCATGGTCCAGATGAGAAGAAGAGGTGGGGCTGGAAGAATATTTGCTCTCCCTTGCATAACCACCTCTGCTCTTCAGAGTAAGCTGCCAAAGAGGCTGTACTTGAATGGATGGACATGAGAATTGAAGTTTAAAATATGAAGTAAAATTATAATTATCTGTACTAGAGCAATAGTTTGTTTCCATATTTCATGCCCCAAACTTCAAACATTCCTCTTGGATGAGCTGAGTTTTGCATTGCTGGTATTCATACAGTTGCTGTGACCTCAGTATTCATAGTCACAGAGCTAACAATGTTATACACCAATGAATCTGGCAAAAGTGAAGAAGAGGGGGGGGAAGTGAGATATTGTGCTACACACAAGCTACCTCATAATTAAATTCTGTCATTTAAAGACATAAGGCTAAAGTTCTTACTCTTGGCATTTAAGTAACCTCTCGCATCAATAAATTACAAAGCTCTTTTTGAAACAAGTGGGTGCCTGCCAACGCCCTGTTGTGTGACTCCACGTAACACAGACAAACTTTGAATCAATTGAAGTGGCAAGGGTGAAAACCATGACAATACCAGTTTATATAGCAATAACACACATCAACCATGCGCCAAAGATTTATTTGGCCTTGTCAGCTACACAGAGAAGGACATGCAGATCTTAACAAGTTATTCAGCTTGTAATGCAGTGCTAAAACATTAGCAACCGACAACAAGCCTTGCTAAAACTTACAATGACTTATAAATAAACAAACATTTGAATACTTTCCAGACTACCACTGCTAAGTACCAGGTTTCCATGTGATTTACTGATGCAACTATTTCAAAATTATGATAATTTGCTTTTCATGAACATCCATTTTGATAAATCATTTATTTGTCATTACTGGGCTGCCATACAAAGTACCTTTCCTTTTGTAGTTATGTGGGATATTAAGTGTTATGGAGATCTTAATGAGAAGTCAGGATTTTCCAAAACAGCAGCAGAAACTCAAGCACCAAGACACATATCTGGCAAGAGTATGGCCATTTAAAGTTTGATAGAGACACTCTGTCTAGAATATGCAAATAGACTTTCTACACTTGAGTTGTCTGTGTGGAATGAGTCCATATCACGTCTATCTAATTTACTGTTTCCTGGAGAAAAAAATGAAGTCTCCTGGATGACAAAATTAAAAGCCAATATGCCTGATCTTGCAAAGTACTAATCAGCTTCATATCCCTTTTAGATGAAGGAGACTGTCAGGGGCAGCCAACAATTTGTAACTGTTGCAAGAACACTGCTTTTAAGTTCCTACTTTGAAATACTGTGTGCAGTAGCTGTGGGTTTTTGTTTCTTTATATTTTGCAGTTATGTCTTTTTAACCGAATATGCAATTGTTGGACCACACGTGGATAACAGCTTGTCAGTGCTTTCAACAATCCAATTTTACTGGAGCTTTGGGGCGAGGATCTTAAACCATCCTCCTTGATCTACTGTGGGAGCAGTTCTGGTCTGCCAAGGCTTGCGTGAACAGTCTTCACAGACAACAGTCCTGAGCAAAGGTGGAGGAGCAGCAGCTTTTTAAACAGAAGAGTACTTGCCACAGCTCTGTAAAAAGCCCTGGCCTTTTAGTAAATATTCAAAACAAATCCTGGAGATGAACTTTGAAGCTTTTATAATAGCTCCGATTGGAAAAATAATATCACCAACACCACTTAGGCTAGCGTGAAAATAGATTTATAACCTTTTATTTTATTTCTGTGCTTTGTCGCTCCTCATTTACTGCAGCAGGCAAAGAAATTCCAATTAAATTAAAAGTACTGAGAACAGTTATTATGTTCAGTCTTGCCAATTACTGGATTGTACCTACATCGCTTTGATTCTTCACCAGTCAGTCAAGACAGCTTGATGTCTACATTATACCTTCTGCTTATTAGTAGCTTGCAAGTGATTGAAAAGTCCAATTGCAAAGGACTAGATGTTCCCTCCCCGTGTCTCCACACTGTGGAAGGCAGCAGTGCACACAAAGTAGAAATGAAAAAGCCTACGAAAGGCACAGGTGAAAGAAAAGTTAGCGCTGTAGTATAATACGATAACCCATCCACTGTGCAACTCCCCTGACATGTAAAAGAATGTGGTGGAGAGTGGGTGCATTCCCAGTACTCTCAGAAGAAGCTGAAAACCTGAAGAAAACTAATAGCACGTTTCTGGAAAAGGCAGAGCGGCACAAATGTAACTTTCATTTTAAAGATGGCCAATTTCACGTTTTTACTCTGTTGACCAGGGTGAAAAAAGTGGGTTTGTATTTCAACCTTTTATTTGCAGCCAAACATTGAATAAAATGTGAAGCCTAAGAAAAAAGCAGGGCTTTTACACAGTAAATAGATTTTAATACCTCACATTCAGGACAGTAGAAAAATATCATCTTCAGAAATGTCACATCCCTTTATTCCTCTCTTTTTCTTCTCCATTTCTTTTCTCCCTCTCTTTTTCTCTCTCAGCTTCCCATCCTTCAGTTCCTCCTCTATCTGCATGTTTCCTTATCATTTCTTCACAAATTCTGACTGATAATATGGATGAATTGCTGCTGATCCTCAAATCAGAACTTAAAATTCTGGTCGGATTAAGGGGGAATTAACATTTCACAAAGCTGTTATCCCAAGTTTTCTTTTGATGCGTTACCTTGAGATTTATAATCTCTTTGTATTTGGAAGTTTAATATAGCATGCAAAGAAGAGAGGAATGCAGGTATATATGGACTCACATACACAGTCAAGTACCACACTTGCCCTGCTGGGAACTCCAGGTATGTCTGATGGCATTTGACTTGTAAACAAATAGGTTGCATAATGGCTTAGTCTCCAAAATTCAATGTATTTATTTTTAAAGTTACTGCCATAGACAATTTATGCATATTAAGAAAACAATTCAAGACTCTGCAGAATCTGAAAATATTTTGGGGCCCTGTAAACTTGAGTAGAAGGATTATTTTGTAGCTCTGTCCTCCAATTTGTACTGCATAAATTGCACTGTACTTACAATGACAACATTTGTGTTTGCCTCAGCTGTGCATAGCACACCTTGTAATGTGCCAGCTGCTTGTGTGTATGTCCTATCTACTACCTGTAGCAGCAGATCCATTGGGTGCAAAACATCCTATTATGGTTTCTCTGGCAGATAAAGTAGTTTTCTACTTTAATTGTGGATCAAAAGGTTGTCCTTAGACTCACTGCTTGGTAAAGTAATTGGTACACTTGTTTAATGAGAAAAGGTGCCCACAGGTAATTTTTTATTTCAGCTCTCAGCTCCTCCCACATGGATTTGCAAAAAGGAGAAGAAAAGTGGTTACCCCCAGTAGAGGACAAAAAAAGATCAGTCTGACAGTAAAGAAAAGAGGGGGGAAAAAGAAAAAGAAGAAGAAATTAGCTAGCTAATGGTAAAAAGTAAAAGCGACACAAGAACACTCAGAGAAATAACTTTGAAGGTAAAACTTCTGAAACTGAGGAAACGTAGTAATGTAAAAATCAAAGTCAGTACCAAAAACTGCGAGAGTATTTACAGCTCAATGTGCTAATGATCTGAACCCCAGCTAATTTAAGAACGATTCATAGTGACTGGATAAAGCAGAGCTCTTTTAGATGGATGTGAGCAATGGGCAAGAAATGTTGATTAGATCACTTTCTGGCTTAATATGCAACCATTCTGCTGATATTAAGAGCAGTAAGAAGAGAGGCTGTCAGCACTCACAAGCTCACAGGAGACATCTAGAATGAGACACAGTCAGCATAAAGGGGTAAAGGGCAATAGATTTATTTCTCATTTTCCCATTCCCTCAGGACTGCTGCAACATACAGAGAAAATTATTGGGAGTTCGAAAAAAAGAGAATAGTTATAGTTCTTCCATTCAAAGGAAATCCTAAAGGATTGCATAGTTGTTCAGAAATAACATTTTTCCAGAGAACTTTTCCTCCCCTGTAATCTTGAACATATTCCACCCAACTGCTACAGAAACAGAGGCTGATGGATGGCACAGGAGGAAGGATAACTACTGGTCCTTCTCATTGCTTTTGATCAGACTTGAAAAATTACCAAAACTATCCCAAACAAAGCCCCAACTAAAAGATATTTGGGGTATAATAGGTCAAAAGTATAGGGAATTTTGTTGGCCCTGAGTGACCTGAATGCAGAACACATTGCCACTCTGCTCTGTTTTAAGAGTGCGTCCAGCTTGCTCACAGATGAGTGAAACAGGGGCAGAATAGGTTGGATTGGGGATTACTGCACTAAATTATCTGTATACTGCCTAAAAGTGTGATATGTGGATTAAAAATATTGTGAGCAGAGTCAAGATTGAAGTGTTACTGAAAGCAATAATATTTATTGTGTTAGCAGCACGAAGCGTGGCCTGAATTGGAATATTACATCTGTAACAGTCCAAATCGTGGGAATTTTATATCCAGGCACAAAACTTCACAGATCTGAAAGTATTTCACTAGATTTCTTTAATTAACAGGAAAAAATAAGAGATGAGTGACAATGTAAAGCCAGCTAGCAGGCATTAATAACTTACCCACACAGGAGGTTCCGTCATTAGGCACAAAAGTTTGTTGACCATTGCTGGATTTGAAACCAGGCACACACATGCAGAAATAACTTCCCACCGTGTTTGTGCAATTGGCATGCTCTCCACATGGCTGAGTAGCATTTTCACATTCATTATCATCTGTCAAGACATAAATTATGGAGAATTATGTTTGCATTTGCCAATTGAAGAAAACAGTAAAGTAAAACTAAATTTGGCCTCTGGTATTTTATTTATATAAGTTTTGAATGCTGAGCTGGTGCTCTTGGTGTTTGTACAGTTTTCCAGTTGACAAGGATGTAATCAGGTGTTCAGCAGCACTCTTCTGCCCTCATCCTGTGTGAGTCAACAAATGACAAAACCAGTGGGATAGCAAAGGTAACAGCTTAATTAGACAGTCCCTTGGGATAAAAGATTGAGACAGTAGATGTTCTGCCATTGTTGTATTTGATAACTCTTTTTAGTACCCAAAAATCGAGTCACCCTGAGGATGCATCTAAGAATTCAGAATCATAGAAAACTGAGCTCAAAAGGTTATAAAGAAGTTACCCAACACCAAAGCAGGTTCAATATAGCTAAACTGACAAGTTCTCTTTGAAGATTTTCTGTGGTACTTCTCAATAGCCCTGGAAAGCAAACTTTGTCTTACTGACTGATCTGAGTCTTCAAGTATATTGTTTTATTCTTAGTTGTCTCAATGATCGTAGAGAGATAAGAAAGATTCATGGCTTGATCTTAACTCTTAGCAATTTCTATAGTAGTAATCAGTTCTGAACCTGCAAAATTACATGATCTGTTTTACAGTACTATTCCCAAGCCCTCAATGATACATGAAAGAGGACCTCCATCCTGAAGTTTTAAGACTATTTCCTCTCTGCAGAGCCTCTGCGTGTTGTCACTGTGGGCATAGGGATCCAGCTAGACGGATCGAAGGTCAAATGAAATCAAACTCATGCTATGAACTGGATAACTGATATTCTGTGATAATTCAATAAAACTCTTTCCTCTCCAGAATATTCCAAGATCCCTGTTGTACATGAGATAATTTTCAGACCAAACTTGAGGAAGATTTCAAAAGCTTCCTTATTCAGATACTCTACAGAAAGTAACATTCACAGTTCTGACAACTCCATCTTTCCAAATAGCCTATTTCTACCAAGCCCCCCAGAACTCTGAAACAAACAAATCAACAAAAACCTCCTGAAGAAGAGAACACTGAGTGGAGTTCTTGATTTTCTACATCGAAAAGGAAAAGAGAAAGAAAAAGTTAAATGCTTCCTGAAGTCTACTGGGATTTTGTTCCTGTTCTCAGGCAAAAGGTACTCATAACATGATAGATGACAGGAAAGAATTCTAACAGGGAGAGAAATAATAATTTATTGCAGAAGAGGAACGATTAAGGAGCATGACAGGGAGAAGAAATATGATTTCAGAAAAGACGCCCAGGGATGAGTTTCAGAAAGGTGCTCCTGTTTCCTGATGGTCAGTGTTCTCATAACCTGTTTACAGAGATAGGGTACAGATAAGTAAAGTGTCACGTAAGCTAGGGAAGTGGCAAGATTAAAGTACACCAAGAGCTGTAAAGCATTGTAGGAATACATTTCCACACTATTACTTGTTACTCGGTTGACTCAGAGATGCAAATATCAATTCAGAACTGCAGCTTTCCTCAGGGGAATTTGGGTCAACAGTATCAAATGGATTATGCTCATTATAACTGAAATTGAACGTAATTTAATGAGGAATGCAAGTATAAAAGCACTTTGCCAACACACGTCAACAATATTTATTCTACAGCTTTGGTATTCATGAGAATACAGAAGAGAAAGTGTATGATTTGGATCTTAAAGAATGCCAAAGTAAAACCAAATTAGTTTAAGTGAAATTATGACAGAGAGGAAAAAAAAGTGATGTTAAACCAAGTTCAAAAGCTAAACATAAGGATATGAAAAAACATTTGGCACGTGGCACTGTGGAGACCAGACCCCAGGACTCTCTACAAATCCTTGTAGCAAGGTCCACTTCTTCAAATATCATTTGTGCATCTGTGTGTTTGGTTCTTTTGCAGTTCCAGTTTGCTCCAAGACCCTTGTGTTTCATGACAAAAAGAAGCAGACTACCCCCTTCTAGCCTCCAAGTAAACCTGGTCTTGGGAAAGCACTGTTGTTTTCTAGGATCTATGTGTGTTTAAATTGGAAATCTCATGGGAAAGCAGTCATGGAAGAAAAGTAGGACACTGACCACTTTAGAACTTCATTCAAAGTAGAGGATTAACAGGCTTGAGGAAAAAAAAGCTATAGGCTACATATGAAAACATTTGTTTTGGATTTGTTTTCTAGGAGCTCAACTGTAATCCAGCAGAAGTATCATTTTTAGGTAAAACAAACAATTTATAAGCAATATTAAAATGGCTCACGCAGTGTTCGTCAATGAGTTCTTTAAAATTACACGCAATAAACTCAACTAGATTACTGGTGGTTTTCCTCAATATTTAGGATGTCTGTAAGGGGTTTAACAGTGACCATATTGCCTTAGAATTCTTGCCTATTGAGAGAAGCTTTTTGATAATTTGAGAAAACATCAAAGAAAAATGACAATAACTTACTTTGCTAACACAAGAAATGATATTTTCAAGAGTCAAATTCATAAGGAGCTTTCTTTTCACTGTTCCCATGGTCTAACATAATACTGAGCAGATCATACACTGGGATAATTTCAATGGAAATGGGATGTGGTCCAGTAAATTAATGGCATGAAAGTCATTGTTGTAAATGGGCCTAAGGTGGTGCTCACTGTGGAAAATTACTGGTTTAATGAGGAAGGTAAGAAAAGAAGTTTTCAAGAAAAAAGTATTTTTATATACAATTTGGCTATATGCATTAAAAAAAATCTGCCTGATTTTACACAAAATATTTTACAAGATCAGCAGTAATGGCAAAAATATATTCTAGTTCTCTGTTTATAATAATTTGAACTTTTTTCTTCAGACAGCAATTCCACGTGAAGCTTAGAGGCTTAAAGTAATTTTCCAGATTTTACATGATTTATAATATTATTGGATTTGTGATTTAAAGAACATCAGAAAAAAACACCCAGGATTTATAGATGGAAAAAATGTTTTGAGGTTTTTTTCTTACAATAACAACCAACAAAAATTTTTCTGTCTATACTAAGAGGATAGGTTAAATGACAGCAAGCATATAATCTAACTGCTTGGCTGCTACCTAATTTAATTATGTCATTTACATTCATTGCTGGCACAGATACCCACTGAACACTACAAGCAATATTTCAGGAACGTACATTCCTTTAAATTTTTTCCTTTTTTCCAGTAACTGATAAAAGAACTGGGAGACTTTTATAAACTAGTTTGGCCAAATGACAAGGTTAATTATTGTGGCTGTTAATTATTGTAATGCTGCCTTGAAAGCTGTTTGATACACAAGACATTTGCCAAATAGCTGAGCTATCTTGTTATTTTTGGGGGGTAGGGGAGCAGAGTTCTTTTTTTGCAATTCTTGGCAATTTTATGTTATTTGAATTGCTTTAAAACCTTATCAGTGAAAAATCGCAATGTGAGGAAGGATATAAATAGTGTCCTGGGAAATTTGTGCTAAAATAACCTAAAGATCGTTCTACATTTTCACCTTAAAAGTGCAGCTACTATGTATTTTACTGTACATAAACATAATTATAGTTAGAGGGAATCAGCTACTAACTGCATGGAATGGTTTCTCTACAAGTCTCTTGAAAATGTGTAAGGATCTTCAAAACCAAAAAAAAAGAAATCATAGAATAGTTTGGGTTGGAAGAGACCTTAAAGCCCATCCAATTCCAACCCCCTGCCATGGGCAGAGACATCTCCCACTGGATCAGGTTACTCAAAGCCTCATCCAATCTGACCTTGAGCACCTCCAGGGAAGGGGCAGCCACAGCTTCTCTGGGCAACCTGGGCCAGGGCATCACCACCCTCACAGGAAAAAAACCTGTTTCTAATATCTCATCTAAATCTCCTGTCCTTCAGCTGAAAACATTTCCCCCTCATCCTATCCCTGCACTCCCAGGGATAAAGAGCCCCTCCCCAGCTTTCCTGTAGCTCTGTTCTGGGAGGCTGCTTTAAGGTCTTCCTGGAGCCTTCTCTATTCTAGGCTGAACAACCCCAACTCTCTCAGCCTGCCCTCACAGGAGAGGTGGCTCCAGCCCACTGATCACTTTATGGCCTCCTCTGGAGTCCCTCCAACAGCTCCAAGTCCTTCCTGTGCTGAGGATTCCAGAACTGAATGCAGGACTCCAGGTGAGGTCTCACCAGAGTGAAGTAGAGGGGCAGAGTCCCCTCCCTTGCCTTGCTGCTCACACTTCTTCTGATGCAGCCCAGGACACAGTTGGCTTTCTGGTCTGTGAGCACACGTTTCCAGCTCATGTTGAGATTCTCACCCACCAGCTCCCCCAAGTCCTTCTCTTCAGGGCTGCTCTCAATCCCTTCTCCACCCAGCTTGTAGTTGTGCTTGGGATTGCCCTGATCCAGGTGCAAGACCTTACTCTTGGCCTTGTTGAATATCATGATGTTTGCACAGGCTGATATAGCCCTTTCAAACTAAATTTGAATTGATGATTGGTAAACTGCACATGTTCATTAATGTCAGAACAACTTTTGTTTGGGATTCAGTAACCCCACTCAGAATTCTGGGCATTGGCAGCAACCTTCTCCTGTTGGGCTATAAACTGTATCTAGCATTCAATTCTCTCAGAAATTTTAAAACACATGATATATGAAAACAAAGAATGATTTGTGCATTTTAGGGCCATGATGCAGTTAGAAGCTAGAGGAACCAGATAAGATTTTAAGAAAAAAGGACAGAGGATATTTCTTCTATCATATTCCATATACTTTATAAAATGCAAGTTTTACCCTTTCATATATCATGTTTTAATACTGGATCTTTATAAAATTGTAATCTACAATAAGAAAACATCAGGGCAACTACAACTACAAAAAGATATAATTTATTTTTATTGTGGCAAGCATGGGAAAATACTTATCAAATTATCAAATTCGGATATAAGATTTTATATTATGTTTACACATTTTACACGAAAAAACCACCATGAAGGAAAGTCTTATGGCAGTGGGTTTATCAAAAGAGCTTTGAAGGCTTTCTATTGCACTGAGCATATCTCCATGATAAACTTTTTCATAAGATGACATATGAAGAGCGATTTTTGGGTTGAGACTGGTCATATTGATTCACAATCACATAGAAATTTGTTGGTTTTCTCTTTGTAAATTTTAAATTAAACTGTTTCTCCCTTTGCTTCAAGTAACAAACAACGTTTAACTTGGACAGTTTCAACTGAGTGATTTGTGCTTTTTCAGTCCTCACCAATCCATGAAAAATGGAATTTTTGTAGAAGTGAAATTTTGTATTGTAGAATGTATTCCAGGCTCTCTGGCACTGCATTCAATCACTATTAGTTAGGCTGATGACCTTTATTAATGGCTAGCTGGAGGAACACTGTGGTGGTAGGGCCCATGGCTGAAGCACCATGCCACCTGGGGGCCCACCACGTGAGAGCCTTCCCTGGAGCTCCAACAGCCTCTGAGCTCAGCCCTTGACTTCTTGCAGAACAGCTGGGAGCATGAAAGAGCTAGAATTTCCAAAGTCTTGGATCAAAATCTGCCTGTTAGACCTAATCTGAAGTGCTTTGTGGGGTCTGACCAAGGAGGCAACAGGCTTCCAAGAGCAGCAGAAACCTGACTGTTCCACATGAACTCTGACACTTTGACATTCCACAGAAGCATTTTAATAGATTAAGAACTCTTGACCAGGGCTCAAGTTTGACATAAAGAGTTTTGCCTAAGCCAGCCTGAGCAAGCATAGCTTTAATGATGTGATTTTTCACAAATGAATGTTTGATGTTAAGCATCAAACTATAAGCAGGTCATATTATGATAGGACCCGAGGGAATGGCAGGAAGATGTGCCAGGGGAGGTTTTGATTGGATATTAGGAAAAGGTTCTTCCCCCAGCAGGTTGTGGAGCACTGGAACAGCTCCCCAGGGCAGCAGTCCCAGCACCCAGTCTGCAGCATTCCAGAACCATCTGGACAATGCCCTCAGTCACACAGAGTGAATGTGAGAGTGTGCTGTGCAGGGATAGGAGTTGGACTTGATGATCCTTGTGAGTCCCTTCCAAATCAGGTATTTCTATGAGATTTTTCACAAATTTTATGTTTGATGCTACTAAGGACTATTAGCAGGTCGTTCTGTATACTAACAATATATTTATTCAGATTCTATTCAGTGCATTCCCCAGGTGGTATAAAAAGCAGCAGTTAAACCATCAACAATTAATTTTGCCCCAACTCAGGCCTTTTGGAACCAAGGCTAGAGGCCTCTGGGGCGTACCTGTCTATCAGGAACAGCAGTGGCAACACAGGGCTGGGGACCAGTATGAGACACAGCAGTCTGAAAAAGGGACAGCACTGGGTAGGAAGGAAACACAGGCAGAGTGGCTGGGGAATACATTGATTCATTGCATCCGGCTGTTCTCTTTCGACAGCAGCCTCTGCTGCCAAAGCTGCTATGGAGCCCCCCGGGGAAACTAAAACTACCCTTCCCTAGAGAAACCCTCATGGGAGAGCAGTACTTGAAGTGCCTCACTTAACCCCTCAAAAGCAAGGAAATGAAAGGCTTCCTGTAAAACAAATTCCACTGCTACTCACCCTGCTGTGCTTTGCTTGTCTGGAGGTCTCAGAGCAGTGGGTGATCTTACATACATTACTTCTGTGCTGCAGGACTGTGTGTCTACAGCCATCACAGCCTGAGTTAAGAACAGCAATACCATTAACAACCTTTACTTGCCTTCCTTGTGATGTGTTTCCGTTAATGGTAATTTAACACAATTTGTTTATGATTCTCCAAAGATTCAGCATTCAAGTTTGGTCTAAATCAGCATGAAAGAGCAGATGCTTAGGAAAAACCACTTGAGATTGCAGAACTGGGCTGGAAATCTCATTTAAATATGAATTGCTTTCATAATGGGCCCGTTTCATCTTTGTCCTGCACTGAGGCAGGGGACCATACAGTTGCTGCACAGGAAACCTTGCCCCTGCAAGTTCTGTCTTGCTATGATTTCATAGCCCTCTACCTCCTTGCAAGAGCTTTTCACAATGCCTTCTTGGGATGATATAATAGCTTGCCAGGGGCTTTTCACTAGTTTGAACTTGATGGCTCTGCAGACAGCTGGACACTTAAAATCCCTCAATTCAGCAAACAACTATTTCTCCTCACATTCTTCATACGCCACGTGCATATGCAGAGAAGATTTCAGATCAGCTGTTCTTTCAGAACTAAACTAAAGGGCCTCACAACAAAATATTCCCTTAGTTCCAGTTTAAGGCACAGTGCAGAAAAACCCAAAATAAGAAAGTTCCTGCACATTCAAAACACACTCAAATTGAGTTTCAGGAAATGGGCAAGGTTTACAGAGGTTAATATAGTACCTAAACCGTTTCTTTCATCTCTTACTGGTGTTTTCAGACATTACAAATTAAACATGAAAAACATTTATTACTGGGTAAGTGCCAGTGATGAAATTGTCATTTGTTTAGCCACACAGAACAACCTGCCTTCTCAACACTTGTGAAGTATCAAAAAAAGAATATCTACAATTTATGATCACTGATATGTGAAGAATAAGGGTGGTGTGTATATTCTTTAAAAGAGCTAGACCTTGGATGGGAACAAACCATCTACCCAGGGCGGCATCTGCAGAAATTCGAGAGATAGGAACAGGATGCTCAGATTAGTTAAACAGAAGGGAATGAAGGGAATAAATAGCTGTTTTATGGCCCTGTCCCACCTTTTCCCCAGCACAGCCCCTCTGGAGAATAGAGTCCAGCTGCACTGTGGGCAGCAGCCATGGGCCCCCACCACTCCCCACCCCAGAGAAGACCTTAGACCTGCCACTCATTTCGGAGCCCCAGCAAGAAATCTTCAGCTGCACATCTGCAAGCGGGTGGCTTCAGTTTGGGGGTCCTGGTTATTTGTTGCCTGCCTGACACCTCTTCCCTGATGGGATCATGAGGGGAAGACCTCTGAGTGTTATGAAGATTCACCCCTTCTATTGCAGGCAAAGCCCAGAGCTGGTCAAGGCATCTCCTGCTGAGAGGGGTCTCAGGGCACCTGTCAGGGATATGGGCAAAGAGCACAACTCACATTGCAGCTCAGGCACAAGGGACCAGGAGCTGCCACTCACGCTTCAGGGAAGCAGACCATGACCTTCTTGCACCTGGAACACTCCAGGCTCCCCTTCTGCCTGCCTTCCTCCCAGGAACGGGACATTAATTCACCAGCTGAGCACCTGGCCTGATGAGCTGTTAAAATGCAAAGCTAAAGGAGAGAGACTGTGGCAGAATAATGTCAGAGACTGTAAAATGGAAAAAAAAGCCTGGGTGAAGATGGTCTGCTGAAGTTCTCAGACTGGTTTTGGAGGTGAGGAGTGATGACTGGATGAATTCTCTGGAAAACTGATTATAGGAAGGGATAAAACTGAATAGGAGGGGAAAAAACAATAACCCCATTTTCAGTTCCACAGCTCCCAGTTAGCCATACTGTGAGCATGAACAGCTCAAGGCTCCCATCTGACAGGATGTGAGCAAGTGAGTTGTCACCACTCAAACCCAAACATTTTGGTCTCAAGCAAGAGATAAGACAGAAGGAAATCAGCTTAGCAAACAGTTTGATTAAGGGGGAATAAAAACTTTCAGGCAGCACTTTTCCAGCTTTCAAAACAAAAAAAAGAAAGATATTTGTTCAGAAAATGCAGCCAGGAAACGCAACACCACTTTACTGCTTATATATGAAAACCACAGTGGCACCATCATAGTATGGGTAAGCAAGATGTAAAAAAAGGATGTAAGTGTGTGACAACACAGCCTGAATGAGGTGAGGAACATTACACATGATCTGATGAGGTTTATTGAACTCATTACAAGTATGCAACACAGGATGTGATGAGAAACAACTGTTCTCTGTCAGGATATGAACTTCAGTCACACAGGACTAAGTCCTGGAGCCTTGAATGCCATCTGGCAACAGCAGCATTGAGTTCCCTGCTCTGGGCAGCTGGGGTTGGGAGCTGCTCAGGGAACCCTTCAAGTAGCACAATGGGCAGTTTCAAATATTTAATACAAACTGTGAGGTGTTTGGAATCCTTGCACAGATGGCACGTGGTGGTGGACACAAGTGAGAAAGTACATGGAGCTTTAATGATTTATAAAGTACACTACCCAGGCACAGAGCTAGTTTTATCATAAAGGTACTTTTGATTAGAAATGATGTGAATTATTAACTCATTTTGTTTGGGGTTGTTCATACTATATATTTGGGAGATCCAGTTGCTGAATTCCTCCCCAGAGCGGGCAGATGAGTGAACTAAAGTGAAAACTCAGGTTCATCTCTAATTCTGAAAGGGGCTTTCCCCCAGTTGATCTGCTCCATCCCTCCTCCTTGCAGCAGGCTCTTAAACAGCAGGACTGTTTCTGGTTTTACTTCCAAGTGAACAGAACAACACAGTCATGTTTGGTTCAAGTGTGTGAAAAGTCTGTCTCAAATAACAGTGCTTGACCTCAAACTCACAAATGTTCAAGAAGTGGCTCCAATTCACCTGCATCTTTGCTTTTACAGAAGCAAAGGGGCAAAACTTGCCAAGAGCAAAAGTCAAGACCACATTGCTCTTCCTTTTCTCACCCCACACAGATCTAATTACTAAGACCCAACATCCTGGCAGACATCCTGTGTCAAGGATTAGACAGAATGTAATTGAGACATATCATCAGTTTCTTGGTCTGCCTCCTTCAAAACATGGAATTAAACAAAGTGAAATGCAGCCAAATGGGAATGTGCTGGATTTGAACTGCCAGCAGCGTGCAGGTGTCAATGCTTTGAGTGCTACCAGCAGAAGGATTTTAGAAATTTCCCTGTTATTAAATTACATCATTCCCAACCCAGGTTTCACTTTGGTTGCTAACTTGTTTGCTTACACTGAAACTCATCCTTTTAACTGAAAAGTAAAACCAGCACATGTGCAAAAAGAATATTTTTTACTGAAAGAAATGCAAACAGCACAGAGGTCCCTTACTGAGAGGGATTTGCCAGAGTATAACTATGCCCCCTGCAGAACTGAATGGGCAGCCCAAGTAGTAGTTCTGTTTCAGCATTGCTAATAGGACTATATTTAAAAAAACAAATAAAAGCCACAAGACAAACAAAAACCCAAACAACCTATAGCCAGACATTATCTGCATTGTAATTTCTTGCAGAATTCCCACTGTATTTTCCATTTATCGTAACGCTGGCATAGAATTGGCACCATCAAAGTAGATGTACCAGCATGTGAGGCTGAAATCTTTATTACATTTCTACAGTTTATATAAATAAATGCCATGATTTATGCTGTGTATATATACACCCACAGTACTCCAGTATCCACTGCATAATAGAATTCAGGAAAATAAGACTCAAAGTTGTTGTTCAATTCCCATTTTACCTTCTTCTTGTTATTTGCAATACAACTTTCTGAAAACTGTTTGCAGAACATTCTGAACCAAAAGATATAAACTCAGTATGGCATATCCTGATATTTGTCTAAATTCAAACTTTCTTTTTGCATATTACAACAATCTGTAAACTGTCTTTTTGTAAATAGTTCCCCAGTAACTGCAAAGAGATTGCACACTACCATGCACCATGTCTTGGGATCCATCTGAACTGCATCCAATAGAAGTCAAATGCATTTAAAGAAAGGCAGCATAACCATATCAGGATTTCTCCATCCATTTCTAAGCCCCAACAGCTACTAAATAGATGTCTCCTCCAGCCAGTTACACAAGGGCCATGGCTCAGAGGCAGTGGTCCCTCTGGTTTCTTCAACAATGCCCCATCTAATGGCAAGTAAACCACCAGGCTGAAAGTCAGAATGAATGCGAGTTCCCACATCTCACATTTCCCTGGGGACATAAACTCTACATCAGTTTACATTTACCACTTTAGAAACATTTTTGGAAGGGAAGAGAGAAACTTACTGAAAATATTTTTTGCTAAATCTTTATTTGGGCAACAACTACGTATTCATGTGTAGAAGGCTTAGATAATCAGGCAAGTCCCTCTTTGTGCTTTTGAATCTGCTACTTAAAAATAGGTGGTAATTATAAAGTGCAGTTGTTGTAGCAAACTATCTTCAATAAATTTGACCCTTGGAAAAATAATTTGCTGTAACATACCTGACACAATATTAAAAACATTTCTTGCTTTTTGTTTTGAAATCTGCATTATGTTTCATTTTGGATTTGAAAAAACAGAATACAATAAAAGGTGTGGTAAAATTCCTTTGGGAGAAGCAGTAGATCAAATATGGAAGGCCATAAACAGCAACTACAGGAGAAGTTTTTTCCACTGTGGAATAATACTCATTGATTTCTGAACCCACAGGCTAATTATGCTCTGAGTGGACAAAGCAATTTAAGAAGTCAAGTCTGGGAATCGGGGATGTTGAGCTCATGATGTACTTTTGTCAAACCCTAGTAACAGTACTCCAAACAAGAGTAGCTTGATGAAATTTGATTGCAGTACTATTCAAGAGGTTAGATGAGGTGACCCAACGCTAATCTATGAGATGCATGAAACTACATTGCTCTAAGGCAACATTCAGCTTCGGTCACTGGGAGAAGGTAACACCAATAGCAAAGAATAGTTGTTGTTTTTTTAATGTTGATACAGTTTCACTCTTGTCAAAACTCACATGTGAAATAAGCATTTCTACAGTGGCCCCACATAGCTTGCACGTGGCTTGGTGACAGTGTGGTTTTATATTTACTCTGTTTGTAAATTATCTCATTTGAATGCTCCGGAATTCAATAGTTTCACTACTGGATAATAGAGCAATTCACAAAAGGAAATAATTTCAATCTATAACTGAGAAAAGCCATTAATTACTGGAAAACGTCCAGTCTCCAAGCCTGAAGATATCAAACACGGTCTGGCAAGGAGGAGACAGTTAGACTGAGGAATTCTACCCAGAGGGAAAACATGCCAGCACTACTTCAGCTAGACTAATGACTTCAGCAATAACCACTGAGGTAATTCCAGCTACTGTCAATTCTCTAAGTATTTAACTCCATGGTGGAAGTGTCTTAACTACCAACAGTGATATTCTTGGAGGCTGACCCCAGTCTTTCATTTCTGATAATAAAAGCCACTATAAAACCTATAGGGTTTATGTCAGTCTGCCGTATTATTTTCTTCTGATGTGAATTAAAGCTAAATATAATGATGCAACAGGAATAAGAGGTTATAAAACTTGGGAGAAGTTAGGTCTATGGTACTACTCAGTGTTAGTTAAAGCGTTGAGGATTTTTGGGTAATAACAGGCATTTTCCCACAAAATATCCAAATATCATCCTTTTTTTTTTCTTTTCTATTCTCATTTGAAAAGTATATATCCCTCTTCCAAACCCCAGACTGTTCTAAAGGCCAGATTTCCTCTTTCATCTCTCCCTCCTGAAACCTACATCTTTCAAGTAACGGAGCCCATGGTCTCTTCATGCTAAATGGCTTTGGCAGAAAGAAAGGTCCAGAAAGAGCTCGCGCATACAACATGAAAAACTTTAGCTGCATGTCAAATGTCACAATGAGTTCACCCACTCAAGTCCCTTTAATAGCTTTGAAAGTGAGGTGAGCATATGACATCCTAATTCAATCCAAAGTGACTTTTTCCTTGCTGACTATGCCAACAGCTCTGCTCTTCAATAGTTATTACATACAAGGTTTAAATATTCCGTTTATTCATAATCACTGTTGTCTACATAACTGTCATTTTTCTAGTGAGGGTGTTTATTCTTAGATACAGGGGCCAAGGACTTTATTAACCCAAAGGTATAAAACGTGCTTAGTAGGCAAAAACATAAAAGTTCCATTAAAATCACATATACCATTTGGACAGAAGTACTACTTATAACAGGGAATAGTTTGAGAAGTGGCACAAGTCAGAACTGAAAACATTTTCAAGTTTGCCTACCATAATACAAACTGCCACACAAAGTGTTATTATGTGCATTTCATGCCTGGGAGTGTTGACAGGTGGGAGGGTGTAAATATGTTATGTGAACGCTATGTGTCTTTCTGTAGGTACACCCACACCACACTGGAAGGCACAGAGTTAGTGCTGCTGTCTAGCCAGGCTAATTAGCCCTTTAAACACAGCCTCTGTTAGGCTGGACACAGCTCTGTGCTGCACAGCCACACTGCTTGCTGTTGCTTGAGTGGGTTTATCCAGTAGTGCACGATGGCAGCTTAGCAGACAGTCAAAGTCCCAGTTACAAACCAGAGAGAAAACACTGCTGCTACTGATTAAAGTGAGGCGTGTAATTTACATACTAAGAAGGCACAGAAAAGGAGGATTGTCATAAAGTATTGAATAAAGGCATGTAAAACAACAGATTTCCACTGACTGCCATGCTAGGGATCTGTCAGAGAGGGAAGCACTGAAGAAATCTTCACTAATATTTTTCTAAGTATTATCCAGCTGTAAAATTCTCAGTTAGAAGTGCTAAAAACTTGTTTCCCAAACAAATAATTCAAAAAAGCAGCTTCCTTTCATTTATTGAAATAAATCTCTCAAGGTAAGCGCCTAACTCTAAGTTCAAGCAAACATAATCAAGATAAACATCTTGATTATCAAATAGACTGAAGTTGGAGAAGGATTGGGTAGATGTTCACAGCATGTCAAGTATCCTTGAAAACTGAGTCATTTATTAGATACGTGGAGAGGAGATGCAACCTTCATTTTTGAAAATGGGCAAAAAAAAATGATTTTGCCACAATAAAGACTGTTAGGTTTTGTTCTTTCTTACTCCAGGAAAACTATTACATCATGTATCAAATGTTTTGTTCATTAAAAAAAGTCATAGCCTTTTGTCCTCTGCACCCATCTCTGGATGTACCAGCACAGGCAGTTCTGTAGGATATCCTCAGTTTTTGCTCTGAAAGTCCCTGCTCCGTCAAGGTACCGAATATCCCAGAATAGTTTGTTGGGAAACTTTCTTTGTGCTCAGATCCATTGCAAACTTTTTTATAGTAAGTATTAAACATTTTTTATTCAGTCAAATGGAGTAGCTTTGCATCTCAAACCTAAATACAGAATATGCACAGATTAATGTTTAAAAGACTTTTTTTTTTTTTTTCCAAACAGTCACACTGTTAAATATGAAAACACTGGAATAACTTTAATTCTTATTCCAGCTGCCTTGGCTCCAGATCAGGCACTCTAAAGTCAACTTCCAGGATCTCCTCCAGAGAATCACTGAAAGATCTGGGATGGCAAAAAGCTGAAGCTGGGGGAAATGGCATGTTGGGATGGGACAGTAACACACACTGTTGCAAAAAGGGTAATGTGTGCTTTGGAAATGCTGACATTTTACAGAGGGTTAACTGTTGTTCAGAGGAGAGCTTTGCTAGTCCTGAAATCCACCCAGGAATCTGAGTAAGGAAATGACATTCCTCTCTGAACAGCAACATCCACGATACATCTGTTAGTGGCAGAATCCCCCTGTGACTTAGATCCCAGAAAAGAAGGAAAAGTTGTTTTCTAAGCAGGTCCACTAAATTGCAAGATAATGACGGGTTTCTTGAGAGGGAACAAATTTCATTTGTTGCCTGTTATAGCCAAAGGCTGAACTGTTGTGTTGTTTTGTTTAAACATACCCTACTCTGACAAGCCACTGAAGTCTTTAAAGTCTTCTCATCTTTATTGCAGACAGTACTTTGATCTCAATGCCAGAAAAGGTCAACACAAGAACTTCAGAATTAGTTTTGTTTACATCCAACACACAACACAAATAAACGAATGTGGCAAGGACGTCCCAGGCACATTAAACAGGGCCACATTATCCTAGTTCTCCTTAAAATGTTTTTGTTAATGCCAACCATTGTGCAAGTGATGTCATCATCAAATCCAATGAAATTCACTTATTGAAGAGCTTTCCCCCCCAAAATGTTTCATCAATCATAGCCCAGAAGGGCTGTGTCATAGGATAATTGCAACTTGGCACACCAACAAAAAGCATCCAAACATTTTCAGTTTCCTTATCTATACAATGGGCAGAGATGACAGCGGTTTTATTAGCTGAGATATTGTTACCCCCATCAGATAAAACAGTGTGTTTTGTTGCTTTGATGTCTTCTGTCACCATAGCAGAGCTGTTTTCAACTGCATGTTTAAAGAACAGCTACAGTGGCAGCTTATGTTTCGTCAAAGTAGCACTGCCCATAACCATCACACAGAATCAGGCAAGGGATGTACTAATTGTACTTTATCCAAAAGAGATGGGAAGAGAAGAGAGTTTCAGTGCCAGGTATTTCTGGTCAAGACAATTGTAGAGTCTTCTGTTGTTTACATTTATTTCCTTGAGGAAGAAAAAAATCACCAGAGAGCAAACTCCTTCTGAATGCACAGCCAGTTGAGAAGCCACCCCAAATGATTTCAGCCCTCCCTGTTCTCCTGCCTCCACATAGAGAATTATTTATCCACAGAATATTTAGTGGATTAAAATAACATTTGGGGTAACTGCTTATACTTAACATTTCTCCACAATAACTACAACTATTACAGCACTCAGAAATATGTATCTAACTTCCACACGCTCTGTTAGATCATGCAGACTTTGAAGGCTAACAAAAAAAATCTGTCATGCAGAGCAACATGCAAACCCATTTAATTTTCTATTTAAATCCTTCCTAACAGAGTGGACTTTTCTTGAATTTCAGAACAGCAAGTCTGTTAGCTGAACTCTGAAGGTGGAAAAGTCTGCTTGTTGACACCAGGCTTATCTCACTGTACTATCATCACTTGGGCAATAATTATATGAAGTGCTGTAGACACGATTTAATAATTCAACATTTACCAGCTGCTACTGAAGAATTCCCATCTATACTAAGCATGGGAAAGGGCTGTGGATTCTCCAATGGACAGCATGACAAATACTGTCCACATCTTTTATGTTAGCAGTGCTCTAGCACACCAATTTCTGCTGAGTGATGTTGTTTGGATGATAATAGGAGCAGCACAATTGGAAGTCATCAACCCAGCAGGAAATCTCATCTTTGGTGGCTACTCAGCAAGAGATTGCCCCTGATAACAAAGGGCAAAGTAGGCAAGTGTAAATTGTTCTGGCAAATAGAGGCATCTCTGTTGACCTTCATAGTTCTACACATAAAATATGCTGCTAAAAGAGCCAAGAGGCATTTTTCATTGCTGCTGAATCCAACAGGTTTGACATAATGATAACCCCCCTCTCCATGCATTTCCCAGATACAAAAGGTGTGTCCTGCCACATTTTTCCAACTTTATGATGCTCTTTCTTCTTCTGGAAAGCAGATCCTGCTCCTTTCTTTACACAGTAGTCTCCTTTACCAATTTTCCCCCTCCACCCATGCTCTTGAAGCCACTGTCTCAGCTGGATGTTGAGAGTTGGTTGCACCCTTGGAGATGCGACCTTTAGAGACTTACAGGTTTCATGTTAATTTATTGATGTTGCTGTAGGCTGTGGATTGAAGCCCAGAGAATCACTTAACATGCCTTTTTCTCAGTTCCCAATCTACAAAATCCTTTCTTCTGCCTTGCCTGTTACGATTTAAGCAAAGCAGGCCCAAACTCCTAAAAGTCACAAATGCACAATACAATATGAACTAATTTAGCAACTTGATCTTGTTTGGATTAGCATAAACAAAATAATGAGTCCTAAGGAATGAAACAAATGGAGACTTACTTTTCAAGCACTGCTTTCCAGGATGTTTTCACTCCAAGTGAAGGATAGTGCAAGAATAAGTTGCATAGTTAGAAAGGTACCTTGTTTCCCCACTAACAACCAAAGCTAAAAAAGCTAATTATTTCCTGGATTCAAGAGGTTGGGAGATCTAAACTTGAATACCCTTTTGACAGTGCAAAGAAGTTACACTTTGCACATACTTGTTTTTCTTAGCCCTGTGCTACTATTCCCATTGCTGAGCACTGGAGATGCAGAGAGGAGATACCCAAGCACTCTGAGTAACATATCTCTCAAGTGAACCAAATCCTTCCCTAAAGCACATTCTTTTCCTGTGGAAAAAGTTGCCTAGCATAGAACTTAACATAAAAACTGTGTCAAAAAGAGGGGGTTGTGGTAGTTTTGAGCAGAACTGCTTGTAATTTTTAAGCATCACTAGGCACCTCAAGACTAGAGTGCTTAGAAATATATAAAACAAATATTCAGTATTTTTTTTACTTAAAGTCTTAACTCCCGAATTCACATTAACAATGCTCAAAGCTTATACAAGACAAAACAATACCCAAGTATCAAACTCCTAGCAACAGAATGCATCTATTTTAAATAAGAAAAAAATCACAGATTTTCATGTTTCCAGTTTCCTAGTTTGCACAGCACATGTATATATGAGAACTCATTCACACATGTATAACTTGGCAACAAAGCTTCTGTAAATCCAGAAGCCCAACTGCTTTGTTTGTGAAATTCATTGGTTTTCCAATTTTACATACACACCTTGGGTGCCCCAAATATCAGACCACTTCAAAATTAATATAAAATTGAGAATTACAAAACTGTCATAACAGATTTTGTTAATGCATCTTCAAAATCCTCCTCAAAAGGATTTGACAGATGATAAGCTAACAATAAAGAGAATAGAGACTAGCAAACAGTTACTGGGAAAGTCAAGGGCAGAGGATTACTCATTTCACTTACTGTACATGTTCCTTTAAACAACAGCTACTGCCACACTTCAGACTTATAGCTTTGACTAACACCTCTTGCCAGACTTGGCTCATGCCTGCCTACCTGCTTCTCAGAGAAAGCAACTATGTAAGGATCCTGCCTTACTGTCTAGATTTAAGAACATGGAAGCTCTTATCCTTACCTGAGCTTTTCCTTCCTGCTGCTCATTGCCGTGATGCCTGCCTATATCCTGAAGCAGACTGCCAGTAGAAACCCCAACACTGTTTCTGCTTCCTTCCCTTTCAATAGCCAGTTCAAGAAAGAGGTAGTAAACTGGCATCTGGAGTATCGGGGTCCAGGAAACTACTCAGCTACAATTGAAATCTGGTGTGAGTCAGGTGTGATGAGTTCTGAGGAAAAATCAGAAACTTCCACAAACAAACTGCAACTGACAGAATCATAACATGGTGATGGAAGGGGCTCTGTCCATGAACAGGGCGCTCCTTGGTCACTTAGAAAGGCTTATTCAATAATTAATATCTAATAATTAAACCTTTAGATAATGAAATATTTTTTAAAAGGAGGAGGGGAAAAGCCAACAACAAGGACTTTGCTTGAGCAGATGTAAACCAGACACATCTGCCTCCCTTGATACTCACAAATTGGCTCTTTCAATATGCTTCATTTGTTCTCCTGCCAATTGCTGATCTCTTGTCAATTTACTCTCAAACTTGGAAGAAAATTAAATGGTTTGATGACATATTGGTTTCTGTATTTTGTCTTTGAAATGCAAAATATATGTTTCAATGATCTTAGAAATGTTTCCCATCTTTGAAATCTTTGCAATTGTAAGATGTTGGGATTGATCCCCATCTGGAACATAAGGGCATAACTCCATCTGACTAAATTAAGCTAGGCAGTTTATCACAGCTGGTGATCTTGTACATAGTTTTTCCACAGATTAACACAGAACAGGTCACATACTTATTTAGAAATATGCAGTCTGAAAGAGAGTAACTCCCTATAAGCTCTAGGCATGCTTGAAAATACCTATGCTAGATGATTACCTAAAAATGCTTCCTAATAGCCTTAAATACTCAAAATGAAGCAACGGAACTGTCATCACAGCAAATCACAGAAGGAAAGAAAAATGATGGCAGCATTAACTGCATCAGCCACCTGCTCCATAAAGGTTATTAAAATGATGGAAACAGTATGTTGGCTATGCCATATATACAGGCTAAAACCCCCGGCAGGTCCAATATCGTATGCTACAAGTTGTAATTTATATGTCTATAATTTATTTTATACTATTATTTATACAACATTTATCAAAATGCCAGCTGGAAAAGACTGGCTACAGACTGGGGTAATCTAATTCCTTGCTCTGTGGCTACTTACATCTTTAGTCACAAGTTGACAAAAGGATTTTGGAACCAAAAGGCGGATTTTTGACAAATGTGCTGTGCTCCTTGGTCTCCTCAGAACCACCTTGGTCCTGCCAGCAATAAGCGGCCCAGTTTCATTTTTTCAGCAATGCCTCAGTTTCACTGGGAACACTTTGCCCACGGGGTGGAATCCTATAAATGTAATACTCTGAACACACCTAAGGGAACCTGTGCTGAGCTCAACACAGCTGCAGCCACTTCTATTCAAACACAGGAAGAAGAAAATGAGAAAGAGAAGGAGGCAGTGGCAATGTCTTCTTCATGAACAGTATTTTAGCATGCAGGAGTTTAAAAGCAGTCTTAAAACCCCCCTGCTTTCCTCTGGTCCTGAAAAGCACTGTAATCACCCAGCTGCAGTCAGTACCTGAACATAAATGTACCTCATCCCTCCTACTGAAGCTACTCCAGTTGGCAAAAGCAATTCAATCAGCCCGAGCCCATGAGCACATCGCTCCAGCTGGGCAGACAGTGTCTTCATGCAGGAGTCTTGATTTCAGGTTCCTGCCCCAGGGATGCCTAATGTATTTTATTCAAGAATTGCTTAAAGTAAAATAATCTGTCATATAAATGAATGGAAAGAGGCTCATTTTCAGAGCTGCTGCCACTATGGATGGCCAAAATAGATGAAAGTGCTTACGTTTAGGCATTCTTGACTGAAAACAATGGCTTCCCTCTCTTTATGCTAAATTTACCCATCTGTAAAGCAGACACATTACAGTTTACCTAACTCTGAGAAATGGGATAATACAACTTTGGCAAAAGAAAGGCTCTATCACATTCCTTTACTAGACATAAAAAGGTAATATGAATATATGATTTTAAATCAACATGAAGATAGTGTACACTCTGGGACATTTCTGATATTGCTTTGGCTGGATAATGTAATACATTTTCTAACAAGTCTCTTGCCATGCTTGATATTCCACAGAGCTAGACTGTGTTACAAGATGTACATAGCTAATCTGCTGAGAAAAGAAATCATAAACAGCACTTTATCCTGCATTATTTTATTCATGAGACCGTTATTCCAGTCGGTGCAATCTTGAAGTATGGGTTGGATCCTGGGATCATAGAGCCATGCTGATGTACCCTACTAAGTCAACCTGCTTTAAACATTCTTTAATTCCAATGGAGGAAGATGGTGCAAAGACTTTAAGGCTGTCATATCTAGTTTAAAACTTTTTTTTCTATTTCTGTCTTTCTTTTGTCTTTTTTTGCATAATCGCATAAGAAAAATCTCATTACACCATTACCCATTACATGTAACAGAGTAGCCTGAGCAAGCTATTAACTGCATTAGCAGTTACTTTCCAGGGTGGAAGTGACAGCATCTGCCTCTCTGATTGTCCCCAGCACAGGAAGTTTGGCTTTTGGGAGCTCTCAGAGCTGGCACTCAGCACTGCAAGAAACAGGAATCTCTTGAGCAAGTTTATGTTGTTTTTTTTGCAGGAGCTGGACCGAAACTTTTGTAACATGAACAAAATGTCCACACATTCCTTACAAGTCAGCCATCACGTATTTTCAGTAGCATTATTTTCACAGGGTAATCCTTAGTGATATACAAAATGAAACCTGTTATCTCTTTGATGAATGTGTTTTAAAGTCCAAGGATAAGCGTGGGTAAGCAACACAAAGACAGTAAAGATCTGCAAAGCCGTGACAAGAGCTGGCAGAAAGGAAAACTAGTTTCTTTAGAAGTGGCTTCTCAGGGGTCATATCCTACTATAATTTAACTGTACAGATCCACACTTGCACAGTGTATATAAATTAGTACTAAAACTTCATTAAATGCCATATCTAGAAACTATTTGAGCTGTGGATCCCAAGGTCATGCAGACATTGACCAGAAGATGTTGCTAGATCAGATGTTAAGAGCTCTCTCCCATGACAGTCCTGGATACTAAGCCATTGTTAAATGCCTGTCTTGTCACAGATTTATTCTGTATGTGCTTGAAACTGAACCATGTCATATATTTGGCAGGAAATGTAATCCCCCACAAAGAGGATTTGATCCCTGGTGTGATCCTGCCGTTCTCAGACAAGAACAGCTCTCGGTAAAGCCACTGCGGGGTCTGTCTGTGTATTTCCATTTGAGTAAGGCACAAGCCCCAAACACGGGGTTACAGCTCCTATCCCCAGTAATCCTCATGGCCTAGATGGCATGAGAAGAAATGGGTACAGATACAAACTGTGCAGTGCACAAACATGATGCCTACATCCGAATCCATACAGACAAACTGGATTATTTTTTAAAATTGCTTTCCAAAGCCTGAAGTAGCAAGTGATGTGAACAGCGGCACAAGAGTTACTCTGAAAGGGAGCAAGGAATGGCTCCTGGTTTGAACATCATCAGACAAAAACATTGAATGAAAGACAGCTTAGGAATCCTCCCCTAGAGCCCACAGCCCCAGAATTCCCTTGTCAAATCAGCTCCCAGTGTTGAGATTCATTTTGACTTCCCCTGCTCCTTTCTTCTGTCAGTCCTCCTCCCCACGCCTTTCAGTTCTTTCTCTCTGACTGTATCATCTAGATTATAACTAGTCCAATCTCTCTGCCATCCCCTGTGCTCTGGCAGCACTCCTCACACATGACCCCCCCCACTGCTGAAGGGAATGCATTTGGGAGATGCTGCCCCCTTTGCCTTCAAACCTTAGGTGTGAATCTCAGACATTGCTGAAAGTCTTCCAAGTTAAAAAGAGGAAGAGAGGGAGAGTGAGCCTGCAGTTATGTTCTGATATGATTCATAGAACCATAGAATCATAGAAAGCTGTTTGTTGGAAGGGACTTAAAGATCATCCAGTTCCAACCCCCTGCCCTGGGCAGGGCCAACTCCTGCTGGATCAGGATGCTCAAAGTCTCATCCAGCCTGGCGTCGAACACCTCCAGGGATGGGGCAGGCACCATTTCCCTGGACAACCTGTGCCAGTGCCTCATCACCCTCACAGGAAAGAAAAGTCTTTCTAATACCTCATCTAAATCTCCCCCATCCTGTCCCTGCACTCCCTGATAAAGAGCTTGTCTCAGCTTTCCTGGAGCCCCTTTTCAGTACTGTAAGGCTGCTGCAAGGTCTCCTCAGAACCTTCTTTTCTCCAAGCTGAACAATACCAACTCTATCAGCTCTCAGTCTCTTCTAAAACAATGGAATAAATATTATGAGCATAAAAATCATGGAACCATGACCAATAAATAGTTTGTATTTTCAAAGAACAGATCGTGCCAGACAAATGTAATTGCTTCTTCACCATTTTCTGGATTAGAGTATGAAAGGAACAGAGTGGCTGCAATGCATCTGGGCTGTAGTGTGGCATTTGATACAGCAGCTCACAAAATCTTATTAGAAAAATAATTTATAATGTCTTGGATAAGAGTGCTGTCATGTGGATTGAAAACTGGCTGAAGGAATGTAAACAAAGGATAATGAGTCATGACAAACAGTGCTGCACTGAGCTGTGAAGAGGTATCCAGTTGGGTTGCCACATGAGTTGGGTTAAGCCCAGTTTCATTTTACATATTTATTAATGCTCTGTAAAAAGAGATGAACAGCTTGAGAATTAAATTCACAGATGATACTAGATTACTAGATATTGTTAACACCAATCAGGACATAGATATTAAATAGAGGGAAAGAAGAGAGGATGGAAATGGGAAGGGTCAGCAACTGGATTTACCTATACAAGTATGTGAGGGAGGGTTTTATATTCCAACTGAAAATAAGGGACGCCCACTGACAGACCAGCCAACAGCAGTTTACATCTGGTCTGTCAAAAGCTGGAACAGAGAAATAACAACAAATCCAGGCAGGAGATAATATTAATTATAACATTTCCCCAGATATCCTGAAAAAGGCTTCAGTCTCATTTTTAGTCTCAGTAAGTTTCAGTGTTTGGGATTTTCCAAGCTTTTTGCCTGCGTGTTATGGAGGAACATACAGGAATGTAGTACAGAGTCATCTGTCTTCACATTGCTATATTATGCCCCTTGTCTGAGGAGAAATAAGTTAAAAATCTCACCATTTTCTTTGTATACCTTGTTTACTTACACCATTAACGTGAAGAGAACAGATGACATGGAGGTAATAAGATCTTTCAGGAATTTCAGTCTCCACAAGCAACTCAACCCCCCCCAGATTGAATCTGCTTAGAGGTGTTAAAGCAAAAATAAATTCTCTAGCTATCTGCATCAGCTGCCTAATAAATCCCACATTACAGAATGAAAAGAGATTTCTTCAAGCCTAGTGCTCTATGTGTTATACAGAAAAAATGAAAGTATTCCATTTTCCTAATCTATTTTAGTGAATCTGTGTGCAGAGTGCTTAGCTACAGTATATTTTTACTTACTTCTTATCCATTTATAGAGCATGTTTGTATGATGAATTGGATCTAAAATTTGTGAATTAAGTTTTTGACTATTTTATACAGATTAAAGGAATTCAGATGGTTTTAATGCCTTTTAAAAGTACGTAGACAGTATGGTCTATATACAAGTGTACATTTATAAAGATTCTTTCCCTAGCTCTTTACAGCCCAAGGAGTAGAAAAATTTAAATAGACTACAGGTCTAATGAGACTCTTGAAATAAAATTTTACCACCTAAGTTAATATTATATTACCCAAAAAGAAGCCAAGCAAAATAGATAGGAACATCTCATATAACGATGCTTCTGAATACTTGCAGCAAACTAAACATTCCACAAGACTCACATCTGTCGAGACCTGGCTTCCTACCATTTTATGGCTTGAGTTTGCTTGACTTTGGTGGTGAGGGAAATGCAAGCTCAAGGTCAAAATAAAATTACCCTTCCATGTGGATATTTCAGTATGAGTTTACAGTGAAACTTTTTACATGAGATTATTGATGCCAAACTTTCAACTTTTAAAAAAATTGGTTTTGCTAATTTAGTGAAAGACAACTGAGTTCAAAAGGTACTGAGCGTGATCACACTTCAATGGCCCTCCCACAGAAAACCTTGGCACATCAACTAAAATAAAGCCACCCATTAATGATTTCATTGTTTTCTATTTTCCTTCCTTGCACGTAAAGATTGATACAAAGAACTGGAGAAAAACCAGTGCCTGAGAGGGCACAAGAAATTCACACAAAGGTGTCTTGAGGTTACTTCAAATTATGACAGGACTTCAGCAGAGGAGTGAAAACCTTGTCTGGCTCCAAGTACAAATACTGAATGCTTGAGGATCTACTTCAGACACTTAGCACGGTACAGAGCAGAGTCCATCAATGACTGCCATGAGAGATGAAATGAATCAGCTTTTTGAAACATCTATCACTGCCAGTGGCCACTATTTTTTCATATAAGCATCCCCAAAGAGACTACGAAGGGAGTTTAGTTGTAGTAGTATCCAAGTAAATACAAATTTTGGTTTTGTACAATGCTGTTACTTGCATGTCTTGAAACAGTAGTGTGTGGATGCATTATTTTATTTAAGGGGATGTTACATTTCATAAAATTCTTAGGACTGAGAAGGGAAAAAAATCTCTGGGCCTGAATCTTATTCAATGAAAACTAGTGTAGTTACCTTGAATTTAGAATGATGATGAATTTTATCATCTTTTCAAAGATGATAAAAATCATTTCAATGGGTTCTATAAGTTTATAATTTTCTCTTTTGTCTCAAGAATTGAATCTTTTTTTTTTGAATATTTGCACAGATTTTGCTCCCACCAAAATTTGTACAGAAGTTAAACTCAAATTTGCCTAAAAAAGTTATGTCGAGCTTGTTTCTGGCAGCAGCTCTGCAGTATCTTTCAATCTGCACAGCACTGTGATTATCTCACAAGTACACAATACTTTAATTCTGAACCATACTATTTTCCATGGAGGCAATATCCTCAGTGCTAGTCTGAATGATCTGAATGTTAAGTGTCTGGCTCTGGCTGGATTCTCTACATTTTCTGTCCGTGAACACGTAGCACATGGCCCTTGATTACTACTTTTAAATTGATCTGTGTCTGCTATGAAAATATATTGCTTCATAAAAGTCTTTCAGAGTATCAGCTTCCAAATTAATGATTTTTCTCTCAAGCTCTGACTTTGAGAGCTTACAGTACGGAATCGTGCAGCCCAGCTACTTGAATCAAATTGAAATCCATCCATCTGCAATTCAGATCCAAATTCTTTCGGTGCTGTTGGCTCATCTCTAGGTGAAGAGCAGCTGTTGTCCTGTTAAAGTGACTGTAAATAATTCTAACTTCAAGCTTCAAGAGTGAAATTCACCCTGCCTCACTGGGGACCGCTTAATCCCCAGGATGTTCCTGGGTTTGCTCTTCAGCTGGTGGGGGCTGCATAACTCTGCTGTAATCGATAGAGCTGTGCTGCTTTACACCAGGTGAAGAGTCAGTGAATAGAAGTGTGGTGCTGCATATTCGCTCTGCAGCCAACAGGGCAGAGGAATGTGGGGGCATCGTGCTGACCAGAATCCCTGAGCTGTGATGCTTATCCTGCAGGGTGCTTGCACCCAGATACTCCAGGTGAGGAGGTGAAAAACTGTAGGGTTTCTTTCTCCTGCTGTGAGCATCTCTCATTTTATATCCCCAACAAACCCATTATTGTGGTTTTTTTGGGGGGCTACGTGCATTCTGTAATACAAACAGTGCCACGCCAGAGAAGGACTTGTTTACAGCAGAGATTCAATTGTGTCTAAAGAAGGAATTTTCCAATGAAAAGAGATGGGCCCTAACCAAGAAGGAAGGTACTTGTTAAAGCAACTGTCTCAGAATAGCAGACGCATCATGATGTGATAGCACTGTTTTGAAAGGATGTTTTGAATGGAGCTGTCAGCAAGTATTTTAATAGCAAGTCTTCAATTTCTGCTTTATGGGGGTTTTAACCACCAAGAAGAAAACATAAGTAACAAGGAGGGATTTAGGAATTGTTTAGTGTTTGGCTGTTCAAAGAAAGGAAAAGAGCCCTCCACATGCATTGCAGCTAATGAAAATTGCCATTATGCCTTTCTCCCTCCATTTGCGGATGTTAAACACTGTAATAATGCAAAGTCCTTATGATTTTCTAAATCTTCTCAATAAGGAGGATATTATCTACTTATTTAATTACCGAATCTCCGACTGCAAGGAGCTGCTACCACCAGCAGCTCCAGCTCATTCACATAGTTCCCCTCCCTAATTAAAGGGTCTTTGCAGTTAAAAATAAAGTAATAAATCAATCAAAAGCCCAAACTGCCAACAGATGATAGGGGAAAAGAAAGCACTTCAGGGACAGATTTTCAATTGCTCAGCACCCACAACTGGGATTATTCTTTTGAAAAACTCAGTCCTCCTTTAGGCACCTAGGATAGAGCCAGACAATTCAAAAGTGCTCAACAAATATTTCTTTGCAAAATCCACCCCTGACTGTGGCTTTGTGTTCGACAGCCTTTGTGGCTTGCAAAAATCAATCACAAGTCACCTCCCTGTTGGAGGGAAGTCATCAGCATCACCCCTTCTGCAGGAAACTCCAATAAAATACATTACTGTAGTCATCTGCGCTCTTGCCGTTGCTTACTGCAACAAGAACAGAGGTAGCAAGTATATCAAGAGATTATTTTTACCATGTTGCCAGAGAAAGCAGAAATAGCCCTGCACTTGGATTTCTGTTGCAGCACTCAAAACCAGATGTCCATATTACTGCACAGACCCCTTACCAGTTGGAACATCAAGCTCAAACTTGAATGCTGCTGTCTGCCTTGCATTCCTTGAGGGCAATGTGCCATTGTCAGGTTAAAAGTTTTCTGAATGTTCATCAATCTAAGGCCAAAACTTGAGTAATAATTCAAGAGCACTTTACAGTTAATAAAAGCTGCAATAGCTTTCTCTGAGAACAGAGAACACAGCCCACAGGCCTTTTAGCACGTCCCTCCCCTCCAACAAGAAGCAGTATCAGCACACTACCTGTTTATTCAAGAGGATGTACAAAAAGTTCAGTTAACAGTTCTTTTCTCTGCAGCCCACAGCTGTGTAAATATTATCCCAGCCTCTCCTTTGACATCCGCCTTGAGTCTCAGACCTCACGTGCAAAATGATACAAAGAGAGCTCAAACCTCCTGCACCCACCACTGCGCCCTGACACACCTAGGACTGAATATTTAGCTTCTCCTGTGAAAGCAAGGATGCTGTATAATGCACCCCTGAAGCGACCTCATTTTCTAAAGACAGCTCTGCTAAGAATTTCCTGGATATTAAACATGCAGCTGAGCATGATGAAAGCCTTGTGGAATCAAGGTACCAAGGTTTGCCTGACAACCCTAAAAGAGGAGCCAAATCACAGCTCTGCATCATTTACGGCTGCTACCCCACATAGTTTCTATTTTGACTGGCCCAGATGAAAAGCTCTGTTAAAGTTTTAGAAACTTCTCCTCATCTCTGCTTTCAAGTCAATACACTTTAAAAGGCTATTTGCCTTTCCCATTTTCTCTGTGGTAGTTAAGGAGGTGAAATTCTTTCTGTATGCACCAGATATCTCTAAAAATGGGACAGAAATATTGATATTTTTATATTGCACAGTGGGTTATATTTATGAATTGATGTATGTTTTATCATAGCTCTAAATATTGAAATGTTTTGGACAGGTACAAAAGTCCCAAACATGTCTGTCTGAATACCTCCAGCTTTCACTGATCTCCCTCCTGAACCACTTACAGGCTGATTTTGAAAAGGTAGAGCTTCCTCAGGGTCAATGCTACCCACCAAAATTATTTATCCAAGACAAAAAGTAACGCAAATCCTCCTGGAAATTGTTATAAAATTTTCCACCTACTCCTTTCACCATCACCACAAAGAACTAGTGCCAGGCTCAGAGCTCCTGTTTAGGCCTGCAGAGCTCAGCTGAAATTCTCTTTCACTTCATGCCAACATCCTGAAGAGTTTCTTTGGTGGTTTTGGGGGGGCTTTGATGTTACAAAGGTCAGTGATGAGGGCCTTCATGTGATGAAGAGAGCACTGCTGCAAAAAGCCTCTGCCCCACATGACACTCCTGTTGGAGATGGGCTGTGCTGCCCTCAGCCCATTTAAGCTTTGGGGATACCCAAAAACCATTACAACATTAGAAGGGCAGGGAGGACCACTGGATTCTCTCCCAACCTAGGACTGAACATGAGAGGACAGGGCAATGGCCATGGGAACAGACCTGCAGCTCCTCTGTGCAGAAGGAGCAGGAGAGAAGCAGTGGTCTCCTGGTGTAAGATGAATGAATCTTTTCTCTTAGACTCTGTTTGGTAAATTTCTGGGAGTCAAAACTGCAATACCTCAGCCTAATTTTACATTCTTTAAAACTGAGCTCCAGATGATTTTTCTCAAATAAATATAAAAAATATAAACATGCCTGTGTTTTTCCTCTCTGTAACTTATGAAGATTGCTGCCTATGTGCATAGCTTTCATTACAAACAAAACATAAAAGCCAATGCATATCCTGAAGAACTATTTTTCTTTATTGCAACACCATTACATGAAGCCTACTAACATAAACAAAGACTGGACTTGGCTGTTTTTAAACAAATAACCATTTATTGCCAAGACTTTTCGGGAGCTTTCATTTTCCTTTTTGAAAAACACAGTTCTGTGCCAACCTAACAAATCTGTAACATTAAGTAATAAGCAAAATAATGGGACACCCTGCCACACTAGTTTATAGACAACTTTAGACTGCCACAGTTGTACAAACCTAAGCTGCAAGACAGAAACCCAGTTAAATAAAGCAGACATATTAAATCAAAACCCTACCAGTGGAGTCCCTTGGGGCATAGCTGCAGTTCTTAAATGCTACAACCAGCCTTTCAAGCAGGAGGATGCACAGGAATAACAGCCCAAGGGCACAGAAGCCCATTGTGCTGCTTCCTCCTTCCCTCCTCTGGAAGGAACAGCATGCAGGAGAACACAACCAGAGTGCCTTTTCGTCTGTCATCTCATAGAATCATAGAACCGTTAGATTCGAAAAGACCTTTGAGATCATCGAGTCTGGTTGCACCTGGCTGCTACTGAACCAGATCCCTGAGCACAGGGCAGGGAGCACCTCCTTGCACAGCAGCAAGGAGCACAGTACCAAGCCCTAAAAGAGCAGCCAGGCTTGCGGTGAGCAGATCAAAGAAGCCCCTGTCTCTGCCCAGAGCTGCCTGCTTCATCCATCCACCGCATGGCAACAGGTGAAGCTCCAGCCCCTGCTGCTCCTTGGATGTTAATTCCAGCCAGAAATCTCCATTTTGAAGTTAGCGTGAATCTCTTCGGCTTAGCCTGAAGTAATCACCCAACAACCCATCCATTAGACAATGAACAGAGATTATTCAGCTTCCTTGTACCACAGCACAGCAGCAGCTTCCTTCCTGCCAGTGATTGTGGTTCTGATTAACGGCGCAGTTCAAGGTGAAAGAAGAATGCGGTTCCAGGCATATATGGCTTCCTTTAACCTCAGCAAAACACAGTGCCAGATATTTCAATTAGTGTGTACCAAGGTCACAAAATCAATTTCTTATCGCTGAAAAACACACATACTGTAAATTTCATTTTCAAGCCATAATCTCTAAATTAAATCTGTGTACCTACAAAATATACAGTGCAAAATTGCAGTCCTTCAGCCCCCTCCTCCTCCTGCAGCCCAGCAGCATTTTCACAAACATCACCTGGCTTTGTGCTCTATATTAGAGCACAATGTTTGGTTAGATTCTAATCTTCTTGGAGAATGTCATTATCTCTTTCTTTGGCAAATAGAGGCCCAAAGTGTCAATTACCTTCTTAAACTCTTTGGTACAGACTGATATTCTGTCTGCCACCAGCTCAGTCGGCAATTTTTCACAGTCATACACAGAAAAATTGTGCACCAGCATATCATCCTAGATAAATTACACATTTCAAATGAGGTTACAGACAACTTCACCACTCCTGACCAGTTTATTCTGGAAGAGGAAAACAAACAAGCAAAAAAAAAAAGGAAATACAATCCTAAAGAGCATGCTTTTCTACTGCTGAACTCTGAATGAGTTATTGAAGAGAGATGAAAGTAAAATCAGTATGCCAAACTGATGGAATATTGTATGGAAATCAATGTAGCTGCACAGAAATGACAGCATCGTATCTCATGTGTGTAATTCCTTATGATCCTTTCCTTGTTGTGAGGGTAACACTAACTTCGTAGCCCCAAAGGAAGCTGCAGCATCTGATAGCTCTACCCCGCGCAGATGGAGGCACAGAAGATGGCTCAAGGAAGTCAAATTTATGGAAGCAATTTCTTTTGAATAAATCTTACTTTATCAAAACCACAGAACAAGTAAAATTGACAATATTGAGATGGCTTAAATTTTTCTTTTCATAGATAAGGTTAATTTTATTCACACACCTACTTATACATGGATCCATGTCTGCATATTTGTGTACATTTAATATACTTGTGTGAGTATAAATGTTATGGAAATATCTTCCACCTTTTGTGTACACTTAATATTCTTGTATGAGAATACATGTTCTAGAAGTATCTTCCATCTTTTTACTTCAAAACAGCAAGTGAGAAGACTGTATCATTGCTATTGGACTTTTTAGGACCCCTTCATATGCTAGAGTAAAGGAAGTAAATCATATCTCTGGCAGACACAAAGTAAGCAGACTCTGACATAATAAGTTTAAAGCTCCTTAAATGAATTTTCCCACATCCTCTAAACATGTAACATATTGATTGATGCTTAGGACCATAAAGCAGGATGAAAAGAGTGTTTTCTCAAGAAAGGAAATTAGCATTATTTGGCAAAGGTTAAAAGGCATTTTGAACTAAGCAAATAAGAAACCACCCATGTGCAGCATGAAAGTTTGGGAACATTTTTGAGTGAGACAACTAACTGCTTTCTACCACATCATCTACATACATGTTTAAAAATCTTTTTAGATGCAAACAGGACTAGTTTAAAAGAGAGTATAAGAGAAAGTCTGGGCATGATTAAAGACGTAACAAGAGGAAGTTTTCTTTCTTCTGGGACCATTCAAAAAACTACATTATTGTATATTTGTCATGCTCAGAGTACCATGTCAAGAAAATGTAAACAAAAAACATGGAAAAAAGAGACAGAGCTGCCTCTCCCCTCAAATTTTGACTGTTATGAGTCTTCATGGCCTTGGTCCAAGGCTTATAAAAATGAGGGTCAATCTTACAAATTATTATAGCGAGCTGTACACCTGGCCCAGGTGAACTGTGTTTTCTGGCAGTAGGAAGGAGAGGTAACCCTCTGAAGATTTCTTTCTGTTTCATTCAAGTGAGAAACTGGGAGGGATTTTTTCGTACCAGTGAGAAAACTGGATTTGGCACATTGAATGCATAAAATAGTTCAAGTCAGAATTCCATGGACTCAGCCATTTACAAAGGTAAGACAATTGGAGTAAGACAGCCTCCATTGAGTCTTATTCAGCAAGATTGCATTGTCACTTCAAACATATTACACTGATTTCTATCTGACTGATGTTCTCATGCATCACTGTTGCAACACACTCTCTCCTTTCAAATTCCTCACTCTTAAAGGCATCACATGAAATATATTTTCAGTAGTAGATAGTTACAATAAGCAAATTTGGTAGCAAAATTAGTCAACTCACCATAACCACTGTTTTGACTAACAATCTTAGCCAAGGGTATGGCTGTTTTCAGGAACCTAAATGTAGCTCCCTCCTTTGCAACTGGAAGGCAACTCTACAACACCTGGTAAGTCCCCAGCAGCCCACATACATCACAGCCATGAAACCCTTCCCAAATTCACAGAATGGTCTAACATCTTGCTTGTGAAAAGCTAAAAGTCATATATAAAGCCATAGGTCCCCAAATGGCCCGGAAGCTGCCATGTTAACCAGTACATTAACACCAATACTTTCCCAGAAAAGAGGACCATCAGACACCAGAATAGCAATTCCTTGTGCCTAATTTCTTCAGCTTTTCAATTGCATGATCTGCCTACCATTTTAATGTGGAACATGTTATCAAGATGCCTTGACTGTGTAACATGGTACAGCTCAGTGGTCAATCTCTGCACTTCAGGAAAAGGTGAAAAAATGTTCACCTAAGTTATGACCAATGAAGATGCTGAAGGGAACGAAGCTTTCTGCTACCTGGAGAAGAACCCTAAAGGCATGGGATCAATTAAATGTAATACCTACATATGCAATGAATAGGGTGGTGCCTCCCAACACTTCTTGAGATCACCAAAAAGCCAGATACCTAAGTGTGGTGTAAGAATTATGAATTTGAAGATGATTTCTGCCCTTTCACACACCCCATGCTCTGGTTTCCCCATGCTCCGCCCCACACTTTGGAAAAAGATCCATCAGAATTTGGAGGCAAAGCAGCAGAGACTGGGAGACACAGGAGAGAGGGAAAAAGAAAAAGGGTAATGAAGTGAGAGATGAGCCCATGGGCTACGAGGAGTGTGTCAAAAGGGCTGGGAATTGCTGGTCTGCTTTGGCCTCCTGCGCAGCACATCCCAAGCTTTCCAAGCTGTCACCCAGTGTTTTGAACCCTGTTATTTGTCTTTGGCTAAGGCATATCTTCCTCCTGCTGTGCTATGCTAGAGCAGCTGCAATTTGCCTTTTTATAGCTTGTGGTAACTGATAGTGAAATGAATTTAGGAAGTGCGTGGATTGGATCTTCCGTATCAGTGATTTCAGACTATTTGGTAAACACAGAAGTGACATCCAGTGATGTGTGCCTGCTGGTAACAAAAAACCTTCCATATTCTCCTCTAGTGAACCACCATTTGGATTAGATCATTTTCTATTGAAGGGCACTTCTGGACAGAATGAAGTGATTTTGCACAGCAATTTTAGAGGGTCATGTTAATTAGAAAGGTAAAAATTCCCTCAAAATTATATGCTGATCAGGTGCTGCAGAATGACAACAGTGACACCAATGAAACAAAACAAATTCAGTGACCCCAATAGAAGCTGATGGTGGGACACAGTGACATCTCCTTAGAGCAAGGAGCTGATGCCTGATGGGAAAGTTCCTTTTTACAGCTAGTAAAAGGCAGAGAGTTGGTCGCATGACCCTCAGTAAAACAAGAAAATACGTTTGTGTTCAGATATTGAGTAGGCTTTCGATTTGATTCAGCTGAGTGTACACAAATTGCCCTGTGTTCTAAGAGGGATTCTGTATTTTGATATAAAATACCACTTTGCTCTGATGTATTTTTTGCCTCTGGAAAATGATAAATCCTCCTGCACTGCACTTCAGAAAGAGTATCAGTGCTTTGCTTCGGTACAAATTCTGCCTGATAGCCTAAGTCCCTGCTCACTATTTCTGGAAGAGCTGCAACTATTTTACAAGTAAGATTGATTAATTTTGCAGTATAATTTGCAAGTGACATTTACAAGGAAATATTGTGCGGGGATATCTGGGAGGGATATTGTGTTCAGAGTTTCCTTGCTTGCCTGCTTGCCCTCCTGGAACAAACAGCACTGCTTTATTTTCCTTCCGTATTTTACAAAGTTAAAGTAAACACTGTGATCACACTGTTTACTTTAATTTCCTGCAGTGTGCCAGCAAAGCAGCAAATTGGCAGTCAGCAATCAAGAAGCAGCCAGTATAGAAAGAGCAGAGCTGCTTAGGAAAGCATCGATGATGCCAACACATTTTTTTTCTCCTCTGTTTTAAAAATAAAATATTGGGTTCTATGAAGTCTTACTTCCATCCCAATCTTCTTTAAACAATCTGAAATTTTGTTTGTTTCCTTTAATTTTCTTTTGAAAGAAAACTGGGATTATGAGCAACACCTAATTTATATGGCCAAATCTTTTTATATAAAAGAAATAGATTTACAAAAGTGGCAAATACATGGTATTTATCTGTAAAAAATCCAAGGCATTTTTTCACAAGAGGAAGTTAACTTGTCTATAAATCAGTCTTATCTGGATATATTTTTATTTTTATGCCAAGAGCTCTAGCTGTGCTACTTCAATTAGGTGTATGATAATGTGAAGCTCAAGCCTCATGCTTTACATTCAGAAAACACATCTGTCCTAAAATGGCATCCTAAAAGGCAAATAGTTATATTTTCAGAGGCCATTCTCTCTCATCTTATACTACATAAAGCAAGGAATATAATACAAAAGAAGAAGTAAGAAGAATGGGCTAGCATTTTTTACCTCAGAGGTGTAAAGCTTGACAAGGTGACTCATTTATGGCTTTCTGGAAGATACTGTACAGAAGGAATTTATTGCAATGTGAGTTATAATTTCTATATATAAAAAGGGCCAGATCCTACAACCAGTTATTCTCCTGACTATGTGCATTCCTGCACATATTTTTCCTGAAGACAAGGAGATTATGAAGAGGATTAGCTTTTTGTTAGACTGGCCAAAGTATTCTTTCACAAAGTCCAAAACATGACCTAATTTAAAATGGTTGAAATCTTATGGGAAAGATTGTAAGAGGATAATTATTTTTAAAGCCATGACTTTGACACCAGGAAATTAAATTCATATCTATATGTCTTTATCTATACACAGCAAATCCAATAATCTTGAGCTCTCTGCAGTCACTTAGCCAGCTGGCAAAGGGAGCAAAGTAAAAACTAACAAACCCCATTCCTAAGGTATGCTGACATCAGTGATTCATGATTCATCAATAATGGTGCTAGGAAATAAATGTAACAGGGCATTATTGCCTTTTGCAGCACAGTAAACTCGAGGGAAAATGTCTAAGTGTATCACATTGAAAAGACAGACCTAGCAAAGAAATAACTTTTACAAGTATTTAAGAGGTGCTACGAGTAAGTGAAGCTAGAGGAAAAAATGTAAACCTTTCAAACACAGTGAGATTGTACCTATAAATAAAGAGGGACAATTTTCAGCTTGTAAGTTTAAGAGGACTAACATGAAAACCAGCCTTTTTTGTTGTTCAACATTTTTACAAGGAGAAAGAATTTGAATTGTTTCCCTCAAAAAAACCACACTGTTGTGGTTTAATTGTCTGCCAGGGTAAGCACAATGATGAAGTTGGTTCTACGCTATGCAAAATTATTAATGTTGTTGCCAGTAATTACAATGCTTACAACTTATCTAAATAAATAAAAGGGCAAATACGTAAACACAAAGTACCATATATACTCTTTAGAAAATGCATGTAATAACACATAATTTATGATCTCCTTTGAAGGTGACTGGACTATCATTGTAAAAACCTGCGATTATTAACTGAAGAAAAATGGGCAGCTATCTCTAGAAGAACAGATACACCTGCAGCTTTCACCACACGGAACAGCAAGATCTAATACATCATTAAACAACTGAGGCTTTGCTTTACGTTTTCACAGCTTTAAACTATTCATGATAGGGTTTAGCCTGTATTTCTAATCCTTTTTAGAGTCTACCTAATTAAAAATCAGGTTACTTGTTTATGCTATTAGAGGACTACTGCACAATATTAATAATGCACCATGTAACGTACTGCCCTAGAGAAACTTTGTCTCTCTTTCAGGGACAACAACCACATATTTCTGATACAAGCTTTGCTGCTTAGCTGGAGGGTGACTTTGCTGGTTGTTGAGGTATTTTACTAGAGAAAAAGTCGGTCTCCTAACACAAGGTTTGCTTCAAACTATTGCCACTTAACTCCAAACACAACAGATAGTGGATGGTTTCTTGGACCAACATTGGAAATTTTATTTTAAAGATTGAATTTCCAATCACTTAGTAAAATTCTTGATAAAAACTAATTGATTCTTAAGATTTGTGAATATATATTCTGCTGTGCTGAACATTCTTTAAATATTTTTACAAATTTTGAATGCAGATTTCCCTAAGAAAATACAAGTGAAAGAAAAAGTAAGATAAAGATACTGTATGAGAAAAAAGAACATGGAAGGTAAGAAAAATCTATCCTCACACAAATGGATTTAATAATGCCATAATGGGTCCATGTATAATGGATGAATTTTAGAACTTGACTAATGTCAGTGAAGAACAATAGGTATCTTTACTGTAAATTTAATTGATGATTCAAAATCACAACTCGTTAGAAAAGTGCAGACAACGTGGTGAATACCATATCATGGCGGGTAAATAAATGCTGGTTTGATTTGTTACAGGTAGTATTGATAAAAATTGACTTGGTTTTCTTCTTTCTCTGCAATTATTCACAACAACAGGCCCTTGACTCTGCAAACGTAATGTGCACTTAACTTTCAAATCAACCAGCTTACTCATGGTAGTAAAATTGTTAGTGCAAATACAATACTAGAGTGGTGAAGGCCATTTCTTCTTCTTCTTTTCATTTGACCAGCTCGATAGACAAATAATGATTGACCTATATTTAGGGCAAGGTTAGCATTAAATTCAAGAAATATGTTTAGCAACTTCATGACACGTGATACAAAGAAGAAGCTGAGAGAACAGTGTTTGTTCAGGCTTAAGAAGACAAGACAAAGGGGAAATCATACTGCTGTCTACAGCTACCTAATGGGAGGTTATGTGGGTTTATGGAGGAGATGAAGATAAACTATTATGAAAAATGTACAGAGGTAAGTGTGTGTGAGGCAAAAGTTACAATCTACAACAAGAGAAACTGCAACTCTATATCAGAAAAAAATATTCGAAATTACAGTAGTCAGACACTGCAACAGGGGCCCAGAGAGGTGTGCAATCTTCATCCTTGGAGATACTCAAACCTTGGCTGGACAAGGCCATGAGCAACATTCTCGAAGCTGGACCTGCTCCGACTGGGAGCAGGACCAGATGATCTCCAGAGTTCTCTTCCAAACTAAATTATTATGAATTTTTTGTGATTCCTTATTGTTTATATTTTAGCCAGTTGTATTTCTCTCCAAGCATTCCCAGTTTATAAAAGGGTACACAGCTTTCTTAGGAGAAAGTCCTTTCCTTTCTAAATTTTCCTAAAATAAGCACATTTCCAAGTACATCATGGCAAATGGACTATAAAAATCCAAACTAAAGATGCCACTGAAGTGCCTCGATTACTGCTAAATTTCCTAAGATGCACACGAAATTTCCCAAGTGAAACACAAAAACTGACCGAACAGATGGTTAATATTAATAACTACTTCTCAGGACACAGAAACTTGACAAGATTCATGTGAATTTCAGCCTGCCTGCAGCTGGGCATAACTATATCTAACAGTGGAAATAAGTAGTAGAGTTATTCACAGTGGAGGACAAGTCAAAAATGAAGGCAGGGAAAATAGCCCTTTGGATGGAAGATAAAAGCATCCAGAGGCAGACCTCTCTGTAGGGTTTCTGGCACATTTCCCTTGCAAGCAGCTGTAATGGAAAAATTAACACTGGTTTCACATGGCAAGTATGTCTCTGTGGCACACACACCTCCTCAGTCTTTCCCACTAGCCCAGGAGCTATATTATTTGATCATGGTCAGCAGCTGGGAAGAGTGGCTTAGCTCTATGAGTGTGTGGATGAGATGTAAGGCTGTAAAGTAATAGTCATGCCAACTCCAGGCTTCAAAAATCCTAGATCACAAGGGAATTTGATGAAGCAAAATCAGAGATGATGAATCAGCATCTCTAAGGGAAAAGAAAAGGACCAAAACCTAAGCTGGAAAACAGGTGACCCTCAGCTGGCATTCGTGGTATGCTTTATCAAAACACTAAGTTGAGGGAAAGCTGTAGAATTTCTCAGAAACTGCTAAAATTTTTGGCTTTGAGATATGTTAGTGTAGGATTTTATGACGTAAATTTTAATCCTTGAGCTAACAGGCTCTTTTCATGCATAAACTTCACAGAAATGCATCCAGGTGAAATCTGTTTACCGTAACAGAACGTTATGCCGTTTCCTGTGTATCCTTGGGAGCAGTAGCAGCCTGTGGTCCCACCCTGAACTTCACACCTGGCGTCCTTGTGGCAGGTCATGTTGCAGCTTGGAGAAGCACAGCCATAGTCCAGCAGACTGAAAATCAGAACTGGAACAAAGGAAAATCAGACTTGGTTCTTTATCTGAAAACTTTGTTCCGAGCTCTAAAACAAGGTCATGGGCAAAAGTTAACCATAAAATTGGTGTCTTCCAATAAATTTAAGAGAATCAGCTGTGTTGAAGGATGGGGCAAAGGCCACCAACTACAGGGACTTCTCTGGCAGAACTACCCAGGGGCCAGAAAGAGCAGACACTGGGAATGAAGAGTTTGTATATGTGCTCAACCAGTGTAAAATTTGTAAACAACATAGGAGTTATTCAGTGGTCTGGGGAAAACATTTGGAAGGTTTTTAAAGGTGTGGTTGGACTTGATGATCTCAGGTCTTTTCCAACCAGATGATTCTATGATCCTATGAAAGCTCTCTAGTGCTTTCCAGAAAAGCACAGGCTTTTATTTGCACTCTCAGTTATGTTCCGAGTGTAATCCAACCTGCCCTGTGCATATCAAGTAAAAATACCAAAGAGTTTCCCCCTGATTACATATTTTTAATTTTTATAAGCACTTGCATAACTGTGTAGCTAACACATATCCATAGTCTGAGAGATTAAATTGACATGTCACAGTATTTATTGCATTATGGCATTAGGGTTTTAAAAGTTCTCCAAATTATTTGAAGTTAATCTCCTAAAATACTGTTTCCATGTTTTGAAAGCACAGTCATCTTTTTTTCCATCCACTGGATGGCTCCTAAATGGTATCACTACTTTCCTATTGTATGACTGCATATGCTTTTCAGTACAAAGAAGAAAAGACTCTCCACCTTTGAGAAAACTAACAGCTCGCTGAATAATCATACACAGCCTGTAAAAGGCTAGAAATGAAGCAGTTGACTCAGAAATGAAAGTAAGTTTTTTACTTTATAAATGTTAGCAGAAAATAACAAAAGATGCAGAACACAACAAAAAATGCAGAACACAGCCTCCTTTTTTTTTTTGGATGTTTTTTGTCCCTGCAGTTATAGTTTCCCCTACCCAAACATTATTCAGGATGTTTGCTAGGCTAGTGTTACAATTACAAGTTTCATTGCTTCAGGAAATCCCACTAAGGCATTGTTTTCTTGGACAAATTGAAATTTCATGAAAAGTCCAAAATACTAAAAATTACACATTTTTTAACAATTGCATATAATCCAAATCAATTTAAGTATCACCAAGTTTCATCTTTCCAGTCTGTTTTTTTTGAGAGAGGAGACCATTTTACAGAGATTAAAACAGAAAGCTGAGTGAATCTGTTGTCATTTTACTGTTCATAACATACGAAATCTAAAAATCTCCTAAGTAGATGGGACGAGAGGGAAAAAACCCACAAACCAATGCACAATCCTTCTTTTTTTTTTTTTTACCAGAATGAAACCCACAGTGATATAATGACTCATATTTGTGGGATTTGTTTTTGGGATGATTCTAACCATGCAATTACAGAATCCAGCAGCACTGATCAAAGCTATGGGGGCTTTCAGTCCTGGGTACCCAGCAGCTTTCCACCATCTCCACCACACTTGTTTCTCTCCAGTCCCAGCATCACTTTGCCCATAGGTTTCCTTGCCAGACCCCACTCCCTTCCCACCTGCCACTTCCTCCCTAGGGAAGGAGATTTCACCTACCTAGGAATGGAAGCAGTTTCATTGGTGATGCTGTCGCTGTGCGGTGCCTCGTGCAGAGCCCCTGTGTCACAGAAAAAACACCTCTCTGCCTTAAAATGTATGACCATGTGCAAAATAAGCACGCATGCTGATGAGGAAAGTGACGTCCTGGTGCAGGGGCTGCCCTGACGCTGCCCTTTGTCCTGTGCTTCACGTTTCCAAAAGCTCCTGAGACTCACAGGCAGGGCCAGAAAGGGCTGAGGACCTGGTTTTCTTGCAAGTAGGGAATAAGTGAGAAGAGAATGAATTAGAAAGTAAAAGAGAAGTATGCGTGTGTTGCAAGGGATATTAGAGAAGATTCAGGGCTGAGTGGGATAGAGGGATTAAAGGAGGTGCTTGGTAAAGTGGCTGGGGCAGAGGGAGGATGAAAATGGAAAGGGTGAGCCTCAGCCTGCTGTCAGAAGGAGCAAAGGAAGAGCAGAAGAATGGTGGAGCAGATCAGGGAGGGTGAGGAAGAGGTGGAGGAGATTAGTAACTAACACAGGGTTTACAAGCTCAGAGGTAACCGTCTACACGCTTCCTTCCACCTTTTCCTGGTGAGCTGAATATATGTGAGTCCCAAGACCCATTTTTTTGAGGTAATCTTGGCTGACTGCAATAATTTTCCCCACTGCTTTCTTTGGTTTTGAGATAGAACCTTACCGCAGCCAAGCAATGTTGCTTTAAGAGTAGTGGCCTGTGAGGAGGTACAGGAAATCCACTGAACTCTGCTTTGTGAGGAAAACAAAGACGTATAGGCAGGGAGGAAAGAGGCAGGAAGGCAATTGTATGGCTGGGAACCTCAGGAGCTGAAGTTTCTACGGGTTCATGGAACTGAAACAGGGTGTTGTGTAATAGAACATATTCTAAATAGACAGTTTTGTAAGGCATTTGGCATGTCTTTGTGTTAAACAGGAGAACAGTTCTGTCTTTATTATAGCATCCTAATAGGCAAGACTTCAGCACGTACTTATTTTGTGCATGGACATGGCAATATTTTATCTAATCTTGTGAGATGATGTGGATACCGTTACTTCCCAGCTTCCTGAAGATGATGACTCACATGTAAAACAGAAGCATTGGTATTTGCTTGTCTTTATAGACAGAAGCCAATGGACATGCACAAACAGGAGTGCTACTGGAAGAACAAAGACTATCTCTAAACTAAATAAACTGGGCATAAGGCTGTGGAATGTTTTTGTGATAAAATATGTCATGTCTGACTAGAGAGCTTTGAAGTTGGGTCTTTGGTAGGGAACTGATGGGAAGGCACCAGGCTGCTTTTAGGGATTATCTGCAGATGTGAAACACTTTTTCTAAACTTGTTAGGAACAATTTTCTCACCATCTTTTCCTATCTTGATGATCACTGCTGGTTGGAGTTCAATGGGTTAAACTCCACTCAGGCCAGGGAGGTGTGAGACATGTAGAAATAGCACGTAGGTGTCTGGTTGGCACAAAGTACTTCTGTAGCACCTTGGCAAAGAGAGAGGAAGCTCCAGTAAACCGGATGTTAATTTTTGATGAACCGCAGAGTAATGAACAAAGGGTCCAGGTGTAGGAAGACCGTTTTTCTCCTGTTTGACTTTGTCAAGCAGAGAAGACTTAAAGGGGAAGAAAGGAAGGGACCAGGAGTTTGTTTTGTTAAGTTTTTGTGTGATCTAATGCACAGAGACACAGAGGAACAGAAAGTCATGTGAACCAAGGGGATCTTTGATCTGCGTGTCCTGCCGTTCATGCTAGCATGTGCTGTATTATAAACTTGGCTTGTCTGAACTACCTTGCAGATCCTGCTGCTGAGTTTCAGCAAATGAGGTTTGTAAAGTCTATAATGCAGAAATTATATCTCACTGTCCTGTGTCTTTATACTCCCCAAAATCAAGTTGAGAGATGTTTAGTTGTAAGCAAGTGGAGAAAGAAAGATGTTACAACCTAAAATTCAGATCTGTAGGGCTGGAAACAGTTTTGAAAAGTCAGAGATGCATGAGGATGGGCACAAAAAGAACAAGCCTGTGCATGTAATTCTTTTTGTTTAACAAATTAAGAAAATCAACTACGACCGCCTTCAAAATAGCTCCCTTCTGAATTGATACAGAGCTGCATATGGTGCTGCCAGTGTTCAAAGCAACTCTGCAGATCATTTTCTGAAAGATTTTTGAGGATTTCCAATGGTTTTGCTTTCACTTCTTCCACCACCAGAAAATGGGCTCCTTTGAGCACTGACTTGATCCTTGGGAAAATGTAGAATTCATAGGGAATTGGATTTGGTGAACAGGGCGAGCGCTCAAGCATAGTGATGTTATTATTAGCTAAAGGTTGCTTCTCAGACCAAGCATTGTGGGGTGGCACAATGAGGGTCAGAAAATGCCTCTATCTGAACACGAATCCACTCCTACTGAGTGAAGTGATCAGATTGAGCCTTGTCTCACTGTGACAGGATAGAACAGGTTCTATAACCACCTCTTTGCCTTTCCTCTCCCACTCCTTGTTCTTGAGCTATAGGGTTAGTCTCGGGGTTTTTTTGGTGTCAGACATCATTTGTTTCAATTTCACCTAGACATCAGCTTTCTCCAAAGGGTCTTCAGATAGACTGGTTGCAGAGCGATTTCATTAATCGTAGTGATAATAAATTTATAGTAAAAACTTTAATTCCTTTCTGATTCAAGGCCTAACGACACAGGAGAAAGTGCAGATGACTCAGAAGAGAACCATAACCTCATTATAAGAAGACAAATGCCTCCTTTTCTTTTTGCAAGAAAAGCACGTGATAACTTTCTTTTTAGCAGTCAAACATAGCAAGAGGACTATGCCAGTCACTCCAGGATACTTTCCATTTGGAATGGTATTGCTGAAATACTCCACTCACAAGTGTAGTGGATAAAATTAAAGGTAGAGCATAGGTCTAATAGGCAAATGGTTTACATTGTGACCGGCAGTTGGTGAGAAGGAAGCACATAAAGAAGAGAGATGTGAAAGACTGGAGCAAGGACAGAAGAAGGAAGGTTAGGTCGAGAGGAACTCTGGGTGATAAAGGGAGCTTCGATCAGATTTAGAAGGCAACAGGGAGACAGTGAAGAAGAGGGATTTAGGAATATCTTAATGAGATCTCAATACTGGGAGCAGTGGATTACTTTTGCATTAGACTACTTTGAAAACTGGCTAATGTGAGTGTCAGTTAGAGGCTGAAGACAGCAAGGTCGCAGTAGGCATGGATGTGGAGAAGGATGGACTTGACAAAGATTTTATGAGGAGAATGAAGAGGAAAGGGGAGATTTCTGAGACATTTTGGAGATTAAACCAGGAGGATTTACTGATAGCATCTATTGGCATATAGGGATAAGGAGTTAAACAACTGGAGACGAGCAGGTGAACACATGAGAAAGCAGACACTTTCAAATTTGTGCTGTCAAAATTTTCAAAATGCTGAGAACAAAATATTGAGGTGTCATTAAATTGAAATATTGATGGGTGCCTGTCTTTATAGGTAGAGAGGAGGGACATGCACAAACATGCATATTCCTGGAAAACTGGAGAATATGTCTAAACTAAATAAAAAGAGTATGAGAATGTGGAACGCCAGTACTGCAGAATCCACCTCCATTTGTCTCAAAATAAAGAAGAATTAAAAATAAATGGTTTGTGGAAACACTCTAAAAGACAGCTTTTCCATTCTTATACATGGCAAGCAAAGCCCCAAATCTATTTTCTTTTTATAAATGGGCACATTTTTCTCTACAAGGCTGAGTTAGGAGGGTGTAAGTAAACGAATATACAGAGGTTAACATGCTTGACTTCAAAGCACACATTTTTGATTACAGATCACTGTGATTACAATATTTTATGTGACTGTAGGATTCTCAAGTTGATTTTTTTGCTGGTGAACTGATAGGAAGACATCAACCTACTCTTAGATATCACTGGGTATTTTCCAAGCTTTTCATGGTGAAGAAATATATTTATTCACAGTGGTTTTAAAGGTAATTGGGATGCTGATTGTGCAGACAATGCTATGAAACTAACACCCACAGCTGATGAGGGAGGGAAGGTAACACTTCCTAGAGCTCAGTCTTAGGTAGCTTTCAAAAGACAAATAAAGATAAAAATAGAGCAACTGCTTTCACTCCAGAAACTGCCTGTAGTACCAACAGAGGAGCAAAACCTGAGCAGAACTAGTATTAGGTGAGTTTCCTTTAAATGAACATAAGCATGATCTACTCCTTTGGTGTGACCAAATCTGGGCTGCTAGCTGGTTGTATAAAAAAGAGCCTCACCATGTTTTCAGTTTTACATTACAGCGGGGAAAAACAAGTGGGGTACACCAGGATATATATTTCTTCTCAAATTATTAATTAAGTGTGCCATTGGGTACTTAGCAAGAGCCAGGAGATGTTTTCTGATATGCATCTTACAAATGTATCTGCCACAGGTTGCGGACCCCACTTCTACATCACTGCGGATCATCCTGAGAGGGGATGGTGAGTTGTATCAGAACAAGAGGTCCTGAATGCTCCAGGTAGGGTTCATGCATCTTCAGCCTCCTTGCTGTGGAGTTCCACACATATTCAACATGCTCAGAGTCTAGTATCTAAACCAACAACAGCGTGCTCCAATATAATCCACTCTTTCTGGGCAGAAAAGCCACATGCATGTACATGTACACACTCACACTTCATCTTTATCACATACTTACTTATGTGTATCTGTTACTGAATTGGGCTGATAAATGTTTAATACCAATAATAGAAATGATCATGAGCTTTCCTTTCAGCCTTTACTTCTTTTTGACTAATGACTTCATTTGAATCACCAAGTTTGCTGCCAAAAGGAAAATGGAATGTAAAACAGACTGAAGATGCACAAATGCCTTGGATAAAGTGTTTTCTCTGATATTAGCTGTTTTTGTTTAAACATCAAATTAATTTACTGGTTTCAAACAAAATCTTATAACTTCAAAAATTCAAATGGTCTTTCAGAAATGTTTCATTTATCCTAGACACTACAGTAATTATAGGTGTTTTTTTCCTAGTCAGTAAAATCTGGATACAATTGAAAATATAGTTACATGTCAGTTCAAAATAATGAATTTCTCTGTTTGCTTAAGATTATTTTCAAATAAAAAAATCCAGGGAAAATATTCTTTTGAACATAGACTAATCTAACATAGAGCATTCTACCTCAGAGGACTCTAGCTCAAAACTAGTGTTAGCATCTGTTCTGTAACTGTCTCACCTCACCTTCCTGCCTGAGTGCCTGATGAATCCTTATCCTTTTATGTGCAAACATCATACTCCATCTGAGCATACAGGGCTGAATATATCTCTCGGGATGAAGTGACTCTAGGCAATTCTGAAGCAATAAACACACAAACACACATAAACATATGCAGGCACACATCCTTCTAAATCTGCGTAGCTATGTCCACCTAAAGGAAATTGTACATTTCAGGGTTCAGAGCCACTTTCTTTTTGCTCTTTGCTTTACCCAGGATGAAGTCATAAAATGAAGGAATTGAAAGTGAATGCAGTGTTTCTGAAAGTCAGATTAACTGCCCTGAAATTGGGTTCTGTTTCTGCATCTGCCATAATACAGAAGAGATGTACAGACTGAGTGTAAAGACCCTCACAGCTAAAAGGGATAAAGTAATTCAGTTTCCATGTATGTTCATGCTCTCCTGGGACTGGTCATGCTATGGCAGTGCTAATGACAGCCACATCTCTGCAGGAGGGACAGAGTGAACCCTATGAATAATCATACCAATGAAATGCCAGATTACCAGCTGCTTTTAATCCACATGCATTTTATACCAGAACATTACAAGTGAAGGGCTAGGGCTCTTACAGGGTAATGCCAATATGTTAACCACCAGATTCTAACTCCTAGAAGACCACAATTACCTCTTCTGTGTTTTACTTACATCAGAGAAGAGGTCTGACACTTCTTGCTCATCTATCATACAGTCTCTGAGCTGAAGAAGTGGTAATCAGTGTCCTAACCTATCCAGGTGCTTACCCTCACAACACTCCAGTCAATATTCCTCAGGTCAATATCTCACAAAGTCATTCTGGATTTTTTCTCCTTGGGTAACAGACTGGAAAATTTTTAAATTATGACATAGGTTTGGGTTCTTATTGAATTAACTTCCATGTCTGTGGAGAAATTATTAGATCCCAAAGGACAATCTCGGGATTTGGGTTTACTTTTCATAGGAACCTCTGGCTGCTGTGGGGTTATATCTTGAAGAGATGCAGGCCCAAAGGAAGCTTAGGAGGAGGTGTGACCAGCAGGGTGTTACCACAGGAATGAAAAGGACTGTGGTCAGATAAGGAATACTCATGGAACAGAAGATGCTCTTTTCCATCTTCCTAGTCCCACACAGTTACAAATGTCCAGGTTAAGAGCTTTCTGCTGCTTTTGTGGTCTGCTCCACTTCTCACTGTCCTGCCGTGGCCAGAGCCCTCTTCCCCCTGCCCCCATTTCTGCCCCACCACCTCCTTACAGCTGCATCCCTTCTTCCTTTCTCCCAGTGACTTCTTAGGAATTTGTGCATTTCCTATCTGAAAATTCTTGCAGAAGGAAAAATGCTTGAGGACTGTGGCAGGGAACAACATAATACTTAGAAGAGGAAAGTACTGAACGATCATTTAGGGCTTGGAGTGGAAAGTTCATCCTATGAACTGCCAAGAGTGCTATAAGTCAAAACAAAACATCTGCACTAAAACCAACTGTATCACCACTGACTTTTTGCTTTATCCTTTCCTAGACAGAAGGTTCTCTGCGATGCATGGCCCTAGAAACATTTCATTCTGCAAATTGTTTCTCTGTGATATCACATCCTTCATCCAAGGTTTCAGGAACATGGTAGTCCATTATCATAAATTGTAAAATTTGGAGAAATTTGTCAGTAACCCATAGAGCACAAGTGAATTCCCTCCACTTTGTGACATCATGGACAATCCTTTGGCAGAGTCAAGAGCAGGAGAACAGGAGAGACAAGTCCTAAGGAATCTTTGCTATTATCTGACTGCTTTTTTAGCATCCAAGTCACTTGGCAAACCATGTTGTTCCTGTGAACTGACTCCAGAAAGAGCTTCCACTGGACCCCAAACACTTCACAGCAGAGAGTTCTTAGCAGCTACAGAAAAGTTCAGGCTTTGTTGCTGCCTGAGACAATGACATAGACCTATATTCTCTCACTTTTTCATATTAGAAGCTCACATTTCTGTAGTGCAAGGGAACTGCTTGCTGAGCTCTAGCAAGTGCTGTTGAAGCAGGTTAAATTTAAAACCTGTAGTCTACTGGATCGATCCTTGGTAGAGACCACCACTACAACTATTTATCTCAGTTTCTTCTATGAAAAGCTTACCATCTTGATTTAAACCTGATTACTCATTGCCAAGTCTTTCTGTTTGTTCTCTCGTGCTAGCTGCTGGACTGTGGCTTGTCTGTCTTGAAGAACATCAAAATATGATCATCACGGTGTTGCATGTAATTTTGTATGATGCTGATGTCCTTTTGACACTAAAAAGGAAACTATTTAACTTCCATCCTTCAGACTACTTTTCCCATTTCCTCTGAAGTTATTTATTTTGACTGTAGCCTTTAAGGGTTGCCTTTTAGCTGAAACTGGTATAATTCCATCCCAATATGATAAATTAATTATCAATAAATAAATCTAGTGATTTTTTTCTCCAGCTTGGACTCTTGTAGAGAAGTCCAGAGGTCACTCTTTATACCTTACATTAGCCCTGCTTACGGCTGAAGTAAGGATGAAGAGATCCTTCTGATCTGGACTTACTCTTGCCCAGGAGTGGCTTGAAGCCTTTTTTCCTTCCTCACTGCTCCTGGACAGCATGTCCATCCTAAGCCAGAGAGTTTAGAGATAATTCATGCTCCATCAATATGTATAAGTAGTTCAAATGATTTCTTCCAATGTTCATTATCTTGTACTTGTCTGCAGTGAACTTCATCTAGTGTCTTGTTATTCAGTCACTCAGATTTTATTAGCTCCTCCTGAAATTTCTTACTTTGCTCCTTGGTTTATATTAACTTAAATAATTGTGTATTGTCAGCAAATTTCAGCACCTTGTTATTCATCCCATTTCCCATATCATTAAATATGAGTGGTGAGCAAATAGCAGAGGAAATTATTCATGAATATTCATTTGAAGTTAAAAGCAAATTCCATTTTGACAGCATTCGTGACTAGTCCTTGCTCACTTTCTGCAGACAGTTGAGTGCTAAAGATTTACAAGTGTAAATGCATGTGGGAAATCCACAGTTTACTCCTATATATAAATAATTCCAAACAAAATTCAGCCTGTACGTTTCTAGGAATATCTCACACTTCAGGAGTAGAGAGGATAACTCTAGAGAGGGGACAGAGTCCCAGAAGGTATGATTATGTTCTGGGAGACCTTCCTTTCTTTTGCGGAGGCAATCTGACAAGTGAGGAGAGAACAGCATTTCTGACACACTGCATCCACAATCTGTATCCACACCCAGCCAAAACCAAGCAAAGCCTGCAGTCCTGAACCATTTGCCATCTGCACTGGCTCCTGACCAATCCCATATTGCGAACCGTTTCGGCTTATGGAATGGCTCTTCCATGCATCCTGGCATTCTGGTTCAGTCCCATCTGGGAGGGGATTAATGGACTCCCAACAGGTTTGGTTGTACAGGTGTTACCTGGTATTGGTCAACTGAGCTGTTTGCAGCTCCTGCTAACAGTCTACTGGCCATGACAGCTCTGTTCTCCTCTGCAGCTATGAACCCAGATGAAGCCCTGGGCAGGCAACTGGACTTCGAGGGACCCTACTGATCCATTTTAAGAAAAAACAGGCTCCCTCTCCCTTAGAGATTGCACTGCTTACACGAGGCACAGTCCTTTTTAAATGTGACCCTGTGTATTTCTAAAACAATGTCAGAAGATATGTCATAAATCAAGACCATAAAAGAATGAGCTATTTTATAACAGCAGTTATGAACTGGTCCAGTCTGTTACCATTGCTTTTATGCATTGCACAGCAGCACCAACGTAGATCAAGGTTATCTTTGAAATCCACGTAGGTGCTAGAAAGAGAAAAGAGAGAAGCAAAGCCTGTGAATAAGACAGGGAATTTCCAATACTATGACACAGTGCATGAGAAACACTGCAATCACAGACATTAAATTTATTTGACTTCGTATGCCAAGAAGAGGTTGAATGGAGGTAGCTGGTGAGCAATTTAATTTGATTCTCTCCATCCCTTATTCCTTATTATTTTTAAGTAGCATTGATACTGTGGTAAGTGAGCATATAAGGACAAGAAGCCTCTTCAGCTGCTTCAATAAATTCAAATCCATGCTCCATGCTACGTCCTGCGTGAACACGATGTCAAAGTTCTAACACACGCACGCTCACAGAGGACCATTTGGCCTTTTGGATGATCAGCTTAAATTGTTGTAAGGTCTGTTCTGCACATTAATGTAATGACAAAACCAGAACGGAATATAGTCTGCAATGCTCAAAAAACAGCAAGAAATATGTATTTTCCTCTAGCATACATATTTAACTATGTGAACACCCAGCTATGGCAGGAAGTTCCTGAACAAATTCCTGCCTGCAAGAAAAAGTTAGTGGAAATTTTGCTTATGTGCAGCTATAGGACTTGTTCTTTAAAAGAAACAAAATATAGTAAGTCTATTCATGTATGTCTTGAATGGGTACACTGAAGTCTTCGCTTACTAATTCAGATTTTTCAGATTAACTTTTAAAAGTATTTTCAAAATGCATTGCTGCTTTATGTATGTGGCACAGTCAATGCTGATCATACCATATGATACAGCTTTTTTCATAAGGTTGCAGAAAAGGAGACGTGCAGATATTCATATGCAACTTCCTTCACAGAAATTCCTGTATTTAAAGTAAAAGGAAATTAATGGGAGATTCCATTGTTTAGACAAGAAAGTGCAAAGGTTCATGACTAAATTAATGTAATTCTAATTTTGACCTTTAGACAAAGCATTCATGAGCTTTCCAGTAATGACATCATATTTACTTGGTGCCTATGCCTTAGTTGGCCTGAATTTAATTACTTAAAAAATAAACAGCTACAGACTTATGATATGTTATATGCATTATAACCCTAACACTCATCATGATTCCTTTAATTTAAATGATAATATGCTGGACTTCAGCTCACAAATCCCTTCCCTGCAGCCTTAGAGTAATGATCTTAGAAACATCTGGGCACACTAATGGATGTGGGTGAGAAGTTTCAGTGAATTTCAGGGCACTAGAGGGATGTGGAAGATGCACGTGTACATTTGCTATTCTATACTTCACATTGTTTGCCAATCTCCATTCTTTAAAATTCTCCCCTAGGTATCTCAAATTATCTTTTATTTCAGTATTTTCAAAGCCTCCCTATCAAGAAGAGTGTTTCCTTGGAGATTTTGAGAAGATTTCGAGCTCACTGAAGTCAAGGGAACTATGCAGCTTTATGTAAGCTGAGGATCCAGTCTGATAGTCTCATCTTTGTGAATACAGAGCAGAATGAATTTATTCAAACCTATGAAAGCCACATGAATAACTTTGTTTGAACAATTCTGTTGCATCCTCTCTGCATTTACAGTGTAATTTAGCAGACTGAAATTAATTTTTCTTCCCTGATTATGTTTTCTTCAGACACTGGAAAGGTTGATGAGTCCAATATAGTTTTAAATGATGTGCCTTGTTTATGCCTTTTTCTTTATGGTCCATTACTGTAGGATTTGAGTGGAAGCATATGATTATAGTCTTAGGTTGTCATGCAAATGGACTCATTTTGTTGCATTTCCCATTCCCCTTACCATCCCTGTCAATGCAATAGATAAATCTTGTTCTGTGTTCTGTTCCTCATAGACTTACAAGGCTGTCATCAGAGTGGATTAGTCTTCTGCCTGTGTTATCACAAAATTCTCTGTCCTAACAATGACTTATCACTGAATTTAAAGCCTGATATACTTTATACTGTATCTGTAGACTTACTCTTGCAACAAAAATTGTAACGAGAGCTAAAAATGGTACAAACCTAATCCATTCTTATCACAGTATTTGAATTGTAATTTCATGGATTTCCTTGAATACAGCATTTTACTGAACAATACCGAGAGAGAACATGGTAGAATAATGTACTTGAAATTTCAATTTTAAATGTCACCTAAAATAAACTTCCAAATTGTTTAATTAAGTGACCATAACTGCATTAGAGGTTATTGCCAGCACAATTGCTGCACAAGCAGTTCTTTTGATAACAGCCAGGATATGGACAAACTATTACTCAAGTGCATATAAAAACACCATTAAAAATAATGATAATGGTGGGACTTAAACCTAGAATAATACAAATTTTAGAGTTACTGCTTCCACATATAATCCCTTAACTCTTCCCTTCATGCTTAGTTATTGCATGGTTTTTAAACTGATGTGTGTTTGTTATGCATCCTCTGAGTTCTCACACTGGTCTCCATTATAAGAAAAAGATGTTTTAAGCATTTTTTTAAAATATGTATTTATGTATATGCCTAAGATTCTAGATTAAATAAAAAACGTTTAATATTTCTTGCTGCCTGATGTAATGTGTAAAAGTCCAAAAGCAGCTGGTTTAAGCTACTCTAGATGAAGATAAAGTCTTCTAAACTTTAAGCTGTCTTGATGTTTTATCAGCATATTAGGCTTGTCTACATTTTAATGGGAAGAAAAGAAGTCAGTGCTAGACTACGTTAAACGGAAGTAAGGGCTTCCACAACACTTCCTAAAGCTACAGAAATTCCCATGTTAACCATTTCATTTACTGATTCTGTTTATTTGACATCATACTTGGCAACTTTGGCAAAAAACCCAGCGCAAACTTTTGTGAGTGAGCTCCCTGATTTTTGTCTCCGTGCTTTATGAGGTGTCTCCTGGAGCTGGCAGGAGGCCTGAGCCTTGCTGCGTTAAACTGCCATGATGCTTCTCCCATAACTCAGCTGTGTTTTGCCAGCTCCATTTCTAAACTGCCACGAGAGCAGCCTGGAAGACACACTGCTCACTTACAGCAGTCTTTAATATAAACAGGATAATGCCTTGTATTGGCACTCACACAGTCAGATGGATTTGGCTTTGTAGCTTTGGAGGAGTAACATTATGGTTTCAGGAGAAGGAAATCTGGAGGATGAAATAAAAAGCAGTGTGTGGGGGTTTTTTTGTTGTTTTGTTGTTTATTTTTTTCCCCATGGAGGCATTTCTCTACAAATGCTTTCAGAAAATGCCAAATCATTGCTTTATTTGGTGAGCTATGAATGTCTGCTAGGGTGCAGTCCCAAGAAATTTATGCTGGAGAAGGTGATGATCATGCTGAGATGTTTGGTGCCAATTTGAAGTGAGAGAACACCCCCATAAAGCTTTTTCTCTCCCAAATTTCAGGTAGTGAGATAACCTTGTTGCCTATAATGCCAAAGGAGGCTACACTTCAAAGGCAGCAGCAACAAGTAGGGAATATACTGGGTAGTTTGGTAGATGTTCCCTGTAGGCAAAAAGAAAATTCAACCAGGTCTGTAATATACAGTCCTGCCACTGAGTGAGGAATGGCTGCCTCAGAAATGGAAGAAGACCTGATTAGAAGGACAGTTGTAAGGATGAAATCTGTCTTGATTGAGCATGATAAAATAAACTATTTGCTTTGCCATGAGCTTTCCACACCCACAGATCTCACTTTGCACCCAGAGGTATTAAAATTTCTTAAGAAGTGTTCCTAATTCAAACATCAGCTCATCAATGCCCATACCTATACATTCTGGTTTGTGGATGCCACACAGCTTTTTTAGCCCAGTGCTCTCTCTAAACTATAGCACTGACATACAGCTTAGTCCCGGGACCCAGCTTCCATTCCTGGCTTTTAAAAGCTTCTCAGCACAGACTCAGAAATAACTGTGCATGCATAATTCTCACTTGTTCTGCCAGGTCATATAATTTATGATCACTGTTAAAAGCCTCCTACGGGCCAGACCTCAGCATATCATAAAGGGCATTTTCCCCCCTCTTTGGTGTCTTGGGAGCCTGTTATCTCTTCCTGGGTGCCTGTTGGGTTACAGCAATTTGTGAAAAAAAATCCCACTGTGTTGGTAATCCCATTGCATGTCTGTATTGGTAAAACAGCTTGCCAAAGTACTCACTGTTTCCCAAGAAAATGAGCAGGTGTTGGGAGCACTGACCAAACTTAGTTCTGTCCTCTCTTTGCTCGTTATCACAGAGCACTATTCCTTTGTCTTGGCACTGGTAGTAGGAGCAGGAATTACCATCTCGGTTTTATTTACTCCAACAACATCTTGTAGATGTTTGCTTTTGTGACACTCCTCCAGATGGGACTGCGCATGCAGCTTTTTGAGTCCCAGAGCTCTACAGATGTCCAGATGGAAGACTGGGGAGTGCAGCAATCAGTGTGTAATTGGGTAAGTGATAGACCTGCTGCAAAGCAGCATTACCTCAGCCTTAAGGAGGATTAATTACAAAAGACCTATGAAGCCAATTAATTCACTTTAAAAAGTTGTGTGTGGATTCAAGGCACTTTAAGTCAAAGAAGCTGTAGTTAATTCAACATAATGTGCCTACATAAATAAGCCAATGTTGCAAGATATTAAGCACATTATATATCACCCAATGGAAGCAAGTGAGATATTTTTTTGTAAAGGTATTCTGTAAACAGTAAGAAACTGATCCCCCAGCCACCAGAGATGGTCTTCCTAAAGCAGACTGTAACCTCTAGTTTCATCTCACATACAGCACCCAGTGCTGAATACTGAATGTGAAGTTTGATCCCGAAGTGCTGATAAAATACAGCTGATTTCTCAGCTTAGGCTGACAAGATTTGTTCATGCTTAAAAAAATAACACCTCAAGTGACAAGCCCTCAAGATTTCAAAGGGAGCCTAAGAGAGTTTTGTTCAATCAGAAGGTAACAGAGATGCTTTTCCTGACACATCGCTGTAGTCTCAATGGAATAAGATAGACACTAAGGAGGGAGAAATACTACTGATCAGGTTAACATGAAAACTTTCTTTGCAAGTGCTAATTGGAATGCAAATCTTTGTACCATAAAAAAAACCTGAGCTATGAATAGTGCATTGGAATTTAATTGATTAAATCTGTCAGTTCCTAAAAAAGCAGGAGATACATGCTCTGATATACTTGGCTCTCAACAGTTATATTAATAGGTGCTCAGCTTCCTTAGAGATGCAGATATGATACACAGTATAATTTTACACTTAAGTGGGTTACCCTTAAAAGGCACACAAGAAGGAGCCTAATTCATAAGGTGTGCCTGGAAATGGGGTACTGGCACTGCCAGCATCAGCTGAACTGTTGAGGCAGCAGAGATGTACAGCAAGAGGTGGGGCTGGCAGTGACTGAGGATCTCTGAGTACAGAGGGTTGCCATTGTTCCATGAAAGAAATTACAATAAAATGCATTATACATAGGCTTGTGAAATACCAGGAAATAAAAAAGCAAGCAAGAAAAGAAACACTATCTTAGGCTAACTATTGTTTTAATTTCATTGCCAAATAAGTTTTAGCACTAATACAATTATGTTTTTCCAAGTGTTTGCTAACAAATGTGTGAATCACTGAGTGGTGCACTCACCTTTGTGTGAGTGTGACGAAGGGTGTGCAAGGACAACACTGGCCCATCTGCACAGTGGTCATCAGTATGCAATGTGACAACTTCCTTCACAGCTGCTTTCTTACTACAACTCAGGTGGGTTAGTTTCAAAAATCATATATCCAGTAAGTCACTCTACAGATGTTCTCTTCCACCCTATGAATCCTCTCTGTTATTTCCTGAGAGCAAACTATGTTTTTCTCAAATCCTGCACCAATGTTTATCAGAGCATGAATGGGAATTTTTCAAAATTACTGTAATTAGTGGAAAGTCTGTAAAAGCCTTACCTATCCAAGAGCAAGTATAAAATCCTACAATGAAGTGTCATTAAAAATTATGGTATAAATTAAAGCTGAACTAAAATGTATTTATTAATCTTCCCTCCAACCCCTGACCAGAAAAAAAAAAGGATTTTGTGATCCTGTATTCAAAATAACAAAACTCAAGTATATAGCATGATGCATAGTATCATGCTGTTTCATTAGTATGACTGATATATAACTTGTGGTTTATTAGAGGAATAATATTTAACAGATCATGCCTGCATTTTGTGCTGCATACCTGGTCTCACATTATAGCTCAGAGATTTATTCCTTAAGGAAGAGAATAAGAAAAGAGGAAATAAAAAAAGTAAATTAATAGGCTTAGGTTTCTACTCTGTGTATAACCACATGAAGCTTTTCTGATTTTCCAGTAATTCTAAAAAGCCTGAAACAGTTTCAGAAAACCTGAGTTAAAATGAAAAAGAATGAACTGCCTGAAAACATAACACATAATTTTAAAAATTAAAATAGTAAAGAAGAAAATCTTCAAATAGAAAAATCCTTTCAATTTAAAATGCAGAAATATCAAGATATTGAATGAGAGCAAAGCATTTTGACTTCTGTTTCCGTTTTTATTTAAATTTCTATCCATCTCCTCCTGACAGAAACAATTCAGAGAAACTGAAACGGAACCAAGTCAAAAATCGTTGTCACCCAATCAGTGTTTTCCAACAAATTTTGTCCTACCTGTAGCTTTCTCCTGATACTTGGCAAAGTGATTAATTTAGTCCTGAATTTTTCAAGTTTATTTTTATGGGTTTTTTTCTAAAAATACACAACCACAATTGGGGAAGAAGTACCAGCATTAATACATTTGACAGCTTATAGAGAGATAAATTGCTGTTGTTAATCCCACTGCTTAATAAGAGCATAAATTCCTTCTGAGGGTATGAACAGTTAGCTTTGGAGTAAAAAGGGAGTGGCTTGTCCTCAAGAAGGCGCATCGAGGCTTTGCGGATGTGGGGAAGATGTCGACAATGTCCTGGGGACCAAAACCCAAAGCAATGGTGGATGACGAGGGGCTGGCCCAAGACAACATTTCACGGCCAAAGCAACTGCAGCAACATAGAATTTCTGAAAGGCCACACACCTAAGAATCCATCACTGACCTCACCCAAACGAGCCTCTGTGGCCAGAGAAAATGAGCCCTTCAAGGGAATGGTGTGCAACAAATCTGGCTGCCAAGCCATCTTTGCAGGGCGATGCACACATGGCATGGACAGACAAACCACAATCATGAAATGTAAACCATACCTCCCCGTTTAGGGGAATCTGGAAAACCTGAATTGTGTGACTTTACTCAAAATGTCACAGCAGCCAGGTTCAGGTCTCGGAGCATTTCAGTAGAGGAACAAAGAGTGTAAATATTGCCATTTAATTAACATTATACAGTATGTTTCCTATACAAGCTGACATAGCTGTCTGTATTTCAAGAAGCTGGTTTATAGAGCAATGGTTGGAAACGACCAGATTTACTGCAAATACTACCATAAATAAACTTGCCCAAACCAACGTCAGTAATACAAACAAACAATTATGTCTGTTGTCTGAAATACAGCAAAAAGCAAAGTTGTGGCAGGTGTGACACCTGATAGCTAAATTGAAATTTATAGAATGCATATCGCAGAATTTCATTTTTCTTTTTCATTTAGTGATCAAAAACTAGATGACAGACAGCGTAAAATGAAAACAGATGAAATGAATTTCTGCGTGAATCCTGCCAAGTTTCATTTTCTCCACAAGTTCTTGGAAAGCCCAGAACCTATTCCCACGTGCACGGCCAGAATTTGCAGACCCTGCTCTTTACCTCTTCATCCTGCCATCTGACAATTCGCCAAGTCTGAGTGCTGCAGAGCAATTCTGAAGACCAGTCTGCTTATTATGGCATCAAGACCTTTCTGTCAGACTTGATAACCTAGTTTTTTATATGGACTATAAATAAAATATAATAATATATAAATATATATATACACACGCACACGTTGGGTATAAAAGTCACAGTCATTATAATGTTTTCTCTGATGCAAGTAGAAAGACTGGATAATAAATGAAGTGTAATGGAAATTTGATATGAGTTTTTAAATGTGTGCTGAGGTAAAAGGTGAACCTAGTTAACTAAGAAACAGATCCTTTTACTCGTCCGATATGAAACAAAATTCTCTGTGGACTAAGTTTCAGACAGGCATGGAGAATTTATTTTTAATCAGCTTTAAAGTATAGTCTATAATAAGCATGCCCTTAGGCAGTTATACTGTGCATGCCATCATAAAAAGAAGAAAAAAAAGCTTGCAATAAGGCTTAAGAAAAATGGTCAACTGGATGGTAGGTTTTTTTAATCCATGGTTGTCTTTGCCCCTGCTGAGGATTCCTGTATCATCTTCTCATGATGCGAGTTTAGCAAAGCCACTCAGCGGGTGCTGTACGTCGGGACCCACAAAAATCAATATAGGGGATATGAATGCAATTTTTAAAAGTTAATGTGTGAAACATTAAAAATCCATGCAGTATAAACCATCTATAATCTTACCAACTCCACAGCTCACATGGATCAAACACAACAGAAATTGTGGCATATTGCACACAAAAGTGAAATAACCTTTAAGGCGGAAGATTGATTCTTCTGAGAAAGTTTTTACAATATGGTTTATTAAGCACCTCAGATAAAAATAACATGTCTTCTCATAAAAGGGGGAATACACATTTGAAAGAAAGCAACCGGGCAGTTACCTTACAGGATAAATGAAGGGATTTAAGCTTATAAAGGGAAAATTTCAAAATTATGCCTTTGGTACAAAATGCAAGAAAATTATCAGATAGTTTTCTTTTTAGAGCATAATGTCATTCAATTCCAGCCTGTAATGAGGATGTTAAAGTTAGAAAAATGTTTAGGTTTTTTGAAGGCAATAAAATTCATATAGCATTAAAATTAATTTAGTTAAATCTTTATATACCTCTTAAACATCTGATGAGCTTTAGTGCTAGAAAAAATATTGCCTTTGACAGAGTTTTTATGCACTGAAGTTATCCAGCTAAAATCAAGCTGACCGTTCCGGTGCAAAAAACACCACTTTGGCGTGCTACAATCTACCCCAAAAAGGTGAAAGATAGGGAGCATTCCTGTCTTGTGTGGGAAACTGAAGAACAGCAAGATGAGGGGACATGCCAAGGTTATGTATGAAGTCTTTGTCGAGGCAGGATCTAAATATACATCTTGGAAGTCCTAGAGGGCACAATATCATCTCATTTTGAATCCAAGCAGTCTGTCTAATTCACTGCAATCTTCCAAAACAATTACAGCCTACAGCATATGCACAATATCCTTGAAAAAAATTAACATGTATTTTGTATACGATTCCTAGAACAATTATACTGCTACTAAACTAGCATGAAATCAATAATAAATAAAGAGGTAGGTAAATGCAATGAGCAAGATGTAGGAAACATTAAAAATGGAAAACCCCAATCAGGGAATTAAAGCAGCCGTTCCTGCATCCACTCCTGCCAGCTTGTCTTTTGTACTGGCCAACTGGATTCACAGGGCAAAGGAATCAAAATATAAGCCTACTTGGAAATGATCTCAGTCCCCGTACAAATACATACATAATGCCTCCAAAGATATGTACTTTGTAAGTTTGCCATAGGAATAATATATTTCACAGTTCCTTTCTTAATTATTTCATTGAGCCCTATGGAAGTTCCCTGTTAAAACTTTTGCTCTGATGTGCAGTCGCACTTTTCATTATTTAACATTTTAGTATTGTGTATTTTGTATTTGAAGAATAAAATCTAAACCATTAAACCTCTTCCCATTCACAACACAAGTGTATAAAATACAGAACAGATTTGTTTAAGACTTACTAAGAGAGGGTGAGAGTGATTAAAAATGCCCCTAACACACATGTTAATAGTCAAGAACTGAGGGAGGAAAATAAGATGCTTAAAAATATAATGAGCTCCTGTGTGTCGTAGTAATGAAGAAAAAAGGAAAGAAGACAATTTTAAAAAATGTCCAGGGGAAAAAAAAAGAAAAGACTAAGTAAGATTTCTGGATAACAGAGAAGGGAAAACAGTGACCAAGGATTTGGGCATGGAAAAATTCCTGTGTAAGTACTTTTCTTCATCCTTTTAATAGGAAAAAATCAGAAGCAGAGAAGAATTGGAAGCAAAATTCAAGAAACCAAAGGGAAAATATAAACCTTATCTTCAGTAAAAGGAATGTAAACACATACTTAAGAAAAATTAACCAAAGAAGGCTTAGGACCTGAAGGGCTTTTCTCCCTGGGGACAAGGAACTAGAAGAGGTGTTAGCAGGGGGCATCTGACAGATTTTACAGACCAGGCTCCTGTACCCAAATGTTGTACAAAATGTAGTGCTCAACTTTAAACAGAGAGGAAAGGATGAGTGACCGGGACATGTAAACTTTTAACCTGACTTTTGTTCCAGGTGAAGAACTTGAAAGGATCACAGAGAAATTAATTTATGAGAACTGATGGAGCGGAAAACATCTCCGTGGAGTCGGCCTGGGTTTGCTGAACTCAGTCTAACATCATCGATTGACTTTTTCCACATATAAAAAAGGATGAGGTAAAATTAATCTGGACTTCAGCAAGATGTTTTGATCTAGTTGCCATCAGAAGAGCCACTGAGATAATGGAGATGAATTGCTGGCTCAGGATGATGATGTGATGGAGGGTGATTAGTTTTCAGATAGAGTATTATTGAGCTGAGTCATGGCTCAGCTCAGCCTGCACTATGCTAGATAATCTCTAATGATTTTAAGGCAGTGATTAATTTGGTCTTGATCAAATCTGTTGTTCAAATTGGAAGCAGCAATAAATAATTATTTCCTTAGAGTTGATGTTTTATACACTAAATGCATCTGAGGAGGATTCTGGGTCTAGGTGGGGCATCTGTTGTGAGCTCTTATGCCAAGAAATGGAAGAGGTGGTGAGTCACAATTTATAAATCCATCTTTTAAGTGTGATTTAGAAAATGATTACAAAGACAACGATGGGGGAAAAGCAGTGGATAAAGTAGGGGAAGAATACTCATAAAAAGACCATTGAAAAGCCAGTTTTCTCCTGGGATGAATACATGGGGACATGAGTTATGCTTATTGCATAGCACTGTGTGCCTGCATGAGCTGAGTACAAAATGTTACCAAGCAGGAGAGCTGCAGTTTCTCACCACTTTCAGAAAAGTGACAGACTGCTTGCAATACTGAGTGGGAGAATTCAGGTCAGTAATGTTCCTGATCCAGAGAGAAGCTTCAAAGAAATTCTAAATTGCCTCTATTATGTTTAGAATACCACAAACTACGAATTTTATGTCCAAGTGGATTTTTTTTTATGAATAATATTACAAAAGGAGAGGCAGTTCATGCAATGGAAATTTAACATGAAATGCACATTTCCCTAGTTGAGATGAAATTGAGCCATCCTCCTCCACAACAACCCTACAAAAGCTCTGCTTTGCCTGTCAGTGATGCCATTCCACATAGCCCCATCCATTATCCTCTTTCACAATGCCCAGGCTGGGATTTAGAGACAATGAAAATATATTACGATGTGGAGAGTCAAATAATTAACTTGCAGTTGTGTAGGGGGAAGGTTCAACAGTGCCTCTTGCAATAACCCAACATTGTTACTGCTGTGGTGGGTTTCAAATATTTCTCCCCAGGTAGGGAACAGCCTTCTGACTGGTTGGTCTTTTCCCACACTGGTCACCTTTCTGGTGTGCAGGGACTCCCAGAAGAGCATCTCATAGGAGACATTGATTATTGTATGAATACTTTGGAGCAGCCCTGCTTTCTTACAACAGGACCGCTTTGATGGGGGAAACAAGCCTTTTAAGGCTTGAAATGCTGGCAGTAGCAAAGTTACACTGATTTGCCTCAGTATGCTCATTCAGAAAACAGTCATTCTAATTCCAGTCCAGATTTGCTGGGACTGGAATACAAATTTTTGTTGCCTGATGATGTCTTGATTTTTCCTTTTTATATACAAAATTCTTTATTCCCATCCCTTTAAAAGAATATGCTTTTTTACGTTTTCCAGTCTCCTCTGCCTGGCAGGAAACCACGTAAACCTCTCTGCATTTAATGTAAAAAGAGATTAAAGAGTAAAGACTGTGGCTTTGGCCAACATTTTTCCATGACTGATATTGTCAGTAGTTGCTACTTGACAGTAGGTACCATTTCCAGAGTATTTCTCCCTGCTTTTTTAGTGTTGTTTCTCCAGGAGAACGAAGAAGAATAACAACATTTTCTTTTGGAGTGTTTGCCATCCTGACAACAAAGAGAAAGAAACTAAGCTGGCTTTATTTTAGCAAATCAACCATATGCCTGACATCAGTGGGAGATGTGCCCTGTTGAGAGAAAAGAATAGCCCTTGATTTTACGGAGAACTTTGCCAGGCTATGGGCTTGGCTTCTCATCTGCACACGAACTTTTATCAGTGCTTGTGGCTTTGTTGGAAGTTTTCCCTTATGCTTGTGCTGATAAATACCAAAGCAGATGAGAAAAAGAAGAATCATTGCTTTAGCCTTACCTGCATAGAAAGGACACATAACATAATATAAACATAATATTTCAAGATCATTGTCCAGAACATGGTGATGTTCCATATCTCTTGATACAGTTGGAAGAGAGAAATATCTCCATTTCCTGCCCATTAGAACAGACAATCCAAAGATTCTGACCCCAGAAATATTTGTGCACATTTAACTTCTGCAACTAGTAGCAACCAATCCTTTCCACTGGCCTCATCACATATTTAAAGACCAAAGAATTCATAAGGCCAGAAATATGAGTCAGGGTTTACATGCGTGAACTGAGGTCCAGAGGGATTGAGTGAGTTGCCAGGAAGTGACTGTATATCAGAAGTAAAATTGAATTCAGATCTCTGAGACCCTGTCATCCAACTAAATCACAAGAGCACATTTCCTCTATTTAATCATAAGAAAAAAAGAGAGACAGAAAAAACCCTTAACTTCAATTTGTTTGGAAACAAAAGCAGTATCATTTTTCTATACCTAGGCCTATCAAGTTTAGAAGGAACATCCATGGAAACTGTCAGTGGAAGGCTGTGATTTTCTGCTTGAATGTTGATCTTGTTTTTCTCCCCTAAAAATTGTTCCTAAAATAATCTAAGATGTCTGTTGTTTATATCTCAAGTAGATAACAGTTTGAAATATGCATACCTGTTTCTAGTGAGTTGAAATCACAATGTAACTACAATTTTATTACCATATCTTTTGTTCCCTAGGTTTCCATTTCAAGGGGTTGATCAAAATTAATGTGGTCTCTCTACCCAATGGCATTTATTTTGGTTATAAGATTAGAAATGTAAATTTGCAATAAAAGAAGAAAATAGGAAGCTGTTTTTAATGAATATTTTACACATGACTAATTAACAGAATCCCCTACAGGAATTTGGAAGTAATAAGGAATTGACTGAAAATAAATTAAAAATTAATAAAGGGGTCTCCAAACAACTTTGTTTATGAGCATTACCAGTTGCATTCTTAGTTATGAATATTTCAAGCTGCTTTACTATTCAGGATGTTTTATTCTTGGAGTGTTCATAATTTTAGAGGTGATTAGACAAAAAAAGGAAGAACAACAGAAAACAAAATGTCTTGAAATGATAAAACCTACCTGGGGAAAACTTGCTAATATACAAATAATGGCTTAATATCCATTGTTTTTGTCTAATAATACCTGCAGTATGATGCTCTTCTTAATCTTCAGCTTCTAAAGAGAGTGAACAGAAATGCTCACTAATTCACAGAGGAAAACAAAAAACTTTTCCAAGCTATCATCTTAAGACAAGAACTGCAGACACGCAGTGAGTGCAGTCATTAATAATTGTTAGCTGAGCCTGGAGAGGGGCTTTGGTGTATGTGGTGGCTGCTGTGGCAATCAGAGCTGGTCCAGCAGCAGTGTGTGGATGAGAATCAGAGCTGGAATGCCAGGCAGCCACGGATGAAACCTGCACAAATATCCTTGGCTAATGGTAGACATCATGGTTGCCACTCAGCTATTCTGTCCCTGTTTTCTCTACTAAATTAATAGATAAAGGTGTAAGACAATAGGACAAAAAAAAATCTTCCCTTATTTATGATGTATCTTCATTGATATCAGTGTAGAAGAAATGTTACAGAGGGAGGGAAAAAGAATGCCAGGTGTTCTCATATGTCTGTAATATTTTAGCTTGCTAAAAAGTTTTGAATTAAGAAGTGATTTGAATTCTGTGGTATTGCCTGTGATACAAAAAATGATATGAAAATTTCCTCAAAAAACTTAAGCTAAACCATCCAGCACCTTTAGCTGTGGAAGGTCAGAACATAAACCTTAAGAATGGAAATGAAAAAGAAGTAAATGGCCACTTCAAAATAAATCATAGAATCGTAGAACCGTTAAAGTTGGAAAAGATAATCAGGTTCAATGGTCAGCATAAATAAATAGATCCACTTCACTGTTAGATGATCAAACCAATCTGGGTCTCCTAATACTAAAGACAATTTAAAGCAAAACTGTAATAAAAAAAATAAACATTGAGTGAGGTATGTTTGTTAAAAAATTCAAACCAAAGCGAAACCATGGCAGATTTGGCATAGCTGGGCAGTTCTTTCTCTCTGAATTATAAGGACCGAAACCTCTTCTTTGGTCATATGCTGTCACAGGGAATAGAGTTCCAGAAAAGAAACACATGGGAATTTATTCTTTTTTTAAAGCAATGTTTCTTCCTGAATATATCAAATGTTCATAGACAAAACGGTTAGGGATGTATCTTAAGAAGTAAAGCAACACATTTAGCGCAATCTGGGGAGAGTTCCCTTAATAAGAACTTGAAGATCACTGCCCAGAATAAAGTGATTGGCACGGTATTTTTATTAACTTACCCCTTCAGAGCAAGTTTTAGTAAAAAATGTCTTTGCTTTTGTTGTCATTGTCATAGGACTAGCAATAATAACAGTAGCAATAATACTAAAAAATAGATTGGGTCATGCAAAAAAAAAGTCACACACCTTAATGCAGGAAACACATTTCACATCAGTGGCAATGTTTCTCTCTAAAACAGAGCTAAAAGATCTTGCCCAGCTAAGTCCTTTTGAAGGGTTTAGGTATGTTTCAGTCCCATTTTGCTTCAGATTTCAGGAAACCTCATCTGCCAGAAGGTGCATATCGCTGGTGTTTGATGGCTTTCTTCAAAGGTTGTATCAAACAAAGTGTGTATGTCACCTGAGCTTCCCCCCAGCCACATCCAGATAGGCAGATGAATAGCAAGAGGATGCTTCTACCTCCTATGACAAAATTGCCTTGATTGAAAGCAAATTTTAAAACAAAATTATGAAAAATCAATTTCACCTTCTTTCAATTCACTAATTGCTTTTACACTTCCGTTGCCACCTGAGAAGTCTAACACAGCTTAAATAATAAATTAGCATATAGGGTGTGAGCTCCCTCCTTAAAAAGTCTGCATATCTCTTGAGAATAAAAAAAAATGATGACAGCAGCATTGTCAGATGCAAAACTTTCCTTAAAGTCACTAAGAACCCATTACATTTCAGGCACGGCAGTTCTCAGCACAAAATTACAAGTTTCTGCTCCAGTGCACGGAGGCACTAGAACTACTCCATCACATATAGGAAGACCATCTATTTCCCTGATCAACAGCACAACTAATTAATTTTGTTTAAGCTTTCTAAAATAGAAGAACTTCCCTGTCTCTTTCAGGGTGAAGCATAAAGAAGTCATGGATATTTTGCAATAAGATTTGGCCTTAGGCACACTGAGAAGAAACCTGGGAAAGCTCCTAAGCCTCTGAATTCCTAGCTGAGCATCACAATGTTCAGACATCACGTTCTAGTAATTTAAAATAACACTATGTACTCTTGAAAAGCCAAAGAATTTTCTCTGAGTGTGAAGACACTGGTTAGTCTCTGATCTCTTTTTCAAATGCCCTCATCTAACAAAGAATGAACTAAATAAAAGTTCAAACATTCTTCACCAATCTGTAAATGTGATGTGTTTCTTAAAAATAAGCAACAGATTATGACGATTTAGCTATCACTAAAAGCTTTAAAACCTAAAATATATCCTTGTTGTAAAAAGAAATTACAGTTTCTGAGGTTTATTGATAAGGCCATTTATTAAAGACTTCTGAGCTGATTTGCTTCTTTGAAGATAAGCTCCAAACAACATTTGTTGGATATTCACTTTATTCTCCGCAGCCTCCCCTTCCTAACAGAAATATTTTTCTTTTCTTTTTTTTTTTTTTAAGGTAGAAATTCACCTTGAGTGTTTCTGACTGGTTTGTGAAGAACCAAAATATAGTTGAAATTTAAATATCAATAGCTGCCAGTAAACATTGGCAAGGACTCCAACCATCGGCAAGAATTTTTTATTCTTAGTATATTCTTATTATGTAAGAATAATTCTTATTCTTTCTTTATATTCTTATTATAACACTCATCATCTTGTTGGGAATTAATGGCCATGGTTGCAGTATGAGCGGAGCCGTCTGGCAGGAGCTCACCAGGAGCGTGGTGTAACCATCAGCATTAATAGGGCTGCGATGCTGGAGGAGGCAGCAGGTAGGGAATGAACAGCTGGGGAACAGTTTGATTCACAGATGCTTCAATATCTCTAGAAAGGCTTGTGGTGAAATTCATGGATGTTTTACAAATAACAAACCCATAGCTGTTCCAGCTGTGAATAGTCGAGTTGCAAATAATAGTTTGAAGGGTCCAGGCCAATTTTCCCCAGAGCTACAACATGTTGTAGTGGATCATGATGTGGCTCTGCAATACATTTTCCCCACAGGAATGGTGGAAGGAAGGAGGAGCAGCCTCTTCTCCTGTCCCTTTAGCACCCCAGACCATGCACAGTCCTCACCGCATGGCAGGGAAGTGCCAAATTCGGCTGCATCTTTGCACAACCCTCTGCCAGATTGTTAAAATATTGAACGTGAAACCTTTCAAACCATTCTAACAAAGAAATGAAAAAGAAAAGATCAAATACACTTCCTGATTGACACTTTGCAAAAGCCCTTTCTTCAAAAAAAAAAACAAACAAAAGAGCAATCTGTATATATTTTCTAAGGTTTTGACGTATAAAATTCCTGAGAAAACTCTGGGAAAACGTTCTCACAACACACATGCAACAAGGAAGTAAACAATAAACCAGACTTCTCAGGTCAGATTGTTTAGTGCAAGAAAACTGGAAACAAACTGAACAAACAATGAAAAGTAAATGAAATTTTTGAAGTCTCTCAGGTATAATTTCCTCAGGTTCTCATCTTACAATGAGTCTCCACAGCAGATATCACAAGTTCCTATCCTATAACTTTTATTTATAAAACAGGAGCAAGTAGGTGATCAATAGGAGTGGCAATAATTTGCACTTGCAGTTGTGGAAATACTACAAATTATAATTGCAATGTTGTGTAGTTATTAAATAAGAGAAGTTATTAAGTGCTGGAAAATGGCATGCTAAACAAGCTTATAAGAAAATACAAACCATATATACACTGAGCAACATATATACATGGAAGCAACATAATTCCTTTTCTAAAAAATATAAAATAAGGATCAGTAATGATTTGAAAAGCAGAAGTTTGTCTGTGTATAAAGAGCTAGAGATTATAAAAAACAGATTGAAAAATGTGTTTAATTGACATTTCTAGCATCTGTTTTATTTTCATCTTCAATTAGGAGCCAAATCCAAAGAAAAGAAGTGTTTTGGCTCTGAGTCAAGTCAGATTTTCTGGCCTCAGTTCATTTTTATCAAATGCAAATTTACTGACGTCTATTTATTTATGGACCATCATTTCTGCAGCACATTTTTATCCTGCATATAAAGGTGAATTTTATAGAAATAATGTGTGCTAATATGGCCACTAAAAGCTATAGAAATGCAATGAAACTCTGACATCCCAGCAGCAGTTTACGGCAACTACTTGGATCCACTGTCTCTCAACTGCATAGTGAGCGAGCCTTGAGTACTGGCAAAAGCAATGATCAGAAGTGATCTTTTACTTCAGTCTCCCAGTAGAACTCTGCCTACAACAAAATGAACATGATTTCCTTCCTTATCATGAATCAAACCCCTCATAAGTTCATCTCTCTGCAGGTACCATCTACCCTGTCTTCTTGTCTTTTGCACTTGCACCAACAACTCAGGGTGTTTTTGACTGGGTGGATATTTCACCTTTCTCTGGGTGGTTTGAAGCCTTGTCCATCACAGCATCCCTCTTGAAACTTCTAGGGAAGTTGTGCTGAACTTCTACTGACCATGATTGTGCATACCATTGGAAATATTCCAAACTCTCTGGAGTTCTAAAGATCAAAATTCACACCCTGTGTCAGTTCAAGAGCCCATAAGAAAACCAGTGCCTGCTATTTACTTATTACCTGGAAGTGTTGCTAAATGGGCAGCCTCCTGCATAAAACAATTTAAATATGATTTAGCTAAGATACTGCTGCATGTTGGTTCCTTGCAGATACTAAAGATGGGATCAGAGAAACAGGACCATTATTTGAAAAGAAAAGGTTATAAGATGTGAACAGATGCCAAGTAATTTTTATCTTTAATGACATTACAGTGACAAGGACAGAGGTTTTTTTCGAATGAAACCTACTATTCACTGTAGCAGTGAGTTCAAATAAGGTATATTTTATTGCTAATTTTCATTGTTGCATTACCCAGGGATTGTAATGTAATTTTCTAGTGCCACCTGCCCTATTCAAATACATTAAAATAAGGATTCTCTTCTGTTTTTCGAAGAACATAGCCACTTTGTCCTTTGATCTCAAACTTTTATTAAAAATCATGTTTGGTTGTTTGATTTGTTTTTACAATGAGCAGGCAGGCAGTGTTCTGCAGTTGGTTTCCATAATCAGATATTCACTTCTATCATTCACTTTTAAATAAAGTATAAAGTGTTGGCATGGAGGGAAAATACGAAGCTGTTTTAAAATGAAGCACTCTGATTAAAAATGAATAAATATGTTCAAATAATGAATCTGACTAGAAAAGAAGCCAAAATCTACATTCCAGTGCAGGCAATGTAAGAGAAACACAAATGTTTACCTTAAGTTTCTATTTAACTCTAGTGACAGCTATTCTCAGTAACACTGAAATAATGATACAGCTCTTTCATTCTCTCTCCCTTATATATGTGCATATATATATATGTATTATATGACAGGTAGATATTAGTATTGCTGTTTCTTCTGAAAACTTAACTCTGATCCAAACCTCAACCCAGCAGCCTGGGAGACTCAATTACGTCAACTCAGTGTTTTCAATGAATGGTACTTATGTGTTCACAAGAGCTGAATCCCAGGAATTAAACTCTGAGTGAGGTTAAGTGCTTACACCTGTCTTGCCTGGGACCATCCCCCTTTGGTACCACAGCTCCTTATACGAGATAATTAAGGCCTAAAAGCATTTTCACAGAAGACCTTTGAGCATTCATGTACATCAGATCAGGGTGGGAACATGCAACTTGCAGATCAAGAGCAGTCTTTGAAACTGCTCCTCTATTGACTAAAAGCTAGAGCAGAGTCCATTAGACTGTCATATGAAATTGATTTGGCATTAAACTGAAAAATCCATGTTTAAATTCTTGCCTTCATGCAAGGTGGCTTTACAACTGGACTGACCTACAGCAAATAGTCAAGACCCTAAGAAACACAACTATGGTGGACTATTGTATAAATGGAAACTTGCAATCGATCAGAAGAGTTAACACTTCATTGATCAACTAAGATGAGAAAAAAGATTTGAAAGTGCAATTCTGAACGTCGGGGGAATTCTCACACATCTTGTTTTACCTGGAGCAGAAACTCAAATGTCTGGATTCCTCAACACTGTGGAGCTGAATTTAAATATTCAGCAAACCATTAAAATACTGCCCTAAAATAATCTGTAGCCAAAACCTCAGGCAAAAGAAAGCTAAGCTTCTGTCATGAGCATTTCTGAGCTGTTAACACGTTGTAGGAAAACCAGCTTGCATTTCACACAAAGTGAATCACTTTTTGCATAAATATTGGCAGTTCTAAAGTTACACAGTAGGTATAAATGCTGCATACTTGCCAGCATGAATTATGGTATCAGACATATATAGCAGTTAAAAAGATATCTATCAGAAGAAATAGGAGAATTTTACATAAAACCTGTATTAACGATAGGATTGGATTTTGGCCAGTAGCATTTTTTATCTGGTGTCTTATCAAGTAGAAAGCTCTTCTTCCTGGTGAATAATACACTGGAGGAAGAAGGATGGCAGGAAAACTGAGCACTGTAAATGCATTGAATAGTTTCTTTTATAATGGTTTGTTGCTAATGACTCCCAATTTAAGATTGGGTTGAGATTTACATTTAAATCAAGGCTGAAATCCCCTTGTTTCACACTTTGATGGTTCAGTAGTCTCTAAATTTGGCATAGTTAACTTCAGAGGAGAATTTTCCTTGTTTTCTTTAGTAAATATTTACTACATAGTTATTAAATATTTGCAAAGCAAAGCTGCAAAGGAAACAGCTTTTGTTTTGTGTCACGTTTTCTTGGGTTTTACAGCAAATTTCACAAATACGTAAGTGCCCACGTATGTATGTACACACCTTACATCCCTTCATGTCTCTTTTAGCTGCAAACTTACTGTCCACAGAGACCATTCTAGAAATTCTAAAGTAAGCACAAACTGCTATTTTGCCAAACTAATCAATGTACTGGAGCTGTATGTGGAGGACACCCTTTATCCAGGCTCTTATTCTGGTGAAGACACGTTCCTGTTCCCCTGAGTTCACCTTTTTTTTTTTTTTTTGTGTGGAGCTGTGCAGTCCATCACACATAAAATATTATTATTTTTTTAATAAATTTTGATGCTACAATCATGAATTTTTATAATTGATACTTTGATACATGAAAATGATGCAATCCTAATAGTTATGGGAAAATAGCATTCTCTTTTGTTGTAGGGATGCGTGGCAAGGTGACAGACTAAGGGAACTGACCCACAGCTAAGCACAAGGACTGGAAGAGTGAGTTGTGATACTAGATAGAATCTGAGTCAATTATTTAGTTCATTCATTCCTGCTCTGAAGCTCTACTTTGCAGATCTGCTGTTGGCCTCATAACTCCTTTACATATTCCCCTTTCTCATTCCGATGATCAAAATCCCTCCTGCAGGATAGCCCCTACCCAACAGGGTTACTCTGATCTGAGTTGTTTGCTTTGTACTAAGCCAGAAGAAATTCATCACATTCAAGCCAGGCAAGAGGTAAGGATTTGCGTTAAACTATGCGTTAAGAAAACTATGGTTTAAGGTGGGGAGGGTTAAGGATGATGCCAAGGAGAGAAATAATAAATCAAATGCCAGCAGAATATTAGGTATCTTCTGAGATTATTTGCCTTTCACAGCTTGCATTCCTGGGATGTACAGTCTAATAACCCCGTCCATGGAAAAGAAAACAAACAATCAACCTGTATGGTCTTCATACAGTATAGCAAATACTTGGATTAATGTATAATAGTACAATTGGATTATGGATGAAGGGTAGAATTTATCTTTGCTTAAGTAGAGATGGATTAGTGAAGAAGTAGACTCAGATCAAACAGCTTGTGGAAAGATTTAACGCTGTTCTTGAGAAGAATAGAAACTAGCAAAAAATGAGTGAAGAACATTTAAAGAGCACAACAAATAGTTTGACTTCAGAGGGAGAGGGAGAGAGCCAGCCTGCAAAGAGCAGTGACCATAGGGTGCAAGTGAGAGGTTGGTGCATCCTGCCCCATGAAAATAAGCACTGAAGAGCTGTGTGCCAGAGGGATTTTCCCCTCTGTCCATCATATTTCCTCCAGTTCCTCTACTGTTCTTGTACGTGAAAGACCCTTTTTTTTCAATTACATAAAAGGACAAGAAGAGATAAAAGCTGGGTTCAGGAAGTTATGCTGCCCAGATAATGACCCTTTCTTTGTTAAAATTCCTAAATGTGAAATCCCAAAGAGAACAAATTCAGCCTCTCATCTTCTATTTCCCTTCCCCTTTTTGTTCATGGTGCTGTCAGTCTCTTTGACACATTCTTCTTCAAACACTCCCTATCAACTTTACTATTGCCCAAGAAGGAGACTCTTTTATGTTCTTCATCATGATGGAGACATCATACATTTCATCAGGTCAATGAACAACTTTCTTTCTGACCATTCAACCTGACAAATAAATTACACTCAGACTTCAGAAGGAAATAATACATCTATGACCAAGATGAAACAAAACCCATACTAACAGTGTATGATTCACCACAGGCCCTTTACTCATTTCAGTGTTATTGGAAATATAGCTTATCAACATGAACTAATCTAAATATTTTTGTGCTTTTAAAATCAAATAGAAATTTTAAGGTATCAGTTATCCGTAATCTAGAAAGCCTTTGAATTTTCATTGCAGCTTCCACTGATATAACAGCATTTAAAGAAAAAAGCTAGACCAAATACACCAAATAAGTAACACGTGTAAATTATCCATCTGGAAGCCCTAACTGGCTGCAAAAGCGACACCACTGTAGCACTTCATGTTAGTGCAAGTGACAAGGAAGGGCTGCAGGTCATGGAAGGGAAAGCAAGTGAAAAAAGAGCACGATGAAATACTAGGCAAAGGAGCAGACAACTGAAGTTTTCTTAATAATTGAAGTATTGGGGTCATAAAGGGTGTGTCATACACAAGTAGCTAAATAATACAAATTTAAGGGACCAAGGTGAGTTATATGAGGCATTCTACAGGCTGAAGAACATTTCACTGAGATGTATACAGCTTGCCCAGCTATTGCATAGTACGTGCAACAAAGAAGCAGAAGTTGGAGGGGATAGGAAATCACCGATAAAAATCAAGACAGGCAGTATCTCTTTTAAAGTACCTAAAAACTGATCAGTTTTCTGATGTAATTTTTCATGCACTGATGCAATAATACTGATAAATTAACATTTTGTTTTTTTCACAAGAAAAACTGTGTTAACCTGCAACCTCAAAGTGTTACTGTTAAATAATCAGTATTATGCAATTCCTAAGCTGAGCCAGAAAAACTGTCAGTTAAATATGGGCATTTCATACAGCTAAAACCAGATAAGTGGAAGTCACAAAATACTAGAAAGGACTTAGCATCAGATATCGAATCTTCCCTCAGTAAGAACAACAATAACAAAATAATACTGATGGTTTGCAGTGATGCAGAGTGATGCTCAGCTATAGAAACATACTTTACTGCTGTATTTTGTCCTATAAAGATTCTGAAGACGCAAATCTTCATGAAACTCTTTCAATCCCAGGCACTTTTGAGAAATTTTTACTTTAAAAGAGATTTTTATTTTTTTCTAATGTTTCCTAAATTCTTTTTTTTTCTTTTCTGCACAGAAATGTTAGCATACTATAGAATCTCAGGGGTAAAAACAGAGTATGGAACATACGTACCTTCTGTGGGCAAAGTTTGAACTACTGAGAAACAGAAATTCAAACTTGTCAGAGATTTAGTTGTCTGGCATTATATGCATGATCGTTCCTGCTCATACTATAATAATCAAATCATTCTGTTAGCCCATCTCACCCACTATCTTTTTCAGATCAATCTTTCCACCTTGTGACAGTGTATTTTTGCCTTGTTAAGTAAAATAATATTTTCCACACCAAAACCCACACACATGGAATCAAATCTGGAGTTAAAAAAAGTGTTGAATAATAAATTTCCTAAAAAAACAACCAAACAAAGAAAAAAACCCCTTACAGAGTGGGAGGAGGGAACCTATTAGCAAATTCAGGCTTACTTATGCAAATAATTTCAGCCAAAAAATTGAAATATTTTGTTTTGACATCTTTTGAAACTGAAATGTTCAATTTTGGAAATGACAAAACTTTCATTTTGACATTTTCTAAGTGAACCTTTCTGAATTTTTATTCTGAAATTAATTTTTCATTTGAAAAAGGGCTCAAATGAAAATGGATTATATGAACTGGAAGGGCAACAGAATATTTTCCTGGGGTAAAAGAAAAGCAATTTTTTGCTTACCTTGAAGGAAGCAAATAAAAAGAATATTTTCTGATATTCCTGGACATATACATTTTCTGTAATCTTTGTTTTTACATCTGTAGCTTATTTGGTTATAGTGAGAAACTAAAATATATACTACAGTCCATGCACTTTCAGTGTGCTCTATCAGTTTACTTCATCTGAATCCCTGGACCATGCTGTTTACTGAATGAGCAAAACTCAACATCCTCTATAATCTGTGTTGAAAAAGGGAACGACTGCACAGAGAGAAAAGGAATGCTGTCATCACCAGCATGTGTTTGTGCATGTGCATGGGTGTGTGTGTCCCTTACTGTCCATCTCTCTCTCCCTCATAGCCAATCTGCATTTTCCATCTGTTCAATTTGCTTAAGCAGTTAATTAATTTATAGGCAGCTTTTGTCAATACAGTTATTTAGCAAGTAGCTGTCACAGGAGTATCCTATCTTTTTAAGAAGTAAAGACAGCCAGAGACTATTGGGATGATGATTTCTGGTTGTCAGATAAGAATTCAGGCATGTAAATATTGGTATTTCGTCAGAAATTCATCATGGGAATAGGCACAGGATGTTACATTCTAAATTCTGCTTATAGCGAAAAGATAGTTATGCCCTTGTGGGAACTGCCCACCTGAGAGAGGAAGGGAAATTTACTCTTGCATTTACAAGACCTGCTCAAAGAAAGCATAACTGGGCATGTTTTTTGCTCTTTATACCTTTTAGAGAAAAGTTCTAGAAGCTGTTAATGTCTCCATGAACTCTGAGTAGCAAAAAAGAAATCTCATTGATTCTCCGAAGACCTTTCCTCCCATTGAACTCTGGTCCCATTTGATGTTCCGTGGTTTCCAGTTTCATAGGTACTTTTGGTTCTCTCACTAGAGTTGGCCGTTCATGCATGGAGACATTTATTGGCAAATCAGGCTTGAAATGCCACTGCGCTTTTGCTTTTATTAACCACCTTTGCATGATGATGATCGTCCTGCTCGCTGTGACTCAGCACTGAGCATCAGCAGTCTGTGTGCAGAAGATCACTGCAGTTGGTGAAAGATTTGGACTTCTTCCTCTCCTCCCTGATAACTGAGACTTCTCTTAGAAGGAGAGGAAGAAAATATTAACACCTGGAAATGAGGGGAAAACAAATAGAGCATTGTTGAGCTTCATAATAGCTAAGAGCTTTAGTAAAGGGAACATCAGTGCAATTAGGGCGTAATCCAAAGCCCATTAAAGTCATTGGGAATCAGTCCACTGACTTAAATAGGGTTTGGATCAGACCCATATTGCATATCAGAAGGCATCGCTATCAGAGGGAGATTGCATTCTGAAGTGTGAATAACACTGCTGCACACAGCTTTGCTGTTAGGAATTCCAGCTCTGTCACATTTTCTGTTGCTGGCATCCTCTTTTCATCAACATTTGCCTTGTAGCAGATTGTAGTTATTATTCTAAATCCAAAGTGCTTTTTGAAAAAGCATCAGCATCATCATCCGGGCAGATCTGTTGATCAGTTCTATAACACGATGGGTATGGCCACAGCCAGCACAGTGCAGTAATAAAAAGACACCCTGGAAACATGTAATTTTCATGTCCTATCAATTGTATAGACAAAAATATATTTCTTAGTTCTGACCTGTCCCTGTAAGCAGCAAAAGAGACAATTGGGGTCAGTTGCTCAGAATGCCTGAATGTTTGTTTTAAAAGGGCTCTAAATAGCCCTATATTTCTCTCCATGAGGCTGCTGAGAGAAGGAAAGTGCTAGAAAGTACTCTACACAATAGTAACAACTTTGTCCCTAAATTTGTTATTAGTACTGATTACTGGCCCAGCTAATGATAGTGTGTCAGGACAGGACAGAATGTTGCATTTCCTGAATTTAGGATGAAAACAAAGGGAAGGTGGTGATAAACACAATCCCTTCACCAGATTCTATCACCTATCAGGGTGATGGCTTTCTTCCTTGTGTTTCCTGGTGGATAAACTTTCCTGTAGGAATTATGCCCTCTATTTGCCATCTACATTAATCATCACCCATGGGCAGGAGACCTGCGCGGAACTGTCACGACTCGGAGATGTCGTGTTGTGCTGGGGAACTTTATTTTCTGCTGTACAACTCTATAGCTAATCCTACTTTGAACATGAGAGTCATTGTAGAAAAGGCAAGCCTAGATGGACCAGAGGGAAGGGAATTTCTGATTTCTTTTTATGTTCCCACCTGAGGCAAAGGACAGCTGATTCCCAATTTCCCCTCACTACGCACATTTCCAGCAGCTGTGGGAGAGGTGACATAAAGGTGAGAGAGCGATGCTCATCATGTGCCTAACCAGGGACTAGGAGACAAATGGAAAATATTTAAAAATGTAGGCAAAAAAGCAAGTAAGGTAGATGCTTGCCTTGACGTCGGAGGGTAGGATTATACCCTCTGCTCTAGATCACTCAGTGTAACAGGCAAGCAAAGGTGGTGGCTCTGTAGGGTTGGACGAGGCAACGAGTGGAAGAGTCTGTCAGGCTAACCCAAAGGAAATTGGTGCAGCCCACAAGAAGAACAACTCCTCTGATGAGGGAGGTTGCACAAAGCCTCGAACAAACTAGCCTGGATTTTTTAGGCCAAATGAGGCAGTATTAAAATTGCCAGCTAATTTTCATTGTTGTCTTTTTTCATTAGTAGCTTTCAAAGAGATTCACAAAGGAGGTCTGCATCAGTATCTGACATACACACAAAGCAAAGAAACTAAATATGAACTATGCTTGAAGAGCCTGGACACCCTTTGAACAAGCCAGCAAGATACATAAGGGGGATCAGAAGATGCATTTCTTTTTTACCTGTTTATGACACAATTCAAGATAATAAATTAATTTTAAAAGCAGGAGAATATTCCTTTATCAAATTCTGTGACTGGAGTATTAACTCTTGGATACGAGAGTTTAAAAAACTCCAAATCCTCTAGAAATGCTATTCCCAAGAGCGTGAAGTTTTGCTTCTGGTAACAAGTAATAAAATATGTGAAGCCAGGATGTAGAGAGTTTGCTATTCGTGTTATAAATATGCATCCTCCTTCACTCGGCAGAGAAGATAAATTTAAATTCTCAGTTCTTCAATCCAGCTGCATCATTTGGAATTAATTTCCCTGAAGAAAAAGCAAGGGATCAAACAAGGCTGATCTCTGTTACAGTCACTGAATAAAACTGAACTTGATGCCAAATATTAATAATCCTTGGGCATAACCAATGGTGGCAACAGCAAATTTCTGACTCAAGGCAAAATATGTTAGTTCTTATAGAAAGGCTTGGATTAAGTCTATTATCTGATTTACAGATGAAGCATCTAACACAATTATATTCTGATGAACCCACAAGCCAGAAACAGGACATCTTTTCATTTACCAGATTGCTTTGTGATGACATCCAGTGTCCGTCTTGGAAGAACATAAATAAGACTTTGCACTTTTGTAGCTTCTTTCTTCTGAGGACACCAGAATGACTTAAAAACCTTGCTTTACTTATTTAAATAAATGAAGAATAGATAATTACAAACTCAAATAAAACTGTCCCTGATGTGAAACTCAGAAACAATTTGCTAAAATGTGGTCAGACAGGAAGACTCTTCTCCAGTAGAAACAGCAATTGCAGATAGGACATAGAGTTTGGACATGCAAAGTGGTCAAGAGCTCAATTTCACATTTTACATTGATTCACTTTCAATAGCGTATTACCTTGAATACTTTCCTATATCTTTACTGTAATAATAACCAAATACTGCAGTGATGCTTTTGAATAGCCAGTACCACTTCCTATAGCATATTTCTTTGCCCAATCTGAAGGTCTGATGGGATTATAGTAAAAAATATCATAACAAAGTGTTATAATATTGTGAATGAAATAAAATCAAATTAACACCAATTTAATTTTGAATACAAGTGACCACAATAAGTTCTTAAAGTGATTTGGCTGCACTATTTTAATGGCTAATTCAGATTGTCTGGTAATCATGTAGATAAACTCTTACCCAACAGTGGTTGACTGAAAGTTTTTTTATTTCTGGGAAAGTGTTTCAACGACAATTTAGAAACAGGGAAAGGTGTTCCTTAGAAATGTGACATGAAGAAAGGTTGGTTATGTTTATGGTAAATCTGGAAAACCTACTTTTTGTTATTGATTAAAAAAAACAAATCAGAGGTTCATATTTCATTGGTCAAATCCTTATATCTATGAGCAAGTCAAATCACTAGAGAGTGAAAAAAGCATTTTGTTACTATTCAAATAACATTTCTTATTAATTTTCTTTTTTATAAAGATTTTTTCCTTACAGAGCACCAAAATATTTTATTTTAAAATTCAAAATGAAATGATACAGCTTTCTTAGAATTCTTCTCTGAGCACAGAAAATTAGATTGCTTAATGTTTGACTAGTTTGCTTAAAATCTGTGACTTTGGAAGAAAAAGTTGTAGCCAAAAAAAAAAAAAAAAAAGTGTCCAGATTGTGAAAGAGGAGTCCACAAGAATGAGCAAACCTTGCACGAGTTACCTGCTTTATCTATTAACTGGATAGTTTAACTAGGAAGTGACAATAAAAAGATTACTTTAAATCAACACGACGTTCAACAGTCATGGGCAGTAGAGAAGGGAGTGAATTATCAGAAGATTCTTGAACTTTGAATAAAAATAAAAGCAGAAATAAATAAATCAACATCCAAAGCTTTCAAGTATGGTGAAGTCAGGAAATGATCATCTTGTCATTTTAAACAATTTTGATTTCCACTAAGGAAATCAAGCATTCATCTTCTCTTTTATCCACTCTGAAACAAGCTATTTGTATCATGGTGTCAGGCATTTCCCTTTTATAAATGAAATTTTATCTCTCAGATATTAGTGGAATATTAGTATGTACTCACACTCTCACACCACATCCATACTGGCATTCTTAAAATGATTTCACGAAGAAAATATTTTAAGCCATGTTTAAACAGAACTAAATAAAGTGAGTTATATCTGTTCTGTGTATAACAGAAATTGATTTTAATGTTCCTTTGAAGCAAATACATCACTTCCACATGGCGTGTTCTGCAAAATCCACCTCCCCTCTAGCAAACCCAGCAAATACAGAATATTGCTGCCCAAAAGCACATGGATCATAAAATGTTGTGGCTGACGGATGCAGGTGTCATGTTGAATGGCTGAAAAGGCATCCTTTCATAAGCTGGTTTTAAGCTTTGTTCACTGTGCTTTGCTATTAGCATCTTTAAATTTTCTGTCCTTCCAGTAGTTTGTTTCTAACATTAGGAGACCAGAAATAATTTGCCTGTGCTTATTTCCAAAAAGAGACTAAGGAGGAGATAGAGGAAAAAACAAGCCAGGCACCTTTAGTTTGCTATTCACCAGCATTTCTATTTAAGAAGTCTTCTGTATTTCAAAAAAAGGCAGTACTCTTGCAAGAATGTATAAAGACAACTTCACGTTCCTGCTTTCTTAAAATGTTTTCCCAAGGCAGCAGAAGGAAACCAGCAAAGATAGAAATATAATTGTTTTGATTTCAATAAAACTAACCAATTTCACCTCTCAGGTCAGGTGTTATGGTGTGATAATGCCATTTAGATGCAGAGTCATTTGTAAAGCAACAAGAATTTTTATAGCCTAAGGAACAGTGGTCCAGCTCTTTAGCTGGCATAAATCAGCCCAGTTTCACTGAAGCAAACGGAGCAACTCTGATTTACATAAGCTGAAGACATGGTCCTTTTTTTCTCAGAACCACATTTCGTAATATCCTGAGGATACATTTTGAAATAAATAAATAATTCAATGCTGAGTTATTCACCTAGCAAGCTCCACTTGCTTTGTTGAGCTAACACTTGAGAGTAGCCCTTACGGTATGCAGGCACTCTTAACTCACAATTTCACAGCATTATTGACAAACCCTGTTTGACTCCAGAATATTACAGTAACTATTTCCCCACCCCAGATCTCTCTCATGGAAGAAAATCAAATGAATACTTAGCACAAGGCTTTATTCTGAAGGAACTTGCCACCAGATTGACATCTCATGCTTGCAGGGAGCATGAGACTCAAAATCCTACTGTAATTAGTGTTTGATGAAGACAGAACCCCCAAAGCAGGGCAAAAGCAAAGCAAAACAGAAAAGCAGTGTTATAAATAAAACTGATTTATATGGTTATCAAGTGCTATAATTTAACATTATGAGAATTTTCTATATTAAACACCAGCAAGTATGTGGGAGCCCTTGGTAATTCCCCTCAGGCCCACCTGTATCCCATACTTTAAATTAAGGAGAGAGAAAAATACATTGGTTTAAATTTTACAACAATTTTGGCCTGAAGCAAACCACACATTTTCCCCAACACAAATCAGCTGCATTTAATTCCCCAGACAGCTGGCATGAACACAGCCTCTCCACAGGACACCTGAATTACAAAATTAGCACATTCAGAACTCTAAATCACATTCCATTACATTAAGCCCTAAGGTCCAACATTACCAAGAAGGAGAATAAATTGCAGAACTTCTCCTGCATTAACCCTCTTAGCACACTCTCAAAGTTAAATTGCCCTTTCCTCCCCTTTAAAGAGACGTGGAAACTTAAACACTCCCTCCTGCCCTTTCTCATGTATTTCTCTTCTTGCCAAGCAGCACGGCTGATGGGACATAAATTGAGCGTCTTGTCAGAAACTCACATTTGTAAATTAGCCCATCACAAGCTGCTTTGACTCACTTAAGACATTTGCAGGTTAATGTTTATACCTGGTCCTTCAGACAACATGGACACATCTATTTCTCTTTAGCAGCACACCCTGTTGCAGTGCGATCACATCCTTTGCTAAAACAAACTTGTACAGATCGGGGATTTTTGGGTGGAAGCTGCTGCCAACAAAGTAGTCATTCCTGGGAGAAGTGATGTGAGTTTGTGAGACACTTCTGCTAACAGCTATACCTGATCTGATAGATGTAAATTTGCCAGTTCTTGCTATGTTATGATTATGCTATTGCTCTGGTACAACTGGTATGGATTTTAATGTTAGATATGGTATGCTTAAAGATCAGTGTTTTACAAGCTTGGCTTTTAAGCCAATAGATGAAGATGATTAAAAAGATAATGAAACAGTAACAGCAGGCCTTCAAGGAGGAAGAACAGGATCAGAAAAAAGGAAAGTTTTGTGCTTTTGAGCAAGCACGGTGTTGTATTTGAAAAAGAACAGTTTCCAAATTTTAGAGGTTTTTCTTAACTCTACTTATCAAATATCAATGCAATGCTAGGGTATCTCAAACAAGTATAAAAATGTGCATATTAAATCTATATATCTAACTCACCAAAATGCTGATGTGTGGAATTTGGTGCTTTCACCCATACATCTCACAGCAGCTGCTGGGAAGTTCTGAGTGTCTGTGGCAGCCAAGCTGCCTTCAAGGACTCGGCACATTCACAAGTTTTAGCTCCTTGAGCTGAAAATATAATCAAGATTTACTGGTATTTGCAGGGAATTTTTTTCATTTGTCCATTCCCTGCTTCCAATGACCTCATTTTGCAGTGTGATAGGAAAAGGATTGAGATGAATCATTGCTGGCACATCCAGTACTTGTTGCTTGAAATTATCTCACATTGAAACATTAGCAATGTCTACAAAGAAATGCCCTCTTCTCTTGAATCTACTGTCTCCCACTTTTATTACACTGAATTTCCATTCATACTCTGCTGACTATCATACAGAAGACAATTTTTTAATGGTGACATTAATTATTAATCTACCTGGGATGACTTGTGCTGTGCTAACCCCAGCCAGTCAATACTGATGCTCCAAAGAACAATAAAGCTATAAATTGCTATTGCACTTTTTCAACTTCTTTAATCACAAACCAATTATTTCTGAGGAGCTTTTGACTATGTGTACATACAGTTCATCTTTTCCCCTTATGTCTTGTTACAGATATTAAATTACTATTATATGGGATGCCAGAAATCCATGACAGCTATGGCAACAGGTGCTGGATCTTGCAGAAAGTTTCAGTGCTTGGAGAATGAGAATAAGCAATGACCCAGCATTTATCACCAAAGCCTTCCTGGACGAACCATTGCTAAATGTGTTTTATAAGCAAACAACCTGTGCAGTTTAAATTCTGTTTTAAATAGTAGATGTAAAGCTTGTGATAAACAGACTGAAACAAATCAGTTATGCTAAGAAAAAACCCTGGCAGCTAAGCTTGGAATTTTGATCTTTTATAAGTCTGGCAAGGGTGTTGCAATAGTTAGTGGAGTAAATTGTTTATAGATGTCTGATTTGAGGAACCAGCTTTCGTGTGAATGCAGCCTGGTCTGGAGAGACTCCTGCTTAGGCTGTGCATTACAGATACGTTTTATGATGCAAGGAAACTGCCAGGACCTCATCGTGCATGAAAGGCGAGACATCAAGCTCTAGAAATCAAAGTTTGCTGAGACAGAGGCTTTTGTGGGTGCATAAAGGCTCACTGTACTTCAAAAGCAGATGGAATGGGCTCTGTAGACACAGCAATTTAGCCACCACCACTCAGAAACTGCCACCTAAGAGAAGAGGACAGCCACAGACAACTACAAAAGATATGAATCTCATACCTGGGGAAAAGCAGAAGATGCATGGTTGTTTCTACATTATTTGTTGGGCATGGCCTGTGGTAGGCTCAGAAGGGATGTCACTTTCCTTGAGGGTCTTCTGTTGTCTTTGGAGCAGGGTTTATGGCTGAGATCAAAATTGGCTTTTCCCTGCTAAGGTAACCAGATGAATTTTTCTGGGCTCATGACAAATTTTAAGTAAGGGGTAGGTAAAGCATACACAAACTTTTCATCAGGAGGTTAAGCAAGGTTATATCCGTTAAGAAATCATATTGAAAGAGGGGAGAGGGGAGTGGGGAGAGGGAACAGTTGAATGAGGAAGGTAGGCAACTCACACCCCCCCAGAGTGATGTTTAAGGAAAATAACTACTGCCTATTAGCCTTTAGAATAGAGAAATTAAACCATATTGTCATTTGGGCTTGTATTTTTTTTTGCAGTGAACACTAAAAGCATAGAATAACTAGTGAAAACAGACTTAGTTTAAATATGTGCATTGCTGGGTGTTCTAAAAAAGGACTGATGGAATTCAAAGAACTTAATGGAAAATAATAACAACCAAAGAGAACAATTTGCAATAAGCGGAACAAATAGAGAGTAATGAAAGCAAACTGGATTCAGTCTAATCTAGTGAAACTAAACTCTTAGCTGAGTACATGATAATGGAAATAATTAAAATTACTGATTGTATGGGGGACAAGAAAATAGCAATGAGGAATAGTGAACTGAAGGATGGGAGAAACAGATGTTTTTGCAAATATTTTGTGTTTGAAGCTTAGTGAGAGTACAAAAGTGGCAGCATATTTGAATATAAACAAAATATCTATGGTAAGCAGTGTTTCCAGTTTTTTTTCCCATGCTTTTTGCTGTCCTGTTAGGCAATTTAGTCAGAAATTTATCCTTGTGCATACTTTTTGCTTTCTCTGTCACAGTGCATCTATTATACTTCACACTGTACAGTGACACTGGCTTATGACATTGTTTCATGCCATATTCTCTTGTTATTTATAAAGAAAATATAAACCACAATTTGAATAAAAAACAACTTTAGCACATTTAACCATGAGTTCTCACTCATGGTGGATTTTAATGTCCTATATTAGTCACCGCTAAGGACAATGTTAGGTTATAGAATTCCAACCTCTCTTCCCCCACTCTGCACAGATTCTCTCATTGTATCTTCAAAACCCATGGTGTGTGTCAGCTCATGCTCAAGAGGCCAGCAGTGACAGAGGATTGAGATGTGCTGCCTTTTTGCATTCAGAAGTAGCCTTGCCTGGGAGAAAGAATATTCTTTACTGCAGTCCAGGAGCTGTGAAAACATAACTGAGTATTCAGTAAGCATCCAACTAACATTTTTTATGAAAAAAATAATTCAAAGGGTGCCTACAAGAGGACAGTGTTTGGTACAAAGACTGAGGGTCAGAAAGCTTGTGCCGTGTAAGTGATTCTGCCATCTACTGTCCTACTCATGCCTTCTCTTTCTGTGTTAGGTTCCTGACATCTGGAGGAGTATGGGGGAAATTACTCTGAAGATATATGTTGTGACAGATAATTATTGCCATCAGTATATGACTTGGATAGAAACACTGCAAACCAACTCTTTTGTCAGCTTCAGTATATTGTAGCCCTGCAAGCTCACTATGAGATCTATCTCTTATTCTTCTACTGTTTGGAGGGAAAAGTACTTTCTTACTTCTGAAATACAATCAAATAAGATATTGGTAAAAACATTACCTATTCTGTGATTCTCTACTCCGGGGGAAGAATGAGTGAATTCATTTATTAGAGTACAGATCATGGTTTTCTGAGAACAGCACTTACATGGAAATTGTTAGCAGAAAATGCTTCCCCATTCCAATCTAGAAACTCCATCCTCTGCAATCTACAAAGCTTCAGGGATGTCCCTTTCTGTCCAGAGAAAGGCAAACTTGCCTGGGATGTAATCTTAAACTGGTCTCTAATCTGGTAACACACAGATCCCTAACATTAGCACTCTATGATCTCAGAGGTCTTTTCCAATAGATGATTCTATGATTAAAAAATACCACCAAAAAGCCTTGAAGATGATTGATGCCCTGGGAAATCAGCTATACGAAAAGACACTGAGAGCTAGGACTGTTCAGCCTGGAGAAATCATAGCTTGGGGGGGTCTAAGCAATCTGTGTAAGTATCTGACAGGATGAAGTAAAGATGATGAAGCCATACTCTTCTCAGTGATGCCCAATGACAGAACAAGAGGTAGTGGGCATGAAGTGAAGTACCAGAGATTCCACTCAAACATAAGAACCCTCCCCTCAGATGATCTCCAGAGTTCCCTGCTCACCTCAACTATTATATGATTCAGAGGCCAGAGCTTACCATGCATCTTTTAAATCCTCTGAGAGTTTTCGTAGGTGGAAAAAAAAAATAGACTTTTTGCAGCTGTAAACTTTTCTGACACTTGATGATCTTTACCTTGATCAGGTCCTCAAATTCATAATGAGAGACAAGGACAGCACATGAATATCCTTTTTTTAGAGATAACAATCTCCTAAAAGAATGGATTTCTTGAATACTGTATGGGGATGAATACAATTTTGCTGATAATACAGAAATTGATGCATTGCTTTTTTAATATTAATCTAGGAAAAAATCCACATTTCAGTCTTCCTTTGCCAGAGAACTCATAATCTGTCCTGTGGGAACCGCTCAGAGATCTGCTGTGATCTGCTCAGAGACATAGAATGGAAAGTTTCTTCCTCATTCCCAAAAGGCAAGGAAGAATGAGAGTGAGAGAGAGACTGAAAGACAACGTGTCAAAATCCCACAAAAAATTGCTATCACAAGAACAGGAGATAACAGCCTGAAACCTAACACCCTAATGTGTCAGCTCCTATGGAATGTGTTACAGACTCAGCTTGCAGAAAGCTGTGTATCCTATTATTTTAAAATACTGCAATAGTAGCGGCAAGGTTAATTAATCACATTTACATAAGGCATCAAAAGAGAGCAATGCTGCTGGGAAAATGATTATAGTAGTCTAGAGTATTCAGAAAACAACTGGTTGTTGGCACAATGGCCATGCTGTGCGCAAGACCTTAGGTTGCCTAGCAAGAGCAGACATAAGAGAGCCTTTTGTTGGGAATTTGACATTGGGCAGCACCTAGTTGCATCAGATGGAGTCAACATCTGCAAATAAAATAATTTGTTTTGCTCTATTTTTGTAAAATAACCTAAAGTCCTCACATAAAGCTGCTGTACTGGCATAAACTGAGCATTAGTGTGGGAATATTCTTCAATGCAGTATTGAAGTTTGACCCTGGCTGTCTCTTTTCTACTGTGCCATCAGTGCCAAGAGAATGAAGAGCTATTTTAACAGGACAGCTGGAAGTTTCTTTGATGTAGACAGTGCTATGCAGCCCACAGTCATTGGGAACATTGCAGGGTGGTCCTGAAAGAAAGGCGTTGGGTAGGTGCAGGGTGAACTGTGCTGGTACAGCACAGCAGGCTTGGAAGGATCTCCCATACAGAGTATTTTTTAAATGATACCTAACATCCCTATGTATTTTAGGGCTCATCTTCATTGAAGCAAGGATCTCAGAGAAAAGTCAGCAGCATGAAGCCTACGTTATTCCATTCTTTGGCCATGCACTTCATATATTATGAGGAGATCACTATCATCCATTCACACGAGCTTTCTATGCAGGCACTGTACAAGATAACTTGTGGACAATATTAATTCCATTCTTAGAAAACGTAAAGTACCCCAGATGTTTGATGAGGTCATACACATCATCTGATAAGGCACCTGGGGTTGTTTAGCGTTGAGAAGAGGCTGAGGGGAGACCTCACCACTGTCTACAACTGCCTGAAAGGAGGCTGTGGCGAGGTGGGAGTTGGGTTCTTCTTGCAAGTGACAGATGATAGGTCGAGAGGAAACGGCCTCAAGTTGCACCACAGGAGGGTCAGATTAGACATAAGGAAAAATTTCTTCACTGAAAGGGTTCTCAGGCACTGGAACAGCTGCTCAGGGAAGTGGTGGAGTCACCAGCCCTGGAGGTGTTTAAAAGGCAGGTGGATGAGTTTCTGAGGGACATGGTTTAGTAAGGGGACAGCTACAGCTGGACTTGATGATCTCAGAGGTCTTCTCCAACCAGATGATTCTATAACATGTTTAGATGAAGTAATTTGTTTTTCTTGTTTTATAAAGGTAAAACAGAGCAAATTCTTCGTGATGGTTGTTTAACCCGATGTATGATTGTGCCTTAGTCACAGAAACAAACAACTAGTGGTAAAAAAATCTCATCCTCCAAGATTTTTTATTTCTACTAAACTTTAAGACATAGCCTTACTCTTTTTTCAACAAATGAGTCCCACAAGACTATTGGGTAAAGCAGTTCAACCAGAATGATGTAATGGGCAGGATGTTTGCAGGCATAGTTCAATGTAACTACATTGTTCCTTATTTATAAACATGTCACTTCTTACTGGCACAGCTTCACACATTTTTGATGATGAGAGCTTCTCATTCCTTGGCAAAGCAACACAAATTCATTACAGCAGGAGGAACCAACATCACAAGATTTCAATGAGTAGAACCATCTTTGCATGACTCAAAGCTCTTACTCGGAGATACAGCAGATTGAAGAGATAAAGCAAGGAAAAACTTTCCTGAAATACAGGAAACTGACTGCAAAACACGTGGACTTAGGAGGAAATGGAAAATGTATATTTTCTATGGTGTACCATCTTGTTTTGCAGTCAGAATTCTCTTGTGGGTTTGTCTCTGATCCCTTCAGATTATTTTGATGTATACTTGTATGATTAAAATTATTTCTCCTTCCTTTTATTGTACTGTCATGTTAATGGATTCATGTGTCACTTTCTATTTTCATTACAATTTCTGTCAGGAACATGAAAACCCCAAATGTCTTCATAATTTGTAAACTACCACGATGTGCTCTCTTTGGCCTGACCTTGTCATTATTGTATAACTTAATTGGCGGACTATTCCACTTCTTTTCCTTTTCGTAGCCTTATTACAGTGGAAAATTAGAAGAGACTTGTCATTGACCAGTCAATCAAAAATACACACCATTTAGAGATGAAAATAACAACCTCTCAATTAATTTCATAGAATTAACACTCATTATAATAAAAGTCTCCTGAGATAAAGATTGCGATCAGGACTAATAAGCAGACATTTAGCCATTCCTCTGACAAAGCCTGTAATAAAATTAGGAAATGGAACAGTTCAATGCAATCATAAAATTGCAGTTCCATAGTTTTCCCTCTCAGAATAGAAGATATTTAAGAGGCCTCCATTTTTCTCTGTACAGACTCAGAGTTTTGCCAGTTTTGTTGGCTGAGGTGTAGATCTGGCTGTAATTTCAGAAAATGCCTTTCCCAAGGTACTTGATGGCATTTTCACATTTTGGACTACCTCTCTGACAGGAAGCATTATCATTTCACTATTATGTTGTTATTGCTTGCAATGGTGTTAGTTTTCCTCACACAGTTTCTGCTTTCAGATGAAGTAATTTTAAACTTGCCAAGGAGAAGACAGTCTTTTCTTTTTTTAACCACTTCCCATTGGGTTCACAACAAGACTCTCTGCTCTATCTCAACAGTAACAATAATATAAAAGAAATAAAATAAGTAATAGAAGTGACAGAAACCTGTGCTCCAGAACTGGCCATAAATCAGTGAGATCTGAGGAGGAGGAAGCCACCGGGGAAGGCTGCTTTATTATTACTATGGGAAAATCAGACACTAGTCATTTAGTACCTGATTTAAGGTAACACAGGCTTCAAAATGAAAAATTGTTCAAGACAGACGCTTTTCATTTCTGTGAAAAGGAGCACTGTTATCACAGAATCAGTGGCTATCACAAAAAAGCACAGTCTGATATAGCTATGGGTATTTTTTTGTCCAGTGTCCTGGATAAATGGTTAAACTGAATATTCAGGCTCTTCATGTAAAGATTGCATCACTATATTAAACTAATGGTTAAAATTGATTAAACGTTATTACAATTCAGGGTTTTTTTTCCCCTAATAACTTTAATTGGGACAGGTTTCTCTCCTGTAAAAATCTCCATCCAGAGGTCTTTCCCAAGATACTCACTGACATTTCACCTATTATTCTCTGGTCTTCACAGGCTGCCTCTGCAGAAAGCCACAAGAATCAGAAAATGGGTGTCTTTTTTAAAGAAATCAGCTGACTGTGCCGATTGCCCAATGGACACAAGATTTGAGGACCCAGGATAGGGAAACAGTGATCAGGTAGAAATTACCTTTCTTTGCACTTTTTTTTTTTTTTTTTTTATTTCAGGTCAAAGAGCACAGATTTGAAATGAGAGCATGGCCCTTGGAAAATAAGCACCTAAACCTTTCAGTCATATGCTGCAGTAGTTCAAGATTATTAGGTTGCACATTATTCTCTTTCTCACTCGAACAAATCAATTTACTGCTTGACAAATAAGCACATAATGCAAAATGCCAACTTACAGATTGGTATCATTACAGAGAGAGCATGGTTTTATTGGCGAGGGACCATATTTCGCCTACATTGCAGATCTCAGGGCAGAAAGCTTTGTTTGTACACGATATGTGACCCATTACATCTGGTACTCTGCAAAGAAACTACAGATATGGTCAAATAGGACTGAAATGAAAGCACAAGTATTCGCATTGTCATACTCACAGCACAAAGAGAACTGTCTGGTTCTTCACAGGCATGTCAGAATTGGGAACTGATTTGTTATAATAGATGCGTAACAGAACAATCGAAAATCATTTTTCATGGAAAGTATTTTTAATATCTTGAAATGCAGAAGTCTCCAGTGCTCAGCATCTAGGAGCTTTAAATAACTAGCCAGTTTTCATTATGGTGCTGAGGACACACACAAAAATTAAAATCTCACTGATTAAACCTATTAAAGTTGCATTCCAGAAATCCAACAATAATTTAATAGGAAGATAGGGAAAATCTGCCTTTAATATAGAGGTTCTATAGCTATTTTGAAGATTGTAATCAAAATCTGGGAGAAGAAGGATTAAGTTAAGCTGTGTCTTGAGTGTTGTCTGTTCAGTTGTATTGGTATAGTATGGTTCTAATATAGAAAGTTCAGTCTACATTTAAATTATTCATGCTCTTTTTCATTAGAAAACCAAAAAGTCAATTTAAAAACTTGGTAAAATTTTTATGAAAGCCAGAGCCCTACAATAACGTTGACTCTGCATTCCAGGGTAACAACCTTTTCCTCATAGTTCTTTTTCTCAATAAAGGAAAATTTAAAATTTACATCTTTCAGGAGTGATGAGGCTCTGTAAACAAACATAAGTATGCACAGCACTGTTCCAGGTCGGACGTGTGTCACTCAAATCACTGTCATGCCGCAAGCTACCGTGATACAATCAGAAGGGAAAATGGAGTTAGTTAGATGGGTTTACAGGATGATATCTGCATGAGTGACAGATGTGTGTGCTCTAGCAACATTATGTTTTATTATAGAACAATTGCTTCTAATAGCTTTTACGTTTATGTTCAATGTGTTGCAAATTCACATCCGTTCCTTAAAAAAAAAAAAAAAAAACAACAAAAAGAAAAGAACAGAGAAATATTATGAATTTCGTTCCTGCTCTCCCTCAGATAAAAGCACTTTTTTCAATAGAAGGTAATTTGGGCAGCTGGTGAACTGTGGAGCTCACCAATCTACGAGTTCTCAAACACACACAAACTGTGTCTTCATGGTTCAAGGAAGAACCGACATTACGCCCGAAAGGATTATCAATCATTGGCTGCACAATATCATCTGTTGTAAATTGGGAGCCTGATTAATAACAGTGATTCAAGCATGTTCCTTGAAAATTGTGATCTTTATTGACTAACTGGACTGGTGACTTTCTGTTTTCATGTTGTTTGCACTCCATTTGTGCTGCTTTCAGTTACTGATACTGTATATTACTATTTCTGTTATGATTGTTTTCCACATTATATAAAGTCAATAGTGAAGTGTCAGGTGAAGCAGGTAAATTTTTCATCAATTGTGTATAAGGCTTGTTGCCCTACTTTTGATTTTCTTTCTCATTTATCAGTGGTTGTACTGCAGCTCTGGTTTTTCCTCTTGTCATTGTGGGAATATCTAGAAAACAACTTTTAACGCCAGTGGTTATAAGAGCCTTTAAAATTGTTTACCTTTATAGAACTATGTATTTTTCCCAAAGTATTGCACCAACATTTTTGGAGGAGATTTGTTTTTGATAAAGAATAGTTTCATAAAGCTTGATTCCCGTATTAGCACACACGTATCAATTATGTTTAATCTGACTCCAGTTCAGCCTTGTAGATTTTTCGAGCAGCAAGGACAATCTATGGCTTCAAGAAAGGGACTTTGGATTTCTATCACCCATTACATCTTAGAAACTTTGTGCAAAAGAATAGGTCCAACTTAATCTGTTGGGTATTTTTGTTGGCTTTAATTTTTTAAACTCTATTTTTTAACTTTTTCATCCTAATCCTATTTCCTCAGTCTAGTCTCAGGAGTGTACCAAATTTCTCTCTTGACGGGCACAGAGCTTGGGTCCATGGGATTCCCAACAACTGTCTTTCACAAAACTGGCAGAGGTGACTCTTTGCACCTGAGGTAATGTACTCAAACCTGCCTAATAACCTAGTTAGTCCCCATGGACTGGAATTAACTGAAAAATAAACCATTTCCTGCAATTTCCTCCGTACTGTGAGCCTGAACATATAATAAATAACATTAATAGACGTGGAAGTTGTTTAAGCTGTGAAGGAAATCACACACACTGCAGAAACTCCTGTAGTTAAGAAAAGTGCAGGTCTATCTGTTAGATAATGAGAAACAATAAATTCATCTTGTAGGTACTTTACTCTCTAGATCAGCTTCACACTGGTCCAACCGAAGAAATTCCATTTTTTACATCATTCCTATCTGCAGAAGAGGGTATCAGTTGAGACTGTTATTTGACACTATATTCACCCACCACATCTTTAAAATTAGTAAATGTAACACGATAGCAGCAAAACCTTGCAGTGAAGAAAACCAACCAACTAAGCCCAAATCAACCGCTCAATAAAAAAATCCCACCAAATCTCATCCATTTTAGCTTTATAATAATTAAATTAATATTAAATAATCCAGGACACTTTGGAAACCAGACCTCATAAATGACAATCAGAAGGAATCCCTTGAAAATCTATAAAAATCATGACCTTGAGGCAAGGTAGGTGCCCCGTAAGACACAAAACAGATAGTAGGCAGAGCCAAGGAGTCATGTAATTTTTTGCTGGAATTTTAATGATGATTACCTGTGAATGGCTTTTATGAACACAACATTAATTTAGCATAGATCATCTCCGTTATATTCAATTACTAGATATCTTTTCACTTGTAAGAACTGAAATTCTTAAACTTCATTACAATGATTTCCAAATGAGATTTGCTTTCTTCTAGTTAGGCAAGTTATTTTATTGCTTAGGTGGTCTGAAAACACAGACAATGTCCTCATAGTTGAAACTGCAATGCAATTTTGCAAGCATTGCAACATTCTGCCTGGCCTGTGGTGCTGCAGGATGAGGGGACTGGGGGTCTGTGCATGGCAGCAGCACCACAAAGCAGACCTACCCCACCCCTTTGACTGGATAACCCCCAGCACATGTCCTGCCAGGAGCATGCTGTTTCTACACTTCTCAAGCCCTGATAGGACATATCTCAACTCTTCTGGTGTTGTGTCTAGTGGCACAATGGATTGTCTTGGGTCATGTATCCTTTTTTTTATTGAAATAGAAAACAAATACCTACATCTCTGTAGCGTCTCTGCTGCTGTCCTCCTCTCACTTAATCACAGCAAACTCATTACATTGAAGTTGTAGAAACATGTTTCTAGACTACTGTGCTTGTAAGTTTTCAGAGGATGTTTTATAGCTTAATGTTTAACCCCTCCTAGAGTCATGGTTAGAAGACAAGTGTTGACACTGCGCTAATTAAATGGAAAGAATTTCATAAGATGACCACTACAAAGGCACCCAAAGTGACTGTATAATAAAATCCTGTCATTATTTAATACATATTTTTAAGGGACCTCTGCCCACCTGGAACTCAAGCTCCTCTGGAACAAAGTGGAGAAAGAATACAAAATGCTGAGTGCCTCATTGATCTGTTGCAATCTACAAGGAAGACAGAGAGGAGTCTGAAAACCCTGATGACTCTCAGAAAGTCCAATACAGAAGTTAGCTCTTTCAAATATTCAGATCCATTCTGAGGAAGCTAAAGGAAAGAATATGCTCCTTGGAAGAATGCTTTCTTCAGCAGCAGGAAATCGTTTGCACTGGAAAAACAGCAAAGTGAAAAGCAGATCAAAAACCTTATGAAGAAAATATCAGGCTGAAATTTTTAGAGACGTGTTGGCAAGAGTGGTACATAATAGAAGAGGAGCTGAGGCCGAGAAGTAAGGATGTAAAGAAATCTCAATAAGAGGGGGAATATTTCTAGAAAAACATAATTTTCTAGAAACTATTGCCAGACATGCGGTATTTTGAGCAAAGATCTAAATTCTATGGTGAATCCTTTAGCACCAGTGATTTAGGATATGATTCAGTGAACCATTGAAGTCAGCAGGAGATTTCTGCTGCGTTCAATAGGCTTTGCGTTGCACCCTTGTGGAATGGAAAATTCAGAGCGTAATTCGTAGCCTAAGGTATGCAGGCAGGGGAGGAAAAGCTCTGCATGCAACAAATCAACCCACAACCAGGCCAGCTGCCACAGAAGAAAGACAAGACACAGCCAAAGTGACAGCAGGCGAAATATCAGTCATCTATGGACAGACAAGCAGGTGGGCAACATCCAGGAAGAGCCACTGCCAACGGCTGCTCAAGGAGCACCAGCCAACATCACAGAGCTCCAGAAGCAGAGCAGTGGAGGCATGGATAAATGAACAAACTAATGCACTTTAACATAACAGCCAACATCAGCTGGTGTGAAAAATCAAGGGAGCTGGGGTCTATTCTGGCAAGATAAAAACTGAGGATGACTGGACCTATCCTGCTCCAGGTGGCATCTGGGGTAGTATGCTCGAGGCCAGGGTATTTTAAGTCCATAGCAAAGTGACCTAACAAAGCCACCTTTCCTACCCCTTTCTGAAATGCCAGTGGTTAGGCTGGCCCTGGCCACAACAGTTCCCAGTCCCGTGTTGTCTCTTGAGTGTTCACTTTTAACTCAAGGCAGCCGCCTGAATCTCTCGCTCAAGGGAAAACAGAGTCCCTGTCCCAACCTGGGTGAGGATGTGTGGAGGCTGCAGAGTGGCTCCACTAGCTGTGCTATGGCAGGAGCCCAGTGCAGCGCTCCCTCTCTCTAGTTTACTCAGGGATCTCTCTCCCTCACTGCAGCTCCTTCTGGAAGCCCTGACCTCCCAGCTGGACTCTCATCTCCTACCAGCTCCACACCACCCTCAGACAGCAACCATACTGGCTCCAAAGAGGAATATAAAGCAGAGGGGGCTGTATTTGTCACCGTGAAATAAATTCACCGCTGTGTAGACAATACCAGAAATATCATTAAAAAATACCTATGGGGACATTTACATCTATCCACACGCCTGGCTCACAGCGACAAGTTTAAATGGGACTGAAGTGACAGCCCACCTGAACATTCAGAGCTTTACTGGAGCACACATGGGCAGCTTTCATTTCCACTGTTATCTGTGCCATGTGGGGAGCTATCATTGCCTGTATTTCTGTGCAGGTCTAATTTATTTAGGATATGCAGTGGGAAATATTCAGCTTGGCAATTCTAATATGCAGTCTCCTACAGTCCATGCTATTCATTTTTTTTCTAAGTGGCTGGTGTTGCCCTCCTGCTGTATTAGCCTGATACTGCCCTCCTGCTGCTCTGTCCACCTGCTTTGAATTTATTTCCAAAATGCATCATTACTGGAGGATCTTCTCTCTGAAGGGAAACAAGTTAATAGGTTTACTCTTCTTGATGTACTCTTAGATTCCTTCTGCTCTAAGATTTGACTACTGACTATGCATTTTTTCATTTTCCATTTCTAAGCTGATGATAAAAATCCTCTAGCGAACAGAAGATAACCTGAATGGGAGATACTTTAATCCGAACCCTGAAATGGGCACATATGAACATGAATCACAGGCTATTATGGTTCCTGTTGTAGTGCTTGTTTCTTTTCAAAACAAGAAGCAATGGAAAAACATACCATGTAATTTTTTGAAGTAGATCCCAAAGTAGACTAATATTCAGAACACATGAAATTACTTGCCCTTCTTCTCTTCTGGAAAAGATTTGTGAATTATAACTTCCCTATAAAATATTTAAACAGTCCCATAGAAAATAAAAGGGAATAACAGAATTGCACTGAAAGGTTTAGGTAATTTGTAGACAGGAATTACATCTTTATTAAACCTTACACGGGCATTTCTATACAATCTTACTTGTTTCAGGCTGTTAAATTGTATGTCTCTTCAATATGAGACTCTTACAGCTCCAGCTGTGCAGATATCCTCTCACAGATTACAAAAATAAATTTGTTGCTACCTTCTCTTTTCTTCTTCTAACCTAAATTATTACATAGCATTTTGCAAACTCATATGGATTGGATGAGAAAACAATTCCTCATGGTGTCAAAGTGACCATTCTTCCTTGTAACACGACTATGTGTACACAGACAATGGAAGGAAAGTCTCTTATTTTCAAATGGAATTGAATAAGTTTTACTGAAAAATTAAGGATTTCTGGAGAGAATTCGGCAGAACAGATGTATGCTTTCCCCAAATGAAAAACATTCATCTGTTTCCTAGAAATCTAAACAACAACAGCAAAACAGTCACACAAACAACTTGTGGTTTGGGTTTTTTTCCTCTTTTTTCCTACAGATGGTTCTTATTTTTATACAAACGGGTGAAAAAATGCCACAGTGGAAGTTTCTAAATGAAGCAATGAAGTGCAATCTTATCAATGAAATTTAAGTGGCCTCCAGGATGAAATTTTTTTTTGTACAAATCTGCCCAATTGTACCTGAAAACCGTACAAAACCTTCCTTATAAGAATGCTGCCTTTCAGCCTCCCTGCTTCCTTTTAGTCACAGTCTGATCTCCCTATCAATTCATTTTTCCCATTTCTGTTACCTATAGATCATTTTGCCTTGCTCCTATAATATGGATTTAGAGTTTGTGGTCAGGAACTGATATGATCCAGAGCAAACCTGTTTGATTAGATATTCCTGTTCCATGCTCAGAGCTGACAGGAAGGATATGCTTTTTAATGTCATGAACAGCATTTCCCCCTATGCCTGTAATCATGCTTTGCAGCCTATTTACTGCAGAGTGAACTGATAGAAGAGAATTGTGCAGAATATCAAAAATCCAGAATGGTAAAATATCTTAATGTAATTAAGTACTAGGATTAATTTCTTAATCTTTCTATTTCTCACTCATCCATTTGAGAGATGGCCCTCTAATTAAATTTCACTTTGGTCACTGTAATGAAAACAATATCATCCAGGAGTCCAGCCATAGTCAGCTCATGTGGATAGCAGCGATAAGGCTGGGTAATTGCAGGATTAATAACTGGCCTTTTATTGTGTCTGAAAGCAATGTAACAATATATAGACTTCGAGTAACTTGAAGACATAGCCACATTCTACAATATTGCTACCCTGATCACTTTTTCCTTTTCACATTATTTTTTTCAAGCACAGGAACAATGGGACTACAAAAGTATGATTGTTCCTAGGTCATATTCTCCTCTAGGGTTTCCAAAAAGCAAGCAATGCTGCTCAGGCAGCTCCAGTAGCTCTGTGACAAAGTAGAACAAGTTTCAATAACTGCTGTTATTCCTCTTCATTTACAGCACAGGCCACAGGGTAACTGTTTAATGTGGTAGCCAGTTCCTTGAAGCTCTTGTACATTCGCTGAAAAATGAAGCATTTCCCTAATACTTTGAGCTTCTTGAATAAGTGCAGGATCTCAAAGTTTTTTAAAAATATAAATCTAGGGATCAGTGCTCTACTGAACAATCTAGATCTGGAGACAGAGTGTCTGGACAGTAACATCCTTCCTTTGTGGCTGGGACACTTCACCCTAATTAGAAGGTACCTCCCCCCTTTGTGGCTAAAGAGTGATGCTGAGAAAGTGGTAGGAGCTGGGAGCCAAGCAACCAGCATGCTCAGCTAAGCTGCTATGGATCTTAATTAATGTGCAGGACAGGATGCAGGCTTGGACAGTTTATCCATGCCATCTGGATATGGTATGGATGCAAGTGAAACCTGAACCTAATGTAATAGGTATGCAAGTTGTATGAAAGAAGCTGGTAAAAATCTCTATGTAAAACAATCTTGTGCTAAACAGATGGGCTGCCAGAAGAGGTTTCAAATTTGCTCAGGCAGCTGTGGAATCTTCTTGCATCTCCATGGGACCCAGGGGGAATTAGGCACTCGCTGCAAAACATCCCACCTCCTCCTGGGTGCTACTTCCCCAACAGGCTTGTTTTCACAGCTTCTTCTGCAGAAAACATTACTTTTATCCCCATCTTCCTCATGAAATCAGTGCTCTTCTCCCTTTCCTCCAAGGGCATTTCAGTGGCTAATATGTATACATTCCAGAACTGAAGTATTATTTTCATTGATATGCTCAGATAAAAAAGCCCAAATGCAGTTCTGTCTGTCCCATCCAGTGTAGTTCTGCATGGGTTATGTCAAAATTCTGCTTGATCTCCTTGGTGAAAACATATTTTTACCAAAGTGATATTATTTTGTTAGTACAGACCTATTTGCATCAGTGTAGCAAATTTATGAACCCAGAGGAAGAATTCTGAAAATGTGCATTGTACAAAACTATAAATGCACTTAAAATAATTGTTCAGCTTTCTTTTGCATCACATTCAGTGCATTCACCCTTCCACATCATTCTTTCTCCTTATCACATTGTGCAACTATTCTCCATTACAAGACTTTACAGGCCTTTGAGGTCAGTCATTTACAGAAATTAACACCATTGCTTTCCATTTTACCTTCAAGCCATATTTTCACTCATACCTCTTAAAAAGAGTTATTTAGTGTACTTATTTCCAACATGAGCATACATCTAACTTCGGTCAGATGCAGAAATTTTGCCTTCCAATTCAGCATCTTGAGTTCAACTGACTTCAAAGACCTGGACCTCTTTAGGACATGATTTCTGTGACTTTTTTGATTGGCAACTGAATATTTCAAAATACGGGCCAACATAAAAGCTACTGAGTTTTTGTATATTATATTGTTTTAGATACAGAGAAGTGTAGCCATTTCTTCCATGTTCATTATCCCTGTACACTTAATGTAGATTAAACTGAGTTTGTACAGACTGATATCTCTGTAGGTGGATGTGTGTTAAATCCCGATTTGATTTAATTTTAGCATTCAGAGACACAAATTGAGTACTAGTGTTGTGCTTCTTCAATGTAGCTTTTTGTATTTGCTTAATAAAAGCAATCCTCCTAAACATAAAACTCTGAAAGACGTGCCATGAGGGATGGTTTGAGGCAACATTTAAAATATTTTTTGCTTTACAAATTTTGTATTTTCCTGAAAAAAAGATCAAAACCACATCTGAATTTTATCCAAAAGTGTCCTCTTTCAAAACAGGAAATCATAAATGCTAACTTGTTTGGTTTTGACAGTTCTAAGACATTACTGCTCTTCTGAATGAAAACAGAGAGATGCTGAAAGACTGTTGAAGTAACATCCAGTAAGGCAGGAGTAAAGCATTTTAATTGTAGAGTGCATGCTGTGTGAGCAAGTGTGAGACACAGAGGTGTGTATGTGTGCTTAGGTGTCTATGCATACCCTTACACACTGATGATAGAGGGAAAGAGGATTTGTTTCTGTTCTCATCTAACATTAGAACCAAATGGTTTAATAAGTATTACTTGGAACATATTGCTTATTCTGAAACCTCCTGAAAAAAAGAAGGTGGTACTTCTCTGCTGGAGTTTGTATAACCCTATCATATGGAACAGCACAGCTAGGATAGCTTATCATTGTACCATGGAAATAACAGCAAAGGACTATTCTGCTTCAACTTGGAAATAGTTATTTCATGAGAACACCAAAAGTTGGAGTAATTTCTACTGATAATCTCTGTCCTGACGTCATACGCAGTTCCACACCACACCCACCTGCAGTGAAATAAGATTACAGAAAAGAATCAGAAAAGCATAGGAGCCAGGCCTGAGACTGTTGCCTAGTTATGCAAGATTTTGCTATGATTATTAATCTTTAAACCCTTCAGCAAGCATTTTATTTTTTCCCTTTAAATTCTCCAAAGTCAGTCAAGCTGCACAGAAACAAGGTTTTGTGCTGGCAGAAAATATGCATTTAAAATTGTTTTGTAATCCAAACACACACACATTACAGCACACAGCATTTTTGTGGGTTTAATTTTTTTAAGCTGAATCTCACAGATATCATCTATGATGTGCATGGATTAGAAAAGGTACTGCAACATTTCAGCTGCTCTACACAGGGAGAGAAGAAACTTTCTTCCACTCCTGTCAGACTGACTTGACAGTTTTATAACATTTCCCACCTGAGCAGTCCAGCCGTGAGATCTGTAAAGCAGCCACTGAATCTCTCATCTCTTTTTCTTTAGGAGTTCCACAATGTGCAGATTTCTGTGTGTTGCCCATATGCCAACAATCTTTTCAAAATCCATTCTTGCTTTGCTGCTGATCATCTTTGCCACAGACAGTAAGCTGATTTCAGGAGAACTACTCTGCTTTCAGTGAGAGAAGAAACAGGTTCTCCCTTTTCCTATGTAAAAAGTATTTGGCAGAAGCAACAGACAAGTTTTTAAACTCCTACCAACAGTTCCTGGAACTAATACTACTGCTGACGAAATTCTCTGGATTAAAAACTGACAGTGTGAAACAGCCTAGCATTTTGCTGTAGTGAGACTTGGTAAACAGGACAGAAAATCAGAAAGTGTTAAACTGAGTGCAATATCCACAGTGAATCTATCAGAATTGTGTCATTTGCTTTAGGTGGCACAGGAATTTTCTTTGCCCTGTGTTCAGCATCATGCACAATAAAGAACATGAGTGCCTCAGATCCTTATTTTCTATCCACAACCTCTATTCAGAGTGGGAGTTGATATGTCCTTGATATAACTTGACATTTGCAGAAGTTTTGTTTGTTGCCAAGTAGTTTCTCAAGTTATTTCAGGGACACAATTCATATTCCAGCTACCTAAGTAATCTTGATCCACCCCGAGATACCGTGGAACGCTCTTCTCAGGATGAAATGTTCCAGCACTTTCCTTTATCCTTGCCTCTCTCCTAGCCATCATGTACAGAAGAAACAATATACTTCTCCAGTGGCTGAGCCCTTTTGTGGCCAAAGAGGGAAGGAGTAAGATTTCAGGATACATCAAAACCCTCGCAAGGAAAATGAGTTGCATACCTGGACTCATTCCATCAGCCTCAGTCCAAAGGAGGAGCACTTAATGAACAGCAGTTAGCAGAGCTACGTAGATGCACAAATAGGGACTGAGACTGCTACCCTTGAGTCAGATGGATCTATTTACATCTAGAAGCCTCTGTGGCAGTGACTGTAGAGAAAATTCACTGCAGGTAAGGGCTAGGTATTCGTATCTGCAATTATGGGTAGCTGGCAGGAAGCATTATATGATGAAGAAATAAACAACCAGTCATGAGTATCTCAGATATTCATAAATCAGTATGAATTTCCAGTGTGGAGAACAAGTGAGAAGGGAGGCTGTGACTACTCTGTGTGACAAAGGCATTTGTGAGAAAGGACAGGATGGAGAGCACTGGTGCCTTGCTCGCTGCTTGCACCACGGTGGTGCAGGTATGTGGGAAGGGGAAGGCCGGCACCTGAAGGACAAGTACCATCCTCTCTCTGGTAACTACATCAGACAAGAGTTCAGAAGTTAAATCTCTTCATGCTGTACCACTTCTTGGAGGTGCATGAGGCTACGGCCCAGGTCAAAGCAGTGGATGTTCTGCAGGAGTTTTGAAGTGTGGAGGGCCCAGAAGAAATTAATAATAAATAAAGCACACCTCAGAGGAAAACCCAAGCTTCTCCTCAGAGTTAGATGCAGCTACTTGAAGTCAGCAGGAGCAGCCTGTTTATAGCTGTAAGCAGAAAGCAGCCCTGTGTGCCCAGGCATTATCAGCCCTTTCTTCAAGAACACAATACCTGCTTGATAATGCATGCACTGTTTTGTCATTAGTTGTCAGTGCACCTCCCAAAACAAATTGTCCCGCCGTGGTTTTATAATCATGGGAATATTCTCGGTGGTCCTATCAGATGGGTTTTATTCTGGCTCCAGACAGCTCTGGAAAATAGCCTATTGAATCACATCGGAAACCAGGGCAGAGTTGACTTCCTGGTGGCCTCCAAACAATCCAAAGGCTCTCCTTGGAAAGCACAGCCTGTGCTCTGTTATTTGTGCAATGCCATGGTGCCCTGCAGCAGGGATAATCAGCTCCATCTCCAGCAACTCCACCCCCACCAAAATCGGTAAGGAAATAGCAATCCATTGTTCCAGGAGTTCACAAAAGAGCTTTCTTTTTTTTTTTTTTTCCTCTTTTTAAATTATTTTAGCTACTATTTTGAAGAGATAGCAGTGACCTGGTTGCTGAAATGCCTCCTTATTTCCCTGTTTACCTCCTGTTAGCTAGAACATCAACACTGCTTTGTTTACTTGGCAAACAAAAGTGGAAAAAATGTCTATATGGGACAGTTCTTTTTCTACTGGCGTCTCCTTGACGTTAAATATAAAACAAAAACAGAAAACAAAGCAAAAAAAAAAAAGGAACTCCAATAAAATCTCCCCTTTTCCTATTATCACATGGAGGAAAAAAAATCCAACTCTTGAAGCAGTGCCAAATTGTTCAGCAGATTTCAGAGACTTCAAGATACTGACAGACTGCAACTCCTGCTGTTTACCAGAGGGATTTAAGAGGTTCTCTCTCTTAAAAAAAAGCCATATTTTTGTCTTCCTGAGGGTCAAAACCTGCTACTTTCACACTGCTTTCAGCAGACATTTTAACCGTGCCATATTCAGCCATGTCAAGGGACCCTGAAGAGGCTTTTGAGATTCTTCTGTCTGAGGCTAAAAAGGAAGGTCTGGTTGTGCTCCTGCAAACATTCCCACCAGAAACACTAAAATGGAGGGGAAAAATACTTCACGTGGGTTCTTTCACTGCACAAAAAAAATCCCTTTCAGCATATTCTAATGGCAATGTATCAAACTGGATTACATGAGTCATATTTACCTTATGTGATGTGACAGTATGACACATGACAGAGTACCTAAAAAAATCATTATGCCTCAAGAGCTTGTAACCCAGATGGAATTTAAAGGCATATTAGTCAGCCATGTCCACCCCTACTCCACGATTAACCACAACAGCAGGGGACTCACTGTGATGAGTCAGAGCTTAGCACTTCTTTCCACGTGCACAGGAAACACCAATTAATTGGAACAGTGACAAAGTCTCTTTACCAGGTAAACAGCATTCAATAGTGGGATTTTACTTAATGACTAGTATACAGATAAGGGCTTTGATCTGTGGAGGTGAGAGGTGTAGAAAGCTGATTAGGTAGCTCATATCCTATGGCTTTTTCATCTGCTGGAAGCTTGATATTTTTAGCAGTCTCCTCACACAGCAGTCACAACAGCTGCCAAATTTTGTGTCATACAGTATTGCAGAGAGAGACCTCTCCAAATCAAGAGAGAAGCAAGATAGGGGTAGAGATTCTAGCTCCATCTGGTTTCTCCATAGATATTCCATTTCCTCACACTGGACACCTGCCACCACCTCCCAGTCCCTCGTGGGTTCTCTCCCACCCCAGCAGACTCCTCCCTCGCCTCCTCTCTCTGCATCAGGAGCTCCTCTTGAGTCTGGCAGTAAATCAGCAAAGGACCCGACTACAGTTGCATTAAGCATGCTCTGGGTCTCAGTACACAGTATTTAGTACAGTGCACTCTGGGGCATAGTTTCACTACACAGCAGACTGGATTTACATTGCTTATCTATCTAAGCCTTAATTTATGATCTCTCCAAATTCCTCTAAAATGAAAGAATTTTTTTTTTTTGTACCATCTTTGTTTAAGAAATAAGGGAAGACCATCAAGGGAACAAAATGCTTCTAGCACTGACCATTCCCACTGAAAGCCAATGGGACTTGGACATAAGTCTTGTTTATGCCTTCAAAAAAAAAAAATCTCTTCTATAATCTCATCAAGACCAAAAATCTACAGAACAAACCCCGAATTCAAATACTATCACTCATCAAAAAAAGGGTTTATAGGATATGTGGTGGCAGAAGGTTAGATTTGACTGCAGGAGCAGACAGCAGCCCCAGCAGATATTGACTGGTTTGTTTGACATCTTAAGGATGTTTAAAACTGAAAAAAAGCACCAAAAAAAAAATAAAATCCTAACTGTAGGCTTGCAAAAGAGAAAAGGGGATGAAAGAGACCTGAGAAAGGAGATTACCTCAGAGGGCACTGGTTGGATTCAGAAAGAAAAATCCATCATTAGAATTTAGTCTGTGTTTTAAGGAAACAAGGCCACTTTGTGTTGTCCCAGGTGGTGGTCCAGGAGGACAGAGGAGTCCAAGGGAGACCATTGCCTGAGGGCAGGAAAGCAAGCAAGAGGCTCCTAGGCAAATTCCCTCTAATCTTTAAGGTTTAAGTAAATATCAAAATACAAGACATCTTCAGGAAAACATCCAAAGGTAGCTGAGAAGAGCAACACTAAACATATGGGGAAAGGGATTGGTCAAGACAGAGCAGCTTTCTTGGAGTTTCATTTGAATTGAAGAACCATTTTCATTGAGTAATTGATAGAATCACATTTGAAAAATGCCAGAACTACCCAAACACAAAACAACCTAATCCTTAATTTTCAGAACTTAAATTTTCATTCTTTCTACAAGAGAACAGTTATGGGTGGGTGACTAATAACAACCCAGCCATCTGGATTTCTCTCAGACAAGCTCATGCTAATTCAAACTACACAGAAAAAAAATCCCCCATATATAGCTTGCCTTAGAGCATTTGTGAAAGTGTTATGGTCTGCAGAACTGTCATGCACTGTCAGCAAACAGCAAACTTTTAGAGCACCTTTAATGTTACACCACAGTGCTGTTGTAGTTGACAATTAAAATAGTTAATGTGCAAGCTGGCCTTTAATGTTACGCTAATCAGAATAATGGATTGCTTTTGTATGATGACACCACGGTTGTATCTTAGTGCTCAACCAACAAAAAGATTTGTATTAATAATGCCTAGTTGTGGCTTTTTTAATTGTGTGTTCCTGTGCTGGAAAGGAGGAAGGATGTGAGTTACTACCAGGCTTGTTGAGGACCTGAATGTAGTGGTGATGTACATAGATATTATCTGAGTGTGGCTCCCACAGTATCATATTCAACCTCATGGTCTTCCAAACCCAGAGGCAGCATTAGGGATTTGGTCCTTCAGCATTTCTTCATTGCTCCCACAGGCACATAGTGTTTTCAAGCCCTCTTGCTATTAATATTTCTCTTCTATTTAAGAGAAGAAGTCCTCCCTTGTGCCTACCTTGTGTGGATTTATGGGGCGTAAGGAGTTGTATTGCTTATCTCCTTGGCCAGTTGTTCAAGGGCAAGTGGGAATTCCTGTTTCCTCCCCTACTTACCTATGTTTTGTGCTAGACATTCAGCAGCACACACATACAAAAAAATCAATGTATTCGTATTGCCAAGAAAGATTAGTACCTAGGAGTTGGAATCAGGGCAGATTGTGTTTCAAGCCATTTCCCTCTCCTCCTATTCTCCCTCTCCACCCAGCTTTATTTTTTATTTTTAATTATTTGGGTTAGAAATGAAATGCAGTGCTTATATTATGCTAATATCAAACTCATTAACATAAGTCAGGAAAAAATATGGGAGGTAGCCTGCCAAAAGCTAAGCCTTTGCTTTTGCATTCATCCAGTAAAGTTCATTGAAATGGGAATTCCTCCCTTTACTCTGGATTAGAATTAAACTTTCAGTGTATTTAAAGAGCTGTATAAGGGATACTGGCTCAAAAGATACTCCTAGAAAAGTACTATTCAGTATTATTGCCTTTATTATAGTTTTAGTTCTGCCACCTTTTACAGGAAATGCCTCGTTCAAGCTCAGAGGAGACCTAACTAGGAGCTTTGTCATGTTTATCAGAGGTCAGGTAACTGCTCCAGTTGACAGTGTCTTGAGCTACACACCTTAAACTTATTAAGAAATATGTTATTACTGTTAAATACAACTGCATGATAAGTAAAAAACTATAGATTTTTTTTTACTTGTTTCCAATTCTCTTTCCATGACAAAATTCCCTTTTTTTGGACAAAAAATACAATAATCTTATAAGGGTACTTTTTCATGCAAATTTGTGTTTGTAGAGTTTAGGACTAAATTTTGCAAACTAAAACAACTAGGCAGGAAGTGGCTCCCAATTCCACTGTTTAATCATAGGGATAAACATTTCCCTAAATTATTAATTCTTCTCTGGGAACAATTTCTGACCCTATGGACAACAAAACCACCATTCCAGTTATTTCATTATATCAGTCATTTCATTATATCATTCATCATATATCAGTCATTTCATTATATCATTATCGCCACATACTATTTCCCTTCCAATATGTTTATATAAAATTTATAACGCGATGAAAAGATCTTCCCCCTAATTTTTGTATGCAAATGTAAAATCTTGTCCATTTCCTTACAGTATTTGTTCTGTTTAATTGCATTTTAGATGAACATAAAGTAACTACCCCAAAGACATTAGCATGCTTCTGCCAGGACTCTGAGGGTTCTGCTGGCACTTGTTGAGAAGCTGCTGCATCTCAGATATAAACTGATCTTCCCAGATAGCCTGTCCTGAGGGGGCAGGCAGAGCAGTCCTAGAGAAGGGCTGTGGGGGGGCTTCCCTCCACCTCTTTTCTGATCTGGTTCCAGCATCAGAAAATTTAAAGCCTGTCAGTGGCTTGGAGAAAGAGAGGCTTTTTTCCTACACTCACTGGTTCCTCCTTCAGCCAAAACAACTTCAAAACATACTGAAGACAGAGTTAGACAGGGCTGGTTGGCTAAAGTGGCTGTGGGCTCCAAGAGACAGTAATAAAGAAAGCACTGCCAGCCATCCAGCTGAAATAAATCTCAGCAAGAAATAGAAGAGAATACAAGTCCAAATTGATTTTCAGAGGTGTCGTGACTGCAGCAATGCTATGAGCCCTCATCTCTCAGAAACCACCTGGTTTTATCCCCCCAGGATTTGGCCAGGCTGTCCTTGGGTGAGCAGCGAGCATCAGCTGCTCCTGAACTCCGGCTGTGACAAGGGCAGCATCTCCCACTGCCTCTTGCCTTTAATGACCATTATGAAAATCCTTTCATTTGCCATTTGCAAGAGCTTTACCTTGTAACAATTTTGGGAAAATAAGTCAATAATCCTCCTCGCTGAGATCTCTACAGAATCTTGAATAAATTCCTAGTTTATACACAGGTATACATAGGGATTACAGGCCTCAGAGGAGAAGGACAATTAAAAAAAATAAATCAGTTCGCCATGATTGTTTTTTTGAGGTTGAAGGTGAATTTCTTGACTATATAACCCTTCTGAATCTGTCAAAAACCCAAGTCTTCTGTAATTTTGTAGAAGTCTAAACACCTGGAGGGCTCTAATAATTGATGGCAAGAAGAAAGCTCTGTACTTTTGAAGTTAGTTTTCTATGTGAAATGTATCTAGTGCTATTTAAATAAAAGATAAATCTCCTTTAGTGAAAGAGAAGAATAAGAAAAGTATCAGGGAGAATTAGAAAAGTATCAAGGAGATTTTCCAGTAGCTTCTTATCTTGAAAGAGACATTTCTAATTCTACTCAAAAAATTAATTTGATCTATAGAGCCTTTAAAACTAATTTTAATTCTTCAGAACTTGCAATATAGTCAGTTATTTAAAATATTAATAAGTGCTCACTTTTAACAACATTTGAGATGGCTATCAGCTTCTCTTCAAACTTCCTGGCTTTTTTTTGAGTAGAAAAGAGGGTTTCAGGCTGGATGTAATAGTGAGGTTGGAGGGAGGGGGATAAGAAGGGATTCTATAATATGCACTTCATAGTGTGTAGAGTCTGGGTGGACTAAAGAAAAGGCTTATCACAACCTCAAGAGCAATGTCCCTCTAAAGTTTGATTCAGTCATTCACAGTTAAAATGGGTAGAAATGTCAAGTATCATCATTGATGCTAATGTAAACCCCTCCACACGCACAACACTGAGTAAAACCAAGCCAGCCAACCCCCCAAAATCACTTATTACTGACTCCACTATGTAAAAGCAATGCCAATATTTATCCATTGTATTATCTGGCAAGAAGTGGATCTTGACTCACACAGCTCAAGGACAAATAATAATAAAAATCTGGATTTCTGCCTCATGGGAAATTTCTGACTTTTCCTTCTGAATCAGAATGAAAAGTTACATTCTTTCTTAAAGCATTTTTCTGTTCAGAATAGAAAACAAATTCAGAAACAATCTTTTTTTCTTTTAAAACCAAAATGTGTTTTTCCAGCATTGAAAGTTTATGATTCAATTAAGCTAAACAAAATGGGGTCATTTTAATACAAACCTGTATCACTGCAGTGCTATTCACATAATTAGCAAACTACTGCTTTATTATTCCATTTTTTTTTCTTTTCTTTTTGAAAAATTGGAATTACTGGTTTGAAATAATATATATTTTTGTAAGGGTAAATCAAGATTTTTGCAGAATCCCAGTTTTCTCAGAGAAACATAGTTACCCTGAATTACAGAGGAAAACAATTTGAATTAAAAATCCCTGACCAGCTTGTAGCATTCACTGCACTTCAGCACTAATCCTCCTCTCTGCTTTTAGTTACGTTTATTATGGATGCTAGTACAAAAATTGAGTCTTTCTGCCCCTGTTTCTGTGGGATACCAAGGCAGAACAGTTAAAATGGTACCTATGCTATTTTCACTTTTATGTGCTACCAATACTTCAGATTTTTCTTCTCCTGAAATCACTCCTATATTTCTTCAAGTATTCAATGATACTTTTGCACCTCTTTCTTAGAGCAGGTTTTTCAGCATTGCCCTGTACAGAGACTCAGTCAGAGTAAGCCCTGGTGTGTGACACACAGGCTGCTTAGAATATACTCACTGTGAGAGCAGATTAGTTTTCAAGAGGGATTTGAGCTGGGCAGCAGCATCACAGGAGGTTTAGGCAATCGTGTGATAAATCAAGGCAAGCGTATCTATTTCAACAACCAAATCCATCACTTTGCTCTGATGATCTTTTTTTCTTTTTGTGTTGCTACAGACACCAACATCACACCCTCAACAGAGCTCAGTTAGCATGCAAAGGGAAGAGTCAGATTGCTCACATTAAATGGACACTTCCATCAGTCTGATCTCATAATGAAAAGCCCTCTCCTCTTCACAGGAGCTAATTTTAAATACCTGCCTACAAAAGCGAGTGGTAAAGTCAGAAGTAGAATGAATGTTATCTGTCTCTTTGTTGTAAAAACATCCTCTGAATCTGAGCTCCCCAAAACTTGTGACCTAAATGTCAGCTGATGTGATAGTGAAGTGTCTGATACTGTTTCCAGAGCTGATGGGGTAGTTCCTGCTTGCCCAAGAGAGATGCAAACAGAAAGCATCCAGAAAAAATATTTGCTGAAGGAAGGACAGAAGCACGAAGAAAGAAATTGCATTTTCTAGCTCAAGACAAGCTTTGTAAATGCAAGAGGAAAAACAAAAAGTTAAATTAGCTCTATTGCTCTGTTCTTTGCTGTCATGACTGGGTCCCTCTTCTCTTGCAGGTCTCTACTTTCTATATTTGTGTGGTCATTGCTGGCTGCCAGAATGATGTTTTTTGGCTCCAGAGCTGCCAAGTCATTGTCTATTAGCAAATATTTCACTCTTAGCTTTCCTCTAGACCATTTTATTTCACACACACACTTTTTTCCTTCTTGCTGACAGTTCTAAAATCCGAGTATGACTAAGAGCACAAAAGAAGCAGCCAGAGAGAAACTACAATAAACTAGATGAGATGGGGCTGAGTTTAGGCTGATTTTGCCTGAACAAAGGACCTGAAATAATATTTATAAAATTCAAAAATGTTTATAAACAAGAGAGAGTTCTTCTCTGAGAGATATAAATTAGAGCAATTGGTAGGTGGGATTTCCCTATGAAGGATGCTCACCTACATCTGAACTATTTATTTAGAGACAAAGGACAAATTAGCAGTTCAGCACCTATCTGACATTTTTGGCCTCACATGCCCTCAGGGGAAGCTATTTTTATAATCTTAGAAGTGTTTACTTATTCTAGTTTTGAGTGGAGTCTAGTTATCAAACTCAAGGAGGAAGTACCACCATATCAGAACTGAAAATTAGGCAAGATCTCTTCTAGAGATCTTCTCTAGTTTCTTCTAGAGAAAACTGCTCAGGCCATAGAGGCAGCAAAAAACTCCTAATTCCACAAGGTGTTTCAATAAGGAGAGGAGGAGGCACAGCTAAGACAGTCCAGAGATCACTTAAAATATATGCAACACTATAGTAGATCTATCTAGTGAGAGTCAAAAGGTAAAGATGTTGGAATGGTGGACTCATACCAACTTCTGCTTAATGTTTTATTAAGTTTATGGTTCTGACCGTCTGTTTTTAAAATAGGATTTGGCTTCTTCCATCCCCAGGCCAGCACAGGGGGAGGAATAACACAGGGTAAGCAGGCTGGAGGTGAGGATTAATAGCCATAGGCTGGTGTGGAAATGAAGAAATCAGAAATGATTTCTCTCTTCTCATGTGTTCATTTTGCTAGATGTATGAGATAAGCTGACAGAAATATTTGCCCCATAGATCATTTGGAGAATCTAGCAAGGCTCACAATCTCTAAGACAGGAGACACAACAGGAGCTTTCCTGGGGCTTCAAAGACAAGGCATAGACTTTTGTTACAAGACATTATTGCATGAGCACATCCAAAAGAAAATGAACTAAAACCTTAAGGATAACTCACTTTAAACAATTGGAAATATCAATAATTTCCTGGCTGTATGTAACACATATACTGGCTATTAATATCAAGTCATACTGTTTCTCTTATCAAAATGATTTAGTTTTCTTCAAGTTTATGATTATAGCTATTGTCAGAAAAACACTTTAAAAGAAATTGCACTGATATTAGGTTTTCTACAGGGCAAGGACTGTCTCTCCTTCTGCACCTGTAAAGTATATGTCAAGCAGGGGACAGTCTCCCTGGTGTGGAGGTGTAAGTAGTACAGCTAACCACCGTGGCATTTGGTTGCCCAGTATATCCACTCATAACCTCACTTCATAAGATTTCCCCTACAACACACTCCTCCCTTCTTTTCTGTTGCAAGCCCTACAGCTCAACTGAGCAGCACACTGAACCCACACAATCAACACCAGCAGGTTAAACTTGGTAAGTTAAAACCAATTAGATGGTATCTGGAAAGAATAAATGGATGTGAAGTAAATATGTGACATCAGCTGTGATGGCCAAGTGTCCTTTCACACATTCCACAATGCATCTTGCATGATTGTCAATGAAACCAGAGTTCCTGCTTTATAGTTCACCTCAATGAAGTGCAAACCAGATCAATATTTGAGGAGGGAGCAGTACATGTGTGTGCAATTGCCATGAATCCAAGCATAAGAGGTAGATATTGTTACAATAATCTCCACTGAAAAGGTAAGCCACTACATATTTCATTATTCACTACAGTTTGCATTTTGAATGTACTAAGCATATGCTGCTTATGATTTATGATAGTTAGCAGTACATCAAGACCAGTATAAAAGTGTTCAGTGTGCATATTATCAGACCAAATTATAAGATGTGCATGTACCAAGTGCTTTATTAACCTGGGAGTCAGGGAAGAAAATATAGAGATGTTTCTGTGAAGACCAAAGACAACATTTTAATGTTTTCCTGCTTATTCAGACTTTTTCTGACCCTCTGACCAGATTATTAGGAGTTTACACAGCTTTAAAAAGTTAATTGCAACTTTGAGCCTCGTCAAATGAATAATTGAGGGTGAATAATTAGAGAAAATAAAGTTCTCTTCAACCACACCCAGTTTTCTGTGGACACCAGACAATTCTCAACTACAATACATGGCCTCCAAAAGGTATTTCCCTGCTGTAGCTGCTAGATGCAAGACTCTAGTGCTTGAGGTGGGACAGTCATCCTTCCGGTTGACTTTTCTGTGCTTGTCACCACTTACAGTAAGAGCCTTGAGGTTCTTGGTGCTGTATACTTTCACGGGATTTGACATCTTGAACACATCATGCCCTTGAATCCTCCCCTAGTCTCAGCACACCTGCTGTCTTTCCTCTTGATAAATAGCATTCTTACAAAGGAAATGGCCACAACAACTTTCCAGTCATGTATCCAGAGCAGCTAAATCTCCCTCCATTCTACAGCACAGGTAGGAGGAAGCCCTGGAGAAAATCTCCCTTGTCCCTACTTCCTTGCTGTACATCCCATAGACGAGGGCCAGATGATCTCTTCTTTGGCAGGACTTTGTTTTCTGGTAGGGATTTAATTTTTATCCCTTCAGTCTGCCCAGAGGCTGGTGAGATTTGATCTTACGCAACACGCTACCCACTGGTGTCAAAGCATTCCAGTTGCTCCCACTTCTTTAAGACAATGAAATAGTGCCCCTGGTTTGGTGTGAACAAGGGTCTGGTTTCCAGCTCAGCTGCTCTCGCTTGGTGAGCCTGACACTTGGCTTTTCCTGAAGCAGCCAGGCTTTGCAAGTGAGCAGGCTTCCCTTGCTAGGAGGAAGCATCTGCTCTCATTGAGCACCTCCTCCATCTGAAGGCTTGAGCAAGGTCTTCCACATCACAGTAGTTTCTCCCTTAATTTTTTCCCTAACAGCTAATTATCTACAGAAATTATAATTAAAGCCCTCTCCAGAATTATGCAGAGTTAAGCCTAGAGATTGTGAAGTTCACATGATAGGTGTACCCTGTTTGATCATGGCTTTCTCTGCTAGTCTAGGAAAAGAGCTTCTGATATTTGAACTTTTCCTATTTCAGTCAGTTTTTCCAGAAACAAAAAGCCATCACTAAAATATTTTTTTTTTTTATTCAGTGGAATATGCACTTTTGTTGAAAAAAAGTCAGATGAAATGATTCACATTCGAGAGCATTGGAAGGAGGGAATTCAAAAGAAATGCTGCATTTTAAAAAAATATACTTCCTGTGTAGAATCAACAATTAATGAAAAAAAATCATTAACTGCTTGTTTTTTGAAATTAAGAGTCAAAGAATCATTGTCTTGAGAAAGATGCACACGAGCCCTTGACAAAATGACAGACAAAAATGCTATAAGTAACACTGATTAAACTACTGGTTTCTGTATCTGATTGCCTCTAAGTCTGAATATCCTTAATAAAGGTTTCACATGTGCTCCAGATGTTAGCCAGTGATTCATAATTATTTATTTACCTGTCCAAATTAGTGGAGTTTTTTCCCCTACATTCTGAGACAGTTTCCCTTGATTTATTGAAGTTATTTTTCCCTTTTCTACAGTTTAATAGCAAACTGCTTCCTCAAAAGATAATATATATTGAATCTCAACAGCACTGGCTAGCTGTGGATGCTCAGCTGTGTCAGGGGAGCCTGTTCTGTTCAGTCAGGAAGGGAGTGAATCTATACTCTCCCTACAAACACATTCCCTTGTCATTTATAAACTTCCTTTGCATGAACATTTGGCCTTAAAACTTGCCTTCCCATAGGATAACACAAAGAAAGATGTTAGCCCAAAGAGACTTCATGCACAATTGAAACAGATACCCATAGATTTCTCTTTTTGGAGTATTCTCTTGTGTTTGGAAAGAACAGTCCTCCTATTGACCGGATACACTGCAGAAGTAGAAGAATAAACTGCAAAAACCATAGGAGGTAGAGGCTTTCATCAAAAGAATATAAAATGGCAGGAGAGACACTCTTGCTGAGCTATTGGACTGCATAATTGTCCAGGGATTTTTCTACTGAAGCTTGCAGAAGTTTTTTTTCCAGTGGAACAGTTTTTCCAGCAGAAAATGATGATTTGATAAAATTGAAACTTTCCACAGCTGTACATCGATTTCTTATAAATTTTTGATGGATCATTATTGAAACAACTTGTTGAGGTAGTTCTTCAACTTGTTTTAGTGTAACAAGAGTTGCTATGAGCTTTTTCAAATTTTTATTTTTATTTTTTTTAAAGTTTTGTAATGAACCCAAACATTAAAATTTCAACATTCCTTCTTTCTTAGGGTGAATGGAAACTTTTTCTTGTGTCAGCAGCTACTGCAGATGGGCCATTCCACTCTGCCCTGAGGCCTCCTGGTGCTTCCTGAACCTGCTGGAGGCCAACAGAGAGTTTCTTCAGGAGCTCTCACCCCTTCTTCCCTGTTAGCATCCATTCATTGCATACCAGATCAGTGGGCACAGTGTGTGTGTGTGTGTGCCCTAAGAAACACTCTGATGCTTGGCTATTATTTCATCCTGCCCAAGCTAGCAATGCATACTTGCCCTTAGCTATATTGCTCCTCTAATAGACCTGTGAGTTTGTGAAAAATTCAAAACTTTGAGGCTCCAGAATGATACAAATAGGTAATTTCCTTATAATTCCTCCTCATCTACTCCTCCACAAACACTGGAAGTGTCCAGCTCCCATAGCCTCTTAAGATAAAATGTATTATTGACCTTTCTGTACTCTCTAGATTCCCCCCTCCTCTTTTCTCTCACAGGTTTTCTGGCTTTCAGACTTGGCAAGTAGCTTACCAAAACAAACACTGCATGAATGCTGAGAGAACAGCATCTATTAAAAGTTGGATGCTAATTGTAGCATTTTATTTCTGTTTTGAAACAGTAGAACAGAATAAGCTCTATTAAAAGTTTGACCTTTGAAAGCCACAATACTTGACTTATCTTCAGAGAACAATTCTTCCATAGCAAGGCCCGTTTGCATGATGCTGTCTGCTCTGAGCAACAAGATAGATTGCTTTGAGCATTTTAAGTACAATTCAAAGAAAAAGCATCTTAAACTCTACAATGCATAGTCACAATTTGAAGTAGCTTTCTTAAATATTCTGAAGGACTTAATCAACTTCTCAGAATAATTTATGTTATTGGAAGTCTTAAATTGAGCTGGCAGTTGCCAAATACTCTATTAAATACTAAATAAGAGAAACAAGATCTATACTGCTGACAGTCATCAGGGAGCAACTGAGTTCCAGATTTAAAAAAAAAAATAGATTAAGTCCAGGATGAACAGTTTACAGTACATTACACTAAGAACCATAACCTAAATCTGTGCAAGGTTTGTTGAACATCCTTGCTCTTTGGCTTCACAGTCTCTGCTTTCATCCAGAGCTGAAATACTGAGGATCTTGCTGTGTGCAGAATACCTCCACAGCCTGCTCAGAAAAATTCCACAAACATCCTCTCATGAAATTTCAGGCTTTTACTCCACACACCTCTGAAGGTTTTGATATGGCATGTGCAGTCTACAACTAATTTATACTCATTATAATTCCACTGTCAGTTTACCTGAGCAGTGGTAAGGAAAATAATGTGCTGTATCACTGCAGAGATCTTGTCAATTAAATGCAGAAAGCACTTCCATATCTGTGTACACAACTGTACCGTTGAACTGGAAGCACACAGAAACTGTTAGGAATATGCCACGCTGCCTGTATGTACCATTACTCTAAAATACTTCAATATGGCAATAATATCTGCCAGCTGCAACTCGCTGTGCTTCGCATCAAATCAAATGGCATAAAGTGTGTGGAGCCAGGACCAGTGTCAGCTATTATGTGGCAGTTTTTCCTAAGGGGACATGCTGACAGACAATCAAAACTTTTCTTTAATATTTCTTATTGTGTTTCTGCTAGTGAGACTACCTGTCATGTAGCAATCATTCTTTGCCTGTGACAGAGAAATAAAAACAGAGAACAAAAGAATTTGATACCCATCTCAAATACTTGGATTCCATGAGGTTTGCTTAGGTTTGGGTTTGGCTTTGAACAGCGTTGTGCCATGGTGTGGCCATCACACTGACTACAGTGGAAGGATATCCCAGATGGAAACGTTCAGCCTGGATGGGCTGAACATGCAAAGCCTGGATTTTATTTAAACTACCATTGCAAGGCAGTGAAATGTGATAACAAATACTTGTCATACCACATGGGTCAAAGTCTGAGCTTCGCTGTTAAAATAGCGAAAGAAAAGGTGAACAAGCAAACAAAACTCCCAAGGTCAAAGGAATCCTTCCCAAACCGTAAGTGTGGTTGTACCAAGTTGTGGCACAGAGGACTTAGCATTGCTCTGTCATCGTTCCAGACTGCCTTTGTCCTCAGCACTAGCTAGAGTAAACTTTATATCCCTAAACTGATGAATTGTCCTTTGTGTAGAGAATTGTGGTCACAGTCTAAATCAGGAATTTTGTAGTTTGAGAACCTCAGATTTTTCCCCATTGCTCCAACAAAATATAATTTTCTCTACAGATTCTACTATGCAAGTCACTTGTTTTTTTTACCAGAACTGCTAACATCTATATTACTTTAAACCAAAGTATTTTCAAGTCAAAACCACAGTGTAACTGTCCAACATGGCCCACGCATTACATTGGATAACTAATCTCTTTCTTGTTCATACTATAAAGTCACCCCTCTTGGCAGTGTTTCATTGCCTGTGCCTCAAATGCTTTCCTCCTCATTTCACTATAGATCTCTCTATATACCCCTTCTTTTCTGTTTCTACTGTGACTCTGTATTTCCCCTTTAGTCCTCCAACACTATTCATTTTTTCCGTTTCTTGGCCAATGTTTTCTATCCAAACACAAACGGGTTCTTCTGTTTTTTCTTTTTTTGTTACAGACCATAATTTGGATCAACTGCAGCACCTTTGCTCAGGAATTGCCAGGGAAACAAATAGGAACAGACCCCTTGAAACAACCATCATAAAAAAAGACCAAAAGAAAGAAAGACAGACTGTGCAGGTGGGAACAACAAATGGGGTTCACGCCCCAGTTGGGGAATGCAGGTGGGCAGATAACGCTTGCTGTAAGAAGCTGGAAACAGTGAAACAGATCAATGGGGGGATTAGGCTTGGATGAATAGAAAAGATGGGCAAAGCCTCAGTTTTGTGGAGGGCACTGCACAGAAACAGACAGAAGAAAAAAATACATCAAAGGGTTCAAGTAATCAGTAAGACATTTTAGGATTAAGCTTTGCTTATCCAAACCTCTAAACTATTGGAGGTTCACCCATCACTAATCTTGTCCCCCTTCATTTATGAGAAAACATGACCAAATATAATCAGTTACAGGATTCTGGGCTATGGTTATATCAAATTATATCTCCTGTAACAAGATGCAGTGCAGTGGCATGGCCTGCATTTCAGCTGTAGTAGCAGTCAGCTTTTTCCCCTTAGATGTCACATCTTACTATAATTTACTATCTGGAAGACTTGTAATTAAAACCATATGCTTCACTTTTTTGTGCACATAAGGGGTTCCACATTTCTATAAACTTTGCCAATTGTAAACTCATCTCCCTCTCTCTACTAACCTGTGGCCCAACTGAGTGTAATAAGAGTAATTTGGGGAATGATATTTGGTTACACTCTATTGCTGTGAATTGCTGCTTTCCTCTAATGGCCTGAAAAGCACAGAGCTAAACCAGTTAATGTGAAATAAGCTAAAACTGAAAACTATGTTTCAGGACCAGGTGATTACATTATTTTAATTAATGCAACACCACTTTTCAGTAACTTATTTGCCTTTTCCAACAGCAAGGGTGCATTTTAGAACAGATACTTATCTCTTTGGTGATGCAGAGTGGATGTAAACCTGTCACACATGAGAAGTTTTGATACAGAGAAATCCCTAGTGGGAATAATGCTGACGTACCTGGCTGCATGCCATCCCCCTTGCCCACATGTATATAATATGCAGAACTGCTACCTGAGTAGACCAAAGATGTATCTGAAATATTACAGCATTCTGACTGTTGTCAGCTTCCCTCATCAGTTCTCAGACCCTTTCCAGTCCTGAACAGCCTCAGGGACAGGCTGCGTACAAATGATGGGTACAGCCCCACCCCCCTGAAACACTGGGACCAGAACCAGCTCTTCATAACCTTTATGTTAGAAAGGCATGAAAACCCTCAGAATGGGTCACACTTTATCTGCCATCAATTGGACCGTACTCATAATTTGGGCATTTTTGCCATTTTATCCAGGATAGCTGAATTTTTTGGCTGGTTTCTGGTTGCCTGCAGACATGTTCATGTTCTGGCACTGTGACTTTGCATCCTTTCCCTGTAAGAGGAGCAGAGTGCTACCAGACAGGGTGATACAGGACATAGATATTGCAGGAATGAAGGCTAGACACTATGATTCAACACATTTTAATTCATTGCTGTGGCTACCTCCATCCCTCATCTTCAGACAGCTTTCTCCCAGTCATCTCAATAAAGACAGGCCACACAGATTTTTACCACTCTGTCTGCCTCATCAATAGATACAAAGACATGACAGCCCTACAAAAATCACAGCTAAACATTCTGGTTACTGCATGAGGGTCAATTGTTCAGTCAACCTATCCAAACTCCACTGACTTGGTCAAAGATATATGTGTATCAGTAGAGATATTTTCCCTTCTAGTTTTTACCCTTCTCCCTATCCAAAAAGCCTTAAATCCATGCACAAATAGGACAATTTTTCAAGAGGAGGTTCTTCACAAGTGTACTTACTGGAATGATTCCTGTTTTGAAAGGATTTTAAACATCAGCACTACTGGCTTATCTATTCCTATGATCATTGAACTTGCACGTAACAAATGCAGGATGATTTAGAAGAAAATATTACTTCTCCCTTTTTGTATTCTTTATTTCATCCTTAATACTACACCACTCTTCTCCTTTTGGCCTTCAATAACAAGGGTATAATAATTGGGCTTTAAACATTCACTAGTGGGAAAATGACACCATGGGCTTTTCAGTCCTGAAGTCATGTTGTAGGTTTAATGCATATTTTGACTACACAGCTGGATCTATAGAAGTCAATCAACTAAATACTACTTATGAGCCTTCTTAAGAAAATTCTCTACCTTGAAATACTGTTTCATACCTTGATTACAATTTATAGTTTTAGCTTTGTCATTCGTTTTTAGCAAGAAAAAAATCAGAAGGATGAAACCAGTTTTGAGTTCCATGAAGTGCTTTAACAAAAAAGTAGTTGGAAGAAAAATAGTGTTAAATCACTGCATTGTCAGATTATTTAAGAAATACTGATTGTTCATTTTCAAAATGTCATTTTTATTCCTTAAAAAAGGTTCCAAGATAAAACCTTAAAGGTAAAACTCAATAATATTTAAAAAAAAACCCAAAAATAATACACTGTTTTTAGAGGAAGGCAAGATTTTTCTCTTACTGCTGTCCTACAGCCCTTAAGAAAAAAATTCAGGGTTTTTTTTTTACTTCATCATTTCCTCCCCCACCATCATCTGATATGGCTATATTTACTCAGCACTACTTTTAGAATACCTCCAAGAGTCACGGTTAATGCTGGCACGAGGCATGCGCTAACCTGTGATGGCATTTGTACGACAGTTGAATTTGCATGACTGATGAACAAGGACAACTGGAAAAAATATAATTACCAGTATGGAGAAAATGATAATATGAAAGAAAAGAAAGAAAACAGTTTGTATACATACATAAAAATCTATATTATCAGAGGCAACTGTATTTGTTCCACCCTTTGTGGAACAAATCTCTGCTCAGACACCAGTAATATTAATCCACAGTTTATGAGAAAAATTCAGGTACTGCTCTGAAATCATAACCCAGTATAACCATGTGTTTTGTCTTGACTGGATTATGAATTCTCAAAAATTATGAAATATGGTGCTGTTTTGGGGAATATTCCCTACAGAACGCTTTCTGCATTCTGTAGGGTAAATGTTTATGTAAAGCATTACTGCTAATTGACAATGACTCTCATCAGCCATGCCAGAACCTGGAAACTCCTTATCCTCCTTGTTGTACTGAAAAATAACATATAATAACTTGGAGTGCTTCAGAGAGGCTGGCTGATGCACCCTGAACTCCAGTCTCACAAAAAATGCTGTACTCACCTGCCTTGCACAATGGCAGATGACCTTTGCCAGGAAAATGTTACCTCTGAAACTGCTTCTCAGTGTGATGGCAGCAGCTTGCCATTTTTAAGAGCACACCATCCTGAGCAGATGATGGCAAGAGTTGGCTGTGAGGTTAGACTGTCTTTCTGGATTTCCTTTTTTTTTTTCCCCTTCCTTTTAAATGAATATGCACAAAGTGCCCCAAAATAAAGACATCACCTAAAAAAAGGACTGAGCAACAGACTAAGAAATAGGCTTCTATAAGTCTCCAGATGAAAAGTTTTCCCCGCCTTTTTGCCTTTTTTAATACCTCCTGCGTAGTAATGGTTGTACTGTGTATTTAGCTGTTCAGTGAACTAATCTGAGGACAGTCAGGTCCCTCTTTTCCCCTTTTTTCTCCTGGATATTCATCTTGCACTGGACTGCGTTTTCAGACCTGCATTCTGATGGGAATAGTGATATTATTTTAAAGTTATTGATTCAAAAGATGGCAAGGGAGAAATTCTGGGTTGTTATGCTGAAAGCACCTGAAATGAGAAACCTGTCACAAGGAAAAGGATTATCTTGTGCTTAAGAGGGACTGAAACTTCAGAAAGTCATGCACCAGATGCACAAGCACTGCAGCCAGAGACATCACCTACAACCGTGCCATTAAAGGTGTCATTGCAAAACGAGGAGCTGTCTTAATCCTGGAGTTTTTGGAGAAGTGGAAATACACAGACCCAGGTGTACAATCAAGAGTCTTTAAAGCAGCTATTGACTAATTGGTGCAATTTAAGTTGTCTTACGTGTCACAATGTGTAGTCAGCCTTGTACCACTCTGAGTGTGGCACTGAACATATATGCTTGATGTTGCATAGTAGGTCTTAATATCACTTGGATAATACAAAGTCAAAACAGTCAGCTTGGTTAAGAAGCCTCAAGAAAGTAACCCTCAGAGGTACTGGAACTTAATTACATATTCCCACAATATATCAGCGATAAAATGTACTCCTTCAGGGGAGAGCAGATGGTGGGTTCCTTCTTTTTTTGGAGTGGACACCTGGGATTGTCATAACATGTGTGGCTGCCACCCATACTGTCCTCTGGGCAATTGTACCTCTGGACTTGGCAATTACATTGCATTTTACATCCCCCCCGAGGACTGTGTTAGTAGTTTTATTGTATTAGATGCTATTCATATATGAGGAGGAAGGACAAAGATAACACAAGACCTAAGCCCCCATAAAGACATGCAGCCACAATACTGTACTGGCATAGTTCAATGCACTGAGCTCTTAAAAAGGATGGCAAAGAGCTCATTAGAGAGCAGGACTCAACTCTGTGCCTTGAAATATATCAAAAGCCTATGTGTTTATTAGCTTGGAATAAAAGTTGTTTCAAACTAGACAAATTGTCAGTGTCAGAAGATTATGTGTTCTATTTGAGCAGTGAATACTTCAAACAACAAACCTTGTTACAAATATTAATCAGTGGCTGTATGACAAGACTTGTCATTTTGCATCAAATTGTGTAAGTTTTCACTTGCTATCAATAAATGCAATTTGTTATGAAACTGCATTACCTTATCATGCTTAAAATAATTATATTAAAAATATGTAGAGCAAGTATTTAACATTTTGATCACTTTATGACAAACTGACAGACTAGGAGTCATATTACATAAAGTCACTGACTGTGATTGTGTTGAATGGGATATTTTCAGGCTTCTTAAAAACTCAAAGCATCTAGAAGGCCAGAAAAATGAAACCTAATCCCACCCCTACAACGACACTGTCCCTCTCCTAGATAGTTTCACAAATAGTAGGGGCGAAAGGAGTTTAAAGTTGCCTGAAAAACTTTAAAGTGCTTGGAAACAGAGGATATGAGGAAGAAAAAGATAGGTTTGCTTGGGCAACTGGTAAGTAGCTGCCCAAGTGCCAGCTTAGCATGACCTCAATACACAAGGCTCAACAACAGGAATTTGCTGCTTCCCGAGGCATTCATACGTCAAGCTTTGTACTACCCAAAGCATCCCCTGTGTCATCACCATCACTTTCCTGTGACTAGAGAAACACTAACTGCCCATTACAGTAAAGATCCACTTTCTTGGCTTCTGCTGTAGAAATTTTGGCACAGCATCATCTTTGGGTTCAGAAGAGATCAGACTACTCAGACATCAAACAGTGAGCTTTGGTCCCTAAGGAAAACTCACCCCAGAATTTTTCTAACACCGTCTTGAATCCAGTGTTAAGGTTTCCTCCATTCCTGATCATCAACTTTCATTCACACACTTCAGAATGAATCAGCAGCAAATGCAGGAGATGGCACAGACGTGTCCTTTGGTGTAGTTATGCAACAGAGACATTTCACAATTAATTATTCTAAAAAGATGCACTTCTGAAAACTGCCTAGAGAAATCCAGCATCCAAATCACATTTAAACACTGAATATGGGAAAACACAGGGAAAGTTGAGAGCACACATGCATTAATTAATATTTTTATGCTTTGTTATCTGAAACAAGATTAAAAGTTCACCGTAAGAAAGAGGAAAGCATATAGATACAAGCCAAATTAATTAACCTGCGTTTTTACAAACCATTGTCTTTATATTACAATGGAAACATAGACACATCCATGCTGTTTGGACTCATTCTTCTGGTACTTGGTGGGTAAAACATCATGTTACAAGTGTCCATTTCTGGCAGAACAGAATAGCCAGCCACACAATCCTGGTTCAGACAGAAATCATTATATTCTAGAAGTAGCTTAGGCTTCCAAAAAAAAGGAAGAGTTTGAAAAAACTATTTTGGCATCTAAAATAAATGACTTTTAGGGGATCTAGGTTTCTGGAGAGCAATGTTCTGCATTTTCCATAAATCAGCTCCATTTAATAGGTCTTAAGAAAATATTGCAAAAACAAGGCACTTTTATATATCCCTATTGTAAATGAAAGAGCCTGTACGAAGCACATGTGTCCAAGCACAAACTCACGGTACATTCATCTCATATTAGTAGATAGAGAGGATTTTAGGCCACCATAAGAGCAGAGCCATATTTTGCCTCTCTCAGGTATCTTACTGGGGAAAACTCACCTTTCCATCAGAGTCATAATTACATACTAGCAGATATACTAAATGTATACTCCCAGGAAGCATTACCAAGCAAGCATTTACTATTAATGTTGCTGATATAACATAGCTAAATTATTTTATAGCAGAAGAAACACCTGGGGGCAGGAGGAAGACTGCTTTTTAAGTCTCCTGTGGCACATTAATTGGTCTTATTTAAGTCAAGTGAAGTGCTGAGTGCTGACAGAAAGGGAATCTTGATGAAGCGCTCAAGATCTATTTACTGTCCTCCCTCACACTGGGGACAATGGAATTACTCACAGAAAAGAAACTCAGTGCGAGTAGCAGCAGTATAAGACCCAGAAAATTTTGTAAATAAATAAAATGAATACATCATCCAGCTAGGTAAGTATGAACTGACTCTTTCTACACTTCTCATCTGTACTATCTCATTCTAAACAGAGATGACTGTTATCCTTTGGTGTGCAGAGAGTCTGGATGCAAGTGTCTTCATTCCTTTGTGCAGCAATATTTTGTTCACATTGAAACAGTTAATGCTCCTTCTTATGTTCCTTTGGGAAGTTCAGCACTGACATCAGAGTTTCCCTGATTTTAATCTGCAGTTCATACTCTAGACTTGCATATGTACATTATATTCATATATAATATTTGTTCTAAACAAATTAGCTCAAGTTGGATATATCCAATTTTCATTGAATACATCTCGCTCAAGAGGCGATGTGAGCCAGGTTCCCATTCCAGACAGAAAGTTATGAAGTGAAATTATTCTGACTAGAACTTAAATAAGTATCAGGAGGAGGCCTTGCATATTTAAAAGGACTTTATGGTTTAAAGCTACGTTTTCAGCATGAAAAATTTAGTAATTTGAAAGATAGGAAAGTATAAATAGGCTTGTTTTGGCCAGAACAAAAGCAGTTACAATAGTAATGCCTAAGTTTTACCTGGTTAGAGGAGCAGAATGGCTTAACAGATCATCCAAAGCAAACTGGCCAGTGCAGCACCCCTCTGTATTAACACACTGGTACCTCAATAAGTCCTGACAGAGGAGCAAGGGATGGAGGGGATACAACATCAGTGTCATTAAACCAAAGCCTTTCAGAATTTAGTGTAACGCTCTCAGAGGTATGAAGGGAAATAAGTCTCATCTCCGCCATGTAAACCTGCTTGAAATAGAGTAGCCTGTGCTACCTTTGTGCTGGTTTGCTCTCAGATTTGACAGCCAGTGACAAGTGTTCAAAACTCAGTAAGGCATCCCTGGGAAGATGGTCTCAATATTGACAAGACATTCACAATAAACAAAAAAGCCAGTGCATTTGCCTATCTTTCTCATATCGTTGGATCCCTTAAATGTTATTATATCTGGTATGTGTCCTTTCAAGAAACAAGGACACTGACTCTTGGAAGGTTATTTAGAGGATATATAAATTGATTTAATGGCATTTTAAGAAAAAAGAAGTAGACAAAGTTAACATCAACCTAAACCCCTTGCTTACTAAATCCTAAAGATGTGTATGATTTCAACTTCAGCCAATAAACACTGAAAAAGTTTCAGAATTGATTGTCCAAACCTGAAAGTTAGAATTCTCTTTTATACAGTGAAGGACAGTTTAGAAATTCTACAGAAAACTTCATATAAGTCTATTCAATTATAGAAAGCTTTTTCCAAAGAGAAAAAACTGTTTGAGGAGTGGATTATTATCTACTGTACTTACCATTCTCAGATTGTAGCTTATCAATTTGTTATATATCTTACAGAGAGATAGTGAGATCTTCCATAGCAGAATAACAATAACAAAACCCCCTCATCTACTTGAGAAGCTAATTCCTGCAGCTTATAGCCTGAAAATTGCTATAAACATACTCTGAAATTGTTTTCTACATGAGAGCTGTTACACAGCTGTTAGATTCGGGCCTGATGCAGTTTACTACTCCATTACAAAATCTGTTGTCCTGTATTCAAAAGCCCATAGGAACTTATGTTTAGCTACAAGTCTTTACTCAATAACAATGCCCTTAGCAAGAGATGAGGAAGCAAGAGATGAGGAAGCGTTACTTCTGCTTGTCTCAGGTCCCTTCTTTCTGCACTTGTAATATGGCTCAAGGAACTCAAGACTGGTCACCATTGCCACGCTCTTATTTCTCCATTAAAAAAGTAGTATTTCTAGTGTGCTGGATAGTCTACATCAAAGAAACTGGGCTATCATAAAGTGTTAACGGAAGCTTTCCAATCTCCCATGGAAGGGCATAGATTTGATTACACCCATGGGATTGTTAAACATCTTTTTAAACATTGTTAAACATAAACACACTTCTGGGAGGAGCACTTCACTGCCTTCCCATAGTCAAAAGGGAACACAAGATTGCCATCCAAAGCAATGGAGTACAGGAGCCTCTGAGGTGGTCAGGGAGCTCTGTACAGAAACAGCGATGGGGAGGGGCAATTTGGCAGGCTGAATACAAGTGGAAGAGAAACTAGTAAACAGAGTAGGTGAGCAAATACTCCATAGAAAGAGCAGAGCGACTGAGCTCGCTTCTGTGCTCAGGGAGGGCTGGCAACAGGTTTGTTTCTGTCACATTCAAGGAAACAGAGTTTGTGTCAATTCCTTCCAACTAGAGACTGCTTGTTCTAATCCATGCAACTGCCTCCCTTCCCCTCCTAATGCAGGCAAACCTACAAGGCTACAAACAGTGACTAATTGTTTGGGCCGAAGGGGCAAGGATATAAATGAGCTATTTCTCATTACAGTGTTAGAAAATATTGATTACACAGACACAGATGGCAAACACTAGTCATGCTGGTACTCTCAAATCTCTACACTGAACCTATATGGTACACATTCATTATTTTTGCAAGTTCAAATTATGACTTTTTTCCCTATTGACAAACACGGGTTAAAAACATAATAATACCATCACAAATCCGCTCTGTTTATTAATGAATTGGTAACAACTGTCTCTGTGCTGTTCATCTCTCAACAGCTGTTTATATTTTATTTTAAATCTGTAAAAACATTGCTTTCTAATCTCTTGATCTGTACAATAATTTCCTTTTGTTCCAAGCAGTTAAAGGTGTCTTTGAACTACTCAGGGGAAAGGGGGGGTGAAGAAAAAAAAAAGACTACTCATCTGTTCCTTCAAGACCACTTTCATCATAAAAAATGAACATCATAAAAAATGAACACCAAAATCAAAGCAAAAAAACAAAGGTGGATGAACTCTGTACTGCAATAGGATAAAAGTCAGGATGTCTGTGGAAAACTATCAGTCATTATTGCTTTAAATTGCTCTTGATTTGTGCAAAGGAACAGACCAATCAGCTGCACCTAATCTTTCTTCAGAGTTATCTTGTGCATTTATTTGCTGCTCTCTGGCTCCCTAGGAATTCTACTCACTGTTTGTCACAGCCAGGAACAAGGCTGTTAAGCTCACCCCTTGTTGATAAGTAGGCGTTGTTACTTATGGATATCCTGTTGTGTTGGCCTCCTGGAGTCTTGAATTTTCCTATTGTTCAAGCCACAGTGATTTCAGGGCAGTGCTCTTTACGAAATACAATGTCTAGTTGAAAATTTGTCAATATGGGTTCTAAAAATAGCTAAGGAATGAGCAAGTACAAATAAACTTCTCTCAATTCACTTCTCTATAACAACTGCATAACCGGAAAGGAAGGAAAAAAATCTTTAAAAACTGGAAAGAGAAGGAAAGTGCCTCAGCTTGTGATTTATTGTATTACTGAAGATACTGGAGACATTGCCCACTTTTGAAACAATGCACATAGCCAAATGACGTATTCATTACACCGCTGAAGAGCAAAATAAAACATGACTAATAAGGAGAATACTGTCAGGAAAGAGACTAACATCAAAGGATCTCTGGGCCAGCCAGTTCCAATCAGAATATCTCAAATGAAATCACAGAAACAAGATTTAAATGAGCATTGCTCCATTTTCTAAAGTTACAAGATGTCATAAACTTATCTTCTGGGGAGAATATGTGGCCTTAAAGGAGCTGCATAAAAGTGATTATTAAAGCATCAACTTAGACTGTAGTATATTAGTGTGTATTTTTGATTTGGACACATATTTTGGGATTTAATGGCCACTTCTATTTATGTGTCCAAACAGGCAAGTAATATCATATAAGCCTCACCACTCTTTTGCAGTCAGAGAATTCCAGGAATATCAAATTTAACAAATTATGCTTTTTAAGTAACAATAATAAAAAAACAACAGACCCCTTCTATAGCTCGATACCTTCTTCATTTGCCTGCTCTGTGAAGTAGATGACATTCAAGAGAATGCAAAAGAAAGACAGATAGAGTAATCTAAAAAGGACAAAAGAAAACCAAAAAACGTTGTTGAGGGAAAAAAGAGAAAGAAATATAAGAGGCTCTGATCTAAACAAAAACAGAGAAAAAGACTTGGAAAGAACTTCAGAAAAGAAGTATGTTTAATTGCCTACAGCCCCAGGAGAGGTAATTTATGTGCCAACATGTTATGGAGGTTTTATGTGCCTATTAGTCTGCTATTCAATTAAAAAATGTGTACTTGCCATGGCAACCTCTATGTCTCATGATACACATGCTAATTCTAAGATATCTCTATAGAGCACCTTCTTAAAGAAATATATACCACAACACCAGCCACAGTCTAGAATTCCACAGTCACTAAGAGGCAGTAAAAGGAATAGGCCACACAAGAATTCAGGATGAGTGGCTTGGGGGTGGAATGGGTAATCTTTCTTTACACTTAGCAACTCCTTGTGAGAACCCAGCAGTGCAATGTATGCACACAGTGCTCTGCTACACCTTAGGGCAGTTCACCGTACCAGAGCGACAACCTTGCCAGCATTTCTCCTGCATTTTCCTTCTTGACCACGGAGATGACACTCTCTACGCTTGAAAACAATGCTGCTTTTTCTGTGGAATCAGTTTTAGACTGGCTCACTAATTCCTCAGGCCTGGCTTCTACTGCAGCTGAGTGAGCTTTCAAATATATTCTCCTTTATTTAAAGCCTGCCAGGACAAATACCTTCCCTTTGTTTCAGCCTTTGCTGCCTGGGAATTCTCTTTCTCGCCAGCCCACATCAGGCTCACTCTTCTCAGTGGGTGTTGTCCTTCTCCCTCTTCCTTATTTGAGCTTCCCATAACACAACTCTTGCTGGCAAGGCTGATTTTCCAATTTTTGGCTTACTCCTTTTTAGAGAAAGAATATGCATTGCCAAACTTCTTGGTCACCCACTTGTAATTGATGAATCAAAGCATTTCTCACATACAAGATCCAAAAGAAAAACCTCTTTCAAAAAATATAGAGTATTCCATCCAAATTTTTTAAGTATTCAGGAGAATTTAAATACAATCCTTACGAAACTACAGACAAGGAGGCTTTCTAAGTATAACCTACGTTTACAATGGCTTTCTTGTCACTAATTGCTTCTGCTCATCATCTTCCTCCCCTTCAATAACTACTGAAAGCATATCAGATTACTCTTCCTGTGGATGTGGAACAAGGCAGTCCTCTGTGTTCGTCTGCAGCTCATTTATGGCTAGTGCTAAAGCATGCAGAATACAAAAAAAAAGGAAAATATCACCTTGTGTAAAGTTCTGGATTTACTGAGGATTAAACTTCCTTCACATTTCAACATTGCTTCTTTCCTTGTTTTCCTTAATAACAAAGAAACTAGTCTTATATTAGTCACTGTCTTTAAACAATCAGTGTTTACACTAAAGTGCTGGAGTTCCCATAGTGTTTTCTGCTTATAAGCACTTCAGAAGCACATATTATGAGAAAATGGGTATAAAGTCACAAGATCAAATCCTTTGTAGTCATAAACAATATCAAAGAAGTCTTTTTTTTTTCAAAGATTCACAGCACACCTGGTCCTATTCTTAATGGTAGGAAAACACTAGTTAAGTTTAAGGAAGTAAAACCCAGCCCTGACCTACGAGGAGCAGCTACTTTAAACACTACGACTGAAGAACGTGTGGCTGCGTTTGATACTTCACCTGACACAAACAGAGCACAATGAAATGACAGCAAACTACAATTTCAGATTTAGTCCCTTCACTTAGACTTTGCTTTCAATAACTGTAAGAAGTTTTAAGTTTTACTCACGTTTCTGAGGCAGGGAAACATCAGGCCGTAGGTAGCTCCTTACAAGAGTAGCAACAAAATCACACCCAACTAACAATGGCTTATCCAAAGCTTAAGAGTGGCACAACAACCCCACTTAAAGCTCTTGTGTTCTGCAAACTTCCCAAAATGTGAACAAACAGCAAGCGGGGTTGTTTCTCTGGTAGGTAATGAGCCTTGCTGGCCACCTGTCAGCTTACCACCAGCATATTGACATCAGCTGTGAGGTACTCAGCACTCACACTGGGGTGAGGACAGGCTCACCTGGAAGTAAAAATGTTTCTATTCTTTTTCTCCCTCTATGCTGTTGTCCCCCATATCAGACTTGTTTTCATAAAACATGGAATGGAAATGTGAAGTCTGAGTTGAATTCAAGATAAATGCTGTCGATAGATTCCTACAAGATTTACTTTTCAGTATTTTTAGTGGTGCTATAAAGGTATCTTCAGAGGAAAGAAACACATTTTTATGAGAGATGAGAAATATATGATTCAGTACATAATGCAAACTGTGTGTTAGGAACTGTAACCTGTGTCAAACTAAGGAAAGTTTTGAAGATGTTTGGTATGAATGTGCTGTACTGAAGGTATATTGCAACTCTTCCCACTCAAGGGAGGAACAGATCTGAGCTGCTTTTTCATATGATGGATGTGAGTGATTTTCATGAGCAAGCTACATTGTCCTTTTTGTATTACATCTCTACAATCCTGGGAGGGAAAGTAGCTAAAAGCATCAATTTTGATACAAATACTTTATGGTCTTTAAATTGGGCACTGCCACTTTAATAAGCCACACCTGGTTAAGATTCCTGTTCTGCTGAATTCCTCCCACTGTAATGAGCCCTGAACATCAGGCTGAAGCTGTGATCAAGACAATACAATTAATCACCAGACCGTGCACAATTTCAGTAACATGAAAATTGCACGCAGTTAGATTTTCTAAGTAAAACTAATATTTCATGCAGTGGAAAGGGTGAAGTTTCAGTGCATAACAAAAAAGAATTTTGGAGGTTTAAAAAAACCTGGCAGTCAGCAGGGCCACGTGAAGGTGAATGCATAAATCAAATAACTATACCATCTGTTATAGAAAACTTAACGGGAATTAAGTGGCCCCTATTTTCTAAAAATACCTTTCCTCATAGAGTGTAGAAGCACTGAATATCTAAGGAGGAACACTGGAATTGGACTTTAATTAGGGAACTTTGAGTTTTGAGTGCAACATGAGCTTAGTCAAACTATCAGCAAGATAAGCTTATTAGGAGAGAAACAGGAATGAATATTTGCATGGCAAAAAAAATAGATCTTTTTGGTGGGAGGGAGAAGGGGGATGTAGAGACTGACTATATTTCTATTGTAGCCTTAAACATCAACTGATTCTACCTGTACTGTCTTAAACATCTGATTCTGCTTGTATTGTCTTTAACACCATCTCGAGTGTGGTGGCTCCTGCGGGGCCGCTCGTGCTGCTGTAGAGGAGGGGAGGAGGTGCTGCCCCCCCAAACCTGGCTGGGCCTGGGGGCACAAAGGGGCTCACACAGAGGTTATTCTGGCCAGGGTGTGTTGAACTGCCAGTGATCCCGGAGCCCCCAGCCCCAATTCCAGAACCTTCCTGAAGCAGCTTCTGCGCATGTGCCAATTTTGAGATATTTTGCAGCAAGATCCCCCCCGGCCCCCTCATGCTAGGGAAGGGGGGCCATGGATTTTTCTGTAACCAGGAGCCCACCAAGAAGGCAGGGGTGTGCCCACCACCCCCTGGGCCCGCCTGAAGGGGCTGTGGAAGAACCGCAGCACCATGTGCTCCTGAAGACCAACTTTTCCAGAGGCCCATTTTTCCTCTTTCCCCTGCTACTCTTATTCCTCTTGCTCTTCTTCTTTCTTCTTTTTTTCCATGGTACCCCTGTGCATCAGATCACACACAAGTTGTGTTGTTTTGTCCAGCTGCCTGGAGGGTCTCAGACTGGGATCTGAACAGACTGGGATCTGGTTTTGCATCTTTTGGGAAACTGGAAATCAAGAGTGCACCCAAGTACTTGATTCGGTACTTTGGCCATGCCCAAAATATTGATTTGTTATTTTGGCTGTGCCCCAAATAAATACTGATTTGTTGTTTTGCCTGTGCCCCAAATAAATGCTGCTTGAATTCACCCTGGGAGATGTGTCAGTCTCCACCCCGCAGTCACCAAAGGACCCTTCCCTCTCTCACTGGGCAGGTCTGGGGGGAGGAACCCAGGGGCTGGAGCTGGCCCTGACAGGGGATTAAAAACATGAAGTGGCCCCATTTTCAGTATTATTTCAGCTGCAGCTTGAGGTCTCGCAGAGAGACACAAACAGCGACAGGCAGGGCAAGGCTAGCTCTGGGTTTTTATTCCAAGGTGATCTAAAACACTGTGACTTGGAAATTCACAAGAAAAAAAGTTTCCTTCATATTTGAAAGTATATTTCTGTGCATTCTTTTCTATGTAAATATAGTATTTGCCAGAAATCCCATTCAAGGTGCAGAGAGAAAATGCAACTGTCACCTCTTTCTAGGTTCACCTCCAATGCCAGCTGGTGGGAAGGCACAACTTCTGCAGAACACTGGTAGCTCCTTTCTTCCCCTTCCCTGTTAAAAAATAAATAATGGTAATTTCTTTGGTCCACAATTGTGTTGTAAAATCTCTTGGGTTGGTTGGGTTTCTTTTCCTTAACCCCAAGAGCATGCACATGTTTTGATCAAGGGAATCATGCACTGCACACAAACAAGAAAGGTAAAAACAGTAGGCAAACCTGAAAATTTTATATAGGAGTGGAACAGCAAAGACAGAAAGGAGGTTTATATACTGTTCCAGCAGCTGATGTAAAAACCTAAGCAGATTAGATTAAATGAGATAGAACAATTGTATGTTTTAGGAAAATCATTTTCAGACCAAGTAATTAAGAAGAAGAGAAGAAGAAAGGAGAAAAAGAGACACACAAAAAAGCAAAGTCACTCAAAGAAAGACAATAAATAAAAACTTTTTAAAAAATCAAAAAGGATGGTTTTGAGGGAAAAACAAACTGATGTTTAAAAATAAAATAAAATAAAATAAAAAAGCTTCTCATTTCTGGTTCTGCCATCAGTCTGCTCCAGCCTTCAATTTCTTTTGCTCCCTCTCCTCAGTCTTCTTTTCTCCCCAGATACTCTAAACTCTCTTGGGAAAAATGTCCTACTATATATATTAACAATGCCTAACAAATGGAGCCTTGCTTTCACCTTGTGCCTCTTGATATTACTGTACCACAAACAATAAAGAGCAGTAATGGTAATAATTGGGAAAGCTGCTCAATAATTTTTCACCTTAACATTTTTAACAGCAAATGGCATTTCTGTGACACTGACACAGTTCAACTAGGCCAATGATATGCAGTTTTTCTATCAGGAAAACTGTACGAAAAGATCATGTTTCATCTCAGTTAATCTGAAATAAAAATACTTGCTACCTGAACTGATCTACAACATTTCAGAATCTGTATTTCATAAACTCCATATAGATTCATGGGAATTCATCTTTTAAATAGCACAACCCATTGGCCACTCAGTAGCTGGGACTTCTTACAAGATGAAGTTTAGCTAAGGAGTCTATTAGACACGAAAACAGCAACTATTATAGATCCAGGCAGTTTAAGATCGATCTACCCTGATACAAATAAAATTATGTGTTTCAGTGAAAATCCTGACAATGGTTTATCTTTGCCAATAAAAAAAAATCCCTCAACTTTTAAAAATCTGTGAAAAAACATAATAGCTCAACATTTTACCCAGCTTCAAGATAACACTCCCAAATGTTGAGTATATGGGATTTTTCAGAGAGAAATGTATTTTTGCTAACTGGGATTGCTGAGGAGCGGTTACTCAATAATTTCATTGTGTGGTTATTGCCAATACTCAACCTGACAGTGAGAGAGAATGACAGCCTACAATGAAAGGGAAGGAAGGGAGTAATTCTTCAGAAGTTAAAAAACAATGTTGGAAAGTGCTAAAAACCAGGTTGCCATGGAAAGCAATAGATAAGTGAAGCAGTTTTGGATGTGGTTCAATGGTGTAAAGAGAAATCAAAGGATATTTTGAATATACATACTTCTAGAAATTACTAAAAAATGCTTTTTTTTGTTGTGCATTTCTGGAAATGGGAAATAGCAGGAATAGGGATGTGTTGTGATTAAAATGGCTCCCACTATATAAAGCACATGTGTGAGCATGGGAAAAGGGGGTTTCATTGGCCTGTAGTGTGAATGGAGAAAGCCTGCATTTTGCAAAATCTTATACAATGCATAGGAATATGTATTTGAAATATAATAAAACAATTAGCATATATAGAAGAGTAATCACAAGAATAAACTTTTTATTTATGGGGGTTTTGGAAGTCCTTGGTTTTCTTGTAGCAACTGTTTGTGGTCAAACTCCTTAATCTGTGTTTGTTAATGCACATTAAATACTCCAATATTATGAATTTTATAAATAAATAACTAATTTTAATTAAGGTGGTTTGAGTCTTGTATTTCACAGGTTGTCAATGGCTGGAAGTTCAATAGAGACATTCTACTGTTAACACAGGGTACATCCATATTGGGATATGCACTCTTGTTTAGAGAAATGCAAGGTAGCCCTGAAGAAATGAGCTTAGATTCAGGAGTCGTCTTATGAGAAATGCACTTCTAGCACTCAGCATCTCAGCAATCCACGAGGACAAAACGCTAAGCTGCATACCTCACCCAGTTGTTAAGGCAGGATGAAAATGTGCCTCCTTAGGTCAGGGAGCAGAAGCACCTTTAGCACTTTCTCGCTATGAACTACGTTATTAGGAGGCTGTTGGAACCCCTGATGTGGTGGATTCCTGGGCTGATGGAGTCGCTGCGGCAGCCGCGTGGTGGAAAGGCTGCTGTCAGTCATCTGCTGCGCTGTCAGGACGTTAGTACTCCTTGCACATACTTGCTGGGTCCTTCAGCCATCCTCAGCGCAGACATTATGTCTGGCTCCTTGGAAGGGGATGTTGCCAAGGGCTACACTCAGGGAGTAAAACTAAACACACTTTCAAGCTTAAATCAAGAGCAGAATGGGGGGATATAGCTGGGGGGGATATAGCTGTAAGGCACACACACACGTACATGCATGCATGGTTTATTTAATGTTTTACTGTTAGCATTATAATTAGGCCCCCAAATATACTGTGTATATGTATAAAATTAAGCTCAAATAACCAGGGGTTTTCTAGCTTTATATACTACAGTTGAATTCCTGTAATTCTCATATTAAAATCTTTAACCATAACAATCTGTATTTAAATAAATACCCTGTTATATTGCTCATGTTCACTGAGTGTTATTGCTGCATCTTTCCAAGAGAGAGCAGTAGTGAATTGTATTATCATTACACTGGATAGTTTTACTCAAACACACTCAATTTACATTTTCGACTCTATAACCTTTCAACCTATTGACCATGAAAAATGTTCCAACATAACGTGACACATATAAATGTTTAAAGTCCAAAGGGTAATTATCTATATTCATAGTTAAAACTGTGCCTTGATTTCACAATAGAAACCATATGTTCACTCAAAACAGTTTCAATAGGCTAAATAACACCCAGATTAACCCTGAGTTAGTTTACTGGTTAAAATAATAGCAGCATCTTCTTCTAATTCAGTAGTTCATTTATCATTTTTGATCAAGGCACTGAATGTGAACTTTCAATATTGGAAAGCTTAACTTGAAAAATAAACTGCATGCAAGAATGATAGAAATTCTACTGATTCTTAAATTTTATCTCTAATGTCATGTAATGTGCCTGATAACAGCTCAAAACATGTTATTTAGCTCGAAGTAGCATTCTGTGTTGCCTTGCATTTAATAGACTCATTCTCTCTCCCAGAAGAAAAGGGCAAAGACTTTCTGACTTTTTATTTTTTTTTTTGTCCACAGTGCTTAACAGATTGCCATTTAAAACAAATCTTGACCATTTTCTTTTATGAAAAATGCCTTTGGCCCAAATCACTCCCAGGAAGTATGAAAAGAATAGTGCACAAACACTGTAATGCTCACGTAAGGCCTCTGCAGCAGTAAGGAAAGTACAGCAGTGAAAGGTATACTAAATGGGACCTCATTTAGGTTTTGGAATAAGCAAACTATTTAGATACACATTCCATTATCTTGTTTTTAGTAAGATAGAAAGAGATTATTTTGAACCTTTGGAATCACTGCAGCAGAAAATTAGAAACAGAAGACAAAATTGTATATTACAGGAGTAATGACAAGTCAAAGGAAAGAGACATCCTTGAGAAAAATAGCAAACAGGCAAATGACTTTTCAGTGAGTGCCAACTCTCTGCACGTTAAACTGGTTAAAAGCTCCTTCTCTCCCTGCTTGTCATGTCATTGTTCCCTGTCAAGCAGCAGAGAACACCTCCAGCTAGTACATGATATACAGGATGCTTCATCAAAAAAAGGTATTCTCTGTCTTTGAATTCGAATTGACATTTTCCCTATGTATATTATAAAAGCCCCGTGGAAATGGCAACGGACTGTGGTGCATAAGAATCCAGAAATTTTGCAGGAGCTTCACTGGAATGCTGATCTCATTTCAAAATGATATCACTACATCTGGAATTGATCGACTTAAAAATACACAGGTACAACTATGAAAACAAAACAAAGCAAAAAAATAAGTCTTTGGTCTTCAGCTGAGCTCCAGCTTTGCATAGGAAAATCAAGCTCTTGTGCATGCAGGATGATTTGTTCCACCTCTCCTGCCTTGGAATAAAAAAATGATTCTCCTGCAGGGAGAGGCTGAGGCCATGTGTTTGGTTTATTAGAATAAGAGTGTTGTCCCTCATAAATTTGGAATCTTCCCTTGAACTGCTGGCATTCTAAAATGTTGTACTATTACATCCATCATTGCATGATATGCCCTAAACAAGTCAGTGGAACCATTCACCCTTAGAAAAGCTGGCATTCAACCAATTTATTCACTCTGCAAGAGTCTTTATATAGTTCTCTTGTACACCTTTGCCATCATTTATGCATCATTTACTATAAAGATAGGAACTGCTAATAAATCCGTTATACTGAATGCTGTAAGTAAAACGGAAAAGTCTTTCATATTTAATATCTCAATGACTCTGTAGCCTTCATTTTGTCATATTTCAGATTATTTCTGGAGCAGCTTTACTTGATTACTAGTATTATTTATCAGCAACCCTTTTGTGCATCGTTATGTAAAGCAACACACAGAGCATTTGTTGTTTCTATGAGAACTATTTTGCAAGATTGGTCCAAGTTAATATAGGTACAGTATGACTTTGTATCTACATTGATTGGATGAACTTGGCTTGAAGAGGACTAAGAGTTTGTCAGAATTGCTTGCTGTGTTTGCACACTACAATATTTTTAAAATTCATGTTGAAAGTATGTTTCTTTATGCTTATCTATGGGGGTTCCCAAATGAAAGAGCTTGAAGAACTGGGTTGGAGGAATGCAACAGAGTAGATGCCTCCATAATATGTACTAATAAATACATGGAAAACTGTCTCTTTCCCTGTCACACAGTTCTGTTATGGCCTCGAGGAGGAGGATGAGCTGGGGAGAGGAACCATGTCCCCTTCAGTGCCTGCCATGTCTGTTCTTGAGGCTGCGAGATGCTGCCATTTCTGTTCAATGTGGAACCTCCACATTTGTAAAAGTGGAAGAGAATTTTGTGTGCTTTTCATCACATTTTAAACCAAGACAAAAGGTGGATTAAAAAGGCATGTGAAGAGTTCATTAAATTTCCCTCTCAGTAAGTCAACCAGTAAAGAAGAAGTGATACATCGTTAATGTTAATCAAGTTAAATCATGCTCTGCAGATTAACAGATTCCTGACTGTTAATGCCTAAAGCGATAAGAAAAGCGAGGCTGTCAGAGAAAAAGGCAAGCAGCAGTTCCTGTTGTTAAAATACTCGAGCAAAATTTATTTACAGACATAAAAAAAGCAGAGAAAGAAGCTTTCATCACCATCGTGTAAATGATGGAATCGTGATTTGTTGTTGGACTCAAAGGTTTCTCCAGAAAGATTCAGTTTCTAGGAACTGGCTACTTTCCTTTGTGATTTTGCTCTTTTTTCACAGTGGTGTTCTCCGGATCCTCTGTTTGATCCTAAATTTATCACACTGAGATACACAGCAGTTCTAACTTAATCATTGAGTACTTTGGCAAGTTTTATTCCTTACTGTTATTCTCTTAACTGGTCCTTTCTGGAAAAGAGGTTTATTTGTTATTTGTTTTGGGTTTTTTTTAGTAGGCCTGACTCTCAGAAAGATGTGTTTGTGCCTCTGGATACCTAAACTGAGCCACGACTTCCAGGACAAAGACTTCAGTGATTAATCTAAATAGAAGGTAATTGCTAGGCTTCCTGCAATTTTCTTGTAGACAAACTTCCTCCTTTCTTCCAGTAGCTTTGCAGCAAATATTTGTCAACTGTACAAAACATGTTTGTAGAATCCCTTAATATGAGAAGACAATAACATTAAGGAGGGCTGACTCAGCTGTGTTCAAATCTGTGAAACGGGCTCTTATCTGCTCTTTTGTAAGAGCCAATTAATATGAAGCCCTCTTTGTTAATTGTTCACATTTATCTTCACTGTCTTCAATTCTTTTCCATTTTTTATTATTGTTAAGGGCATATTTTTAAATAATAGTTCATCATCTTTATAATTCTGAATTGTTATTAATGTAATCTTCCTTTTCTATTGAAAGGACTTTCTTTCTCATTAGGAATTTAAGGAACACTTTAAATCTTTTTTTGTTCTCTCAGCCCCTAAATATTTCTGTTTTATTCTTTGCCTTTGCATCTTTTATCCTACAATGATAGAGGGTGCTCTTCTGGCTATAAAATAATCTCATTTGGTTATCTTCCAATTTCAGTAAAATTTTGTATTTATTTTACTAAACTTCAGGCTCTTTTCTTGTGAAACAAGATTGGTTACTTTGTTTAAGAGCAGTAGAAAAGAGGAAGATTTTAATACCCTTCCTCAGTCTTCTTCCATGCATTTTATTAATCAGAAATGAAATTCTGGACCCCCTAAAGTCAATGACAACGTGGATATTGACTTTGAAATGGCCAAGAACTTAACTTAGATGTCTTAATATAATTTTGTTCGTTTTTCTTTGTACTCTGCAATGGATCCATCATTTGCCATACTAAATTTAGACAGCTTTTGGTCCTTGGCTGCAGGATATTCTGTTATTTTCATGTCCTCAGGCAACTCCATCCTCTCAGCAAGAATCAGATCTAGAGCAGTTTTGCCTTTTCTTTGCAAACGATGAAATTCTCTCTTTGACACAGCATGCTTGGATATATCTGTTTCCCAACAGATTTATGAGCAGCTAAAATCCCCCATGAAGAAAGTATCTTCCAGCCAAGAATTTTCTGTACCCTGCTGTCCTTATGTTTGAGTGGTTTGTAGCTGATACCCAGTATTTTTCAGTTTTGCTTTCTAATTCCCTGTGTCACTGTTACTAATTACTTTGAGCAACCTTGCAGGAAAAGATACGTGTGCATTGATTAGCCATGTTGCTATAAACAGCACCACCTGACTGGCTTTACCAGCTTTGCGGAACGTACTGTCAGGATTTTTAATGAATGTGCAGGAATTTGTTTTGAAAACTTCAGCTGTGTTACATTGCTGTGATTTACCATGCTGTCTTTGTGATTGTTATATATTATAGACGATTTGGGGAATGAACTGCTGCACATAAATGATCAAAATAGCTGAATAAAATGAGCAGGTAGAATGAGTTTCCTGAGAAGCACTTCTGCAGATGCAGTAGTTATGAGACATTGGCCCAGATTCGGATGGCTTCAATTCCACATAAGTTCCTTAATCTAATGTTTCCCACTGGCTGGGTGCCCCTGAAGGCCTGCAAGCAGCTAGCAGGAAACACAGGTACAGGTATCCAGGCTAGTTAAATTTGGACTGCTGTGCATGTCTGTGGAGCAGATCACAGCTCTGTTCACACAAATAGAACAGCCAAGATCTACACTTCCATAGATTCATCCTCCTGACAGTGGTGATAGTCACCTAAGACAAAAATTAAACATCTGTTCATATGGACTCAAAAACTCAAATTCCCTTCCTACTAATAGCAAACAGTGCTGATTTGACATTTGTCATAGCTAAAAAATTCAATAGAAAGGAGAAAAGAAAAGATGCAGTTTCTCTAAAGGTCTGACAGGATTAACTTCAATCCCTTTATATCTCACAAGAGTCCTTGGTTTAGTTTGTGGCTCTTTAGGAACTATCACCAGTATTACCATAGACTATTTCTTGAATAGTCTTTTGAAATTTTTGTTGGATATCCACAAATGGCTTTGCAAATAGTGTTTCTCAATCCCTTCCGTATGGGAAAAAACTCCGGGCTTTGCTCTTTTCTTCCAGATGCTTCTGGAATGCTTTTCTGTGCATGTTGTTCCTCAGTAGTCGACGAGACATTTAGGGCAAATAATTAAATGGAAACTTCTGTCAGATTTCTACTTAGCAAATGTAAATTAACAATAAATTTCCATCAATTAAATAAGTGAAAAAGCATTTCCTTTCCACAGAGTTTTGAAGAAGAGACAACCGTTTGACCTCATCTGTTCTTTAAATAAGTTTATTATTTCAATAGAGCCTCATCTTCAAAAAACCATTGTGGACGGATGATGCTAACAAAGGATTTAATGTCTTTAATATTTGGTCTTTTTTTTTCATTTCTGAGTAAGGGCTGTGATTCTTAGAAATTACAGTAATAGAGACGAATACTGGAAAAATGAGACATTTACTTGCTATTTATGCTTTCTTTTACAGTGTAAGTGAAAGTAAATTTAAGCACGGCGCCCATGACTATGTTTCTTCACCACAATGTTGGCTGTAGCCTGAGTAAAAACCTACTCTAGTCTTGATGGTGTTGGTGCCACTGGTGCTGGATGCTCTGAGCTCAGCCAAGGTCACTGTTTAGGACTGGCAGAAGGATTTATGGGGTGACTTGTGAGCAGGTGTGACCCTGGGTGTACCAGGCACACCTGAAAATGCTGAGTAGCTCCCGTTAACAACAGCAGTGTGAATATCTGATTAGTCCTAGGGTCTTTTTTTTTTTTCCCTAAAAGAAAATTGTGATTCCACGTGTAAGAGTGATACTACTGTAGGTAGGGTCAACACGCAGAGGTTTTACAAGCAGAACCTTTCTGATACAAAGGACACCCTGAGGGCTGTGGGTGGGGTGGGGGGAAGCCTGGGAGAGGCCAGGCAGGGGCTGCAAGGCCTCTGAATGCCCTCTGGGGCCCAGAATAACAGCATTTCCTAAGCAATAAAGAAGAGCTATGAGCACGATAACCCCATCACCTGTCTGGCTAGGAGGGCAAGGGGGAGTTCCAGAGCCAGCTGCTGGTGGCAGAGAAATGCTCAGAGTCTGGACTGAGACGTGGCAGCCCGAGTTTGTCTCTCCAGGCTCTCGTGTCTGTCTCATCCCTCTGTTACCAAGAGTCTGGGCTCAGCACCCTGATTTTTATCCCTCCCCAAGCCCCAGGGAGTAGAGTGTAGGCTCCCTGCAGGAGTATTTTCTCTGCCTCTACATGGTAGGAAGAACAACTGCAGAGGACATTGCAATGAACCCTACTCAGCTTAAGAATTACTCATTTTTAATGCAGAGGAATCCTTGGAGAGTTTAGCTCCAGGAATTTTTCACAGACTATATGCAAACTGAGATTGTTTGTTTGTTTGTTTTGATTTTTTTTTTTGGTTTGTTGGAATTTTTTTGTTGTTTTGTTTTCATTCAGGGCATGTCTACAAAGACAGACGCAGACAGATCTTGCAGCAGAACTTTTTACCTTCAACACACAGTATGGAACAAATCTGGCATGTTCCCAGCTAGCCTAGAGCAAAGGCTGAGTAAGCTGGTGGCTGTCTGCACATTTCTGTGTAGCCATACTCATACTTTTTGAGTTTCCTCAAAAATATTTTATTTCAGAAAATAAATAAATATAAATTCCCTTGTACAATCTTTTTATGTTTTCTCTTTTTATTGCAATTCTTTATTGTGTCTCCAAACTGTCACACAAATGAACTTCTCTGTTTACATGTATGCACAGTTTGAAAAAATATAATGGCCTAAAAACTTTGGATTTAATGCAAAACAGCTGACAAATTAAAGCATACTTTTCTATCCCAGCTTTCCTGTATAATAACATTTGATTGTTTCTGGAAGACTGCAATGGGTTTTTTTCTGTACATTTGTCTTGCAGAATATTTGTTAGTTAAGAAAAAAATTGCTTCCCCATGTCTTAGATTTCTTCTGTAATTTCAATTTACAGTATGTCCTCTTGCTGCAATATCTGTTTTAGGGGAAAAATAGTAACCTGAATTGACTGTGTCTGCTGCATATTAGATTTTATGTATTACAATTAAATTCCCCTCTGAGCCATCTGGTTTATGGATTGTATAGATTTTAAAATTTCAGTTTGTCCTCCCAATTTACCTAGATTAGGACCACCTTTTCTAGTTTTACTCTTCAAACGTTCCCTATATTTTTCTTTCCCAGTAAAAGTAATGGTTACTGGCATATGAGGTGGTTAATAATCCTGAAACCATAGTTTCAAATATTATCACGTGGAAGATATTTGCTAGACAAAGCAGCACAGAAGTGGCTTTCCAAATCTTACTAATTTTCCTCCAAACAGAGGATAACTCACCTGCATCTGCAATATTTTGTTTGCTCTTGAACCTGCTTAATAAAGGTAACACTATAAACTCTGCTGTTATGTATTTAAGTAATTGGTTTGGGTCATGTCTGTGCAAACCTGATTTTGACTTTTCAGGGATTCCAGTGAGCAGAGATTGGCTTTAGGTCAGATTGAAAGAAAGGATTCTCTCAACAAAACCAAAATGTTTGCTATGTAAATCCAAAATAACCACACAAAAACTTCAGCAAATCATCTGAGGAGCACTTCAGCTTCCTCACACTGCATTTGTCTTGCAAGTTCTTGTGATGCCCCTAGGTGTGTCTGTGCAGAGGTGCAGATCTGCCCTGCTTTTGCTGTGAGGCACCAAACTCTGACAGTCATTCCTGAGACCTGGCAGTTGGATCTGGAAGGCATGCTTTGATACAATGCCCTGTATGGACACACAGTAAATTTTAGGTGTTTCTTAGATGAGGTGGGTTGGAATACAAGCCCTAGAGGCTATAACTTTTCATGAATTCAAATCCTGTTTAGTTCCTGGGTCAATTGCTTGATCCTGCCACAACTTATTTCTTCTGAAGAATCTGAGACTGGACCATTGATAGCTTTGGAATGAGGACTGTGTAAATAGTTATCCTATACCCTAAAAAAGGTCTTGCAAGTTATGGCTCCTCTGAATCCTGCATGACAAGTTGTATTTTAGGAAAGCAGCCTAAGTAAAGGGTAAAGTACATTTGGAAATATGTTCTCTAACTCTCCAGGCAACTGTTAAGCTTTTCATGTTGCTGTGCACATTTTCATTCTTTTGTTCAAGTGGAGAATACATAATTAGAGCATGTACATGAATATTTTGAAATCCTCATAGAGAGGATAGCAGACCAGCAATGCAGAATAGTAGGAACACCCAGTAGTGTAGTTGGAATTAGTGTAGAATTTTTGGAAATTGTGCTGCAAGCATGATGATAATTGTCAGTTTTTAAATGACAGTAAAGTTTTGTGTGTTAAGCTCAATTGTCCACATATGACAAGAGAGTTTAACCTCCCCAAAATTATTTGGGGTTGCATAATCTGGGATACCATACTTACTGTTAAGAAAACCTGTTTCACCAGATCACTATGTTGAAGTTTTCTATGTTCCTCTTCCTAGCAACTATTTTAGTCCTTGCTCCATATCTCTTAAGAAAAGGTGATCTCATGCATCCTGCCTTATACTCTTGTCTTAACTCATGAAACTGGGCAGAAAAGAAAGTTCTAATAGGAGTTTTTATATCATCTTTAAGTTTTTGTCCCAAATCATCTTTGAATTGAAATAAAGCTTGTCTTTACCAGCCAATTGTTCTTGTAATCATGCACAGAACTTCTTTCACATTGCATTTTTGCTCTTATATCTATTTACCATTCCCTAGGGACAGCCCCAAGAGGCATGTGATATGATATTTGATGTGACATCCTTTTCCAAAAGAGATACTCTGCAAGAAGTTGATTTTCAAGGAAGATATTCTATGCATTTCAAAATCATCTCCTCATTTTTTATATTATAATAGCAACCTGTAAATATTGTCTTTATGAACACTAGTTTCTTTGTTTAGTCACAGTCTGTTTCTAAATTAGCATCACATTTAACATGCACAGTCTTCATCTCATGCAACAAGAGGAAGTAATAAGGCAAACTGCCTTGGAATAAATTGAATTCTGAAACAAAATGATCAGATCCTAGCACCCCCACTGTAAGGCTGGTGTGAATCTTGATGTAAACAAAATTCTTGCAAACATCTTGTTCAATATTATAAGGAAGTTTTCTCAAAGATCTTGCTGAGATCTGTGAGTAGGATTAGTCCAAGCAAACAAAAAAATTTGGTTGCAACCACAATGCTGAGGCATGGAGGGTACTGCACAGAAAGAAAACCTCTACAGCATCACAAGAGAGAAGGTCTGCTGTGCCCAGAATATTCAAAACACACAGTGCCATTAGCTACCACCACACTCTCTAGTAAGTGCTTCTATAGTATCACTTTAAGATTACCAAGGAGAGTTCTGAAGGTTTCTCTACATTACCAGGTCATAATCCTGTGCATAAGTTATATTGCAAGAGGCTTCTTTTCACCAACTTTATTTCATATTTTTCAGCATCAAGTGGCTGAGAGTGAAGTATACAGCACTAAAAAGAAAAAAAAAGACTGAAGGAAAACATAAAACCAGCCTGGTTAGACGGCAGAGTAAAGGAATTTCTTTGTAGTAGAATTTCTTAGAAATCAAAAGTGAAAATAATGACTGGATGAGGAAAGTAATAAATGACACAATCTAACTACTAACATGATTAATATTAGTACAAAATGAATTTTGTGGAATGCTTTCTAACTTTTGTACATGACTGAGGTAAAAAGGGAGGCCAAGCAAATGGGGCAGTATAAAAAAGTAGAGTGGTAAGGAGAGACTGAGCCTCAAAATGAGGTACCAGAAGAAGAATTTTAAGAAAAAAACCAGTGGTAGCAAGTTTCCAGATGTTTCTCAAGAGTTTTAAAGGGCTACTGATGTGAAATAGCTGCTCAGTCAACTGTGATGCTTAACCTGCTCCTTAAATCAGTTCTGGTATGGCAGAAACTGAAAGTGTCAAACATTGTCTCTATTTAGGTTCCAGGTGTGACCTGTGCAGCTACAGATTTGTCAGCTATATCTGATTGGTTTCGTGCCAAAGAAAATAACATAGAGTTAGTAGATCTAGAAAGACCAATGGTGAAAGTCCTGCTTTATGTACCTAGGCAGAATTAATTGCGAGTCAATAAGAAAAGGAATGGCCTGCTCATTCTCTTCACAATAATCCTCTCACCAGAGCTTCCTAAAGAAAATAAACTGTTACCGAATAGGAAGAAGTGTTTTCATAGGCTGGTTCAAAGGGGAGAAGCAAGGTGCTTTTAATAAAAGAGTTTCCTAAGAGGATCCTCTAGGGACTGGTAGTGGAACTTGAGTTATTCAACAAATTTCTGCGTGATCTTGGAAGGTGGGTGAATAGTGATGTGAAAAAGGTTTTCCTGATAATATCGTTCAGAAAATTTACTTTGAAAACTGACTGCCAGCAAAACGTTCAACTCACATAGGAATAAAACAGTCTGAAGGGGACAATACTATGAGTAGTCCTGCAAATAATTCATAGCTGTCCTCGTGAGCTACTAAAAGCGAAACACAATGTTGAGAATTATAGGGAGGTTAGGAACAAAATAGAAAAGACAGTCATGCCGTTTTACAGCTTTGTGTTACTTCTTTCAAATACTGTATGCCATGCTATCTGCATAAAGATTATCAGGGAATAGGATAATGTTTGGTTAAAGAAAAGAATTATTGAAGGGCTGGGTTGGTCACTGTATGAAAAAACCAAAAAAAAAGTAAGTTCTAGAATTCCTTCTGTAAAATATGACTACAACACCCATACAACTATAGATGGAGAGTAATTGAGTGGGAAATTATATTTTTCAATATTTTGAATGAAATAAGAATTAAAGTATTCAAATTCAATCATCAGATGATAGATTTTAAAGAAACAAAAGAAACCAACATAGAACAGTTTTTCTCCCAGCTTGCCATCGTGGATCTCACTAATGCAGGCTGCTGTAAACAGCAAGGGGAAAATTAGTTCAGAAAGGGATAGGAATGATTTTGGTTGCTGTTAGACACATTGGATGGGAAGCTCAGAAAGACTGAACCACTGAATCACAACCTAGACAGCTCTGCTGTGGAGTGGTATGTTTGCCCTGTTCTCAGATGCGTTTCCTAAGAAGTTGCATCGCACCACCAGTGGCTGGGAAAAAGCTGCTGGTTGATTTGGTTTGGTCCTCCTCCTCACTACAGTAACTGGGATGTCTGTTACTATCCTTGTGTTTGTGATTAGCTGATATGTTGGGGAAATGCTAGAAAGAGCTAGCCAATTATTCACTGACATTAAGCTCTTTTGTGTGTTTGTCTGTGTACAAATTAGCTTGATTTCTTCCAGTGTATTTGTTAATCAGACTTAATTAGCTTGGATGGACTTCTGCTACCATTTTTCATATACTATTGAGTCAAAAAGTGGGCATACTGGATTCTGTTTTGCCAAGAGTTAGAACCTCTTAAACATTATAGATTTACCCTAAATCGTTCTACCTCTGTTTAAAAGCCCTGTGCTAAGATGGAAGGTGACTTAATATATTATCGTTGGATCTATTCCATGAATATCCATGGCTTTCTTGGCTGCAGTATCATGAATATTTTATTGCATACTAGAAAACTATCTACATATTAGAGAGCCCATTTTTGTTACTGAATTTGGCAGGTGATTGTGCTTTTGCTGTTTCATTACAGTTATTTTTACTAGTATTACAATAATGCTCAGAACTCCTATGTGAATTAAAGCCCCTTGGTGTTAGGTGCTTTAGAAGAACTAGAAGACTCTTTTCTGTCTGAGAAGGCTGACAGTCTGAACAGGTAAAACAGGCAAAAGTGAGAAAGGAAAAAGCATAGCAGAGCGATGAAGTGACTTGCTTCTCATTACAGAGCATGTTGATGATAGAAATGGGGACTATAACCTTCATTTTCTAACTCCAGCTGCTCTCTTGTTCACCCATTTGATTGAAGATAACTGAAGAACACACTGCATCTTGGAAAAATGGGTTTATAAACTGTATTTATACTGAGTTTTTACAATTTATTTTTGTATCAGGTAAAGTGGGTTTTGTTATCTCCCCTTTATAGCACACAAGTTGTGCTTACTTACAAAACACTAACACATAAGAAGACTCTTACATAGTACATTGCAGTTTTTTTTTTAGAGAATTAGCATCAACAGGCTTGCAATATGTTTCTTACTGTAGCCAAAATATGTTGTGTTTTTTATCTTTTATGACTACAGATGATGAAAAATCTGTTCTGGTTCAGAAGTATTGTGAAGATTTTTAACACAGAGTCAAGGATTTTAAAAAATATACATATACATATATATAAAATACTGATCTTAGCTTGCCAATTGCTATGTCATTATACATGCAAAATATTAAAAATCCTCAGCTGATTATAATATAAAATAATGACAAAGGGTACAGGGTGTCAGTGTATAGAATAATTTGTTCACAGCAAATGTATCCAATAGCAGTGCTAAAAACAGTCCCTAGAGGCCAAGATAGTTTTTGAATCCCTGTGTGAGCCCTGGCATTGCAAACAAGGTACTATGAAAATTTCTACAGATGGCTGCTTAATGTGTAAATTAATCTGACTCAGTAAGGATCATGCTAGTCAGTGGCAGTTATAATTATAGATCAGTATAAGATCTTGCTCTACAAATTTGTACAACCACAAAACTACCATACAGGCACAGGTTTATTTAAATACTTTAATTATTTACTGTCAGGATTTGTGACACATGTATGCTTCAGCTTGCAAACATTAACTAGGAATGATACATTACAGTGTAGCTAGCATAAAAATAAACAAGGTAGTTAAATAAAAACAACAAAAAACCCCTAACAACTGAAACAACCAAACCCCAACCTTGAACTAGAACACATGAATTAATGTAATCAGACACAGCACATCTCATTGTATCTTGCTGTCTGCAGGAAGATGAGGGAACAACATGAATGCAACACTTTAGAGAGGAAGAAAAAAATTTGTGTATCTCCAATTTGGATGTCTATTTACAACCTGAATAGAAAGGTATGAGAAAACTTCAAGGCAATTGATGAAAGTTTATTGAAAGAAAATGTGTTCACAGTTAATGAGATTTGTGTGAATTTTCAACTTCTATTTTTTTCCTGAAGAGTTAAGGGAAGCAACAGCCTTGAAAAGCTCATCTGTTCTGGTTACTCGTGTCGGAAAACAATCCCCTGCTCTCTCTGCATCAACATACACCACAGAACTCAGCATGGCGAATGAGCAGCAATTGACAAATACTTTTCTTTTTATATTTTCTTTAAATTTTGTAAGAAAAACACCATACCTTAATCCTGGCCACAGACATTTAAATCAAAATCGAGTTTAAATGAGTTAATTTCACAGTTCTCTTTTCTTTGCAAAAGAAATAAAATAGAAAAAGGTAGATAAAGAGAAAGATAAAAAAGAGAAAGAGGAATAAAAAGATATAAAGGAAGAGAAGGTAAACGGAGAGAAAGAAATCAAAAGAGAGAGATAGAAAAAAAGAAAAAGAGAGAAAGGAAGGAAGCAGACTAGGTGAAGTCTTTTGCTGTTAGACTTCAAACTGATCATAATTTCCTCACCAGTCTATGCTTTCAGGCAGCACTGCAGCAGTATTTCTGCAAGTTTAGGGTGTGAAGGGTACTGATTAAAGCATGATCTTGTGCTATTTGAGAAATGTTCAAACCATACACCTAGTTTATAACACATATAATGTGAAAAATGGATCCTCAGCTCCATTGTGTTTGTCCAAAATGTTAGATGAATTGTAAAAGAGAAAAATTGTTTCAGTTATACACTTAAACTTCAAGTACAAGCATTTGGACATTTTCTGAAGGGTTCATGCTGTGGCTTGTCTAAGCTCCCCACTACCACTGAATTCTTAAATATGTTTACTTGGAAAGGTCAATAGCTGGTTATCCTGTAAACTTTTCTCTAGGCTAGATAATAACAAAGTATTAGTTTTGCTCATCTTTAGTTGTCAGCCACTCACTAGGAGGTATCCAGAGTGCTCATTTTTTCTCAGATTGTAAATGAGAGGGATAAAAGTGGATCAGAGGCAAGCAGTTGACTGGCTTTTTTTTTAAAAAAAAAGGTCCTGAAATAAAACCTTAAGAAAAAAAGAAAGAGACATTTAATTAAGTCATAACCCTCTCCAGCAGCAGCAAAAAGTGCATGAAGGAGCAAGCGTATTCAGCACACAAACAACAAAAGAAAGAGAAGCTGTTTGTCATATCAAACAATAATGTGTCTTGGTAACGTGAGGTTTCCATGAGGTTATCACTGTTATACTCCAAGTGCACAAAAGCTATGCTTGTTGAAGGATTTCTATATCCAACCACGTTGTTGTGAAGAAAGACTATTCTAGAACTCCACTGCAGAAATCAAATTTGTCTGAATTGCAAGTACTACCAATAGAAAAAAACAAACCAAATCAAAACCAACAAAGAATAAAATGTCTTTTTTTTTTGGCAAAATGTTTTACACAGCTGGGTTCTAGAACTCTTGGTATTTTCTCTAAGGTTTCTACAGGAAATAGCGTTGACACATGGGTTAAAAGGCCCAACACTAGCTTATGTTTTAGTACAAGAAGGAGAGTCATCCCCTAAACAAGACTGAAGCAATTGAGGCTGGCTGGAGGAAATAATAAAAGCAATACTTGCTCCTTTAATTTCATAGATTTATTGATCATTGACTCGTCAAGATTGCCCTAAGGGTGCAGTTCTTATAGTGTAAGATCAGACAGCTCTAACAAGCAACTCAGAATAATATATTCTATCACGTAGGCAGAGGTCCGTGACTGCCTCTCTGGCTGAGGATATCCTCGCTACACCAAGAACAGTGTTACTGCAGCAATCTCTAGACAAAGATTAAGCTTGGAGCCTTCAGAATAGAAAATTGATGTGAACAGTAACAAACGCTGGATGAGGCCACAAACACGTTGAAGGCTGTCATCAATTTAAAGGAACAGTACCTGAAGGAGGCTACCTGAAAGAGGGCTTCTTTCTCTGATCATGCTGCAGAACCTGAGGCAGAAGGCTGCCCGAGCTAAGGGGAGTTTGTGGGTATAGGAATGGCCACACTGCCTCAGGTTTCCCTGGGTTCAAAGCTACTTTTTTCATCTGTCTCTCTTAGGCAGGACATCTCATTTCCACCTTGGTCCACCATTGTTTTACATTTTTTTCCCTGTAGCACATTTGAAAGTGGTCAGCAAGTATATAGTTATTTATGGAGTTTGCTATGCAGATTGTGCCTCGCATATTAAGGACAGTTTGGTACTATTTGCTATTTGCATACTGGTAACCATACAAAAGATTTTTTAGACTATGAATAAATGCTTTTTTTTAATCTTTATCTAAGATCAATCAAAGAAGATACATCCTTCTGGCAGATTTTTGCTTCTTAGTAGTCTACCACAGCTGAGAAAACAGCAATCTTATTTTTCAGTGACCATGTATTTTGAATTTGATGATTTTCTATGATAAACTTAAAATTTACAAGTTATAATCTAATTCAAAAGAAGAGTTTAGCTTCAAAAAAATTCATTTATTTGGTCTGATTACATGTACAGGTCAATTGGAATTGATTGTGCTTCCCTTACTGGATGAGTTTCTGAGAAGAATTTTTAAATGCTTGAACATTTGTTTTTCCTGAGCATTCTTGCTGACAGTATTCTACTGATATAGGGTCAGATCTGGTCCAAAGTTTCTATGTCTTGACTAATGAAGAAAGAATAGGTGTTTAAAATTAAAGATACAGAGAGTTAGGAGGAATGGAAGCAATAATAGAATACGATATTGATTTTCCTCTTCTTTTAGTCACTTAATTCTTCATAGAGAGGAATCCTCCCTGATTTTCTGCTACAAGGCAGTGTCTAGTATACCAAGTATAGTTAATTAGATGAGCTAAATAGTATGCACAGATTAGCACAAAGTACAGTTAACCATGTCTGCCATATGTTCAATTGTGCTTTATTGTGAATATAGAGGAATAATTACAGAGTATCTGGCATATTCCACTTTTTCTATAATTTACATAGTACTAGTGCAATAAAATGATGTTAATAACCTGAGATAAACCCTCAAAAGTAATGGAAGTCACAGGTCAAGGCTGAAATTTTAATCTTAGTTGTAATAGGGATCAAGCCAATATTATGAAAGCTGCACTTCCTGTTACTTATTTACATACCACGTTTCATCCTTACCTGAGTGTTTCTTAATCTTTATAAATTGTTTCATGCTTTTATGTCTTTTTTTTTCTTTTTTTTTTTGAGCTACTTATTGGACTTTTCTGAAATGACATTAAGGGACAATTTGACTGCCAGTGCATGGTCTATGGTCTGAGTCTGAAACACCACTGATTCAATCTTGGATGTCACAGCTTTGTTAATTAGACCTCAAAAAACATCCTGTTAGGTTCTTCTGGCATTGTCTGGAGCGGGATAGATTCTGGTGTACTGGGGTTAAGACCTCACAATCTCAATCAGTGAGTTAGTCCTGCAATGTTTTCTGCAGTAATTACAGTAAATGATTTTTGTCAGATTAAATTTTACACATTGGATACAAGGAAAATTGTTTCCAAGAGGGACTTAGGAACATATTGAAAGGGAGCCAAAATATCCCCACCATTAGTGCCCCAAATCTAGAAAAAGCTAGAGAAAAAGCAAAGTGAGGTCAAAACTGTAAACCCCATCACAAATGTTGTTGCCACAGTAGATAAAGTTGAAAGCTTTGAAATCTTCAGGGTGAAAGTCAAAATAACTTTTTGCTGCTCCAGACAACCTCTTTGAATTTATTTCTCTCCTGCTAAATTGTTCTCTTCCATCTCAGATAATATTTTCTGGTATTTCTAAATATGACTTTCTTAAATGCTGGAAAAATTAGAATGTACATGTACAAAGGAGATTTTTAATACTGTAACGGTGAAAGGCCAAATCCATCTGGTCAAAACAGTAAATAGCCATATGAAATTCAAGAAACTGAGATATATTTTTAACCTTTGGTTGATCTGTCTCCAAATACAGTTTTGTACTTATTGAGAAATGAATTAATACGGTTTTAACTCCTCCGTTCAGTGCAAGGACTCTATTTCTGGTACTTTATACCTTGTAGAAGGCCATTAAAAGCTTTTTGCCCAGAACCTCCTGCAGCTTCTGGGGCACAGTGCTGTTGCTTACAGAATCATGTTCTTAGCATTGTGGTGTAACTCCTCAAGCAAAGCAAAGCTAGAATAGTTATTGTTATCAATTTAACTAAAACCTGAGTGCTGCTAGAAATGTCTTAAATTTCTTTAATTTTGTGTACTCTTCTGGATGGGTAACATCTGTTGTGTGTGCAGTGACATTTTTTTTTTTTTCATGTACTGGGGGAAAAATAAAAGAAAAAAGGGAGAAATCACAGTTTGTTAGATCCAGGGTGCTTTTGTACAGTCTTTTACTGGCTCCTAAATGGAAAAAAAAAAAAATATCAGCTATTCAGGCTTTCATGCTTTATTTCTGAGCTGTACTTTTTTTTAAAAAATTTCTGAATTTTCAAAACTAAGCAGACCACTCTGCATAAGCAGAAACCTAAAACCCTACTTTTAGAGACACCAGAGCAAGTTCACGTTACTTGATTTTACTTTTTTTGCTTGACAATTCTGATAAAAATGTTCAGAGGAATGGCTATTCACATACTTTTCAAAATAATTGCAATGTGACTCAGAATAATGTTAGATGACTCTCTCTCCCTTTCTTGCACCCCTTTACAGCAGAACCAAAACTCCCATAAGAATCTATAAAGATAGGAATTGGGAGGAAAGACCTGCCAGGGAACGGTCAGCACCAAAATCCTAATCTGCTCCTTTCCTGCACCATTCTGAGAGGGAAGCACTGAGCCAGGTAACCGGCAGCCTCAGAGTAGAGAGGAGTTGAAGGAAGACCAGAGCATCCTATTGCTCTGTTTTCATCTGCTTCTTGCAGCAACCAAGTGCAAAGTGCCTCTGACAAACCTCACTAATTTAATATAATCCAGTGCTGATAAACTTCAGCTCAGTTAGAAAATCAACCTTGTCGTGGGTAGAGATACAGACAACTGTATGGGACAATGGTATAGGCAGTAGTTTGGACATATTTCTTTAATATGTCTTGAAGTAGAAATGATCTTTGATGTGCAACTGTTTTTGCTGAGGCAATGATGCACAATATTGAGCATATAAAAGAACTAAAGATATTTTTAGAAGTGACTGCAAGTGCTCTGCTAGGACTGCAGAATTGTAATTTACTATATACCAAAAAAACCCCATAGCAAATGTTGCCTCACATACTCAGCCTCTCAAGTTTATATACTGCATTTAAACATTCTGCATTTTATTGTAACTATTTGGCACCAAATCTGGGTGCAATAAACCAAAAAGAACTTATGCTGTTTCCTCGTTTCTGCTGTTATATCTGTGCTATTCTCTAGCCTGAGCGTGGCTCCTTCCTTCAACTATTTATGGTTTTAAAGACTTTTCTAAGTTTTCAGTAATGCTGAGTAGCTGTTTATAAAATTTCCTTTTTTTCCCCAGGTCTTTTTTGAATTAGGTCTTTAAGATATTATGCTTTGATGGTCCCATCCAGTTTCACTATATAATATATGGCAAAAAAACCCACCAAATGTTTTCTTATTTTTCATTTTGATCATTACAAATTTATTCTATTTTTTAAAAAAAATCCTGTCATTATTTGGCATGATCCATTTTCCTCATCACACTTAGATTTTACTTCAACCAACTTTTTTTTTTCCTTTGGTATGACACAACTTGTTTTCCCTCTTTGCTGCAAATCTGATTTGGGATTTTCAGAGGGGGGAGAACAATGTCAAAGAATTTTCCAGCAGAGGTGGGAATTAAATTCTTTAAATTCTTTACTTGTTCCTCACAGAATGCTGATTGTCAAAAATAGTTCAGAACTATTATAATGCTTTCTCTTATTTATTACCTAGTTGAGTGTCTAAACCCTCACCGGCATTTGAATAATTGATACTCCCATTGGAGCTCAGCATTAAGAAACAAATGCTGAATTATCCAGAAGCTCCCAAGAAAGTCTGGAGCTATTATTTGATTAAAAATATGATTCATCAAAGCTCTTTTTCTCTTCTTCCTCCAAATTTTGGGTTTCATTAATATCCTTTTATTCTCTTCCATTTAAGTTGTTTCCTGTCTTTTCTTGTCTTCCATCAATCCTTCATTTTCTATTTTCAATTCTAATTTTTCACTGCCTTATTTCCCCATTTCACACTCCTTTTCTCTTTTCCTTAAAACATCTAATGAGATTTTTTTATCCTTTAATTTTAGTTTCCTTTCATTGTCCTAGATGAACTCAAACTCTGGATGCCAATCCTTCAGTATAAGAAAAAAGAATGTTTTCCCTTTGTTTCATCAGCATCTCTCCTGTGAAAGAGAAGAATGAGACTGAAATGAAGGGAAAGGCAGGCAGAAGGGATGCCTTTACTGCATTTACATTTAGTAGTTAGAGGAAAATACTGAAGGAAAAGTGTCACCAGACTGAATTTTAATGGAATTAGGCTGTGGAATCCTGTACCTTTCACAGACTAAACATGCCCCACTTCTTTTTCCCCATTAATTCAGTGCAAGGGAAGTGCAAGAGATTCAGACCTTGACATAGCTCTGATTAGAATTTACTGTAAAACTGACTCCAGAGCTTTCAACAGTTTGGCAGATGACTCAAGGAAAACTCTATGTGAAATCATTGAGAAACAGCAACAGGAAATCTACATTAAGCCAGATAACATGACTCAGGGTTTTAATGAAAAGGGTTTGGCTGGATTCCTTTTCGCTTCACTATGCAGATGATTCTTGTAGTATGAATTAGGATGAAAATATTAATATATAGTGCATTGCTTGCCAGGTTTCTGGCCCTAATTTACAAACAGTATCAATATTCTTCAAAACTATTTATCCTCTGATATTTAAACAAAATAAAAATGCCTTCTGTTTTATAAAGTAAAATTCATATTTTTACTATCCTGAACCAAACTCTGCTCAAGTTAGCCCCAGGTGCTAATACAATTCAAAGAGTTATCCTTTGTTGAAACCACTGTGTTTTTTTATAATCAGAAATGGCTTTGATATTTTCAGAGTTGCTTGGGGAATTTGGATGACCAATTCACCTCCATTTTCATGGGAGCTGGACAACTATTCAATTTCTTTTTATGTAGCTAAATGCTTCATCCTTTCAGTTTGTCAAGAAAAAGAAAATAATTAAAAAGCTTCAATGTGTACAGTTACCTATAATCCCTAAGAATTGTTTTCCACTACAGTTTCAAGCCACACACATAGCATCTAAGTTTCTATTACACTTATTTTTGGATACCCCCCTAGGTATGCATGGCTCAGTTACAGATGTAGTTATTAAGACTTCTACCCAGCAGCTACTAAAATAACTTTGACTGTATCACAGTGGATTTCTGTTAATGTTGGTTGTTCAGTTTTTGTACTTAATAGATAGATTTTACAGGGCCTCTAATGAGGCTGTCACAGTGTTTTGTTTAGAGTAAAGGGACTATACTTACTAAGTCCACTGAGTGCTTGGTTATATTCAAACCAAATAACTGGACTTGTGCAAACATGGTTTTCACTGATAGAAAGGAAAGAAGGGACAGAGCTATTCAATGAGCAGTAGGACCAGTAGTGACTGTTTTCTTACAGTCACCTTTTATTCCAAAAATGATTTTGCACTGACTCTATATTCTTCCTGTTCAGAGCATCTTCCCTCCAAACTGTCTTCTCTGTCTGTGAGAGCTCTCTCTTCCCTCACTACTGCTTGGGCTCCAGGCAGTTTTCATTTTGCTTGATTTCAGACTGAACAGACACATATGAGGGGAGCACTGACTTAGCCAGAACACTAAATGAAGTGACTTTCCCACAGAGGAATAATGTGGGTCTTGCTTACCATTATATTATACTTGTAGGAATCTTCAAGGATGAACTTTGTCTCTTTGTTAAACATTATTGAAACTGGTCAGGAAGTCCTGTAACCATTGAGAAACCTGAAGGAGAGTTGGCAAAAACATAACAGAAGTACACAAGAGCAATTTTTGTGTAAACAGATCTAAAAATCACACTGTTGTCAGCATAAATGTTGATGTCTTTGTTTGCAACTCCAAAAGACTCTGGTGATGCTTCAACATTTATAAACATTTCATCATAGTGTTTTTAAGTTAAAAGTTAATTTCCACTCCAAATAATTCAAATATACATTTCACAATAAAGAAGGGGAAAAGAAAACCCCTTGTTTGGCCATCAGCCAGTTTCAAGTCTGTATGAAAAGATGCTCAAAGAACTCACAGTTCACTATCACAAGCATTAATGGCAATGCTGATTAGGAGTTTCCTTCCTTCTACATCACAGTAAGCTGTGATGATCCACAGTCATTTCAGGACTAAGTATTCCCAAATGGTCTCAGAAAAATAGGAAGGACAAAAGTCTAAATCACCTGCCTATACTGAGCACAATCCCATGGACTTTAATAAAACAGATCGGTCATGCTTGCCACAAACAGATAGACCAAAAGGAAATAAGGCTAAAAATACCAAGGGAAAAAATAAAAGAAGAAAAAAAGGAGATAAATCTTTTAAAATATTCCATCCAGTTTCCTTGGATTTTTCTTTCTTTGAAGTCTTGCCTTAGAGACAAGGCAAATGTTGGTTTACAATATATAATAAATTGGGAGCATCTATAAATGTGGTCACACACTATGCATGATGGAATTCACTGTTAGGGCACTGCCTGTCTCAGATATGCAGTAGATTGCCCACTTTTCAACACAGGGCAGTTACATTTTCTCAGCTGGGAGCACAACATTATATGTAATGCTACATTCCTCAGAAGTCTGTTTTTTAAACTTGGGCATTGTGTACCTTGTTGCTTCTGACACAATAAGGTATAACTTGGCGATGACTGTACAAATCCCCTCTTTTTATCAGTAATAGCAAGTAGATGAACGCCAGATATGTTAAATAAAGCAGCAATAACAGCAAGAATCATTTACTTTCTGAGAAAGGTGACGTTTCTACTCTTTCAGTATATTAGCTCCTTCTGAAATGCCACAGAACATGCACAGAACTGGTGAAACTTCACAAAAAATTACTTATCCAAAAAAGGATGGAGAAGGTGACAGCTGAAATTTAGGTTAAAAGATATATATTAGGATTGGGAAGCATCAAATGAAAAAAATCCAAAAACCAGGTTTGCTCTGAGGGAAGTAGAAACAAATACCTATAAAAGTTATATGGCAGTACATAATTCAGAGCAATTGTATTCATGGGGCAAACAAGGAATATCTTCATGGGTGGCCAAGGCACAAAAACCTGTCCTTCACTTCAATAGATGGCCAAGAATCCTAAACAGGAAAGCACAGAAGAAAATAAACAACTTATGAAAGTGAGCAGTAGCAGCTGGAAACAGGCTGTTCCCAACCCTTCAATAAATCCAAGATGTAAATAGCTCAGAGGAATAAATCTCTAAAGTAAGAGTGATATGTACATGGTTAATACCTGAATTGCCAAAGTGACATGTAACAATTTAAAGCACAGCATGCAAGCACGGGCAATTCAGGGCACTGAGAATAACAGTGGCAATTGAGGAAGGTGTGCTAAAAGAACGCTCCCAATACTGTAAGCCTTCCTGGCATGACTGAAGGGTGCAAAGGAAATTAAAGCTGCTAGAAAAAAACAGGCAAATTAGGAAAAATATTCCTTTTTCCTCATTGATAGTCAGGGAATATTACTGAGTTCAAGTACGTCTTGATATTCACCATACAAGAGCTGGAATTTTTTTCTTTTTAATTTCAATGAAATAAATTAATTTTTTGTTTAAGAAAAACAGAAAGAAAAGCCTATGATTTCAGAGACTGTCAGAGTTTTAAGAGTTTTGCTGATGTAGATATTTGCTGCAGGACAATATCACTGGTTTATGTCTGCCATAAGTGACTCATAATTTAAGCTACATCATCTGAAGACACTCTCAGAGGTGTCATAACACATCTGCAGTACCTTCACTCTTCATAAGTCAGGATCTTCTGCACATGCTGAGCTCAGGAATGAGCAGTAATGAAGACTTGCCTCATGCAGGTGCCAGTTCTAAACCAGTCTGAGCCTCAGAAAAACCCCTTTGGCACCTCTTGTATGAAGCACTGCTCTTGTGACTAAAGTAGGGTCTCTTGTGTGAACTGAAGGAAAAGTGAACTCTTGATAGGTGTTCGATTTCTTGACAAATGACATTAAAATTCTTTGCAGGTACTTAACAAGGGGCTTGTAAACTTTCCTTTGGCATTAGAAAGAGATCACTTGGAGTGGAAAATATATTCTCGCAACTATCTGTTAAAAAATAAAAGCGCCCTGGAAATTGATGAGTCCAATGTGAAACAGAAGCTCTGTGTCCATCCTTTATCTCTGCTTCATAAACTAGAAACTCTACAAAATAACACTTTCAGGAACTTGCTCAATATATCAAAGGTGTAAGTCACCAGGTGTCTGCAATGAGGTTCGGTGTAATACAAATGGAAATACATCAGAGAACTTTGTGTAGAAGGTTAGGTGTATCATTCATCCAATCCATCTATATTAATTTCCAGGTGCTTTAATCAACTCAGTCTGTCAATCCTATTGTAATTTAGAAATTTTTATTGGCATAAGAGAGGTTATTAAGTTTTGTGTTATATAAAACATTTGTAGTAGTTTTAAAGGATGGAAGAACTTAAATTATTTAAAAATATTGATAGTGAGTATTTGCTATCAAAATGTGATAAAATAGAAAAACCTGAACTGTAAATATAATATTTTTTGTAATTCTCATTTCTGTTTAGGCTAGAAAATCATAGTCAAGGGGAACTGTGGGCTCCATTTACTTCAGGTAATCTCATCTAAAAGACCGCTTTTGATCTCAAGATGTTCATATTTGTACTTTGGTCCTGGCCAGAAGTAGGAAATGAAGTGTGAAAGTGAAAAACAAGTCAATGAAGTACAAAGCTATTTTGAAATTTGTGGGGGAATTAAAAAGAAATTTTACTGAAAGCTTTTGGTGACAGTTTAGATTCTGCTCTCATTTTAGCTAAAGCTGTTCACCCATCTGATACTGGAAAGTGATATTTTCAGGACGAGTAGCAGAACGTACCTGCAAGGAACTTTTCTGACCTTTTTGTAATACTAAGAAACATTTTATGAGTGATTAGGGTTCAGTTAGTAACTATTCAACCTAGGCTTTTTGGTTAACTGGAGCAGACTGACTATTTGAACTCCTAAGAAATACAGATGGACAAGGTCAGTACATCTCTGTTTTTCATCCAGGCAGTCGGGTAGAAAATTAGCCAACTGAACTCCATCTGTCTTTTTTTTTTCCCTCTTCTTTTTTATCCCCCCTTCCTCCTAATTAGGCTTGTGGAAAAGCTTTCAGCTTCCTTTTACTGTTCTTTCACTTTCAGCTTTTCCCTGTAGGCTGGTGTTGTCCTATCATAGCATTCCACCAGGCTCTTTGCTTCTGTGCTTTCTGCACCACTGGGTACCAGCTTGAAATTGGAGTCATTAAGAAGTTGTTGTGTAGTTTTTAGACATATGTCCACCAACGTAAAGGTCAGGTCACCCATCTCTAAGATAAACTGCTGAATTACACTTCAGTGAGGAGAAGCCTGCATAGGTGTTGCTCAGAATTCTTCAGTAGCAGACACCCCGACGTTGACACAAATTGTTTACACAAGTGTGGAATTAGATGGATTTAAATGTATCAGCCATCAATGGCAGAATGGTTTGCTTCTTTTTCTGGCCCTACCCTTGAACTGGAATATACGATGTACAGCAGTGAGGTGGATCATGTGGGGCTGAGAGACTGAAGTACAGTTTCTGATTTAAACAGAAAAAGATGTTGAATCATTATGTCTCAAAGGCATTTTATAAGTATTTTGAGTAACTGCCATTTTGTGGTTCATAATAGTTTTCTTTCTGTCCTCCTCCCTTCTTTCTCCTGCCTTTTCTTGATTTCATTGAAAAACAAAAATGGATTTTTTTTTAAATGTCATATTTAGTATGAAAACCTTGATCCTAATAATGTTAATATTTCCATCCACAGATCTTCTAGCTCTACCTTCTTGGACGTCACAGTTTAACAATTTTTATAGTAAGTACAAACTCCACTGCAAAGGGATGGACATTTTCCAAGCTAATGTACAGATATTATTTTCCAGCTTCGGATTGTGGTGCCATAGAATCTTTCTGATATAAAATTTGTGTTAGCTATTAGAAGCTTTTTAGGAATCTGCACTTAGGTAGCCTCATCACAGTATCACAGTATCACAGTATCACAAGGTTGGAAAGGACCTCTGAGACCATCCAGTCCAACCTATAACCTAACACTAACACCAACACTAACACCAACCATCATCTAAACCATGGCACTCAGTGCCTCATCCAGTCTCCCTTTAAACACCTCCAGGGTCGGTGACTCCACCCCCTCCCTGGGCAGCCCATTCCAATGACCAATCACCCTTTCAGTGAAGAATTTTTTCCTCATATCAAGTCTAAACTTTCCCTGACGAAACTTAAGTCCATGACCTCTAGTTCTGTCCCTGGTCACCTGAGAGAAGAGACCAACCCCTGCCGACTACAACCTCCTTTTAGGTAGTTGTAGAGAGCAATGAGGTCTCCCCTGAGCCTCCTCTTCTCCAGACTAAACAGCCCCAACTCCCTCAGTCACTCCTCATCTAGTTTTCTAGCAACATTCTCTATTTGCAGCTTTTTTTTCTCCTTTAAAGGACTATGTAATTTTTCTTCTTCAGAACCAAATATGCCAAAAGAACACACATGAAGGACAATCATGAAATACAACATGAACATCATCCATTTCTGACCTTTCAGAATAAAACATTGAGCAGAGTATAAACATTAACAATAGAACAGTACTGATCAAATTACTAACTTCACAATTCATCATATGGATATCACTGATACGTAAGCTATAATTTTTCTGATAGACTGTTCTAGTGGCACAAATTTTAATTGGTGTGTACATGTTGTGAAGATCAGAAGTACTGAGTGCAATAATAACATATAGAGCATGATTATGAGGGTTTGAATATGTTTCTCAGTAGCCTTTTAGGGGGAAGGAACTTGCTAGTTTAAATTGGATTAAAATATGTTTTTAAAGTTCCTGGCCCCTAATTTCGGAGTTGTAATTGTTCTATATTTAAGCACGGTGAAGAAATTATCATAAGACACCCAAATGTGATCTAAAATTACTTCTGTGCATCAAAATGCCAGCTTTCAGAGTGTAATGACCCACGTGGAACTGGTCCTTTTCCAGAAGTGCAAAGATGCTATTTTAAACCAGCAGAGTTTTAAGATAAAGAGACTTTGGACTATTCCACAGCATATTCTGTTTCTGGACTTGAACATGCACGTATTTTGTAAAGAGATTTCAAAGTTGTAGAAAATGGGGAAAGGGGGAGAAACAAGTTCACTGAATTTCTTTAAAAACTGAGTAAATTGTGAAGAGGATGCAATCTTGCATTAAGTTTCAGAGGAATGGTGTTCACACGTGGGAGGCAGATCAGGAGGTTAGCATAAATTGAAAATAAATTCCAGTATTTTATGTCATGGTCTGTAATTTCTTATGTGATTATTTTCACCTCTGTGTGGTGACTGTTACCACCCTTTACACTTATCTACACACATCATCATGTGTTCTGTTCTCACATACGGAAAAAAAAGGATGTTCCAATCTCAGAATGAGAGTCAGCACTATTTTTTAACTCAGTGCAATAAACACAATTTTGATCTACCAGAAGCATCCATCCTTCTATGGTTCTCTGTTGTTCAGAAACAAAGAGCCAAACTGCTGCCTTAGGATTTAAAGAATTGCATTAGTTCAAGAGAGACACAATCTAGAAAGCGTGTGTTTCTCACCAAGAATGCTTTCTTATTTCCTTGCTAAAATAAATCAAAATTAGTGAGGTAAAAGTAATCATAGAATGGGTTGGGTTGGAAGGAGCCTTAAAGCCCATCCAGTTCATATCCCCTGCCATGGGCAGGGACACCTCCCACTGCATCAGGGGGCTCAAAGCCCCATCCAACCTGGCCTTGAACACCTCCAGGGATGGGGCAGCCACCACTTCTCTGGGCAACCTGGGCCAGGGCCTCCCCACCCTTATGGCAAAACATTTCTTCCTAAGATCTCATCTAAATCTCCCCACTTTCAGCTGAAAACCGTTCCCCCTCACCCTATCCCTGCTCTTAGCTCCTCCTCAGCTTTCCTGGAGCCCCTTTCAGTACTGAAAGGCTGCTCTAAGACCTCCCCAGAGCCTTCTCTTCTCCAGGCTGAACAACCCCAGCTCTCTCAGCCTGTCCTCATAGCAGAAGTGCTTCAGCCCTTGGATCATCTTTGTGGGTCTTATCTTGCCTCACAGGAGGAAAGGTTAGCTGAGAGGAAGTGATGTTCTTTGTTTTCTTGCTCTATAGGTTGAAGTATGCACAAATCTGTGCCAATTTGTACCAGTGCTGATGGGAAAGAACTTAAAGCAAAGGTTTCTGCTCCCCTCTACAATGCATGTGGGTAACCCCAATGCATTTGTTTAACAAAACCCACAAAAACATGTCAAGGGCACTGCTCCAGACTAACAGATGTTTAGCTTTAAGTTGTTATAAAAAGACCCATTTGGAGAATGTGATTGGAACAACAGCTACATGTGATACTGTCTTGGGATGAATTCAGATAGAGCAGGAAGAGAAAATGGTAACTAATGCCTCTTCTTTTCCTGATTTAATTAAAGAATAATTTTGGAGGTACATGAGTTGAGATTATTTCTAAGGACATATCTTAAAGACAGTATTGTTAAAGCCACAGATGTGGTAGATGGCAATTTTTCTTCACTATAGATGGAGTAAAAACAATGCTTTTCTTTCCTCATGGCTGTTAATATAACTCTGGGACTCTCCTATGAGAAATTGTGGCTTCAATAACTGAGCAGAATTGCCTTGCAGAGGCTGATTATTTAAAAATATCAGGTTGCACTCAAAACAACATGGGAAAAGCACAGATAATGTAATATCATTTTTACAAACGCATTCATCATAAGCATATGTCTTAATCTACTGAGTATTCTTAGACTGAATGTTCAGCACTGTCTCCTTCATTCAGGTGAAATGTAGTCGTCTCTGATATCACCATTTCTATAGCAGTGCAAAAGAACATTTGACAATTTGTTACAGGATTAGAAAAAAAACTACTCAGGCCTGTCAGTGTACCTTAAAGATGGTTTTGTCTGGTCTGCACGTTTCAAAGATCAAAACTTCTCCTATCCTTACATGTATAAATAGATTTGCTTGTGCAAAAATGAAGCATCAAAATTATTTGAAAACTTTATTTCTGTTATAATATTAAGAAGGAGATTGGTTGGATTTCTTTTAATGTAAATATATTACATAAAGGCAAAGACTGAAAACGAAGCATGTTGAAGGTGAACTGAAATTATCAGACTATCTAAACTATTTTGACTGAGGTAATTTTAATTGCTTTTTGGATGTTTAACTTATAGAAAAATTCAGGCCCACCTTTTGTTCTAGCAAGATAAGAAAACACAAGACCTTAAAAATCCTTATGGGACTGGAAAATACCTTCCTATCCAGATACAATTTTTAATAAACAAGGCAAGAAACAAGGGCATAATTATATTTTTAATGGCAAAACCTATTATTTTCTCCTGGAATTCTGAAATTTAGGGGCAAAACTTCCCACTGGATTAGCAGTTAAAAATATCAGGCTCCTTAGCAACCTCACAGAACAACAATCTCGCCTTCTACTTTAATCAGAAAAAGCAGCACAGTGCCTGGAAAACTCCTATGGGCTGCTTAGTTTAATGCTGTCTTGGCATGGTGTCTTCTGGATCAGGAGAGGAAATTGAGCTCAACTCTTTGGTTTCCATCTACTCAGAGTATATTAGGATGTGTATTTTATTCCATCTCTACTCAGAAAAATATCACTTATATAAAGCATGTAAAGTATTCATCTGATTTGTATGCATTTCAAACAGATTCTGAAGCTATTGAAATTCCTGTTACTATCTGTATTGTCTGAATTGTGCATTAATAAAACACGTGAATTTGACGGGGTTTTTTTGTACATGGGACATAACATTGTTTTCATTTGTGTTTTGACAGCAAAATGCACTTCTTTGAGTACCTTATCTTGGAGGACACAAGCAATCTTTGGTTACAATACAGATGAAGAACCACATTGAAAATGTTCCCTTTGAAAAATCTCAATGTATTTGTAAGGAACCATCAACTGTTACTAGAAGCCTCTGAACCCCTGCAAAACAGTCTAATACATGAAAGTCAACATTTAATGTGTTATAGTCTCATGTTTCTGTGCAGTAGCTCCAAGGAAATCAATTTTTCAGCTCGAGGGTGTTTTGATTTGGTGCAGTTCTATAACACTCGTAAATGTTATCCAGAACGCCTTCAAAAATAACACAATTTAATAATCACAGATGTTCCCACTCTGTCTTCCTAGCAGTGTTGCAATATCATGACAATGAGATTTATCAGATTTCACGGTACCTACAATATGTACAGAGCTATTTTTGGCAAAATTTTAATATGGCTAAAAGTGAATAAACTCCATTGGAAACTTTTAGAAGACTTTGCACGAAAGTTTTGTGATATGTTGAAAAGAAATGCTAAGGTCTTCGCATTGCTGAGATGAGATCAAATTGCAATCAAGTGATAAATGTTGCATTTGTGCTCCAGGATGTTGAAATTTTACAGTGTTCTCCTGAATCTGGCTGGGAGATGAAATGCTTTAGAGTACGAAACATCTAGGGTTGTTCCAAATGGTACTGAATGCAAGTGCCCTACGAAGACATTTGCCATGGTAGTTTTGCCCTCATATCTCATCATTCTACACATAGATGGGTAGACCTTAAACTTTGGGCTGCTAAGTGGTCAGTTTGCCACTGACCACTTAGCAGCCCAAATCAGTGAGTTGGTGGAGATGTTACCAAGTGCTGCTACATCATTCTTTGCACATGAAGGGATCTTTGAAGGAATCCAGATCTCCTCACTGGCTGCGAGGAGGGCAGTGGCATTTCAAACAGGCTCAGTTCATAGGCTAAACACAGCTCCGAGGGGTTTGTGCCCGACAGTTAATAGGGAGAGCTTTCCTCATTTTTTATTCTGCTAAAGCAGTGCTGCAGGCAGGAGAAGGGTTGAGAATCTGTCCCCATAAGTCCTAACAATCAATAAATAAGAGGAAGCTTTGTGTTAAAGTATGAATCAAAAGCTGTACAAGAAAGTATAGATGTCATGTTTTAAGCTGTGTTTTGTGAGATAGTGAAGTCAATGATGGTCACAGATTCTGGGACATCAGGATTCTTCCTTAAGTGCCTGGAGGCAGAAGGTGCCTTGAATCTGAGAATAGAAAAGTAATGACTGACAGTAAAAAACAATCCCAGAACAGAGGCGTTTACCATAAGACACTCTAGGTCCTTGTCTACAGGTCTGTGCTTCAGCTATATATTGAATAAGCAAGGTCAGTCTACATTGTCTGTATCCTCCACTTGTTCTTGTTACAGAAATAGATCCCTCTAACCTTCATTCCACTTAAATCAAAGCCACCTACTTCTTTTATTTTGTAAAGTTTAAAGAGCCACTGTTCTGTGCTTGTATAAATTGCAGTTAGAAAACTGGAACCCAGATGATAAAAGCAAAAAGCCATGCATAATATAACATTAAGTGCCATTAAAACAATACATCTGTAAGCCTTTAGACAGAATTCCAGGTAAAGCGTTTCAGACAATGTAGTATGGTGCATTGAATTGTCTGTAAACATGAAATTACCAAGTGAATGAAATAACGTGAGGTAAATTGTACCTGATTTTTTGTTAACTTGTCTTTTTTGTTCGGCATTTTGAAATCATTATTAACTGTATAAAATTATTGTTGTTCCAAAGAACATGGAATGGCATTTTTAATTTACCATATCGAGTGCTTGTCATATACTTACAGTTCAATTACCTGTAGAGAATTCTCTTTTTTGAATAGCAAGAGAAAACAAAATATATTGTATGACATTAATGTAGTATTCAGTGACTTTTGTCATTAATGGATTGTATAAAAGCTATGAATGTACAAAAATAATTTTAAGTGTGGCTATTTGATTCACTTGGTCTAAAAGAAGTGCAGAGAGACCTCATAAGCTCCTGGGTCTAAACCAGCTGTGTTTTAACTCCAAAGGAGCACGAGGCCATTCCCCACCTACCATACCATGGTTTTCCTTCAGCAAGGAATGCAGAAATATGGCCCCACAAGCAATCATGGTGCTTTCCAGCAAGTCTACTGGTCTGTACTATTGGGATACTGGGACTGGGATTTACTAGCAAGCACCTGATTTACAGTACATAGTCACAGCCAAACGATCTGAGACTCCTGAAAGCAAGCATGGGGAACTTCTGTCCCTCAAAATAATTTTGAAAGGACTATCAATATTTTTTAAAATATTTTTAAAATGGAAATTATTTTTCGTTATCTCTCATTTGCACTATTGTCTTACCCTCAAATATTGTTATTTTTCACAGTGGAAAAATGTGCAATTCAGTACCTTCCCATCAAATCCACGGACTGCTTTGCCTGACTGAACTGATGCAAAGGCCTTTCTCTGGAGAATATTTGCAAAAGGTTTATATTGACAAACATTTCTTTTGCTTGTAATGTTTCTACCTGTGGAATTTAGTAAACCTACCACTTGGACACAGGTTCTGGTAAATAACAATTTCACCTTTGAAAATGTATCACCTGACCAAAGCTTAACTAAAGATAAAATCTTTGGGCACTTTCATTTTTCTGAAGCTGTAATTTTGGTTGTCTTCTAGAAGGAGGTTATATATACTGTGGATTCCTGTGTACATCTCAATGGGTCTCTCTTAACTGGAACAGTTGTTCCAGTGCTGGGTGTGCAGCTCAGTTAATTTCTGTCATGAAGCCTTGTATTAAGAGGCTCCAGTCTGAAAAGGCTGTCCCAACAGGCACTTATCAGGGTGTGAGGACTCCAGATCATATATGCTACAGGTATAGACTTCCTTATCTTTTTCAAGTGTCCCTGTAAGCTGATGAAACCATTGGTACAGAAAAGTAAATAGACTGCACGTTCTTTGAGAAGAAGCATGATGTTTGAGAAAAAGGTGTCATGGTGAGACTGGTTCCCAACAGTGATTATTAGAACACCAGGCAGGTGCTATTTTGATGGTGTAGTAAGACTTCAATGGCATATGAATGACTGACTCTGTTTTTTTCACTGGCCTTATGCACTGGGTTGCAAGCACTGTGACACGTATAAAAGATTGATTTGACGTCATAGTTAGTTAACAGAGCAGAACACCTTGTTAAAGTGAGGAAAGTAATCTGTTCTCTCTCTGTAACAACTGGAGATCCGGAGACATGACGTGTTGTCAGCTATTAAAGGAAATTCTCCCTCAATTCAGCTGCTAGAGAATTTTCTACAGAAGTAAAACCAACCAGTACTGCTAACGTCACCGTCATTGAGACACCTAAAATGCCTCTGATCGTAAGGTTGAATCCAAAGGATGCTGAAAAAAAATGGTAAAACCTCACTGAGAAGTCCTGGGCAAGTGGTCATAAAATATCAAAACCCTCAGCTCAGAATCTTGCCTTTTGTTTGCACTAGAGGAACATTCAGCAGACAAGATGTGGTGTTCACAAATTGTTCATTAAACACCTGGTCCTTGAGGAGGTGAACGGGGAAAATCGTTGCTACTGCACTCTGTGACGGCCTTAATTTAGGCCTCAGAAAAAATATATGTCTAAGGTGTAGAAGTCACGTTAAATCCTAACACAAAGTGCTCGAGTTCAGTGATAATCATCAAGGTCCTCTTTGCTGTTGGTCATTTCACCGCCCTGCAATGCCTTTTAATCAACCTAACTGTATACAAAACTGTGGAGTACACTCTGTATGCACTTTATCTCACTTCCCAATACAGTGAAACAAAACAGCTGTTATAAGCTGCATGACAGTTTACAAAAAGGAAATAAAAACAAGGAAATGAAAAGTAACGAGATGCTAATTACCAGTGTTGCAATTTTACCAGAAGAAAGAGGCAGATGCTCTTCATTCTCTAGATAGATGGCAGGGGTTTAATGACCAAACAAATGAATATCTTTTTTAATCATTAAACACCCCCAAAAACATCTTGTCTCATTTTTTTTATGTTGGAGCATCAGTTATGTTTTGTCAGAGAGAAGTGTCTCACCATCATACAGTATTTTGTTAAATGTGTAGTGTCTTATTGACTGTGCCCACTCTGTAAGGCTTAGTTTGCAACCTCTAGATCTTGTTTCAGTCCTTGGTGCAGTACTGGGTGTCAGTCACTTATCAATCCTGTAGCCCAACACTTCAGCCCTCCCATCTATGCTCATACCAGCATGCCTGTTAAAACACCACTAATTTGCTTTCCTCTTAGCTCCTTCACTGACATTTTTTTACCTCTGGCTTTCTAATTCTTTGCCATTCTCACTGCCTGCAGTGAGGAGTTCACAGCACTGAGGTGTTTTAAGAGAGGAGTGTTGTAACTTGTAAGCTCTATCCATATTTAGCTTTTGAATAAACAATTCTGAATGGCTCTTCTACAGAGAGATTTCAGCTGTTCTCTTTGCCTCAGAGACAGAGTAGTTTCAGTGCTACCAATGATACCAATAATTCTAAAAAAGAAAGTTTTCTTCATCTAGCTCCCATTTTATTTACAGAGACCAACAGTTCTTCTACATGACATAAACACTTTCTTTATGTAAGGTCAGTGGCTAAGGCTTGTGAGTGAGCACAGCAAAATGATCAATCTATTGTTGATAGTGTCACCTTTTTGGAGAGGATCCAGAGTGGCAGGTTTCATTCTATAGAGTATCATATTAAAAACTGGTGGTCCACTCTCACAGACGCTAACATTACCTCACTATCTGTACAAGAAAAGAGCAGCAACTTTCATTTTGCTTATCTCTACTTTAAATACAACATATTGCATGGGACCCATTATTTCCAGTCATTTCCACTTTTTTTCCCCCGTCTTCTCTGTTTCTTATTCTACACCAGACATCCACTTGAACGATATAAGCCATCTGTAGTTTATAAAACACCTTCAAGCTATTGTTTTAAAGTTTTATACCTTTTAATGTTTTCCTATTTATTTCCTGCTGATATCAACACATATGCTGCCAAAAGCAATCTTTAGTGGATACTAACATATTCATATTGAACATTTGATCCAGAAATTTTGTAGATGATAAGCAGAGGGAACATCTGTGAGAAGCAGATAATTTTTAATATTTATGGATAGCTCATTTCCATGTTGTAATCCTTAGATGGGACTGGATTGGTAATGTTCTGTACAATACAAGTAATTTTTTCAAATTCCCATCATGATTAGGTAATGAAGGGAGCTGTGGTTTTGAAGAGGGAACTTCAACAAGTTTATTAATTAATGTTGGACAAAATATTCCCACCATTAATTAAATGAAATAGAGAATAACTGTACAAAGAGGATGATCTTACACATTTAATACTCCTAGGATGGTCTTTCAAACAGGACAATATAACCTGGAAACACACCTATATTTAAGAACTGAAGTATGAAGCGAGAATGCTCAAAGCATTGTCTCAGCATTATTAATGACTTACAAACCTTGTTTCTTCATTGGCAATTAAGTCAGCTGCCAATGGTTTGAAATTCCATTGCTGCTATTTCACTTGGTATCAAAAGGTCACCTATCTGAGAACTAAAGACAGTTTTATATTGAAATTTTGTCCTGAAGCAATAAATGCAAAGCAGAAGATTCAGAAATCTGGCTTATGAAGATGTGTAAAAGTGGAACTAGATTGCTAGTCATTAATTTATTTTCACATTAAGTTTGTATTGGTCTGTAAACCTGCATAAGCTCTCAGTCATAAATGTCTCACCTGCTATTGTTTTCATTCCTGATTATTACAACCAAAAGAACACGATGTAAAACTCTTCGTTTTTACTTACAGACACTGATGAAAACTGTTCTACCTTTGTTGCCTCTTTAATTATGTTTCACTAATAAGACTAGCTCATCATCATCTCACAATTTCAAAGACTGAAGCATGAATCAAAACCACGATGGCTAATCTTGTTTTGTGGTGGCTCCCTGTAGGTCTCTATGTTAACCAAATATTTCTGATAAAATTTACAGTTTTCTGATTAAAAAAAGTGAGATTACATTATTTGTTTTTCTTATTTGTTTGTTGATCTTAGCAATTTAGGATGGATTTGTGTGCTCAGGGCATGTCTGTCATCTTTTGCCAGCCATCTTGCCAAAACAGACCTATAATTAGTATTCAAAATCAAACCAGACCTCTTTTAGCATGGATGAAAAAAATCACACTTGGGGCTTGAACTTAGACTACTTTTTATCCTTGTCTACTCACTGGGAGAGAAAGATGGTCAACTGTTTTCTGTAAGCAGCTTTCTAACATCTTTTGAGTGACATTAACACATCCATGAAAGAAATTGCATCCACGTAAAATTCCTGTGGGTAAAAGTGAAACCAGCTGTTTTCTACACCAGTGCAATCTCCATTTAAAAATAGTGAAAAAGACTTCACAAACTCAGGGCTTCTCATTTCCCTTTATTGTGCTCAAGTCTCACATCTTCTTTAAAATAATGCTATTTCCAATAGCTGTCAACCTGGAAGTTGTAATGAAACATGTAGGTATCAACTAAGTATGAAAACCCAACCCCCAAATCAGTAAGTTATTCACTGAAGCAACTGTGGTACGTGATATAAAATTTATATATCTGTGTTGATAACTGTGAAAGTTTGCTGATCCTTGCTGAACCATCCTGTGGTGAAAGAGATACGTCGCTTTATAGACAGACACTGACTTTTCTGCAAATCAAATGGGTAGAGTTGAATCTTCTCTATTTTAAGAAATATTTCAGTGCTTGTGGAAGCTATAAAGTTGCAATACAAAAAGCGAAGAACTTCAACTTGTACAAACAGGCTCATTGAACAAATATCTCTTTCAAGCAACGTTTGCAAAGGACTAGAACTTGGAATCACTATGAACACAACCAGAACGCAGTGGTGAGGGTCCAAACTAGAGTGGACAAAGGCTGAGATGCAGTAGAAAGTTTTTATAACCAATTCAAGTTTCCTTCTCACACTCTTAACAGCTACCCTGTCACTCACATGAAGTCTGAGTGGATTAGAAGGATTACCAAAGGCAGTGTTCCTTCCATTCTGCTTCAAAGCTAATCAAAATTGGGTACACACACAGTTATCCAATGCCAGCATCAATCAGGGTGGGACTGACACTCCCTGAACCAGTTCCAGGATGTTGCCCTATCGAGCATGGAACTACACATCACAAAAATCCCCACTCCCATGAGACTCACCTGGACATAAATGTGCCTGGCAACTCAAATTCAGTTCAGGTTTCTTAAATATATGATCAAAGCCAGGTTAAATGTTCAGCAAGAATGGCACATACTGAAATATGCCATTCTCAACAAATAGCTGAGATTTCCCAGGGACACCATCTTTTCAAACACCAGCCTATCTGGATACTGCTTATCTTAGGAGATCAAATGAGATTCTGCTCCTGGTGGCATATCTCCAAGTAAACATGTGGTACACAAAGGAAAAAAAAGACAAAGGCACCAGACCTTATATTCAAACTGCTGTAGAATACTCGAAGCCTGGTACATGCATATGAATGTGTTTAGAATGTGTTTCAGCCTTGGCTTCATCTCAGTTTTATTCAGAATTTCTTCCAAAGTTTCAATTCAGTATTGGTATCAGCAGCTCCTCTCTGCATCTCCCTTTCAGAAAGATCTCAAAGGCAGACCGAATCTTTAGAAATGTATTCTGACCCTAACCATTAGTGGGAAACAGAAAGGAATGCATCCATTTAAACAGTGACAATGAAACATTCAATTAACATTAAAGGAAAGAGGCAACAAAACAGCTTACATCAAAGGACAAAATCCTTATGACGTCTACAGAAAGTGCCCCAGAAAAGTTAAACACCCACACATTCACAAAAATAACAAAGCCTGTAAAATGCTGTTTATAATTCTGAATAATATCAGGAAAATCAAATAAATAAGAAATACTCTTAGTAAATATTGAAATTAATCAACAAGTGACATCAAAGATTCAGGCAGTTGGAAAAGATGGCTGAACTGAAAATTGCAATCAGAAAAAACAAGGAACGTTAACAATTACCAGAATAGATCAAACAAGAAATCTACTGAGAAAAAATAGAGCTAAAATGCATTGACCCACACAGGATCATAAAGTGTCTGTAAATGTGTTAGCGTTGCTGCATTTGTCACCAATATGGTTGTCTTGGCAAGGGAGAGGATTATGTTTGTTTCCTTCATTATAAAGTTTAAAATTATTCCTGCAGAAGTTTCCCTAGATAAATGTTTGCCTCAGTTTGTGTCTTCAATATGTATTTAAGGGTCATCACAGATAATAATCCCATTTGTGCAGTGATGTTCTATAAACAGCAAATGTGATCCAAGAAGACATACAGAGAAGACTGGGTAAAAAGAGAAATTTCATTTCCTTTGTGCTCAACTTTGTCAAATAAAGGTACTTGAACTGACTGTGGTAAGATCACAGCAATAGTAACAAGGCAGGTGGAAAACCTAGAAAGAATTTAAAAAGGAGTTACCAAAATGATCCTGCCAGTAGAAAATAAACTATACTTGTGACTAAGAAGTTTGATGTAAAAAATTGGTAAAAGAAAAAGGAAAGTTAAGGCAATGAGATCATTTTAGGTAGGTAGAGAAGAAAAAGATTTCCAGTAATGGAGACCTTTCTATCTTTGGTGATAAAGATATAACAAAATCCAGGGATTAGAAGTTGAAGCTGGACCTTTATTTTTTGTTTTGCCTTCCTCAGCACCATATGTGAGATTATTTTCTAGGATCACCCAGGCATATTTCATCTAATTAATTTCCTACCATGGCAAGGGCATTAGGGATTAGTTCCAGTCTTTGCCTATAGCATGGTTAAACCTCATGAGATCTAAAATTCTCTGGTCTAATGAACACCTTTAAGTTTAGAATAAAACCTTGGTAAAACTTAATGACCTGATATACATTATTTGAGGTCTCTTCTGCCTTCAAACTCCAGGAAACTTTGTAAGCATTTCAAAAATCATATTTATTAACTTACGGTTTTCTTGATATATAAGCCACCTAGCATAATTGATCAAAGAGAGATGTCCCCCTTGAGCCAGGAATGTACTTGAGAGGAGAGAACAAGAAATAAGTGGCAGTTAACTGAAAGCACTTCCCTAAATCCCTGTATCATGAAGCACTCCATTAAATGGTAGTTTGAATCCCTAACAAGCCTTGATCAAGGCAGACTGGATTCTTAGCCCCTGGTCCTGTAAGCACCTAATCCTACAAGAGTTCCACATGGGTGCTCCTATGTCTTTGGCCTGAAGTGTGAAATTACTCATTATTAGTATTGGGGCTACCAGGAAAGAAACCAAGTCTGTTCTCAGAGCAGAAACACAATGGATTGAGAGCTGAGGGAGTGCACTCCCTTACACCAAGGTTAGTGCTCCTCTTCAGCAAAGAAGTAATGACCTTTTTTTATTACTATCTGCAAATGAAAGCTAAGTGTTCTAAAAAATTAAAAATAATGTTAATTTATGTTGTACTACACCTTCGATATGTTTAGATAGCTGCGTAAAAACAAGATATTCTCCTGTATTCCCTCCTTCACTATTATAATTCTTTAACTTGTCAGCAAGATTTCTTCTGCAATACAATCAAAATGTGTCTTCTCATGCTTAAAACTGTTATAAGGGAAAGCAGGCGAGGGGAAGAAAAATACCATCACCACATTATTTTAAATCTGAAACTACAAACGTGATAAAAAAAACCACAGAATGACACAACAAATGGAAAGCTGTGTATGCTTTAAAAATATTTCTGTGCAAGTTTTTGATTTTGGGGAAACTAAAGTCTATATGCACCATGCCATGTTTGGTACATGCTATAGCTAATCTGGAGGGCATATACAGAACTATTGGTTTACTTTTTGGGAATACTGAATTTGGAAGCTTATCCACTTCATAAATTGCATGTTTCTTAAAATAGAGGATTCAGTGGAGTAAGGAACAATTATAACATTAAACATTTTTAGTTTATTACTCTCTGTATATAAATGAAAAATAATAAATGAATGTGGCTTTTCTGAAAGACACAAAAGGCAAATTTCTCAGTTTAATTATAGTATATTATCGATTTTCATCTTGAACAAACCTTCCTCCAAGTGAATTCTGACTTTAACCAAAACCGGATAAAGTGAGAAAATACTTCATTCAATAAGGATGAGAACAAGGTCCAGTTACAGCAGTCCACTAGTGAAAAAGCCTGATATCTGCTCCAAACTGTGGCTGCCCTCACAGACAAATTCAGCACAGGGAATGCAGAAGGTCAGCCAGATCTTTGTAAGGAAAACTCACAGGAACTCAATCTAGATATAAGGTCAAGTGTGATGATTTTACTTCCTACATTTTTTCTAAGCTGTTCTAAATCTGCCCGGTGTTCCTTCCTTTCGGTCCTAGGGTAGAGTTTGCTCCATTCTACTGGATAATACATTGATTCTTTCATAATATCTCCACATATGAAACCTGCAGATTTAAAAATCTTGTGCACTTGAGGATCTAACCTTGAAAGTATTTCAGTAAATCACATCCTGAAAGCTGTTGCTGGCCTTCTATGTGACTTCAGATATTGAAGAATTCAGGCAGCCTCTCTGACTTAGATATTTTCTATATTCCAAATAGTTGTGCCTCTGTAAGTGTCTAGTAGTGTCCCTTTTCACTAGGATTGAACAGATTACATATCACGTCAACCCCTTCCTGTTCAGCTTCTCCAGTCATTGGGTTTCACTTGCTCAGACATAATTTTACATTATGTAGAGTTGTAACATGCCAAGATAATAACACAAAGCAATGTATGAGCACTACTTGTAAGTGCAATGACAAATCAAGATATTCAGGCTATTATATATGAAATATATACTAATACATTTTCTTCCTGCATTTGCAGGCAGTGCCAGTCTACTCAACCAGAGGTATATCCAATAAAAATTATGCTTGACTGAGGTTTATGCAAGCTGTATATTTATATAGCTTTGAATTTTTTAATTTAAACCCATCTAAAATCACCAGTGTTTTTTGGTGTGAATTTGAGAAGGCTCAAGATAAAGATAACTGGTTATTTGCAGTACTGGTTTCTCCCCCATACTAACACAGACATTGCTAATCTTATAAGAAAACTGTAGTAATTCTTTAGGCTGAATACAGAATCTCAAAATAGCATTTAATTTTTCATAGAGATAGCACAAGTATGTTGAATGCTAAATGCTCATGATTACCAATATTAAATAAGATACTTACTGAGGATAACTGGCTATGTAACAGGTAGGTATCAATGTGATGATTTCAAATCTCCCTTAATGTATTTAAGATATTCAGTTGGCCTTTAATTTGCACTGCACAATGTGGTTATTTGAAACACATGTTCTGATGATTCTAAGCTGGGGAAAAGCATGTAAAATGCAAAAATTGTGTGTTAAATACATAAACCCCAAGACGTTACTCCATATATTTACTAAATATTAAAAAAATCTATGTAATAAATACCTATTTTGCCTCTCACAGCTGTTAAGCAGATACAATTTTATTACTTGCCATGTAATCAGTAGAGATTAAATGTCTTAATAAGACTAAATTAAAATCATCAGATATTTATGATACTCACTGTAAAGCTTTATAAAAAATATCCTGCCACCATTTATTGCTCTCCTCAGACTACAATATTTCTGAAATAGACTGAACTTCCACTGCCACTAGCAACAATTTGAAAATAGGATTATTTAATTTGCCTGAAAGTAGAGTAAAATATGGAAGTCTAATAGGTGCTCAATGAATCAATTAGTAGATGTGTAACCCAGTGAGTGGAGTATGTGGAGAGCAGAATGCTACCTTCCCCAGCAACAAGAAATTCTCCCCAATACGTAGTAACCCATCTTTTTATGAGATATCCAGACAAAATTGTGTGAAAATACTTCCATTCGTGAAATTAACTTTATTCCAATACTACTCAGAGGCATTTACAGAATTTAGTTTTTGTCTTATAATGTTGGTTAAATGAAGATGATAGCCTCTTAGTATGAAGCCTGCTTGTGCTTTTCAGTCCTCATTTCAGAGGCTTGTATTGTATAAATTATAATAGGGAGGTAACTGAGAACCATGGCTTCTTGTTAAACTGTCAGTTCCAAGAGAAATTTGAACCTCAAAAATTCCTTTCTTCTGTGTTTATTGTACATTTGGATCAAAAAAAGAACTCTCTGGGAACAAATAGTCTTTGAATAAGTCAGTCTGAACCCTCTTCTTACACATAACCAGCCAGCCAACATTAGAAATCTATGAAAAGATTAATAGTTAGATAATAGAACTTTATACCCTGCAGTTTTTCTACAGAGGATCTAAGTTTGAAAAACAGATATTTAGATAAATATGCTAAGAAGAGAAAATACCATGTGTGAGCAATATGCAGTTCAGGAAAGTATCTTTTTTTCTGTTTTATTAATTTCATATAGTTACCCTTTCACAACATCCACATTAACAATAACTGCTTAGCAACAGATTGACGAGGATTTGTGTTAGATGATACACACGTGAGCATCACCAACTAAACAACTGGCATAAACAAAATGATCTCAGTATCACAAACACGTTATCACAACTGCACAGAAGATGGGTGTTACCACTTAATTCTCACCACAATAAGGGATTTATTTATTTATTCTTTTAAGAGTAAAGAACAGCTGTTCTGAGAGCACTATAGTGTGTGCGGCGCGAGTCTACTGGCCGTATGTAATCAGTAAGGCCTGATGCTGTTGCTATGACCTTTTTACACCAAGTAAGAGGTAATATAATTTCACTGTGGCATAAATGGGCATCTCATTGTTGTTACTTCCAAATTTCATTAACAAATTGCTATTTTCAGGACTCAGAAAAGGAGAAGGTATCTCTTCATCAAATTTACAGCCTTTTTTTTACAGGAATTGGTCTGTTCTGCCTGGACAAGGGGAGACTGAGAGGGGATCTCATGGCTGTTCACTGCCTTCTCACAAGGGAGGGAGGGGAAACAGCTGCTGAGGTCTTCTCTCTTGTGACCTATTATAAGACCAGAAGGAATGGCAGGAAGATGTGCCAGGGGAGAGTTAGATAGGATATCAGGAAGAGGTTCTCCATCCAGCAGGTACTGGAGCACTGGAACAGCTCCCCGGGGAAGCAGTCACAGCACAGTCTGCCAACATTGCAGAAGCATTTGGACACTGCCCTCAGTCACACAGTGTGAGTGTCCTGTGTGGGGACAGGAGTTGGACTCGATGATCCTTTTGGGTCCCTTTGAACTCAGGTAATTCTATATTCTATGAATTCATACCTATTAAAAACTTTCCCTTTCACTGGCAGTATTTCTCCTGTCCTTTGTGGATTTCTGCACATACAATAACTTGAGAAATGGATAGAGACAAGGAATCAAGGTCATTATGAGAAGTAATGTGGTCAGGAGTAATCTGTAATTCTCTGTGTCACTGCTCTGCTGCAGGATGGCAGAGTACAGCCATATGCACGTTTAGCCAGAATTTGTTTTCGCTCAAAGAGGGAGTGGCAGACTGCTGAGGTCCTTAAAGGAATTTTTTTTAAAAAACACATCATCAGCTGAATAACTTTCCAGATATAGTCTGCTCACCTTTACAGTCTGCAAATGCCCTTGTTTCCCAGCTGGTCTTGGACAAGCACAGAGCAGCGTGCCTTTTATTTCATGACATCTAGTCAATGAATTTGCAGCATTTCTTTCAGAGGTGAATTCTGTTTCTATGACTTACACCTTAGTAATGTGACTGCAGAGTGATAAAGGGCATTCTGCATTTAGATACACCCAAACTGAAGTGACAAATGAAATTCATGTGGAATGCACCACCAGGTGAAGTGAAGTCAGTAGCTGGCAGTAAATGATCCTGGGTACATCAAGAAGCCAGTCTGGATCTGTGGGACGATACAACCCTCTTCCTGCATGAAACCTCAAAACATTATGAACATCGCTTGAGTCATGTTGTAAAAAAAAGGTGCTGCATAGGGTATTCTCCCAAATGATGTTCAGAAACTGGGAATTTCTTCTAACCAGCATGAATTATAATCAGAAGCAATGTAGTCACATAGCAGTGTCACACTTTTTAACCTGTGATATCAGAGAATGGATTAAGGATTGGTTTCTGGAAGCTCTTTGGAAGGAAAATGTGTGTGATCAGAACTGTTGACAAAGTACATCCACTTGGATACTGCCCCATTTGTAACTTGTAGCCAGCAAAGGCTTCTAGATTTTTCTGAATAAAGAAAATAAACAACCTTATGTGTCCTTTTTCCTTCTGTTTAAAGAGTGAGATCTACAGACATCAGGGCAAAACATTTTTAGTTGGCCTAATAATGTATAGCATGTGGCTATTCCTACTTTGCAATTCAATGAAATGAGCTATTTCAAGTTTTGATGTTGGCATTTCTTAAAAGTCCTCTGTTCTCCTCTCTTTCAGAAGAAAAATAGCATTTTGCATGTGTGAGGAATATTAAATCTAGCCAAACGTGCATCAAACCTACTGGGTGGCCGTATTTTTCAATCTTCAATTTTATTTTGGTGTCTTACTCTCTTATCCCCTTTTCTGTTTGCAGTTCACAAAAACTTTCTTTTGCTATTACAGTTTTTTAATGACTTAATGTTCTATTGTTCTCTCCTAGAAAGCATAAAAAGTAAAAGATGTACAAACCAGGCTTTTTTAATTGGTTCTACTATTTTTCTCAAGAAAAGAGGGATGAAGTCTGGTATTTTTCATTTGGACACAGTGCATTTTTATTGAAAATGAAAGATAATGGCTTTGGCAGTTCCTTTTTAATCCAATCTACTGCTCAGTGTTCTCGAAAAGAAAATTAGGGAACACGGCTACAGTTGGCATTTTGTGATAGGTTCCATTTTTCTTCTATTGAGGTTGCAGACACTGGCTGGCATTTCTCAATTAGGTCCTCTTTTTGACTATTGATAATGAATTTTTTTACGTGGCTTTCACTTTAAACTGCTCTGTAACAGGGACTGCTGAATACAATCTGATAATTAACTAAGATGATAATGGTAATAGCTATTTGTTATAATTTCGTAGTATTTTCTGTGACTGCAAATGACACTATCTTTTGTTCTAAAACACGTATCTGGGAAATTGGGATTTATTTGTATAGCACTCAATAAAATCATTCCTTCACTCTAACACAGACAATTATAATAAATGACTATTTTTTCTTACTGTTTAGCAACTAGTTTTACAGACAATTAAATTACACTAACGAATAGATTAATCAGCTTTAATGTGAATCAATATACTTGTTTTCACTATGTTATATTTTACAGCAAAATATGTTGGCTTCCTCTGTACAGATAGTAAAATATCTACTAGCCATTTGTATCAATAGCTATTACTCAGTTAACCCACATTTCATGGATAATCAATCCACATTAATTTGGCTAGGGTGTTCACTAACCAGATTAGGCTTGTGCACATGCACAAATCTACTGTCTTTTTAAAAGGAGATTTAGGAGAAGCACACTAAACTGGCTATGCTGATTGTGTCCAAATTTTCAATAGGAATAGGAGAGTTACTGCTATGCTGAAATTTAATAATTAAAAAACCCTCTATTTACTGCTACATCCGTTAGAAATATTTATGCATCTATCCTAATAAATATATCGCAATCTATACTTCTGTGAAAGAATTTGATCTAAAGATGTGTTAAGATTGGAAGAGCAACAAAGAAAACCCCAAACAAAAAATCTTAGAAGGAATTTCATCTGAGGTATATTTTTGTAAACTCTAGAAGTGTGAACGTCGGTTTTTAAACTCACTTTAAAGCCTAGAAAGTTCTTATTTCACCCCCAACAAGCATCAGGGGGTTTTATTGGCATGTTCAATGATTCAAAATCTTTTAAAAGAACTAAAATCATCCTATTGTGACCATGCAACAAAATAATGTCTCTTATAAAACAACATTATAGTCTTTGGCTTAAGGATCTATCACCCTGATAAATTAAGAGAGGCCCAGAATTATTCAGACAATGCTGTGCTACAGACTTAGAACAATTTGACCTTCCAGCCCTCAAGTAATGCACCCTTGCATTTTTGTGTTAATATATCTTTCCTTACAGCCATCACTTTCACCAGAAAACCAGGGTAGGTTTAAGACTTTGGGATGTTCCTGCACGAACTTTCACATAATAAAACAAATGAACTACTTCCCGTCTGACCACACAACTGAGGGGAACTAAGATGCCTGTTAACATTCTTATACATCTCAAGATCAAATTTGAACATAAATATCTGTGGCAGGAAAATTTTCTGGCTCAGAGTGGCCAATAGCAAACACCACCTCATGTTTGGAGGATAGCTTAAAGTTGCTATTAGAAGTTTACACATCATACCTGCGAAAACAGCCTCAGGGAGTTCTCCGAGATTTGTCTAAGCAAGTTCTAATCAAATTGGATGAAGTCCAGGCTTGTGCAAATGATTTTCCAATCAGGAATCAAACCTTCAAAAAAAAAAAAAAAAAGGAAAAATAGATTAGCAAAGAAAGTAAAAATAAATGTAGTTCATCAAAAAAATAAAAAATAAAATATCAGGATTGACTCAGTTAACTTTGGGAACTTATAAGAAACTGTTTTGAAGCTTGTGCATACTCTCTGCAGTGTGAACATATTTTGGAGTAGCATCTGAACAACACTTTTTCTGAAGACAAGGTGAATGATAACCCTTAAGGGCAGAGTTGCAAACTCTTTTAAGACAAAGTAGAAATGCCAATCAAAGTGCAGATAGTTTTTCTCCTGAGAGGTGATTATTTTTTCATAGATCCTTTCTTAGAAGAATGGCTTAAATACATCAACTAAACCTCATAGCTGCGTTGTAATGGTGGAAACTAAAAGGAAACATCTCAGGCAAAAGCTCTTTTCAGGCACTCTAAAAAGACATTTTATTTCCTGTATCAAAAAAATGAAAAACCTGAACCTGAAACTTTTTCCCCTTCACTGAGCACTAGAACAAACTAACTTTAAATGTCTCATGAACCTCAGCTTATGGTCAAACCTCCACTCTCCTGACAGTGTCTGAGGCAGGGCTCTCTGAAAATGTTTAACCACTTAATTTTTAGTGGCAGAAATCATGGCCAAGTTGGTAAGGAATCACAGCTTTCAGATACATTTATTCCTGTTATGGAATAATGCTACTTAAACAGCTGCCAGATAGGGGAAAAAAAGCGATATTCCATTCCTATTTAAGTATTCTTCATTATTTGAAAATTCTGCTGTTTAAAATATGATTTTTAAGAAAAATAGAGGTAAAACAACACTGAAAAGACTTCTATTCAGCAGTTTACAGTGATATAAACTAGTTTATCACTGTGTAACTAACTGGAATTTAGAAAACAACTGTTTACAATAAAGAAAAGATGACTCCATATGTTATGAATTTGTTGACCTAGAGAAGTTAAGAATAGCAATGTCTATTTTACTCACTAGAGAGAGAATTTTGAATACAAATAAACATTGCTTTAATAATTACTCTTAATTTTTAACCAATTAAAGAGGAGGGAAAAAAATACCAACAAGAAAACTCCAAAGGCTATATTTTGTGTTGGACAGGTTGGACAAGATCAAACCTTCATTAGGGTTGAAAGTTCCTGTCAGATTGAGGATGTCTATTTCTGCAATATACCATGAGGTGTGAGACTGTGGATGGTATTGCTATAGAGTCACTCTGGTGGAGAGAAATTTTACCCTGGTAGCAATTTTCTACAATATCTTAATTTTCTTGGTTATAAGACGAATTGCAACCTATGTAGATGGAAGACCTCTGGATCTCCATATAGAGATATCCTTCAGAATTTATGCTGTAAATTTGCATATGTGCAATACATAGAAAAATTCAGAAAATACATACGTTTATATTTTTAAATTAAGCCTTTATTTTTATAAAAATGGTTCACTGCAGCAGATGGTCAACCTAAAATTGTAATTGCCCAGTACTATGGCATTTATAGGCACACCTGGTGCCTCCCTTCCAAAGTAGAACTACCACTCACAACCCACCCACTTAGAAATAACAATAATAACTATAAAATAACCATTATTTATAAGCCACGCAAGTGACTCTCTATAGACAGAAACTATAAAAGTCACAATAGAGCCAGAAAAAAAGTTTTCTTAGAGAAAGCCCATGCTGAAGAAATATGCCTCAAGAAAAAGTTCTTGACAAAAGTGCTCCTAGGAGCTACCTCTCTAAAATAAAACTTCAGCCTCCCTCAAGTACTTGAGGCTTTTATAATCACAAGAAGAAAACAAGATAGACCACAGCTTATCAACCTCTTATATTAATCCAGAAAGGTCCCCACAGATCTTGCAGACTCACATTAGGGCCAGATTTTTAAAGATATAGAGGCACTGACTGTCCTGAGGAACTTCACATAGGAATACCTATTCTTTATGTCATTTTCCTGATAATCAGACCCACAGGCAGGCTCAGGAACGCATATGAAGAGAGAAAAGATCTACAAACAGACCTAAGAAGCTAGAAAGCCAAACTAATCTCAAAACCAGTAAGACACCTGACTCTGCTTAGGAGCATTTAGCTCTTCTGAAGCTGGATGTTTAAATCATTCTCATCACCATCCCCAAGGGAAAAGCCCCTCTGTTAATTCAGATCTTGGAAATCTGACTTAAAATGTTGACAGCTGCCTTTCAGATTCTCAACGTTCATGTGCTGGACTGATAGAAATCCAAGTCTCTCACCTCCCAGGAAATTATTTCAGAATAGGTATGTAGCTAATACCATAATTCTACTGCAAAAGCCGTTCCAGTTCGTGTAAATAAATATCCATTGGAACAGAGTGACTCATCTCAGATTTCTGAGATGGGAGCTGATTTCTACTGTCTGATTTGTTGGGATTTCGTATTAAATATCCATCTAGTGGAAGATGAATGAGTCATCCACTGAAGTGGAAACAAAGCCTTGGTCTTTTTCCAGCTGAATAATTTAGCTGTTAGATTGTAGAATTTGGTTTATACTTCTAGGTGAGAGAGCGTCTTAGTTTTAAGAAGGGGGCTTGGAAGTGTCTCCACTCATAGTTAATCTATTGTGGGTTGGTAGTTCTTTCTGTCTTCCAAAAATGAGAGGCTTTGTTGAATTGCTCAGACTTCACAGAATCTAGAACTTAGGTTTTGTAAGACTTGTTACCATCCGTATCATCTGTTAAGCGGCTGCAATAGTTACTACAATTTCTGATTAAATCACCAGGAGGAGATTTGAGGAACCACTCTTTTTTTTTTCGACTCTTTATGGTTCCTTGATTTTTGAAAGATGTCTGGATCAAACCCCTTAAAAACTTGGAAATCATGTATTCCTCCTGCCTGGTTTTGCATTGTTAAGTGTGTTTGGGAAACATTTCAACTGGAGGCAGGAGACATGTCAAAACCAGAAAAGAATATAACAGTAAGTCCACACCTAAGCTGAATGGTCACAATCTCACTAAATGGGAAGGCTACTTTAAGCATGTTCTATGACATTGAGGGCTGAAGAAATAGCTTAAAAATCTTTCAACTCGGTTGCATGAAGTAATCATAAAAGCTGATGAAACAGAGCAGTGAATGGCAAGGGAGATGAGGAAGCCACTGATTTTAGAAGAGCAGAGGCAGCCTGAATTGTGCCTTGCCAACCAGCAGGAAAGATGACAGGACCTCAATGCTTGACAGTCCCACGCTGTGAGTAAAATGTTGCTGTGGAGTGGGAGAAGGAGCCAGGTGGCCCCGTAGCTGCTCAGCTAATTTCATCAAAAATGGACTGTAAAATGCAGTTTATTTTTAAGTTATTCTTGTTGATCCACCTTCTTGGGTTATTTTTTTTTAATTAAGAGAAAATTAAACAATAAAATTTTTCTATTGTGGCAATTAATTCAAGTTTTGAGTGTGAAAAATTATCCTGTTGAGCATCAGAAAGTCTCAGGTTTCAAGATCAGGCCTCACAATGGGTTTTGTAAGATGCTTATTTAGATAAATACTTGAAATAGTCAAAAGATATCAGGAACATGCAGCACCAGAGTAGAAATGCTAAATGAACATAGATAACTGGGAATAAGGAATTCTGAAGTTATCAAAGATAAACTGGATAACATTTTTGGAGCTGGCACATAGATTTAGACAGTTACAATATTTCCCCCCTTAAGATAACTTTTAAGCCCCACCCTAATGGCCTTCAGATTCATTCACAACTTCTGAACCCGTTCTAACTTATCCTTCTTTTTGAGATGATATTTCCATTCTTTCTTACTCTTTAAAACTGAGGAAATATTAGAGCAAGTGAAGCCAGAAATTTTCACGGGAAGGAAGGGCAACTGATACCCAGTTACTGTTCAAAGTCCGTAGGAGCTGCGTCCTTGCCTTTTTTTTTTGTGTGTCACTCCCTCTGCCCATAACTTTTAGCTTCATTTCCTTTGGCTAATCTTTTTTTCTTAGTACAGAAAGAGAAAAACATGTGAAGAAATGGGAATAAAAAGAGAGAGATTTCTAGTTTTCTGAAACCAACAAAAATAGTCAACATCTGCGTAGCTTACTTTATATGACCTTTTCACACTTCTTTTACTTGTACCGGAGGAAATAGCATAGCAAGGAAATATACTGCTGTTGATCTGGAACACCAGTGATGTCAATTTTTGTGGTTATCAAGAACACAATGAATGCCCTTGACACTTAGGGCTATAAGAAATGAGTTTTTTGAGTGATTTTAGTTCCTTGCTTCATTCTTTACCAGGGCATTATTAAAACTGAAAGCGTCACAATTTTCTTGTTCAAAGACCTTTTCAGTAGTTAAAAATATGCTTTCAAGCCATAACTGTATCAGTATGTGTGGTTGTGCCTTTATCAAGAAAATATATACACATTTTGTTTGTGATGCTGTCTAAAATCTTGACAGCTAAAGAATTCATCTTTGGAAGTGTAGATTCATTTCTGCTGTTAGCTGCAAGTGAGTAAAAGCCTCTCTTTTACAGGTTGGATCCAGTGCCACATTGATTATGCAAATAGCCTTTGTGAATGCCTCGGGCATACATTGCTGAAATTGGAAGGTAAGTATCTCAGAAGGCAGGCCTGAATTTTGAAGCCAATGACTTGTTCTTATATTCCGGCATTAGTAAATTATAAGCTACTGAGAAATCAGTTCCATTTCTCCTTCTACAAGGTGCAGCTAGCTCAAGATGTCTTAAATATAGTTTTGTTTCACAGGACAGTGATATTAGCGGTGTTCGTACTGTGAGCTGGCACTTTTTATTTGAAAACTCTTTTTCCCTAAGAAAAAAACGTTGTTTAAATTAAAAAAAATAAAAAAAAAAAGACAAAGCTGATATTGTTGAAAAAAATCTGCACAAAAATAATAGAATAGTTGTCCTGAATACCTTTCCTTCTTCTCACTACCCCAGTACTACCTCAATTTTCCATTTTGAAAAAAAGATGAAGGTCAGGGAATTTGGAGAAAAACTGAAGAATATTAAAAAAAAAAATTAAAATCAATTGCTTCTGGACATCTGTGATGCTGATTCAAACCAAGCTATTGCTTCTTGCTTTACTACTGGACTTTCAGAAATGGCAGGCTTAGAAGTTGGCTTCTTTCTGGACATCAAATGAAAACTATGCCAACAAAACTGAGAAACACCTTAGGGACAAGAGATTAATTAAATATAAATTCCCTATAGGGAAAGCAGGTTGTATCTTTACAAACTAAAGGCAGGGAGTCACTGAGTGGAATTTAGAAACTAAACAAACAGACTTTATACAAGAATAACTAATCAGGTTAATGATTCTTCAAAAGAATCCAGAGAACCCTGACATAATGGACTTTCAGACATAGAAAATCCCCTTTATCAGGGTCAGACTGAAACCAAGACACAGTACATTTGAAAAAAGAGAGATTTGCTAAGAAAACGTTTTTCTCTGCTTCTCTCTTCTCTGCGCGTTAAACAGTAGCTCCTTTAAAAAAAATTACAAGGAGATTATTGAACAGCAGATGAGGAGTTCTACCAGAGAATAATACTTTCATTGTCTATCTTGGTAAAAATACTGATTTACTTGCATACCCTAATCTAGGAAAATCTAAGGAAAAGATTTTAGATTTATTTTTTTATCAACAAAACATCAGGAGACTGAATCTTCCTGAATGGACCCAGAGATCCATAATCCTTGTAACCAATCCAGTGGCAGATCCTGGCAAAGATTCTTAAAGAAATAACATGACTCCAGGACACAAGCACCTTAAACTTTTCCCATCGTGTTTTTCTGAAATATACCAGACATTGAAAAATGCTTGTAACAGTTAACCATTTTATATTAGGGAGCTGGAAAAAGTTTGGTCCAGCTTGTACTGCCTTCCCCAACAGGAAAGAGTTTTCCTGATGTTTATTTTAAATACAGGGGGGGTTGAAGGAAAAGTGATAATGAAAGGAGTAATTTGGACGTTAACATAAGGGCACAGTAATAAAAAAGTTGCTTGTATTTTCTTATATTCTTATATACATAGTATTTTCGTGTAAACTGATTTGGCAGAAGATAGATGTTATAAACAGGAATACAATGGGGTAACAAGAGTCCTACTCTTCCAGAACACCTTAAAATTGAGGTGGTGTCTGGCGTTGCATGGAAAGCAAACATCAGATATTATTTCACTTAGTTCAATGTGTTTTAATTGTGGTCACAGTAAATGCGACTGGAATGACCTAAAAAAGTCTGTATGAATGAATGTGCTCATCTTGCAGCATTTTGCTGAAGTCTGAACTTCGAGCAAAATTCCAAATTTTGATTTTAGTGAAGTTCTTGTGATGATAATGAATAATTTTAGAGCTGCAGGGAGAATATATTAACAATGAAAAGTGAATGTAAGGAGAATGTTATGCTTTTATTTTATTACTTAAAAAAGAATTCTAGAACTTTATCACTTTTATATTATTATAATCATACAATTAAGTTAAATATTTGTAGAGGTGTTTAGCAGCTTCTGCAACTACTTTATAGTATAATCCAAATACATTCTGTAATCTTAGAATAAGTATTTCCTATTGTGCTAGGTGAGGGATTTTCATTCACATGGGAAATATGCAAGAAATATAAATATTATCTGTGATATAATTCACTTCCTTTCATAAAAGATTCCTAAAATTCCTTTGAATATAAAAAGTTTCAGCTGTTTTTTAGTGTTGCAGAGTATCAGGCTAGTCAACTATTCATTGAGAAAATAGTATCCTACAAGTCACATCACAAGATAACTGCAAGCCAGCTAACTAAGAGGAGACTAGAATCTCTGAAGTGAATATGAAATAGTCTATGAAAATGTGGATATTTTTCATGCCCCATTATCCACTGGGATTATATCAGAACCTTTTGAAAGAATTTGCAAAAAGACAGCAATGAGGCACAATTCAGAATAACTAAATTGTTAATTGCTTCAGATATGGCAGTTACACGTGAAATTCCAGTTGTAGTAGGTTACAAGGTATTCCAAGATGAATATTTCTCAGCATTTCCAGCTGGAACTGTTCCACTTCATATCAATAAATAAGTGGCTATCGGAGCAAAGACTTGAACTACTGACTTGTTCTTTCCAAGCAAGTGCCTTGTATATTGGCTGTTGAATATTGCTGCTCCTTTGGCCAAGTGAGTAAGTTACCAAAGATGGAATGGCACCAGGAAGAGTTGTTCAGAAAGTCCCATCCACGTTGCCCCTCTCCAGTGCTCTGGTAAAGCAAAGAGTGCATGTTTGACCCCACATGAGTGTTCTTTTAAGTATCAGTGAAAGTTCAAAATTATTTTAAATGTCAGAAATAAAACACCAGTTGTGATTTGAAATTCTGGAAGCCTGGGATTCCCATCTTGAAAACTCACCTCTTTCTGAGATATTTTATAGAGAATAAATGTGCTACTTTATTAAGAAGTAGAAGTCTCTCAACAGCAAATTCTTTTTCTAGACTCAACCTAAAAGCCCCCAAAAGGCCATTTTCCATTGCAGGAAACTAATTTGAAGATATTTGTATTCTATTTTAAAATATACTTGCTAGAAGACACCTAGAAATTGAACCAGGCCTCTCTTCTTCATGTTCAGATCATCTTGGCTGTACAAAGCCCTCCAAATTCACCCCTGAATTTGGTCCAGAGAATTAATATATTAAATGTTGAGGAGAAGAGAGCGGTCTATAGAAGCAACACTTAGAAGGAGATAAACAGCAGGAGACTTTTAACAACAAATTCAGGAAGTGGAAAAAAATAAACCCAGAAACAACCGCTTGAGAAAGTTAAACAGTAGGAGACTTAACAGAAATCACAAATAGCAGTGAGGCAAAAATAAGCCAGAAAAGCAACTCCTAGAAAAGCTAAACAGCAGGAAACACAACAACAAAACAGAAGTAAAACAAGAATAAGGCATGGAAAGAGGAACTGGGGAAAATTAGCCAATACAAGATCTCAGACAATGAAAAGTAGCAGTTACACTAAAGTAAGCCAGAAAAAACAACAGCTAGGGGAAGATAAGGAAGATCATGGTCAAATCAAAGAAAAAAGACTTTTCTAGAAGGAAAAAACTTCAGTCCTTTTGGCATGGAATAGAGCTATGTATTCTGTCAGCCTCAGATAGTGACAGGGAAGAAAATGCTGTACAGAACGGCTTGCGTAGGAATGTCACTTTCAAAAGATAATGCTTTATAACAGTTTCCAAGGTTACGTGTGAAAAAAAAGGAAGACATATACATAACAGGTTTTTTCACGTCCTCAGAAGATCCCCACTCTATACGTGGCTGAACTTTTAAGTAAAACCAGCTTCTTCATACTCTACAAAGATTTCAGATGACCAGTATGTACTGGGAGAGCTCATTAACTTCACTGGACACATCAAAGAAACATTGCCATGAGAAAAAACAGCGTGGATCCAAATGAGGACATAGCAGACTGGAAGAACAGGCAGTGGAAACCCAGATGTAGCATCAAAACCAGGGAAATGAAGGAATCACAAGAGTAGGAGTAAAACGTGGAAAGTATGAGTTTGTTTCCTTATTTATTTTGGAAAAAAAAAATAACCACTGTACCAAAACTGCAATTTGAGGAGGGTAGGACTGGAGTGTAGAAAGATGTCTGAGTCAAAGCTACTGAAAGAATGATCAAAATATTTTTACTTGAAGATGGTTTCTGTCAAGATTCATCTAAGTTTCCTGTAAGTTGCTTAAAAAGTTTCTGCAGGCCTGGGAAAAGTGCAGAAACAGACTCAAATTTCCCTTCCTGGAAATGAGGGTAAAATGAGTTGTATATGTAAAAATGTACTGATGCTGACATGCAGCCAGCATGTCAACAGGGTGGTGAGGAGCAAGGCACAGGAAATGTCTTGTACAGCTCATCTACTTTTCTGTGCAGGCAGAGAGCACTTTCAGCTCTAGATTCCCATGGAATTTGGAGATGCCACCTCACAGAGATGTGAACCATCATACATAACTTGCTTAGATGTAGCTTGTCTCTGTTGTGAAGAGGGTTCTTCATTGCCATAAGATTAATATTTTATTATGTTAATAACAGATGTGTGGAAATGTATAGAAAATTGAAATGATACAGAAAAGAGGAATTAAAAAATACTTCTGGTTCAGAAAAGTTCACTTCACAAATCATTTTCCTGTCTTATTATGTGTAGTTCTATGATTATATGTCACATTACCTTTGATTATAAAAATGTGGGTTTGCTTACAAGCAAGTCTACTCATCAATGGAGAAATCCAGTACCAGAGGGATCCCTCACAATTAACTGGTTACAATTACTTGTTTAGAAAAATCATTTAATTTTGAGGATTTTTGTGAAATACCACTTGAGGACAAATAATGAAAAATTATGAAGGCATTCCACCCTAATTTCCATGAAGAAGAGTTTTTAGGGCTGCGTTCTGTAATCCTTCCTTAAAAAAACTCTGTGCAATATTTTATAAATAAATATATGACATAGAAAATTGTTGTTGTCCCAACGACACTTCCCATCTGACAGAGTATCTGGCCTGATGTGCTTGGCAGGAACACAGTAACAGGCTGGCTTATTTAGAATTCTGATTCTGATCTTATTTAGAATTCATTCTGATTGTACACAGAAGGAATTCTTCAAAAGTACTTCAGGCCAAAATGATCCAGAGTTGCTCAGAGTCTTTTTATTTTGTCCTGCCTGTGTAGCATGGATAAATTACACAAAGCCTCCCCTGGGAGAGAAGACTTGTGGTGGGGTGAAGTGTATCCTGCAAAGCCCTGTTTGTCTTCTTTGCAGATGAATGAAGACAGCCCTTGATTATTATTTTTTCCTTTTAGAATTGAAGAAAATAATAAACTTCTGTCTTCTTTTAGTTTCTCTAGGATGCCTTCTTTCCTTCTTTTCCTTATTGGGCATGAATATGAATTTCAACTAGAAAACATATTCAAAGAGAAAGAGTGTAAGCCTTTGGGTGGACGTATAATGATAGTTACAGAAAATAGGAATATTATTTATGTAAACAGTCTCAGAATAGAGCAGAGCAAAGCCTTCAACACAATGCTCAAGGATAGACAGCACTGAAATCATTCTCATACTTGGGTTGATTTGAATTTTTGGTGGAAATGGGCATTTTCAATTTTTTTATATCTTGTTTGAACTACAAAACTGTAAAAGCACTCATGATTAAAGTACTAAGCTTTATCAATTTCAGTTTGAAATTGATTTTTACAAAATTTTGACTACAAATATTGTTTCTTCATTTCTCACAATTAAGCAGAGTAAATTTCATTTAGTGTAAAGGGCCTAGTGAGGGAGAATAGTTGGGTTTGCTCTTCTATATGAACCCAAAAGTACATAGGACAGAGATTGAAGATTTGTTGTAGTGTAATTTTTCTATAGTTTGCCAACTTTTAGAAGAAAGCTTGCTCTCCCTCTCATCTGTCATCTGTTCGGGGTGCTATTAGGTTTTCAGCTGATCAGCTGGATAAATATGGATCTAATTCTGCATTAGTGAAACCAAATACAACCTTTAAGTCAGTGAGAGTAGTTGCATCTCTCCTTAATCATTTCTTTCTTTATCTAAATGATTTTTTGTGGTTGAAGATGCAAACTTATCTAATCCAGAGTAAAAGGCATGTATTTGGCAATTCATTCTTCTCTTTCAATGAGTTAGGACTTTGTAGAAAATCAAGTAGCTAAACACATGCACACCCCACTACCCCAAAACCACAACAGAACAAAACTTAACAGCTTTCCTTACTAAGGCATCAAACACAAGCCATAGTTTCAAAGTATTGAGATAAGACAGTTAATCTGTGAGTGGACAGACTCTACTGCTATTTTGGGGTCTAAAACCTCAGGGAAAATCAGCATCCTGGGAAGCGAAGAAATAGAGCAATTTACTATTTCCTTTATGGAGAGTAATCACTAAATATTTAATTTTAAATGTTTTTTAAATTTCAGAGAAATGTGTTGAAAACCTTGCATAAAAGTATATTTTGTGAACTCTGAAGGAAATCTCTTCTAACTGATTTCTGTGGTTTGGGTCATTTGGGTACTAATTATAACAAGCTTTAGAGAGCAATAGCTATTTCTCTGGTACCTAGTACAGACAGACTATGCCTCTGGCTGCTCATAATTCTGCATTTTAATAATAATGTGACTTATGGTCATGTTATTTGTAGCAATCAGGATAGAAATGATTTGGCAGAACTGATGGAATGAATTTATGTCACATTGTAATTTTACCCTTGAGTTACTAATTGCTCAATGCTGTGTTCCTTTCCATGATTGTGGGTTTTTTTCTGTCTTATTAATATATACTGACAGAAGAGAAGAGTGACTTCCCCAGAGGGCTGAAAGGCCAGTTTAGAGTAGGGAGCATGACTGCTGGGTGACATTCACAAGCTCTTTCTACAGAAATACTGGACAACTGGTATCTACATGCCTACTCTCCTCCCCACAATTTAGGTATAAGTCTTCATCCTGGTGTTGGTTCCCTAAAGTCTTCCATTCTATTTGCTGATACACAAGACAAAACTGTCAGAGATTCCTTTTGATCTGTTTTTGAAAATGCTTAAGAGCATTTAGAGCATAAATAGCAGTACATGAAATTACCATGGTATCTGACATTATTAAATTGTATTAAAATGAAAGTTCTTGGAGGTATTAGAGCATTTTCTTTGATATTTTGTTTTAAAATAAGTCTCTTACTATGATGAGTATGACTAAATGATGATAAGGTTGAAACAGTACTTACTTAAAAGACTTAAAAGACACCAAATAGAATATTTGATCTTATATTTTCAAATTTTAAACTGATATTTGATTTTGATTTTTAAGATTCTGCATATCTTTATATGTACAATAATGCAAACGTGTAAGTTTAGAGACCTCAAATATATTTGAATATATTTTTAAGCAAAGTTAAATTTAATCTTTTTTCTTTCATTTTGGACACAGACAAATTTTTAAATACTTTGCAAAATTTTCATTTTAAGTATAGGTATATTGATAATCATAGTTTTTATCTTATTGTGCTATTTTAAATATGTATCTTAAAAGCACCATAACTGGGGAATGTTAGCATCTGAACTCTATTTTAGTTCAATAGGCTCTCATTTTCTATTATGTTTCTACAAATGGTGTAGTAAATGGGCCCTAATATTCCTCAGTTTAAGCATCATCCTTTTAGTCTCCTATTTTCAAACAAGTGATTTCTTAGTGCTCTCTACTTGGTAAAATATGATTTATTATTAAAATAGTATTTTTTTTTTCACCTTTTCTCAAAGCCTGGGAAGTATTTTGGGTTTTTTTGATTATATGCTATGGGAAAATACACATCTCAAAGTAATCATTAAAATTTTATAGAACATGCAGAAATACTAAAAAAACACGTAAAAATTATAAATTCAAACTTAATATTATCAATAACCGATAATATTTAATTACATAAAAATATAAAGAAAACAGGTCTCCTGAAATCAATCCATTTCCTGATGCTCTTTTGTCAGCACACCCAGATAGAGCTTCTCCCTTCCAACCCTTCAGTCTCTTTCTTCTTCCCCAAGGCCCTGTCTTTCAAGCCCAACCCAGAAATCAGCTCTTTTGCTATGCCTGTCTTATTACTCGTCCCCACCAAGGTGTCTTTCCAGTTGTTCTGGCTTACAATATCAAACAAATCCTTCATTCCATAGCTTCTGGTGGGGAGATCCATTCCTACTTTCAGTGACTTTTTTTCTCCTCAGCCTCAAGACAATTGTGTGGGAAGAAAAATTCTTTTTAATTCTTTTCAATCATTCAATATTTAAATCAAGGAAATAACTCCAATTCAAAAGATGTAGGAAAATAAGTTGCAGACTCCCATAAAACATCCAGAAAATACTATTATATATTCAGTATCACTAGTTACCTGTATTAGCTCATCATATTCAAAAGATGCGCTAAACTAATTGTTTGAAAAGCAGACACAAAGCTCATTTTGAAGCAAAGAATTGTGAGAAAATGCAACTGACTCAAAAGCACATCTGTGCTTATACGAGCAAGACACTTCTCAGGATCATAGCTCCTCTTTTGTACCTTGACCACAAGTTTCCTTCAATATCTTAAGTACAATGCTGAAAGCAATTATTCTGTGTTTGCAATAGTTACAGCTGGTAAAGCAAAAAAAGGATGGATAAATTCCAAGTTTCAGAGGCAGTATTTGGAAAGTCAACAAAAGCTGACCATTGATTTCCAAGGAACACCTAGTTTTCCCATAAGTGCTTTAAACTAATGAATATAAATATGTTATATAGGAACAATTTCTAATTAAAAGATAGACAAAACTCTCATGTAGACCAATGAAGACCTTCCATTCAAAATCATCTATGTGTGATGAACAATACATGATCTGTTACTTCTAAAACGACGCTGAGGCTCAGTCGTGGTGCAAGAGTCACTTTTTTTTAGGCTAGTAATCTGTAGTTATCCAACTCAAGAACACTTAACCTCATTAACACAATTTTGAAGAGGTTAGGAGCTTTGGCTGTTTCAACTGGTTTTGCTGGTCTCATCTCATAGAATCATAGAGTGGTTTGGGCAGGAAAGGACCCTGAAGCTCATGCAGTTCCAACCCCTCTGCCACGGGCAGGGACACCTCCCATTGTATCAGAGGTCTCAAAGCCCCATCCAACCTGGCCTTGAACACCTCCAAGGAAGGGGCAGTCACTACTTCTCTGGGCAACCTGTGCCAGGGCCTCAGCACCCTCACGGGAAAATATTTCTTCCTATTAAAAATTTCTTCCTTGGGCTACAAGCACACATTGCTGGCTCATGTTAATCTTCTCATCCACTATCACCCTCAAGGCCTTTTCCACAGGGCTACTCTTGATCCGTTCTCCACCCGGTCTGTATTTGTGTTTAGCCTATACACACCTTGGCAAATTTGGGTGATCTCAACTTTGAACATCTTATAATCTTTAGTTTATTTAACTACCTCAGAGCAAAACAAATAGATTTAGCTTAACAGGACCGATACTCAACTTTTTCCTGTCAAAAGTCCTGTGTTGACCGTGTTTGGATGTGCACAGTTTCAAAGTGGATATCAAGAGCAGGGACACTTTACTCCTATTCTCCTTCTGCTTCTGTTCAGGCAGGGTGCTGGCTGATTCAGGTAGCACAGTATAATCGAATTGTTTGACTTCAGAACAGAGATAAGTTGAACATGGACGGATTAAAGGTCTATCTCAATAATTTATATGAAGGAAAAGGTATGACAAATTAATCTGAAAGGCATTGCTGCTATTTAAGAGTAATTTTTTGGTCTTAGATATTAACAGCAATATTAAGGTTTTGTCTATGGTAGGTGACTTCACTTGCTATAGTAAAAAGTATGTTACATAAACTGAGTATTGACATATACCTACAAAGAAAAATATTTACCTTATGTCATATTTCTCCAATGTTCAACTGCCAAATTAATACTTTTTTGGACTTATCAAACAGGAACATCTGTAACACTGAGACCTGAAATCTCAGTGCTTTTCTTTGCCAATATCACCTTCCCTAGTAGCACGTTACTGTGTAATCCTTGCAACCCAAAAGGCTGTTCAGTAAAGTAAAAAAGTTAAAAGTCTATCCAGTAAAAAACAGAGTCGTGTGTGGGACAGGAATATCAAGTAAGAGGTGTTGCAGATTCCTGGATGCTTTGCTAGTAAATGCTAAGTTACGTAGTCAGTTAATTCTGTAAGAAAAATGAATGTCAACTTCCTTTCAATCCAGTCTTCAGAAATAAAGACCCTAAACATAGTTCCCTTTTTCGTGATTTTCAGTTTTTATTCCGAGGCTGGAAATAAAACTTAAAAAAACAGTTAATAAACTATTCTGCACAAATTATGTGAATTTTTCATTAATTTACTCTAGATGAAGTATGGAGGGCACTGGTTTTGAATAAAACATATGAACTGGTGATTAATCAAATCCCTTTTCTGATGGAAGCAATAATCTATCTGTCTCGAACTTGAAGGGTATACAAGGACAAAATTGAACGCAATGAAGAAAGTAGTATTCCCAGTCTGAACACATCTAAAACTGACTTATTCAGGGGGAAAAAAAAAAGAAGATAGTTTTGTCTCAAAGAAAAAAAAAAGATTACTGCATTAAGGTTTTTTTTTGAATAGATAACATTAGTTATACGTGACCACTATAGCAATTGAGATAATGTAATTATCATATCAATTGATCATCTGAAGGAGTAAACCTGTTTCTACTAAGAACAATATACCTTTCTTAATTTTAATTCATAACTTGATATGCTGTCCTTGTTTTTTTCTTCATTGTATGTCAGTGTTAATTAGCTACAACCATATTCAAATCAAAAAACTACAGCAGTATAAATCTTGTGTAATTTCAGAATCAGATAAATTCCATAAATTCTGTAGAATTATACAAAGATACCATGAGAGTTTCAATCAAGAGCTGTGGTGATTCTTGATGAATGCTGGAAATGATGGGCAACTCTCAGAAAAGAAGATGATACAAACATGTTGTGTGTGTGTGTGTACATAAATATATCAACACGCACATGAATTTAAGACAAAAGAATTGTTCATGAAGTGTTATACATTAGTATTTCTTTTTTCAATATCATGACCTTCATTTTACAGTTACTCTAGTAGTGATCTGTAAAAGATTAAAAGGTAGTGATGTTTGCTGGCAGAGTTTCTTTCTTCATTGCTTGGTATGAAGTCATATGTGATAGAATAGCATATGCACAAAATGCTATCAGCATAAAATTTACAAACCCAGTAAACAGAAATTTAAACGTGATGTAATTATGATGCAAAAGGCTTATATCATTTACAGGGCAATGTATTCCACATATATTACCTTTCCAGGTGCACAAAATTAATAAAAGGTTAAAGAAGGATTGGTAAATATTATTTAGTGTAAAACGTTGCAAGAGATAAATGGTTTTCTCATGAGTCATAGCTTTTAATCACATATTTTTATGCAATTTTTGCTCTTACTATTTGTATATCTATTACTTAAACCTCTATACATCATGTATTAACATTTATAAACTTGAAATAAAGTAAATATATAGTATTGTAGTACAGGCCATCGACCACATCCATTTTACCACCTGCCTTATTCATCATTGATTTTCACTAATCTAAGAAAACTAGCATTTTGAATATGAACACCAACAGGAAACTAGATTTTTCCAGCCGAAAGAAAATGGAATTACTACTTTAAATCCATGATTTACATAAAATGGGAAATAAATCACAAAGAATTAGATCTACTATTGCCACATTGTTCATAAATAAATATTAATTTCCATAAGAGGAGACTATTTCCAGGACATTTCAACTTCCTTTAAAATTTTGATTCCACAGTAAGCAGTCAAATAGATAAGACAGCTGAAAGAAGCGTATTCATTGGTGAAATAAACACTACCTTAGATGTAGTTGAAGTTATTCATGTGCCTAAGTGTTTAATATCTTTACCAACGATCAGGATGAGGGTATCGAGTGCTCCCTCAGTCAGTTTGCACATGACACCATGTTGGGCCAGAGTGTTGATCTGCTTGAGGGCAGGAAGGCTCCCCAGAGGGATCAGGACAGGCTGGATCGATGGGCCAAGGCCAACTGTATGAGGTTTAACAAGGCTGCACTCGAGCTGTAACAACCCCTTGCAACATTTCAGGCCTGGAGAAGAGCGGTTGCAAAGCTGCCTGGCACGAAAGAACCTAGGGGTGCTGTTTAATAGGGCTGAACATGAGCCAGCAGTGGCCCAAGAAGCCAAGGTGGCCAATGGCATCCTGGCTTGTGTGAAAAATGGTGTGGTCAACAGGAATAGGGGAGTGACTGTGCCTCAGTACTCAGTGCTAGTGAGGCTGCGCCTTGAATTGTGTGTTCAAGTTTTGGACCCCTCAGTACAAGAAGGGCCTTGAGCTGCTGGAATGTGTCCAGAAGAAGGGAATGGGCTGAGGGAACTGGGGTTTTTTAGTCTGGAGAAAAGGAGGCTGAGGGAAGACCCTATTGCTCTGTAAAACTCCCTGAAAGAAGTTGTGGTAATGTGAGTGCTGATCTCTTCTCCCAAGTAACAAGCGATAGGATGCGATGAAATGGTCTCAAGTTGTGACAGGCAGTGTTTAGATTGGATATTAGGAAAAAATTTTCTACTGAAAGAGTGGTGAAGCATTTGAACAGGCTGTCCAGGGAAGTGGTTGAGTCACCACCCATGGAGGTGTTCAAAAAGCATCTAGATGTAGCACTTTGGGACATGGTTCAGTAGGCACGGTGGTGTTGGACTGACAGTGGGACTGGATGATCTTAAAGGTCTTTTCCAACCTTAATGTTTCTATGATTCTAAGAAATTATTCCTTTGTTCAAGGAGCTCTGAGAAGTCACATTTATTTTTCTAGCATGAGGGTAAATCAGTATGCTATAGCCATTATATCTTTTTAACTTTATTTTAATTATTCCTGTCATTTGTTAAGAAGGAAGTTTACTCCTGGGCATTCTGTGAACAACAATTACCCTGTAGGTGACCTGAGGAGCATTAGTAATTTCTTGCTTTTTTCCTACTGGAGCAATGACTGGCAGATCTACAACGTAATTGCTGATGCCAATACAGTGAGTAATGTCCATGAAGACAAATAGAAACATCAGTTCAATGTGAACTTTACAATAGATCTGCCTCAGAAAGGGCAGCGAAAATGTGTTTCCATTATAGTCTATCATAATGTTGTCAGCTAATTACTAGGTTCACTACCTTAAAATCTTAAACAGAAAAGTGTGTCTCTCCATCCTTTTGCAGTGAACTCCAACACTTCACGTAACATTAGTGATATAATGACAGTATGTTAAATTCCAAATAAACTATTTAAAGCAGATTAAAACATAATTACTAACATTTCAGATATTGGACATGAAAACTGTTCAATGAAATTGTGCAGAGCAGTACAATTTTAAAACTAGTATCATGAATGTCTTGATTTTTCACTTCCTTTCAACCTTTTAAAGCAAAAACAGCCCCAAATGCAAAAGTCAGTATATACTCTCTCTCACCCTGCTCCTACAATTCAGTTCTCCAGGTCCCCACACGAGCCTGGCTGAGAACTTGCAGACAGATCTGACACTGCACGTCTTTGTTCCACAGAGCCATGTAGTTGCATTCAGTGATTGAGGACCCAGTTGTAGACAAAGTCTTTTCAAATCTTAAAGTTTCATGATCTCTACTGCCACTGAAACAGATGGATTTTAAGTATCAATCCAGTGGAAGTTAGAGACCATTAGGTCAACTGTTAATTAACTACAGACAACTCAAAACGTGATGTAAATGTTAATCAAAATTTAAGGTGAAGTGTTTCAAGCAATTGCGACTTCTAAAACCTTGAAATCTGTAAATATACTGTGTTAAGCTCAATTAAATTACTTTTAAACAGAATTTTTTTAAGCTCTTGCCTTTCCCATATCATCAAGTTTTTCAAGACTTAAAATAACTACTCTGAAAAAACATGTATATCCTCCTTCAGACTGCTGTTAACATGGTGTGTGCTACCCTATGATAAGAAAATTATGTACTATAGGGAAGAAATATGCTTCTCGTAGTCACCAGCCTTTACAGCATTCCTCATAAACATGTCCTTGTCAAATATTAATTAACCTTTACAGAATGAGTTAACATGAAACTCATTTTTGTTACAATATTTGTTATGTATTTTTTACAAACATTAATGTAACAGTTGTTTTAGAAGCCTACTGTGAAGATTATCCTCCTAAATGACTTCTCTAAGTCCACTAAAGGTATTTTCTAGCCAAAGTCACCCCTGATATAGGACATTGCCATAAATGCCAACATCTAACCAAATACAATCTGTGGTATTAACATCTAATATAACACTTTTAAGAAGGAAAAATGCAACCAAAATCCTGTGATGGTTTTCAGTATTCTAAAAGTTACTAGGTTATTTCAGGTTATTTTAGGCTCAAGGACAAGAATATGCTCTATATAATTCATTCACACTAAAGAATATCGTAAGAGTTCTTATTTCTCCTTAGGGTTTCTATCAAGTAACCTTCTCAAGTTTACTTTTACAATTACAACGTTACAGAAGCCCTGGGAAAAAATAAATAGCAGCTTTACAATATCCCCTGACATTTACTTTTATTCTTTGTTATTCAGTTGCATTAGCTTGTTTAGCTACTGTGACATTTAATACAAGGAATATATCTTTTACATCTAGTTAGAAAGGTCTACTACATACTTAAGGGGATGATGACTGGGTTCTGCTAATCTATATTTTAGAAGCTTTTTATTCACACCTCCAAAAAGCTATCTCATGGTTCAGATTATAAAGGCATTTGCTGTAACTCCAGACTTGATGAAAAGTACCTTGCCTAGCTGATGCTATAATAACTTTGGTACAATATTGTGTTTTTCCTGCTCTCCCTTTCATCCATCTTCCAAACACCTGCATAATGTTTCTCACTTTTCTAATGAGAACTAACACTTCCCAATGTGGGGCAAAAGGGAGGAAATGGCTGAAATTTTACAATGCATGTGGTAGAAAAAGTAAATCCTTTCAGGTTATACATATCTATCATTTCATCATTTCAAGTTAGACTTCTTATGGCCAAACTGCTTGAGTTGGCCTCTATAACATATGTCTTTACATGTGCCTTAGAAGGAATTACAGTTCTACTATACCCATTGAGATTTAAAATTATTCTTTGTTATCTGTGTTTACATCTAAAATAGTTTTCTGTGACCGACACTTGATGGAAGAGAAGGTTGAGCAATTTCCCCTTGAATGCTTACAGCAATAAGGAAAATTGTATTTGCAAAAATTTATTTCTATAACAAGGTAAAACAAGCATTTGCAAACTATGCAAATCTAGAATTTACTTTAAAAATGGGTCCTGCCCCAGAAAATCACAAGTTTTGTCTTAGGAGAAACTCAAACAGTTTTCTTAGGGAAAAGTGTTTCTCGATTATTCTCATCATTTCTAGCAGGAAATAATCTGGTTGTAATTTTCAAATGTGTTGTGACATTTCCAAAACATTATCTTGTTAGGCACTATGAATAAAACTTCCTTTATCAAACACTAAAAGATCAGTGCCAAAACTGCAGGTTGTTCAAATAGAAAAAAAACAAACCAGAAGATATTTCACATAAGTCCAGCATTTTCTAAAGGTTCCACACTAAAACAAGTAAACAAACCAACCCAAACCTAAACAAAGAAACCTCTTTATGGATTACGTATAGATTTTGGAAATATTAGTAATTAGCCATGAGCTGGTGTGACTAACATTGAGATACAGAACTAGCACTGATTGAAACATATTGGGAAAATTATGTTGAATAACTCATCTGTTTATGCCAAGAATGGTAATACAATGCTAGCAAACTCAATAGTAACATTAGCCTTAGTTTAATTTAAGAATCACTTCCTCCAGGTTGCATTTAGTGGGTGGATGTTTGGGAAAGTGTGACTCTACTGACTTAATTCCTGAATGACAACCATAGTGTTTCTAAGCATTCTGATCATAAAGCCTGGTCCTTATTTCTTCATTATGATATTAACACAAGCAGAAAAGGTGTCACCACTCGTTAGAGACTGATGCTCCAAACACATCAAAATAACACAGACAAAGAAAAGAGGGGGAAATAGTCTCTAGTTTAAGCAACTTTTCTTATTTTGGTAAGAATCACTTTAAATCAGCATTGCAGAATGCACGTATTCTTCCCTGAAGTATCAGAAAGAGTCAAACAACTTTTTTACTCCAGGGAACAGTTGCCCAGTATTGAATCTATATCTGACAGAGAACATATGCCCCTCTTTCTCCTACACAGATAGAAAAATGAATGTATTATCTCTTTCATGTAATATTTTTGGTTTGACTGCAAGTCTGTCCACTTCACTTTATGTAATGTTAAAAAAAAGTGTTTTAATATGCCTTTTGTTATCGTGTGTAAATTTAATGAAGGAGAGGCAGTCTGGGACTGAAGAGCCTTCTTCAAGCACTATGCTCTGCCCTATTATGTAGTGCTGTTGTAACTATACATATTTTTTCCCATCTTCAGTGGACTGTACCTGCCCTGCCCTAAATAAACACTTTTAATCCATCTGTACTTCTCTTTGCCACTCAAACTCACTTCTTCACTACCTCCCTTTTCAATTATAACAACACAATGCAGTCGGTCACTAGAACATCTAGGCTAGGTTTTCAGCATAACATTTTTAGGGTATGGCCTTTGCTTTCAATTTAAGCAGGCAATACTGCCTCCCATTCAGATGTTCAACATTCTTCATCTCAATTATAGTAATAGCACTTACTCTGGTCTCTTGAAAAATACAGTCTTATCCCACTCATATGCTACAGAGATCGTTTTAATGCTTTGCTATTTTGACAATTCCAGCCCTTTTTGCATCCTTCTACTAGCTTTATTTCTCTGCTTAGCTTGCAGAGTCTGTCATCATTCATTTGGTATCGAGGTACTGACTTCTTCCCCTCATCACAATGTATATTTTCCCCCATCCTCACATTTAATTTTTTTTTAAAGACCACTTTTCAGTCTTTCTACCTTGCTACCTTCCTATGTTGCTGTCCCTTGTTTTGTGTAAAATAAAAAAAACAACCCAAACCAAACTACCTCACAGTACTCCCTAAAAGTGTTCTTTGCTATGAAGCTTCAAACATTGTCAGTAGTTTCTGATTAACTGGAACTCTTCCTAGCCTGGTGCTGGTGAGAGATAGCACTGTTTTATTAAGCATATCTTTCTGTCTGTATCCAAGAAGATATTAACTTCTATTTAGATTATTATTCTTCTTTGCTGATATTGTTTACAGCACCTTCCTGATGATTGTGGCTTTCAGGTGTTTAAACCTCTGGCAGAAAGGTCTCTGAGCACAAAGCACTTAAAGCTTGCTGTTTCCTCAGAAGTTGTTCATTACTGTCATGTCTAGTTTCAGTGAAGAGTGAACTATATACATTATTCCACTTAAAGGTTTGTCTGAAGTATGTCTGTTAATGTAAGAGTTGATGTCAAACCTAAAGCTGAGTGAGACACTTCATGACTCATCAGGTATGCAGGGAGGGCACTGCTGCTGATAAATGATCAGTCAGATTCATGAGATGACAACATGTCTAGCAAAATGATGTTTGCACCACCCAAGCAGTGAAAGGAGTGCTTATTTCAGTTGACATAAGTTTCCAGACTATTACCTGAGTAATAAAGAAATAAATAACTTTGGAGGAAAAAATTTAATCCAGACTTCCTGGAGGAGTCCCAAAAGATCATTAGCTATAAAAGGCACAGTGTTCCTCCGGGAGGTGCCCTTCTCTAATGAGTGTAGCCTAGGTGGGCCAAAAGACAGGAGGTGTGATCAAGTATCTGGATTCTGCAGAAAAGTCAGCTTGACTAAGGGAATAGAGTCATACAGACATAACTTAAGTAAATAAATAGTAAAATTAGAGTCTTGTTTTAAAAAAAATTCATCAATTGCCTCATTATGGTTTATTTACATATGATATATAAAGTATTTACATTACTGGTTTGACTAGAGGCTGGGTGCAAAGCACCTGGTTAACAATCTGACATTACTAATCAAGCACATGGTGAACCTGTATTCTGGTGACTTGAGGTGCTCAGTTGCTTCAAGACATATTCCATGTTATAACTGGGTATGTTCCCACATAAGCTTCATTGCCTGCTGAGTAGCTAATGATGTAAGGACTAATGGCAAATGAGCGTTCATATACAGAATATAAATTATATAAATTATATAACATATAGCATATAATGGAGAAACATTCAAAGGATTTGTTACAGTGTCATCCTGCAAATAATGATGAAAGAAGACCATTTCAAGCACAAATAAGGACTATACTAATGATAATGAAAAAAATGAATATATGCTCCATTAATCACATAGCTTTTCCTCTGAAATTCTACAGCCAGATTAATTTCTGCTATGTCTGTTGCATATTTGCCACCTCTTTAAGTTGAAGATAATAAGATCCAGTCCAAACAATTTCCCCCCCCCTCACTGGTGCCAGGATGTATAAAATTGACTGGATAAAGAATTTGGTTGTGTTTGGCAAATGTCACTTATTTCCTACCTCATGATTAAGAAATCTGTGCAGGAGCCCCAAGACCCAAAACAGTAGCAAGAAGAACTTGGAAAAGAATATTCATTCCCAAGGAGATGCTGTATTATGCCAGTTCATGCAGTTACAGATAGCTCTAATTTTAACAAGGATTGCTATGCTGTCACTAATCATCTCAAAGGTGTTTAGAGGAATTATAGTTCAGCATGAGCTATAGTCAATGCCAATAAGTTATAACAGAATTCCTCTTTGGAAATGTCTCTTCTACTTGAAGAAAGAGTAGGAGGAAAGCAGATGTCAGAAAATTTATTAAATATAATTTGAATTTTTTTTGTCTAAAATAGCGACATGTTTGTTTTAGTTGGTATCTCAGAGTCTTATGAAGACCAGTCAACCATTTTGTTTGTATGCAACTCAATTTTTGCACTTTAAGTAGTCATCATTTATCTGTTTACAATTAAATTGGGCAGTGCAAGTAGATTTTTTTTTTTGATTATGGACAACAGTGCTTTATCTCTAATCGAATCCACAGGCAGTAATTCAGTCTCTGTGCATTATTGTTGCTGCTGTTCATAAACCAACAAACTCTTGTGGTTTATGTCATCAGCAGAAAACCAAAGCTGAATTATAGCCTTGCTTTCAGACTCTGTGTTGTGCACAGAAATTGCCAGTTTTTCAGAAAGTGCAATTTAGAGACATGGGATCTAGAGACCTATAAAGTGTATTTCTTCCTGTCAATGCCAAAAGTCCAAGTCATGAGTACTCAAAAGAAAAACAAGATATAAAACCATTTCAAAGTACATCTAGAGTTCTACAGATTGCACAACGCTTTCATTAATTTTCCAAGAACTTTACAAAAGCAACATTCCACACGATCCCTCCAGAGAGAGTCTCAAAAGTTAATCAGATACTGGGGCACATCAAAGGGGAGCTGGTAGAAGAAAGGAAAACAAAGATGAGGAAAGGAGGACTTCTCTCAATTCACATATTAACGATCTGTGGAAAGATGAGTAGCAAACACCTGACATATAAACTGTGTGTTTTTAAAGGTGGTGGAACAATTTACCTTACAAACTCTCAGAAGGAAATATTCTCCCAGCAAGGTTTCAAGACCGCTGTCCAAAAATTGCAGTCGAGAATCACACATTCCCTAATTTTATTTCTGTCTCTGCTACTGATTTCTTAGCACATGAAAAGTTCTTCAATCACAATCAAGTGCCTCAAGTATCTTTAGGCTGGGAAAATGCTTCTGTTCACATGCTTTCTGCCACTGCAATATTTGCTACATTTCCAAACCTAAGTATCTTACCCCAATTACAGGGAACAGGTGGATAAAATATTTTGAATTAATGCTACACATATACAAGTATTGAACAATAAATAGGAGTGAACCAAAAAAAGATTCCAATCTTAATATGCATTTGGACAATTCCTCTTATGAAAAATTTTTTTTAACGTGTTCCTTGGTAGAGATTTCTTTCAGGTGTCCAGACTCAGGTTGGCAGCAACAGTAAAAATATGATGTTCCTGTGCATGTAAATTGAACCCTTTCAACAGGTGTCAGTTCCTGGACAATGGAAATACGGTGCTGGATTGAATTCAATAACTTACTGTAACGAAAATGAAGGTTCATATTGATAGTGAAAGACCCAAGATCACAGTAGTTTGCAACAAGACCAGAACAGTGAGATGTGTAGGGACCTGTGTACCCCGTTGAGTACCGTACTGTGTTGTGTCAGGCAGAGACAGTAAATTTGGTGTGAAAGGGAACTTTTTTTATATGGCAAGTTTTGGTTCCCTGCACCATCAGGCACACAATTGGTAGGGGTGCTTTTTGATTCTTGAAAACACTCTGTGCACAGACTCTTAGGGCTTGCAAAGTACAAGTCCATGTATAAAAAGTTCAGCAGATCTAGTGGCTTTAGGGTGGTTTAGGATTTTTTGAGAGGCTGTTAAATTGCAGCTGCAATTAAATTAGGTTGAAGTTTAGGAATGTCACATGAAATATTTCTGTGGCTTGGAGTTAGGATTAATAACATGCACCCCCCATTCCATACCCTTCATGTTAAGAGGCTGAATTTTCCTGACTTCATAATCCCTTATATGGCTGTGTTTAATTAGAAATAGCAGAGAAAAAGGCTATTATTTTACCTACTTCTCATGCTGTGGACATCAAAGCTCAAGAGTGGTTTACTCTGCAAATATACCCATAAGCACAGTGTCTGCAATTGGGCTGAGATGCTGCATAGGTTCCTGTTTAGTCTCCAGACATTTAAATGTGTTTGCACAAAGCATTGAGAGAGATACAGATATACCAAGATAGGTAAAGACATAAATGTCCTATGACCCTGGTGAAGGACAGTTGCCTCTTCTAATGTTGTTTTGATTGTGTTTTTCCCAGAACAAAACACCCTTTTTCTTAATCACGCTTCTATATTTTTTTTTGAGGTGAAAATCTTTCCTAAATCACAGATTTGTTTCAAATCCTGACTGTTGGCTGCTTTGGTCCTGTATGTCCTTTGCTATCTGTTGCACATTTTGGTGCTCTCTTTTTATAAACTAGAGTGAAACTGGGCATTTTCAACAGTGTGATGAGCACTGGAACCAGCAAAAAAAAGGAGGAGGCAAACCCAGACAGCTGGAGCTGAGATGGAAGATGAGACCTTCTAGTTCTTAGATCTATGTGAAAGCTCCAGATGTTTCCAATCAAGCTTTGAAAAGTTCATATTTTGAGAAGCCTTTGTATGTTTGAGAAGCATAAAAGATGCTTTATAGAATTTCAAAAGTCACAAAGGTTCAGTCTCCTAGATTTCTAAAGTGTCAGAAACTGCAATGTGAAGAGGATACATTAGCAGTATAAAACAACTGCTAATTAAACTTCAACAAATAAGATTTTGAAAGAGAAAGCTAATTATTATCTTTATATGATAAATATAGGACATTTCAGGATTGTAACTCACCCAAGTTTCTGAAGTATAAAAGATGGAATTCGCCTTCCAGTGGACAATTTTAAATAGAAGCTATATTTTGAGATTACTCAAAACATGCAACTGCATGCAAAATAAATGTGAATATTTACATAACTACAATTTAAGTCCTTGTTGAAAGTAAGAATTAGAAATATTTATACAAGTATATACTTATTAAAGAATTCAACTGAACATTATTACAAGCAAAGAGTAGCTTCTAAAAGGAGGAAGAAAACTGTCAACATGCAAAGTTTTTTAATCGATATGAGAAAAAAGTTAATTGGATCGTATTATCAACCATTCATCATTTTCTAAATTTTTTTTAAATAGAACTGTGAAAAACATTTATTTTATCTTGAAACATACATCAGAACAGTACAGGTTCAAATCTGACCTGGATTTCAAGCAAGGCAGATTTATACCTTTAATGGGTATATATTTTTCTCTCTATTGGCATAGCAGTTCCTATGAGATGATGCCTTATTTTTTATATTCAAAATATCTGAATGTCTGTACTGTGCAGATTAAATCACATCACTCCCATGTCCCATTTTTACTTTTGACAAACCAATTGATTGGCTTTGCATAATTTAAATAAACACACATCATACAAATTAAAATAGAAATTTTCAAATTCCAAGTCTTGAATGACCTATAAGAATTCCAGTAGTTGTCACTGCAAATACTAAACTAGAAGGGTTCAAATAAAAATTGGTTGCTTTGAATATTTAAGATGTGGCACCCAATCCAAGCTGTTCAGGAAACTTGAAATCCAAATTTAAATTAAAAAAAAATGATTATTTTAAGATAGACTGAAGTACCAGTATGAGAAAAGTTCTTACAGCTTTCAAGAACAACTGCCATTAGTTTTCTGAAGGTTAAATTTTTTACTAGAATTTTTAGTAATGAAACAGCTCCTTCTGCTTCAAAACCTGACCTTAGAGGAAGTTTATAATGGAGAGAGTTTAACAGTGGAAAGTTTAACAAGGTTTTCAGAGCAAGTTGGAGTCTGTTCAGCACAGACTTTTTCTTCACAGCTGTTGTTAAGTAGCTTGGTAAATCTGGCATCCATACAACACTAACACAGTCATGTATTGGTAGTACAATTTACAAGCTGATGAGGTGCTTGGTAGGTACCAGGGCAATAATAAGAATTCTTCTCCCTGTCAGTAAGATTCCAAAAGATGAAATAATATTATGCAGTCACGATCCAAGGCGACGCATTCTCCAGCCCTCTATGCTCTACTAACTTAAGACTCCTGAGAACAAGAATTTACAGACGTGGATGGCCATGAAAACATTGTTTTGATGAAGGTCTAGTCTACAGATACCTAGGTCAAGGTTTTATGCCGGATGATCATCGCCTGGGATATTTTTTTAGATATATTATGTTTGCAAAGAGTTGAACTATGAAATTGCCATTTTGGTTCCAACTCACATGCTGTTTTGAGCTGAGTCTGCAGCCAGAGATTACTGTGCATCCTGTCCTTCCACTGTAGTTTTATACTTGGAAACCTACTCCAAAACCATTCCGTTTTCTCCATTGTTTTCTGGAAAGTATCTTGATTCCTTTGCAAAGCCAGTTACAGGCATTGGCTTTGCATTATTTGCTTCCATTTATATACAATGGAAAAAAGCAAGATGAGTGGGAAGTCAGAAATAGGAAACAGTGGGCTTTCTGCTACTAGCTATGCCTCTTCCAGACTAGAATATCCTGATAAGGTACCCTTAAAAATAACATGCCTGGTTGTAAGCTGTGTCAGGGAGAGCCTCATACCTAGAAATTTAGAAGGATTTCACAGTCAAGATGCATACGTTACTGTACGTTGCTTTGAGAATAACTTCATGGTTCACCCTATTAGTTTTGACACAAAACTTGAGATGTATGATTTTGACTGCATATGTCAGAGCAAACGCAGGACAAGTCAGAGTTTGATATGCTCCTGCTTTCCCCTAAAAACAAATTCTAGGAAATTTACTAACACAAAGGAAGATTCGTTCATCACAAGTTTGCTGAGAGAATGAAACATTGAATTATAGAATCAAGATTGGAAAAGACCTCCTAAAGCCATCCAAGTCCAACCATCAGCCAAGTCTAAGCCAAGACATTTCGAGCTGTACATTTACCTACTACAGCTGTCAAGTGTAAAAACTCAGCAGTTCATGGAAGAAAAAAAGTGGATACTTCACAGCTTGAATTGAATCAGAAGACGCTTGTAGTCCTTAGCATAAAGACGTATTTCAGTGCTGTGCATGCTTTGCACGTTAGGAATTTCACATTAAACATTTGTTAAATTGGAATGCTACTTGGTTTACAATATTCTTTCCACTGAAAGGGTTCTCAGGCATTGGAATGGCTGCTCAGGGAGGTGGCCGAGTCAACATCCCTGGGGATGTTTAAAGGTGGGTAGATGAGTTTAAGGGACATGGTTTAGTAAGGGGACAGGTAGAGTTGGACTCAGTGATCTCAGCTGTCTTTTCCAACCAGATGATTCTACAATTAGGGTATAATCCATCTCTATTCTTTTTCTTCAATATTATATTAATTTCATAAACCTACAAGACATGCTTTCCCCTTTAATGTCACCTTCTCTCTGCTTCATTATTTCTTAGACATCACTTATATAACACACTGGCACAGAAAAGATGCTTCACTGTGGTGCCACGTAAATGCCAGCTGTATTCCATCCCCCCGTGTGCCCCTTGAGACTGTCTTGATTTGCAAAGAGCTGATTCTCCTTGACTGAAAAATTATGAAAGGAGAGGAAGAAGGTTTGAAATAACATCAGTAATCTGACAGTTTTAGATTTGCATTCTGGGAATTTGCATATATCCTATTAAAGCTTATTTGGCACAGGTTTAGAATGTATATGTTGACAGTTAATTTACAGGTTTAACACTGTAATTTTATAGATGCAAAGTTTCTTATAATTATTCCTCCTAAATTGACATCTGATATACCTGATGGACAAAGACAAGAAGTTGCTTCAAGAAAACATCAATAGAAAACATTTTGTAGGCAAATGTACTCCAGAAGGGACTGGTCTATTTTTGGACCATTAACAGCCAGTCCAGGTTTCAAACGTTAAATTTGATTAGAGTGGAGTTTAGTAAGTGTTCTAAATGAGATGTCTTGCACAGGCAGTGAGCTCACAGAATGAAAAACTTTTCTCAGTCCATTTTACAGGAGGCACAATTGATTACTTTGCAATTTAGGAGCCACAGTGGTTAAGACAATTAAATTTGAGGCACACCAATAAAATGAAAAGCCACCTGAATTTTGCAGGTTTTTAGCATTATGATGAATGGGAAAAATCAAGTCTATTTGGTGAATAAAGGCATAATGTATTTTAATATGAGAGGCTACATTCTAGCAAAATATTTCAATTTCAACCTGCATTCAATTTCTTACAGATTCTCTTTTCTGTTGAAGCTGAAAGACATTTCTGTAACATTGAAAATTTACAAACTCTACAGACTCTTAAAGATGCCTGCTGCACTGGCAAATCTGTATTCTGTTTAGGTTTTCATCAGAATCTGTAGGGTTTATATTATAGTATTCCAAGTGACAGGTGCTGTGCAAGCAGCCATATTAGTATTTGGTGTAAAATTCTACTGCAGTGTACTAATAATGAACATACACCAGGAGTGAAAGGCAGAAAGCTTTGGCAAAACATGTTATGATAATAAATTAACCAGAAATAAAATCATTGAACAATTCTTCTTCTTTTAAAGGAATGGAAGAGAATGAATGCAGCACCAGTGCTACTAAATGCAGATATTTTAATTAATTAGATTAAATATGTTTAAAGAAAATGGTTTGCCTAATCTATTTGTATTTAACATCCATACTTTTTCTGGTAAAAATTACAGTTCTATTAATGTGTTTCACAATTGCACCATGTTTTTCAGTTTTCAAGACTCATTGATAAGTGGGGAAGAAAAAAAACAAGCTGTTGAACAGGTAGAAATCTCTTTGATGATGTTTACAGAAACACAATTATTTTAGATGAGGCAGATTACAGGGTTGGAACAGTATTTACCTCTTTCTGGATATGCTGGCGAGACATTTGAATCCTAGCAGAAAAATAAAGCCCTTTTTAGAGCGCATGGGCTCACCTATATGCTTTTAGTGTCAGTTAGTGTCAAAGGTCTGGGAGCCTGGTCCTGCACAAACCTCTCAATATTACACAACAAATATGATTTTCCTTGAGTTTTTTTTAAAAAGTAACCTTTGGCAATCATTTAAAGTCTCCTAGGTTTCTGAAACCTATTTTATTCAACCCCTGAAACCATTTTATATATATATATAGCATAGGCTTGAAAAAAGCATCCAACAAATATTTACTCTACTGTAAAAAATGTTTTACCAAAAGCCTTTCAGAACAGGACATTGATGCTCTGGATGATTTTTTACCCTTTCCTAAGTTCACTACTCTGCTGGTCTGGGACTCATTTGCCAGATGTCAAATGTTTCTGAGCATCCTATGCCCAGGTCAGTTCCTGGTGGAGTCACATGTGCCATGGTTTAGATGATGGTTGGTGTTAGTGTTAGGTTATAGGTTGGACTTGATGATCTCAGAGGTCCTTTCCAACCTTGTGATACTGTGATACTGTGATACAAGCTAAGGCTATAGCTCCCTGTAAGACTGGTTATAGTCACTCCTAGTGGTAACTAGTGGCTCAAGTAATGGGTCTCTGTGTCATGAGACACTGCTATTGCTCAAAGCTGTTCTCAGAGCTTCATACACAACAGGAATTTTAATTTATAGTTTAACCTTTCATGACGATCAAGTACCTACGGCACGAGACTTTGCTGAAGAATTCCTTTACCAATTCAGTTTTCAGTCAGGAGCTCATATCTTGCTATTGCAGTTGCCTTATATGTTACTAGGGCAAACAACATCATTAAAAAGACAAAGATCCTTTTGCTGTGGTTTTCATTTTTTCCAAGTTCAGGTGATGTATGCAAAAATGACATCTATAATATTTCTCATAGAGCAGAATGTGACAGCGGAGCTTGAGAGGGTCATTTAATAGACAGAGAGAAATAATTTCTCAAATATTCAAATGCTTGGCAGAGAGATTTAAGGGATCAGAAGATCTACAGGCTTCAGCAGTCTTCAGAATACTTTATTCAGGAAAGAAATGCATTCTCAGAAAAAAATGCTTCCAGGACAGATTCCATCCCATTTTCACATGATGGTCACCACATATATCAGGTCTTTCATAGTTATAAGTCTTTCCATGGTGCCCTAGAATCTCACATGTATTTTCTTTCTTATGGAATTCTTTCTTTTAGTACCTATCATGGCTTACCAAGGCAAGACAATATTCCTAGTTGATGCAAGTAATTCAGTGATGCATCAAACCCACTACACATTACAGCAATGAGTTTGGTCCTAAAGGTATTATCAGCTTTCCCCTGATAACTGATGCACCAACTTCATGGAATTTGATGGATTTAGACTTGACTCCTGATGGGAATGAAGAAGCAGCTAGGAGACTATAATGAGTAAAACCAAGCTTAAAAAAATTGAGAACTGAAATATAAGCAATCATCTGCATCCCATCTTTGCCTCAGGGGACTAAGACCTGTCTTTTCTAGGTACACAGACAAAGTGTCAGTATTATCCACATGCAAGCCTAGGAGAATTAAACATTACTGTTTGAGATTTGATATAGACCAAAGGAAAAAAACTTGATACAGGGTGGCTTTATTTTTGTTGTTGTCATTTGGGTTTTTTTTTTTTTTAAAGTTTTACTTGTTTGCATCTTCTTTCCATCATTTCAGTATCATAACAAGTGTATAATTAAGGTGTAAGACTTGTATCGGATGAAAGGAATTAGAAGCAGGAAAAAGTATAATTTTGCTATTCTTTAAAGTTCAAAGTAGATCCAGGCACTCTGAAAGTATACAGAATATTTACATTATTGAAAGTACTTAGACTCATTAAAAATCCTTTCATATCCCCATGAGGGGCCCATGGAAAACAACTCAAGAAAGAAATAAGTTTTACAGAAAGCATATCGCTATACCAGTTCCATAACTCCACAACTATCTAAAGATGAGAAAAAAGATGGAAGCAGCATTAATGTTCAAGAAGTGTGGGCTTTGTACTCCAGCATGGAGTACAAGTTGAAAAAAAAAAAAATCAGCAAAATGTATGAAAAATTCCTGGTTCAAAATGATTTCCAGTTTGCACTTAACACACTGGATAAAGCAGCTTGTCAAGAGAGGTTTCTGAGCCAGTCAGTCTTGACCAATAATCCACTAATATAAGGTGTTTTATTCAATTGTTTATTTGCCAAAACCTACTTAAAGTACAATTCAGGACCAAGATTCAAAATACTGCCTGGGGTATTGGTGGCACTGGTATCACCTTCCTGCTGCTTGGAAGGTGGTGCACTGGACAGGGATGCTCAGTGAGGCAATCCAAGACCATAAACGAGGTGGGCTTGTTAGCACAAGAGAGTCAGTCATTAGGAAACTGAATTGATGCTACTGAAATCAATTGATGCTACTGAAACACGATGCCAAATGTCACTTAATGAACTTCACACATTCTGTACTTATGTAGGCTTTCAATGGATTTAAGGTACAGCATTGGATGGGTGGTGGTACTCTAACACAATATACCAAGAATTTAAAAAAGACAAGAAAATGTGTTCCGATATCTATATCTAAGGAAGGAAAAAAGTGGTAATTTATAGGAAAGCACAAATGAAAAGGGTAACCTTGGCTTCATCTCTTACCTAGACATCCTCAAGATACCAAAGCTCTAACAAGAATGTTTTGAACAGAGAAACAGAAATAGTGCTGCAAGGTGACTGTTAAGAAATGATGGTGCCAAGGGGTGCCATAACCGGAAAGCTCAATCCATTATCTAATATTGAACACAAGATCATTTCAGAGTTGCTTCTCTTAAAGGAATTTTTCTGATCTTTCTCTCCCCACTTCCTCCTTCGTAAATGAAACAGATTGTAAAATAACTGGAAGGCTAGACAGCATTTTAAACCAATTAATAGATGAAAATAAAAGGGAAAAAAGAGCATATCACTTTGGTTTCTGTCCTAAACATATCTTCTTTTAATCATTCTATCATCTCTGAAATTTTAAACTGCAGCAGCAGGCTACTGATACCTGAGTGAAAAATTACTTTTTCTTGTAGCGTAGAATGCAGCTTTTGAAATTGTAAAGCAATTTTCTATTCCTTCTATCTGCTTTCTAGGATTTTTTTTCCTATCCAGTCCCTGTTATAGAATTCTGACATTATCTCTGGTAGTTTCCATGATGAGCAACAACATTTGGGCCTGCCAATCTTTAAAATCCATAAGTGGGCTGTTGCCTGGAGGTATATTAACCTCAAATTTTTGAACTTCATATTGCTGCTTGCCTCCACTGGGTATTTTGTTGATCTCTTTCTGTGTATCTTTGATCAAAACCGGATTTTCATCTCAATGTTGTTGTCATTAAGTTTGTTGCCTTTTTCTCCTTTTACAGCAAAAATCTGCTTTGTCTGTAGCATTTTGAACCAACAGACTACAACACTGGGAAAACAGACTGCACTGGAGTACTCAGAGAAGGAGGAATGCTTTGCATGGCTTTCACATGCCTTTTGCTGCAGATACAATGAATCTGTAAGAGCATCCTCTTCTTCACCCCTCAACCCAGCCAGCTATCTGCAATCTTCCAGCAATGGATTGATGATACCAAGAAAGTCTCAACTGATACAGGGAACCTTCACTGCTATGTCTGCAAACTCACTGCAAATTCTACATGTAAGCTGGGTAAGGGCTCATGCAAATATCCAGCTGGGGATTTAGAAGATGGTCTCCGAGCACACTGAGCCCAACAGTTCTATATTGTCCCTAATGTTATATCCACCTCATATTAAGCATACGACATGTTTACTCACACATTTAAATGTTTTAACTCCCAAAAAATTATATATGGCTGAAAAAAGACAGCTGTTTTCAAGATTGTTCAAAAATGTTTAGCCATCGATTACATCCTTGGTAAATGCATTTAAAACAAATTTGTATCTAGCAAACTCTGAAGGATGTATTGAATATTTTTAGAACATTGGTTAAACTGGACAGCTCTGTTCCTCATGGAATGTACCAATAGCATATGCACCTTGCACATGCTTGAATATTATTGTGAGCTTTCAAAACAAAAATCATGCATTGAGATTTTCTATATGTTTTCCTATGACAAGGCAATAAGCTGAAAAAAGTGAACAAAGGAAAACATCCAGGCTTCCTTTACCACCACACTGAACACCTGAGCACTATAAAGGGTAAACACGTATGTAAGTTTGATTTAACTAACAAAAATCTCCCTCCAGTCCATCCATCAGATTTTTAGAATTTGCTGGCAAACTCACTCCTCATGAGGCCCAAATGGTCTCAGAACGGTAGTCAAGTCGTAGCTTATGCTTAATTTTGCCTGTCCCAGTGTTCAACAGAGGCATAAAAAAAAATCACAATACAGTTATTTAATGAGTGGTAATGTAAGCAACCCTGTCAAAGCAATCCTGTTTGCTAAGAATAAACACTTGGCAAGCAGGACACTTTCTATTGATTCACTTCTCAAGGTAGCCCTTTGATAGCTGATTTTACCTTCCTTAAGGTACTGGTACAAGTATTGAGTTCTGTGTAGCTAACAAAGCTTTTGCTGTTTGGTATCCAGTTCATCCCAGGTGAGTTCAGTGACAGATCTGGAGGCTAGAGATGCAACTTCTGAGCACATCACTCTGTTCTTTTCTAGTTTAAAGGCCCTTTCTGTCTGCATGACTGTTCTGATCATTATGCTATGTGGAGAGAATACCGGACCAGGGAGAATCAGACATGACAGAAGAATCTATTCCTAGAAAACACTATGATATTTCTCTAAACACTTGTTTGCTAATTCCCATCTGTGCTGCTCCTAAAATACATTCAAACTCCTTCTCTTGATGTAGTTAGACTGATAAAAATGATACATCACTCAGGCATACATACACCATTCAAGCATCAGCTGCACCGTCTGTGATAAGAACCAAAAAGACAGTGTTTATCACAAACCTCTCCCAAGCTGCACTGATCTAATAATTATGAAAATTACATGACAGTCCTACAAACCTGGCTTCTTAAATTCAGGTGAGGCAGTCTAAGGTGTATAAACATGCATGCATGTAACACACACACACACACAAGCACCAAATAAAAGCAAGGCAGGTAAATCTGAAGAGTGTTTTATATCTAAATATTGAAATGAAACTTAAATTCTTATAACTTTATTTTCTTTTCAGAGTTAAATATTTCTGGGCTGTCATAGGCAGAAAAAAGAAAAGTAAAAAGGTACAGTAGACAAGAAAGCAAAACCAATTTTTTCAAGAATCCTTAAGAGCACAGATGCCTGAAAAAGGTAGATTCCAGGGATAATCTCAAAGCTTAGTAAACTCTGTTCTCTCAGTGCACGACAGCTGAAGAACACAGGAAAGAGTAATCTGTAGATGTTTGTCAGCAAAATATCATGAAATGCATTGTTGCAATACTGAATAACACTCAAGAACTTTATGTTAAAATATCAGCACCCCAAGTTGGTATCAAGGAGAACACAGTGGCACCCAACTGTGCAACAATTAGTAAGGAAAAACCAAATGACTAATATAACCTGTCCAGGAGGTGATGGTTTCAGTCATAACTTGGGGCCCTCAAGGATGAAGGACTGATATATTACGTAAACCTGTTTTCAGTGAAGCAAACAGATGAAAAATGTCTCTACGGTAAGGTTGTACGATGACTGTTTATAGTCACTGGACCTTCGCAGTGGAAGGAGTCTTGTCTGCTGTATTTTTTCTACTTGTCTAGTTTCTGCTCTTGGCTACACACAAGGAAAGAAATTACATTTCCTGCCTTGATCTTTTCCTTATAAATGTGTGTTGTACATGTAACTCAACCCTTCTAATCATTGCTCTATTAAAAGAAGTTTTAAAACTTTTTTATATCAGTGAGGCTGACATTGTTCTGGCAGAATTGGCACTGACATTTGTCCAAGTTAGGAATATTAGTAAGTTCAAAGACAGCAGATTTCACTTATTAAGAAACTGAGCTAGGTGTATAAATGTTTCTACAAAGAAGATCTCCTTTTACAGTGTTAGTCCCAGTACGAATGTCAATTTTGGATGAAGTAACACCTACTATTCAGTTGGATCTTGGTAGGTTTTACTTATCTGCTTCCCATGCTGTACAGTTAGCATGAAAACAAGAAGCTCTCTCATAGCTGTTATTACACGGCCTGAGTGAAGGACTTTTACAGCACTGGGCTTGAGTAAACTTCAAGGTTGTAGTATCTCCTCTATCATTATTGTCTACAGCATCAATTGAGTATTAGTATTGGTGTATATAAACTGGTACTAAGGCAATGAATTCAAGTCCATAGAACTTGAGGACTGGGATAAGTAAGCTAATGTTTTTTTATGATCTAATCTTTTACTGGACAGGCTTGGATCTATTTACACATACAAACTTTTGATTCCTTAATAAAACCACCACAATACTTGTTTTTCAAAATTCTTTACCAACTTTAACAATATTTGTTATCCTAGAGCCTCCAACAGCCTTCTGCCCAAGAACTCTGCAAGGATCCTAAGACCTCTGACGATAATCAAGATAAGAGCAACTACCTCAGAAGTGGTTCTTCCAATAGAACTGCAAAAACATGCCAGGCTTCCAAACTATTTTATTTTCCTAAAGGGAAGTTGATTTTTATTTGATGAAATGAAAGGAAAACTGCAAAATTTATGTCCCTATCTCAAGTTTAGTTTTACAATGGAAGAGCATCAAAGTATAAAGCCCTGAGTCTCCATAAACTTGATACTATTTCTAGAAATGTTACACAATCATTTACTGAATGAGTTAATGTTAGTTCATTACTCCATTATTTACAATTTTAATGTTTTGTAGCAAAGTAATAATTTATTTTTCCTAAAAATTTGACTTGGAACTTTCAGTAAAAGAGCAAAATAAGAAATTGACTTTTTTTTGTTCCAGAATGGGAAAACAGGAACGCAGTCCCTACTTCACCTTCTGGAAAGAATTTATTGCTTCAGAGTTCTCTACACTCCTTTGTGTTCCTCTCTAGATCAACACCAAAAAGCCTAATATTTTCCATTTTCTTCTCACCTTTTTCAGCGTTAGGAGTCTTTGAAAACTAAATGTTTCCATGGGCTTGTTTCCAGTTGCTCTGATATGTGAACACTGGCATTCTTCTCAGAACTATAAGTTTTAGCAGTAGGAAATTGTGACTTGCCCAGCATTTGTTACGAGAGGATAAGCACATACCATTACACTGTGGAGACTAAGCAATAAAAAGTACACCTTGTGAAAAGCAAAATCTGTAACACTTTCATAAGCATGTGTGTATAATGACATGCAAGAGAAAGAAGGAGTAGACTTCTGAAATATAGGCAAGGTAGGGAGTAGGAGGAATATGAGAACGGCTGTGAAACGAACAAAGACTTGCCATCTAATCAGAAAAACCCAGATAAACAGTTTCTTTCACAGAGCAGGAAAAGAGATACAAAAAAAAACCTTCAAGCCATCAGCAGAAACTCAGTTGTGGCTTTTGTTTTAAAACCATGCATTCTAAATAGTGAAATTTACCATTGGATGGATTCATGCACCCTAGAAGAAGCAATGTGCAAATATCAAGCTTGTGAAAATCATCAGCCCATCTTGTACATATTTTTATGAAAGATAAAAATAAAAAGATAGAAAATCAATATAATTCTCAATTCTTCCTACAATATTTATGTACTTTTATATAAATATCTAACAATTAAACCCTGGACAGGTATGGGTCTATGTCCATGCATTCTGGATTCACCAATAAAACATTTTAGCCAATCTCATCTGTAGTTCAGGTAGACACCTGACCAAAATGTGTAGAAAAGAAACAATTGTTCGATGATCTTCCACTGAAAACAGAAGTTGGTGGATTTTTTTCTCTTTTTTTTGCCAGAAATGAAGTTATGATTATACTTGGTTTCTTCAGGAATGTAAGTATTTTCAGTGGGTTTTGTTTCATGAAACGAACACATTCTGCTATTTTTATTACTCCCTCTCCTCAGCCATGTTTGTATAAATACACATAGCAAAAAAATAAATACTTCCATTTGGGTTCACTAGTGCAAATTTAAAAATGCTTTGACATAAAAACCACTATAATGTAACTAAAAACGTCAAATAGAAGATCATTCCACTATCACTAACAGTTTAGCACTCTGCATTTCATGTACATTATCTGTAATAGCACACAATTATGTGATTTACAGGTTAGAATTTATATTTTCCTATAATATCTGCAAAGTAGTTCTAAAAACCAAAGGTTTGGATTTTCTGGATAGTAACTATTTCAAATTAGGTGGTGAAAGCACTTCACTTAGCACACTTCCAGAAAGGAGCAATAAATGTAGCTACGTTAGGGCTCATAATGAAGACTACATTCCCTAGTCAAGTAAACACTCAGCACTGAAATCATGGGACTTGGGAGCCTAATCTTTAGTGCTTTTCCAATGATGCATAAGACAAGTAAACTTTTTTTTTTTGTTGTTCACGTATTTTATTCTCGGCCCCTTGTAATAGAACCCATTACTGAGATTCTATGGACTTCATACCAAAAAGAAGTTGTTACAGTTGGAGCTATTGCTTATCAATTGTGTAATTTTCCAATTTGTGTGCTGCAGAAAACAGTTCTGAGCAGTAGAATGGGATATTCAGAAAAATGAATCAATCCTAAAACACAAACTCTTTCTTTTCCATTTAGTTTCCTGCTTTGGTGTGTAGACCCTGTGGTGCAACAGAGGTAAGCATACAACTTTTGAGACAGGTGGACTTCTATTCAAGTAGTTCCTCCATAAGAACACCTTGATACTGAGATGCCCAACAGAAATCCTTTGCATGAGCCAGTGAAATGTAATTAAGAATATAACCCATAACCAAGTATTTTTCTGCTCGTAACAGCTTCATATTCATAACTCAATCTGAAACATTAGTATTTTTGAAAAATTGTTTCATATTTAAACTGGAGCAATCAATTTTGATTAGTTAAAATCTTTTTCTTGGGTCTGTAATGTTTGATCTTGTTAATATTTGTGGCAAACAAATGCCACTGGGAATAAGACAACCCAAATGAGATCATATGAAATAACTCTATTATGCACTTGAAAAATTACAGATTTTGAAACTGATGTGAGTAAGACAAGATGCAAAAGTAGATGTTGATCCTATAGGATTTTATACCATGGACTCACTGTAGAAAGCAAGATCTATGGATGTCTGAGTACATGAGTGGAAATGCACTCCATGTTATCCATGAAATAACATGCACTGTTTTATTTTAAGTACTCTGTCTCCCTTGGGAACAACAGTAATTACATGCTAATTCATTTTAATGCTACCACATTATCATCTGATAATCATGCAATTATCTGAAGTCACCACCAAGGAGTGTGAAGAGGTCAGAGAATCAGAATATACTCTGGTAAGTAATGAGATCTTTAAATCAATGGGGCGTTTTAACAAGAGCCAATAGAGTGATTTAAGGGGTGGTGTAATAATGATATAGACTGACATCAAAATTAGGCTGCAAATGGACATAAACCACTGTAGGAATAATGCAGATAAACTAAGGTAGCTAAGCTGAAAGGAGGAGAAAAAAACCCAACCACCTAAAAGATACCAGTAGCGTAAAATTTAAATTTATCAGATCAAAACCAAAGCATGTTTGAAAATATGTCTGGGAAGTGTGAATATCCAACTTGTAGAGAACTCACAGGGAAAGTCTACAAGAGAAAAAATTATTTTCTTGTATTTAGGTCCATCAGGATAATGGCCTTTGTGATAAATTCTTAACAAGAAAAGTATTAAGAAAAATTGTTAAGGTAAGGTTGATCAATTAAAAAAAATACCACTGGAAACCTGGTGTTACAGGTGTCCATCTTGCTCACAGGAGCTGAGTAAACACCCCTGATGAAAATCACTTCTTTTTTGTAACTTGTGTTTGATTCACACAGATTCTTTGAATATGCACAGATGAAGGATTATGTGTGTTGTTTGCCTATTGCAAACATTTGACATTTGAAATTCAGGCTGTGTTGGTTAGCTTTGATTAGATACATGAATTACACAGGATGTTTGTTCTCTGATTGGAGCCCTTAAAAATCAGGTTTTCAGGATGAATATGTACATTTGGAAGCTTAGAATCATTATGATTATCTTCTAGCAGTCCATGAAATTGCTAATTTTCTAAACCATTTTTACTACAAAATTCTTGTGCTCAATAAGTATAGGGAGGAACATAAAAAAAGGGAATAAAGAATGAGTGTTGTCAAACCAAATCAGTGCAGTTATTCATTTAACTTTAAAGAGTTTGTCATGGCCAAATTCAACAATATTCTAAGATCAACGATATTCTAAGATCATAAAGAAAATGCTTTTCCTAAGCATCGAAGCAATTCAAGTAGTGAAAGCTCTTAGGAGAACACAATCACAATACATGATCTGAAATCAATTAAGCCCTCTAAGTCTACTTCAGTTTAAATTATGACTGATTTTTTTTTTTGTGTTCTTATGTGCTATTCCTTCTAGAATCTCAATTTTATTTTCTGGACAAACATTTCCAAAGTTGAAATAATTTAATTTCTGGAATTAAGGTTAGCTTGAAATTCTTAATTACTGTGTTCATTAAAAATGAGACCATGAATATTTCAAGTATTAAGAAAAAGAAATTATTGTTATGGAAAAATAGCCAAGAAACAAGATTTTTAGAATTTGAATTTAGGAAGTTTTTTATGGAGAAAGGATAGGATGTATTCAGGAAAAAAATGTAAATTAAATGAAATAGTGAATGACAAAGTCCTGATTAAATAGAAACATGAACAGAAACATTTGGGAGAGAAGTGATAGCTAGGAAACAAATCAAGTTTAAAGCTGCCTGACAAAGAGTCAGAAGAGATTGATCAAGAAGGATCACGTGATTGATAGCATCAAATGTCACTGAAAGACCCAGCTAGACACAAAGCAGAATTAGTCAAAGCGGATTTGTCAGAAACTTAAATATAATTTTTTTATATAAGATGCTATTTAAAACCTGACTTTTTTTTAATCACTTTTATGCTGCACCTTTCATATTATCCTGAATACTAAACCAGAGCTTTCTGTTTCACAGCAGTTCTAAATGAAATTAACAATGAAGTTAACAAATGATATCTGAAGTATAATCCTTTTAAGGAAAAATGTTGCTATTACCATAAAGGCTCATCTGCATAGAAAGGAAGTCCTTAAATATTTTGGAGCTATAACATGTTACCTATTCACAGCAATTGCATGACTGTTCACAAAGCACTTATTTGAATTCTGAATATACATAAAACCACGAAGGGTTTACCATTTGAGTATTTAAAATTTGAAAATTTATTCAGATAACTTTAAAAATATTTAATACATTCAGATATTTTAATGTTCTTTAAGGTCTTCCATTTTTTCTTTTTTTTTCATTTAATGACATTATTCAGCTGAAATGACTCTGATCAGGCAAACTCAGGAAACAATACTTTTCAATTTTCTACCCAGAATTCTGGAAAATTAAATACAGTTGTAATTATTAAGTATCTATCTAGAGCACATGAAAGGTAAAATATTCACTAATATTAGTGTAATTGAAAAGATAACGAACACACAGTTTTTCTGACAGTGTGTCCTGTAAATGTAAAGAATTAATTTGACAGTGATACCATAGCAAGAAGAGATGGGGTTAGTTATTTGCTATATGCTTACATGAAGGTGTTTTTCAGTATCATTTGCAAAATGCATACATTTTTATTAATAATGTCTAATTCCTAAAGCTAAAGCTGTTTTACTTCTACATGGAAGTATTGTTCCACTCTTCACTTCATTATTTTTATTGTTTCTATATGCATGCATAATGGTCCAGACTTTAGCAGAAATGTCTAGTCAAAGTAATTAATCTTCAGTTACAGCAGAAATCCAATTGAAGCACTTGGGACATGTGCATTAATACCACATGATAAATGCTGTTTAAAAGGTATCAAAGGAACTAGCATTGATTAGGCAATTATTTTGTTGCATTAAAGTTTACTCTTTTTCAGTTTTTGGACTATGTCAGTGCACATCAAGTCTCCATGCTGTCTAATCTGGGAGTCATGACTGGGATACAAAACATACCTTCTATGACAATACAGAACAGCATGGACTGACTCAGAAGGCTGGTAAACAACTGTTTTCACAGCAGTTATTTTTCCCCGAGAACAGTTTCAGCAAAAATCAGCATCTTCATAAGCTCTTCCCCAAAGCAAGTTCATCTAGCCAGTTCTCAAGGGGGATTAATATGAAATCCAAAGACTACTTGTGTTAAGGACAGAAACTGGCTCTTAGCCAGCATGCCACATGGCTGACCATCTAGGCCTCCTTTATTGATTGTTCTGTTGGAGTCTACTGCAACATCTCCTGGCTGATTAGTTAAAATAAGTAAAAGCAGATGGTGGAATTTGTTTGCCGCAAAATTTTCAAATGGGAGGGAAAAAAAGGAAAAAAAAAAAGCCACAACAAAAATCCCTAAGGGCACGGAGATAATTTGACCTTCCCTTCATAATGAAATAAATTTGAGGTTAACACAACAATCTAGATGATTGCTGTGTACCCTGTCGGCTCAGAATGTGAGATGAACCTTGTAAGAGTATATGTATTCTAAAAGAAGTCTCCTAATCAGTCTGGGGTTTCTCTCAATGTGTGTGCTCTGGAAGGAAGGCTAGAGAACTTCTCTCTGCCACCAGTTGTACTTCCAGAAAATAAAGGATCTTAATGCCTTTGAGACTTCTACATCACTGGCAAAAGTTGTTGAAGTCAAGTGTATGAAAAACAAAAAAACCCAGGAAAAATACAGCCAAATGACATCAACTTTTGATTTCAGACACAGAACCAAGACAAGTAGTGTTTTGAGATAACACTGCAACTATTAATATTACTGTACAAGAGAGTGATATGGCAAATCTCCCATCCAGACACTTAGGTTGCACCAAGAGCTACTAATTACCATTAATATTAATTTAATTAATATTAATTGTTTGGCAATGGTTCAAAGCTGCCTCAGGGTTGGCTCAGACTTGATATTAAGAAGCCTTTCTTTACCCAAATAGTGGTCAAACACTGGAACTGGTCAATGCCCAAAGCCTGTTGGTGCTTTGCAGGCATTTGGACAACACTTTTGGGCAGCGCTGAAATGGTCAGGCAGTTGGACTATAAGATCATTGTAGGTCCCTTCCAACTGAAATATTCTTAAAGAAAATCTCTCTGAGAGAGAATGAGTAAAGAAACATCTGTGGCACTTGAATTCCTTGCAAACAGAAACCAGTCAGACAAACAGTGGTCATAACCTATAATCTCTATTTTCTACCCAATATCTTCTGGCAAGGCTCTTTGAGTACACTGTTTGCCCTGACTTGTTAGCATCACCAGCTCTGCCCTGCTTGCATAGCTTAGGGGCTGGAGGCTGTGCCCTGTCAGGCAGGCACAGTCCTGTCTGTGCTCTGCCACTCTCAGCCCCAGTTTGCCTTCTTTTTGGACCAGACCCAGTTTTGCCACTTGCTGACAACATCCTTTGCTATAAATTTGAAATTCTGTCGCAGAGGGAGACCAAATTCTGTTGCCTTGTTATAAAGCTCAGATAATACAATGTCCTTTAAATATTACCATTAAATATCAAAACAAACGATAATTATCACAACTGCAACAGCATGAAGAATATAGGAGGTATGTGTAGCATGACAGTTACAATAAGATTATCAGCAAATGTTTACTCTTTTTTTTCAAGCTGCTATGCAAGCCAGAAATACAATCCACTCAATCTGATCAGGAGTAAATAAATTGACTGCTATTTAAAAAGATACAGATCAAAGGTTTAAGCAGCCAAACAAGAGAAATTGGACTCATTCCTCAGGTGGTGTTTCGGGAACATTCAACTTCAATTTACAACATGCAGCTAAAACAGAAACTTGAAGGAATTAACCTGTGATTTCTGAACTTACAAAAATCATTCATGCTAGTGATAGTCCCAGAAAATTCTCTTCCCAGAACTTATCAAGCATTACAAAGCATACAAAGAACACCACAAACAATCCTACGGCTATGTTTGATTTTAACTAAGCTGCCTGGAGTGATGAAAGATGCCTGGAGCAACGTTACGGTGATCTTCTGACTGCATGATAGGATCATGAGAAGACACAGCCTGGTTGCCATAAAAACATATTTTTATAGCAATAAATTCAATTGCCTTAATAAAAGAAATAAAACCTTTATGCAGACTTTGATCTATTTAAAATAAATACAAATGGTACTTTCATGTAGGGATACAAAATTCAGTCTCCTTAAGAGAAAGGCAGGCAGAATAAAGGACTTACTAATGTTGCTTAAAGCATTGCCTCATGATAGTCCAAACCCACGTTTAGATAGAGAGGCCCACTGCTCACTTTTCATAAGAGCTAAAGTCACTGAAGTAACTAAAGGGAAATTACTCTGTGCAAAATCCCTGAGCTCAGAGACAAGTGACTCAAAGGGAACTCTCAAAGCATTGTCACAACCACTGTAGTGTCTGCCTTGGACTGTTGGGTTAAAGCTGTTGAGCACAGCAGGGGATCTGCAGCAAGTGCCTTGCCAGGATTGTAGGCATCCTACAGAGAGCACAAGGCTTGACAGGAGAGAGTGCAAGACCCCAGCAAACACAACTATCCTCGGCCAGTTCAACTTGGAAACATCAGAGATGAACATGATCTCAGCCAGCATCAGTGGGTGGAAGTGGAAGGGTGAGGATTCCAAACCAGGGTCTCAACCCTCACCAGTATGAGATTTGAGGATCATGGTAGCTTTTTGTACTGTGATTTCAAGCACTGATGCTAGAAATATTCATAAATGAAGGGAATGAGTTTTCTAAGAAATCTCTCTCCTTCACTACACCAAGGTAAAAACTGCAAGTCTTGAGGTATTAACAGCCTGAACATATTGCTGCCTAGAGTCCTATCCTAATGTTCCAGCACGATACAGAAATAAATTCTGAGGAAAAACAAAATCAACAAAAAACAATCCTGAAACAGAAACTCTTTCCTCTAAGCTGTTTGTCTGATTTTAGTCTTCATACATATGTGAAGGTTAATGGATAAGCTGCAGCAGAGCCCCAAGGCCTGTACGTTTCTGCTATTCAAACTATTTTGAGTCTCAGAAAGTGGCAACTTACATCGGGATTTCTAAAACAGCAAGAGTTTTCCCCCCTTTGGTGAAGACTGAGATAGAATTTATAGTGTACACTAAAAAGATTCAGAAAACCAAAAACTTACAGTCATGGATATATGGATTCCACAGCACAGGAAGGACATGAATCTGTTAGATGAGTCTAGAGTAGGACTGAAAGAGTTGGGCTTGTTTAGCCTAGAGAAGAGAGGCATCCAGGGAGACCTTACAGCAGCCTTGCTGTACTTAAAGGGAGCCTACAGGAAAGCTGGGGAGGGGCTCTTTTATCAGGGAGTGCAGGGATAGGATGAGGGGTAATGATTTTCAGCTGAAAGAGGGGAGAGGTAGATTAGATTTTAGGAAGAATTTTTTTTCCTGTGAGGTTGGTGAGGCACTGGCACGTGTTGTCCAGGGAAGTCATGGCTGCCCCATCCCTGGAGGTGTTCAAAGTCAAGTTGGATGGAACTGTGAGTAGTCTGATCCAGTGGGAGGTGTCCCTGCCCATGGCAGGGAGGTTGACACTGGATAAGCCTTAAAATCCCTTCCAAACCAAACCACTCCATGATTCTATATTTAGTGCTGATGAGCAATACAACCTCCCTGTTCTGCAGGGGAAACCAGGCAGGTCATCACCACAGCTCCTCACACAACATCTCTGTCCTGAGGGGAGGCTGAGGCATCTGGGGAGGCGAGGACAGCAGTCCTGGCTGGATTGGCCAGGCAAGGGCAGCAGCCCCTCAGGATGCCTCTGCTGGACCTTGCCCTTAGCAGCCACCTCTTTCAGCCCTCAGGTCCACTGCTCACTTATAGGGTTGGGCACAGAATGACTGATCCTGAGGGGCTCCCATTCCCATCTGGCCATTGCTGCCACTCTGGCACCCAGAGGCTGTGCTTCTGGCAGGTTCTCTGCCATGTGCTCAGGCCCAGAGGTCTCTCCGCCCCATGTCACATCCTGCTTGAAGTGAGCTTTTTGGAATCACCAGTGTCAAGAGTGACACAAATCACTCAGAAGGAGAGTGTAAACAGTATTTTACTAAAAAAGGTGCATGCCCTGAAACACTGGACAAAAACAATCGATGACAACAAACTGCAAAGGCCAACGTTACTGCAGCAATCTGCAACTTGATAACGCTGCATAAAAATCTGCTTAGGGGAACCAAAATAGGTAAAAAGAGACTGATGTTGCAGGAGTCAAAACTCAACACCAAAAATGCCTGCTACAGCTGCACTCATTACAAGGAAAAGAAAAGAAAAAGAGAATGAGAAGAGAGAGAAAAAGATAGATGTTGTTTGGAAGAAAGAAAAGATGAAATATAGTTACCACCTTCAAGGCTCCACGTGTTGTAGCATGTGTTTCTTTGTCCTGTGAGCCCAAGAAGATGTGATTTTCCACGAGGCCACAGCTGTACTGCAGTTTTTTTAAACTCTCTGACCCCATCTCTCACCTGGGTCAGGTGGCAGATCAGGTATCAGGTTGAGAATGCCCTTCAGCAGACCCTCCTGTATCCCCACTCATCCTGCCCACCTGGGGTTACATTCCTGAATCACCTGCTTTGAGACATTTTAACCCATGCCATGCCACACCCTGTCAGTGCCAGTCCCAGGCTGCAGCCACTCCTTTTGTCAGTAAGAAAAAATGTCAAACAGAACAAAGTAATACTTCAAATTTTGTAGTTTGGACCACATTCAAGAAAAAAAATGCAATACTTCCTAATTTTGAAAGGCAGCAGTGAGTGACTAAGAAGGGAATTTTGTATCCAAGTAATTTGATAGTGTTCTTAGAATCATAGAATCATTAAGGTTGGAAAAGACTTCTAAGATCATCACATCCGCTGTCAGCCCAATATAAATACCAGGGTATTTGATTGAACAAGATTTAACACTGGTTTTGGAAATTACATCCAGGATATTGGAGATATTTTTTTCCAAAATAGCATATTAGATGTTTTAAGTTTGCTTCTTGTAGACTTAGGCTGCAAATACTGGCACGTACCTTATATTTCAAAAACAGACATAAACCCAGGATCTCTCTGGCTCCAGCACAATTTTGGCCAAATATAGGAGGTGGGGGAAGTGAGGTTGCACTTGACTTCTAGCTGTCTGGCACAATCCAGAATTTCACAGGACTGTGTTTAGAGTTTCTACTCCATATATCTGGCTGAACCCCAAGCCCCTGCCCCTTCCTCTTAATATTTTGGTGTGACACATACAAGTAAATATTCATAAAAAGGTAAATTCAAGTGGGAAAAAAATTTATACACATGCTGCATCTAAATACATACACATACTCTGCAATTCCTCAAGACTTTTTCCTTTTAAATGGTAACACAGTTCACTATCTGAAATATCATTAGCAACAGTAAAGAACTTTCTTTTCAAGGCAGACAGGTAAATTTTATAGCAGCAATTAATATTTTATCAGCTATTTATTTTACGAATTGTATAAATGTTGTAAACATTAGAATCTTATAAATTCTTTACTCAGTGGTATTTCCAAGGATGAGGAGAGATTATCTGGAGTTAAATCTAGGGTGTTTTTTTCATTCAAAATTTACACATTCACCTAGTTGTGATGAAATCTATGTAAAGACTGATTTTTGTTACTGACTTGTCTTGGTTAGCATCAACAGAAGAGTATAATTGAGGCTCGATTACGGTTACACTAAACCCACTTTTTTCCTTTAAAATAAAACCATTCCCTTTTTTATTCATCAGATCAAGCAAACATTATCTACACTTGCCAATTATCAGACTTTGTAACACTGAAACTTGTTGTTCCACTTGGACATAGTAACATTAAAATTCAGAGAGTGGGAAATAATACCCAATGCTGCCACTCAAGTAGGAATCCTTTCCTCTGTTCAGCAGGAGCTTCTAGGTCTTAAAGTGTAAGATGCCTGTGGAATATTTTGGGATCTTTTTATGTATGAAGGAATATAAGGTAAGATATGGCTACAGTTGGAAGGCAAGGAAGAGAAAATATTAATCTTAGCCCAAAACAAAGCTAGCAGACTTTGTTTAGAAGATATATTTGGATACATAGCATATCGGAGATTATGTTATGGAAAAAATATTACTATACAAATGTTTCAATATGAATATGGCTTGACAATATTTTCAGTGATTTACCCAGAGTCACTGCAACCATAAAGGCTACTCTTAACCTAGGAGAGTTAAAGATAGTTTTATTTAATTTCATTTATAATTGATGTAAACTTGTCATAATGAGAAGTGATAGTGTGCTGGAATTATGAACCCTTTCAAAACATCTGGCCCAAAAGCTGTACAAACAATAGTGATAGCATAAAGGGAAGAGTGGCGACACTATTCTTTGCTAGTAATTCCTGTTTCTTACTATCATTTTAAATAAGGATACATTTTGAAATGAGTGATTATTTCAGGGAATTCTACATGGAAACAAGTACTGAACTCTGAAACTTGACAAAGTGGTGCTTTACTCATCTCTCATTGAGTGTTTTTAGTAATGGATATGAAGCTTTCATGCTCATCTCACATGCCTGAAATGAATAATTTACTACAATAGTATAGATTTACACCGTGAAACTAAAATTCAAAGAAGGTAATATGCAAAGACATAGATGATAAAGTGGGCCATAAACCATGTTCATTCTTCTGCTGTCTTCATCAAATGATCTTCAATGGATGTAACTCTCTTTTTCTTTGTAGAATATAGATGAATTAAAATAAATGAGAGACTTGTGTTCACCACACTGAGAACATGAAAAGCATCTTAGGAAGTTTATGTTCATCTCTTTTAGACATGTTAGCAAAATACATTGAATCATGAAGCATCTCTGCTACCTTCTAGCCACTGACCTGGTCAGACGTTTGAATTTTCTCAAAGAGGGGAGTGAAATATGGTTTATTCATGACCAAGAGCAAATAAGAGAATGTCTCTAATTTCACTGTTACAAGAGACTCACTTTGTCTCTTGAAAAGAATCCTCAACTGTTTGTAAAGACAAACTACAGGTGATGAGGTATCACTGTTGATTCTGTGGTTAGAAAATTTAAGCTATTTATATGTGCCTGTTTACCTCTGTAGTTATCCTTATCTTTGACCTGTAAACACTAATATTTTTAATGGTTTGCTGCCTTTTATTAAGAGATTATGCTTTTGGTTGTTGCAATTCTGACCAAGAGATCCTCACTTCTCGCAGTTGGGAAGTTGCTGGATTATGTAAGTGTGCTACCCTAGTTAGCCAGCAACTCAAAAATCTGGATAAACCACATCCTGGAGATGCAAACCCAACATATCAGACACGCTTGGAGATACCAAAGCCGGCCTGCAAGATTTTCAAATATCCAGAAATAATTTCACATGACAAGTGGATGCCCAGCACTTTGAAAGCTGAATCAAAACCCAAGGCATATGTCTCTGATTCTTTTAACTGTGACTTTATAATGGGAAATGATCATATAAGTAATTCGTTACTGTTATTCCCCTAAAATAATGGAGGAAAATTCAGAAGTCCTCAAATTTCTCTTACATATTCATGAGTACAGATCATGAAAACAATGCAAAAATCTTAGCTTGACACCTTTCTGTTGAATTGTATTAATTATTCTCCTTAGAAAAAGTGAAGAGGAATCTGTTTTGTTTGAGGATGTGCAGGAGCTCAGGGAGACAATTGGGAATAGAAATCCAAAAGTCTATTTCTTCACTGAAAGGCCTTTAAACTGTCATTAAACTGCAGTGTTTTTAACTATTTTGCTGCTGATGCTTGATATAAATCAAAATCTTAACTTCAGCTTAAAAGTTTGCATTTGGAAGTTCTAGAGCATCCAGTTAAAAATACCATGTAAAATATATTGAGATCGTAAGACTTTGCCATTCTGAATTTTTTAAATTTCAAGAGTATTGATAATTCTATTGTAAATAACCTCTCATAGTTCGGGTCACTAGTGTAGACACAAGGTTTGGGGAAATTGAATAAGAAAAGCTAATAGAAGAGGAACACAGCTTTATCCTTTCTAGCTATGAAATCATTAACAATGAAATGTCCTTCCTTATAAAATCTCTCATTTCTTTCTTAAGAAAAACACTGTTACAATTTTAAGTCTAAAATTCCTATTTCTATTAAAGTAACTGTATGTAGCAGGATAATAAACATTAGAATTTTAAAAAATATTAAGATTTTTAAATAATTTATAATGATATGAATGCTTGTGAAATTAAATTCATTGTAATGTTGAGCACATGCTAATACCTAAAAGACTGAAGCATCTTTGGGCTACTTTAACATAATTAAACACTGATAAAACCTCACTTATTGTATCACTTCTCACACCATAAACTGTAAACCAAATTAACTATTTTGGAAGAGAGGAAAATATTATTACAATGTTAAAAGGAGGAAAGTTTTATTTTTTCCTCAAGGCTAAAGTGCAATATTTTAATTGTCCCTAATAGAGTTTCTTAGGATTATTTCATACCATGCAGTTACCTAGTATCAGGAAATTAAAGTATATTAAAGAAAAAATCAGAGTAAAGTGCTCTGGAATATGTCAGGAAATATGGAAAAAAGGCACATCTTGAAGATTTTTTTCTGACTGAATTATAATATCCAAGATGGCTTCTATGGAAAAAAAACTAAAAAAAAAAATTTACTTATTTTAACTTTTTATTAAAATGTCAACTATGATAGAGCTGCAGTTCTTGGGAGATGAAAGAAATTGCACTAAAACCAGTGGAATTTCTGAGGATTTTATCATAAGACAAATTTTAAAAACTTCTGCCAGAGTGAAACAAAAAAAGTCTTTATTTTCAAACCCTGCAGATATTGTCATTCATTGAAATACATGTTTAGTGACTACGAAAGTAAAAGAAGCCATGACTATTTATATAGGAAGAAAAAATCTTAATAAAAGGAGATTGAGAAGAAAATGAGACGAGGATGGGGGGTGCTTGGTTTGGTTTTAATGTTTATAGTTTGAGTTAGCAGTTTAAAGATAAAACACAAGAAAGCAAACAAAACTGAGTTATAACTGTGAAGAACTTCCACTGGTGTGTGCTGATGAGGTTGTTGCTATTCTGCACTTCCAGCACTCCATATTCTCTACTTCATATGTTTTGCTGGGAGGTCAGCAGGCTGCATCCAAAGCCTTCGCTTCCATCCTTTCCAGTACAGTTTTATATAAAGCCTTTTGGGGTTTTTTACATTTTGGGAATGTAGAACCTCATTCTGAAGCAACTCTACACCTTCAACATTACAAATGATACCACGAGATACATCAGTAACTTAAACATATGCTTGTCAAAGGTCTGACCTGAGGCTATTTTTATTTTCCTCCTTGTTTCAGCCCCTATATTTTGTGGCAAATATGAAGCCTTTTTTCTTCCTATCTCCACAACAGGTGCTCTTCTGTCCTCTCCAAATTTCGTAACTCCTTTTCCTCTTTGTGTGATTTTTGAATCAAAACAAACACCTTCATTCTTTGTGGTTGTGTGTATTTCTTCAAATCTCATTCTTACTGAGAAAAAGTATCAATACGGTTTTGATATGATAGAATTTACTCTTTAATCTTTTTGTAGTAGTTTTATTTGTTTGTTTATTTAGTTTTTTGGGGGGATTTGGGGTTGGTTTTTTTTTAAATGTTGTGGTTTCTTGTTCTTTTTTTTTTTTTCCTGGAAGCTGACTATGAGATTGAGTTAAATTATTCTGCTAAGCACTTTATTGCCTGAAAAAGCCGAATATAATTCTTGTGGTCACCACAGAAAAAGTTAGATTGCATTTCTTGGAGTAGTAGTTTTAGACTGTAAAAACAAATCTTAAACAAATTGAAGTTACTTTCGTTTTGAATTTTTCATAAATTCTTTTTCTTATTATTCTTATTCTTTTTCACCCAAATCAATCTCACACTCCAAAAACTTTCTTCAAGAATTATTTACCTAAAAAAGGTAAATTCTAAAGTTTTCAAATTCTAAAGATATATTCTAAAGTTTTTACATATCCTTCTCTTACTTTTTCAAGAAAGTGGGAGTAAAAAAAAAGCACTACTGAGGGATGTCACACAATGCTGTCTACTAGTTGGACAACTTCTAGCAACAAGAAGGTTGGAGAGACTTCCTGTAGAATTCAACATACTTTTCTAATCCATCACCAAACTAAAACTTTGTAACTCAGAAACACAGGAAGACCATGTGTGTCACACACAGGTAAAAACCCCAGGCTGCACCCCCTGCAGTGCTACAAACAGTAGAGTATTCTTCCATTGACACCTCAAGAGCACAAAATAGCACTTTGTGCAAGACTAAAAAAGCAATTTACGCTCCATGCAAACGCTTTTAACTGTATTTACCTTTTTCCTACTCTGTATCTCCTACAGCAGAAAGTGTAATACTATGCCATCTGTTCTCATCTTTAATCCTGCAGCGACATTTTTCCACAATGAGCTAGGAAATAGAAGACATACTTAAGTGTTATTTTTTAGCACCTCAAATTAATGGGAAGGTTTTGCTTTTGGGTGAAAAACTAGAAAAAGTATTATTAAATATTTTATTAAAAATAAAAATATTGTTCTTGGTCTACTTCTAGCTTGCAATTTTGTTAAACACTAAACTGAATGTATATCTACAAGGCATTGATAAGATCCATCATATGTTTAGAAATATAAAATCAGTTTTCTTCAGAATAGTTTTTCATTGCTGGTGAATGTCTTTTGATCTTATTTTTGAGTGCAATATTTTGGATGAGAAACATGGCAGAAAGTTTATTATTCTTTAACCGCATAGTTCTTAAACGGTCATTTGCCTGTTTAAATGCGAAACAGACAGATGTTTATAATTAAAGTAGTAGGGATATTATGTACTAATTTGGCAATCATTATATTCATTGGGTTCTATATGGGTCCTGATACTTTTTTAGTTCTAAATACGTAATTTTAAAAACTAGCTTGGCATTGTCTTGGACCTGGGTCATTTTCACTTGTCAACAAATTGGATTAAAAACATAGAGTATTGGATTTATGGAGCTGTGAAGAGAAAAAGCCCTGATTGAATAATTAGTGAACACAGAGGTTTCACATTACAGAAAGTGGAAATGGAATATTGACTCCACATAAGTTTCCTATATTTTCAATGGACTAAACCTGGCTAGTTTTTCTATAACTCTATGCAGAGCTGAAAACTCCACTGACTCTCTCTGATTATTTATCAAAAAAGTAACAATTCCAGAATTTTATAAGATGTAAAAGCAGTGGTACTGACAAGACAAATTTATAAAATAACAGCACATACCGTCAATTTTGCCAGGTTTTTTTTTGGTGATACCTTTCTTCTTTCTATTATCTCATCAATACCTCAATTTCAAATAGCTTTTGCACCTTGAATATTTCAAGATTTATTATCAATTCTTGCTTATACAAAGGTTATTAAACTCTTGGGGATCTCTAATTCAATAACTTTAATGTGGCTCCTTAGAACTTGGTTTCAACCCTATCACAGCAAGAATGAATTAACAGCTGATTAAACCTACCTGGTGACTTGGAGGTATGATCTGCCTTTGAAGTCCACTTGAGGGCAAACTTGTTCCTTGTGCTATTTTGAACAGTGCAAAAAAAATGTATTATAAATTTGATTTAGTTCTTATTGAAAGTGATACATCATCTTCTGAAATGAATTAATCTCTCGCTAAAAAGACCAGTCACCTTCAGCTGCAGATACAGTGCATCCTCTATTAAATCAGATGCATTATTCACTGCATCAAATATATCACTTGTTAATTAAGACTCTACATTTGTATCAAAGCTTGGAATCAAATACATCATCCATTAAATCTTATCAATATTGAATAAAATAAATTGCACGTTAAGAGGAAGGATCACCCAATTATAACATGAAGCCTAATAATGCTACAAAGTTTTGCAGTGCTTTCCATTACTCAGGAATATCCTGACTTGTATTTAGTGTTTCGACAGCTTCAGATCTCAGAGAAAAACTCAGCATGCAAGTAACAAGTCTTGATGTCTTTTTCCTTAAGGGTAATATAAATCATTCCTAGATTGTTTGAATGGTCCCATAAAGCTGCGAGTAGTGCTGTTCCTCTCAGAAGATGATCAATAAAGTTAGATCAGAATAAGAAAAGTTATGACTCTTGCAAGCGTTACTGAAGTATTCTGCAAGATGCTTCATCAATGACATGAAATTGGTTAGTGACAACTTCAATTTATAGCAACCATACTGAATAGAGGTTCTGAGAGACAATTTCTAAGGTCAGTTATTCATGTCCAGTAAAGAGGTGTGCATAAACACTGGTGAGCTTTAACTGCACAATGTAGATACTATTGGAAAGAAAACACAGCTCCATCCAGACTAATATGGTATGGCTGGGTAGTCCACGACAACGTGACCGTTCTTCTGGTTTCAAACTTACAACGAGTACTTCTGTTTCTTTGCTGCTGGTGCTGATTGTCATCTTGAAGATTTAGCCTAAACTTTTCAGGTGAAGGAAGAGCTGCGTATATCTGTGCACAGAGGTAAAATAATGCTTAGCAATAATAAAGATTTTCAGGCCCTTTCTAAACAGAATTCTTTAAAATTCTGCCTGACTTTAAAGATATCTTCATGTCATTAGTTTTTACCCTCTTTCTGTGCTCAGACTGGGGAAAGTTTACATGCTATTTAATAAGTTATATTGGTTTTATGTGGTCAGAAGCTTTGCCTGTGGTTTTTCTCCTGTATGTCTCCTGATATTGTAAGTTTATTTTGTATTTGTTCATTTTCTATCTTCATGCCCCCATGCTTATTTTTGCAAAGGGAAAAGAGAACATTGTGAGAAATGCAGTTTAATTCTTTGCTGTCTTGCTCACCCCCAAACATCAATATCTACTTAAACACCAGATTTTTTCCTCTCACTTTCTTCCTTTTGTTAAGTATCTTGTACAGTTCCTACTGCCTCACACTAAACTCATACTGTTCAGGTCACTGGCTCCCCTCCTTCTAAAACTTCTCCAACTCTGTTCTTTTTGCCCTTCCTTCCATCCTTTTCCTCATCTTATCATTTCTTTTTCTGTGAGTTTCATTTGCTCTATTTTACTTACAGCAGCACTACCAAATGCAAATATTAAAGAGCCAGAAGCCATTCAAATTATAAGAGTATTTTAAGATAAATGAAATTTTAAAATCAGTACATCTGGGATGGTTTTAGTTGTTAAAAGTTTTTTCTGGTTTAGTAATTCATTTTTATTTCTACTTAGTCAAGAAATGTGCAAAGCGAAAGGCTTATTAAGACAAGACTGAGTTTAAAGAGCATTCAGCATTGGAAGTACCACATCAAAAATAGTAAGTTGTCAAATCTGGTCCCTAGTACCTTATCTTTAAGTCCTAGTCCTGGTCTCTTATCTTTACTTACACTTTCTACAAAGAGAATCACGTTTCTTGTGTCCAGTTTATAGATTGTGGCAGACCTTACCAGATTATCACTGTTAGGCAGAAAATGCCCAGATCCTCTGACATAGATGTTCTGTGTAGATACTCCTACATCTTCCCCTGGCTCACCACACGTTGGTGATATGATTCTTATACAGAACTCCTTGTCAGTGTGGCAATTTTTCAGTCAAATTTTGATGATGCAGCAGCATTCAGAAAAAAAATAAACCTAAGTGAATGAATGAAGCTGGACAACTCAAAATATGAACACAAAATCCTAAAATTTTCATAGACATGGCTTTACCTAAAGAAAGACATTTTTAGAGAGTTGTACTTAACCTGTGTATCCCTGTTCCCTTCAGAATACAAATCAAGTGGAGTTATGCAGTCTTCACACACTTTATTCAAGTCGATTGAAGGTTTTCCAAAAGCACTTTTGATAAAGACAGGAGGTTGTGGAGAGTTTTACCTATATTTGAAATATAGATAGAAAATATTAAGGAACTACTGCCTCATCATATCCTTACCACTTCATTGGCAGACTTGATTCAGTCATCCAACCTCCAAACACACCTGCAGCTGGAGACACCTAGTATTTTCAGAATTGATTCTGTTTATCTCCAGAGCGAGATCCATTAAACTTAATTACAATAAGAAACCTATTTCTGTTACATAAATAACATCCTCATGTAACGTAATTTAAAATAATTGCCTACATTCTTTTTGTTCAGAAGGGAAAACAAACACTAAGAGAAATGCTGACTTATTGAAAATAGCTTTAATTATATTATTATGTTATATTATATTTAGAACCTTTCTGGTATTCCGGGTTATATTTTAAATGAGAAATCTGACGACAATGTGGTTTATTCACTGGTATAAGAGCAGGACCTGTGTAAAACCTAATTTACAACTCACATCTCTAAACTGAGTAGTTACTCATAGAAAAATCACCAAGGGTTCTGTAAATAAAGCTATGTAGATGATTTTGTTTCAAGGCAAATAAAAGAATTTAAAATGTTGAACCAAATGTCTTAAACCAGCACCAAACGCCCTATTTTCACCATGATACTTCAGTGACACTGAAAAACGTGAAACTAAAAGGATTCTGACATAAAATAATTATCATGTCTACACGTAATCATGGAAGAATAGAAGTGGATAAAGTTATTTGATTATCTGAGACAGCAAATATGAAATGAATGGGCTGCCATGACTAATCTCTTACCAAGGCTTTTCCATTCTGTCATAAGTAATACAATATTAATCACACCTGTTTGTGTGATGTCCATCAAGACTTTGTTCAAATTTCTTCTTAAGGAAATGAACCAAGATAGTGAATTGAATAATATTCCTTTATTCAACATCTCTCAAAGCAAAATATTCACACTAATAAAGGTATTTGAAGGTCTACTTTGGGGAAGTAGTTTTCAGGATCTTTCAGTAAGAATCTTTGACTATGTTAATAAAAATAGCACGAAGATCCTTATATTATCAAAGATATATAACAAACATTGAAGCAACATCTGCATAGTAGCATTGTAACTTAATAGACCCTTTGTAAATTAAGCTTTCTAATGGTCAGATACTTTGAACTGAGTGATATTGCACAGAAAAATGTGTAGACACCAAGGAAGAAATGAAGATTTGATGAATATAATGCGAAGAAATCAAGATATTCACATTAAATCCTTTCTAAAAACATTCTTATAAAGTCACCTGGAGTGAAAGATCAGTGCCCCATGTTACTTCTTCACTGTTCTGTCACTGCCTGCTCCCTGACAGTCTCCAGGAAACCCTTTTCAAAAGTTTCTATCTAAACTTTTCCATTAGTATCATTTCTCCTGCTTTTCATCTATTTTCCCCCAAAACTTATTACAGTAAGATTTTTTTCATTTTTTTTAATATTCTTTAGCAAATTATTGTTCAGGTAATCAGTTTATTGAGATCTTGATATGTGGACTGGAAACAAAATGGATATTAAAGCCTTTTTAATAATGTCATCCTTATTTTGCTCTCTAAATTACTTTGTATGCCCATTCTCATGGTCATTGCCAGGAAGTAAACTGAACAAGCTCTTTCCAAGCCCTTGATCAACTGAGTAGTACTTTGATGAAGGAGATGAGAACAGTTGTCTTTTCTGTGCAATCGCCTGATGTCTAGTATATAGATTCCTTGAATTGATCATTTTTAGTTGTTTTATCTATAATATATATCCAAATAAAATTATATATGCCCAAATAAAATATTATCTTCCAGTCTCCTCAGTAAGCATGAATGCCAGCTGACTGATGGATAAAAAAATAGTTCCAAAACTGGATATGTTTTCGTTGCTTCTGCATTTATAGCTAAATAATCTAAAATTATCTAAGTCTTAGTTAATTTGAAGATAATTTGAATGCATAGCCTGAGTTTAAAATTGAGGCAGGACAAACTCAGGACAGAAGTTTATTCTTACCGTAACTGTGAAGTTTCCATTGATAAGATTCAGGTCTAAAAGCATGACCTGATTTTTTATTTTACCGAAAGCCCACTGAAATTTTGAGATTGTTTCTTTTAGGATCAGGTCTGTATTTCTACAGCCCTTCCAGTCACATCATCTAGTCTTAATACAGAAAATACCTTGTCTTCTGGAATAAAAACAAATAGACCAGCCAAACGTGATAACTGAGTAGAAACCAAGTAGCTGAGGCTGAAAGGGACAGAAATCAGGGGAGCTATAAAAAGATAAAATATATTCAAGACAATGCTCATTTGTTAAGTTTTTTTTGAGATAAGATATTAAGAATTATTTATTTTCTCACATTACGAGAGCATATTTGTCAGACCTTTCAGATCGAAAAATATCTTTAGAATAGGACAAGAATACCAAGTATTATGGATATTACATTAACATAAAAAGAGATTTACAAAACAGGAAAGACTTCAATCAGTATATGAGAAAACAAAGGTAGAAGCTGACAGGATTGCAGTGCCAGGCAACTATCCTGCATCTACATAGCTGTGTTGCATAATGCAAAAGATCACTTCGTGCCAGCTGGCTCTAGTGGAGATAGCTTGGTTCAATTCTCATTACTTGGATAGATCCACACCTGAAATAACGTGAATTCAAACCAACAACAGGATCCTGTCAAGCTCTTAAATTGATATTAATGGTGCTGTATTATAATATTTGGTGAAGTCTGAAATTACTGCAGAGGTCACAGGGAATCCTGTAACAGAGACATACTCTCTTTTCACAGGTTTTCAGCTTTAATTAATACTGGAGTCTGAAAAGGAAACTATTGTCAGCTGTCTTGGGTTTTATGACATGGATGACCAATATAGAAGTTTCTTTCTTTATTTAGGATTCTCTTTGCTTTTCTCTTCCATATCTTTTCCCTGATGCATTTTGGTATGAACTATGCCAAAAAGTCACACAATTTTTTTACTCCATTTTTTTTTACATTTCTGCATTCCAGCTGCCAAGCATACAAGCAAACCAAGCTATAAAGACTTATGTAACTTTAGAATGTTCATTACTTGTGTAAAAACTAGTCTGTCACTAATATATATGTGTCACTCTTACAGTATCATTTACACAAATTCAAACTTGCCGTCCAGCCACTTATCTTCATCTAGGTACAGAAGGTTTGAGTTTGAACATAGCTAACATTGTTTATATTAGTATGATTTCATTATTTTAATGGAAATTCATTATATTATTTGAACATTCCTCATTCCTTCTGCAGGAAGCTGGTTTAATTAAAACTAAACACAAGAATAAGATCCAGTCATTGGATTATCATATCCCTAATTTTTAAATTTATAAGAAATTAGATAGAAATTTGTAGTCAATTCATGAGAAATTTTGTCACTTAAATTTATGTAAGTGCTTATTGCAGAAGCTTTTTTTCCAGTCCATAATACAGGAAACTCTTGGCATTACCTAGCTCAAATTTTAAAGTGACTTTTTTTTTGTGAAAGTTGACAGACAGTTCTGGAGATAGAAATCCTCTACTGATTTACTAGAGAGGTACAGATTGAACAACAGGTGGTTTTTCTTCTTTTTTTTTTCTCCAATTTCTGTGTATGTTCTGACACTTTTGTTACCTGAATGATCCTGAAAGCTATTAATTAGCTCAGAGTGTCTCACAACAAACAAACTGCAAGCAGCAAAACTGTTTTCTATGGGAAACTGATCCTCACTTCAGTAGGAATGCTTTTTAGTTACTCACTGCTGGATTTAGATAACTATAAAACATTGAAACAGTACAAGTAAAAGTGAACCAATACCAGGAAAAAAAAAGAACAACTATCAAGTTGCAGTTAATATTGTAACGAAGTACTGGTAACTGAATGCAAAAGAAATGATCAATTCAAAACCACTACTAAAAAGAATATCTTTGCTTTATATTAACATCTAGAAGAGAAGGCATTCCTCAGAGAAAATGGGAGATGTTTTTTAAGCTTAACATTGGCAAAAAACATAGTACATTAGCAAATCAATATGAAGTTTGTCCTATGACAAAAAACTTCAACCCTGACATCAGTAATTCCATTAAAAACACCGTATATGAAACAGAAGGTCTACATGAAAACTGGACATCATGTAAAGAAGTCGTCTGATTCGAATGTTAAAGAAAAAAGATGATGCAGTAGGTATTCAGTTTGAAGAACACACCTTGGTTTTGGTTTTGCCTGTCTGTTCTGGTTCAATAATCATATTTGCTGAAGTAGCTGGCAAAATGAAGCGTCACTTTTCAAAGTGGTTTCATTCTGGGTAGAAGAAGTAGAAATATCATCAGCCTTGATAGAACAACCCAGCGTCTCCTGCACAAGGATGTCTCCTGGGAGTAACCTCAAAACAAGTACTCCTTGCAGCATGAGGTAAGTATGAGTGGAATAAAATACTAGTTCCACTACTACTCTGATGGCCTAGGCACAAAGGAAAAAAAATAGAAATCAAAGACTAGTGCAGAGAAATACCTAGAAAAGAAATCATAGACAGATGACCCTCCAGTTCCTACTTCCTCTAAAGGCAGCAGGAAAGTGGATAGAAGCTATTTCATTATCTTGCCTATAGTGCAAACTGTCTGCTTTTCCAGCAATCTGATCCAAGTACACCAGTCCGTGGAAATGTTGCCTGTTCTTTTAAAACAAAGAATAACAATTATTCCATATGAGAGTACTGCAGAGACACCCCTTACCATGCATTTTACATTTCAGTAACTAGGATCAATAAAGGAGCTCTGAGACTAGATCTTTACCCATACAGCTCCAAGTAAAGCCCAAAGCCCAAAGACCTGCAGACTCACTGCATGACAAACACTTCTAAAATGCTCTCCAGTAAATAGATGGAATGGTATAATGCCGTTATATCACCTTAATGCAACAGATAGGTTCATCCTTCTGTTTAAATTCTCACCATCATCATTACTCAAAGTACTCTGGCTGAAGATAACAGAACTCTACAAGTTGTTTTCTACACATTGATTTATAAGCAAGAAAATCAGAATAAAATAAAAAAGGCCTGAAAAAAACCTAAACGGTTCAGAGTTATTTTGTTTATATTTATAGTAATTTTTAACTTTCTTGCTCTTGTCCATGTGGCTAAGATTTCCCAATAGTGTTTTCAACTGCCTCCTACAGCTTAGAACACTGTACAAGCCACATGATTACAGGAAACTGTCTCAAATTTGCATACCTCATGTCTATATAGCTAGGAAATTTTCAGTGAATAATTACAAAATAAATCTATACTTAGATTGGATAGATGGATTAAGTGTATTAGTACCAGGGGCAATATTGTATTGCAACTACAGACAACAGTTAATCAACTGACAGAAATATCTATATTGCATTTACCTGTTAATCTGTCATCTTGAAAGGGGACTGAATAGAGTTTTCAGTCTAAAACATTTCCCAATATTCAAAGTCCTGCTAGTGATACCTTAAAATATTTTGAGTGTATACTAATAAAGGTTAGTCTTTTACTGACTGGTCACAGCTTCTCCAAGAAACTGGTTTAATTAAAACTAATAAAAGCCAGTCACTGGATTATCATGTCACTAACTTTCAATTTTATAGGAAATTAGATAGAAATTTGTAGTCAACTCATGAGAATTGGCCATGAGTCAACTAATTTATTCAGAGCTATCTCCTTCAGAGACTGAAACTTTTAAGTATTTCAGCTTAAATTTTGACTACACTTATATTTTGAGAAACAGATAAACTGTTTTTATGAAACTGGCAAATTACAGCTTCAGGGGGTTTATGATGTGTGATGTGTTCTCCAGATACACCGAAGGTGAGATCTAGTGGAGATACAGAATGTATCCAGTAATGGTGAGTTGTATTCAAGTTACCTACAGCGTGGGCAGTATGAATAGTTTTTCTGGACTTCCATGCATATTTTTTTCTAATGTTAATTCTAAATCCATGCTGAATTCTGCAAGGTATTTAAAACTGAGATGCTTATCACAACCACAGCCATCAGCGCTTTTAGATCTACTTCTGCTCTAAGCATGATTAGATGCATTTTTCATGCTTGTGATACTTTGGAAGCAATGAAAGATGTTAACATGCATTTCAGTGGACACATATATATGTTTGCTGTAAGTATTTCAAGTAATGTGATATGATATTACATTTTAATTAAAGTTACTAGGAGTTCTATGGCTTTGCTATGTTTTTTTTGTCCCCTATTTTAACATGATACAAGTTCTGTTGGCACCTAATTATGAATAACCAGTGACAAAACTGATCGCAGAAAGCTGCTATTTAGATAACACTCTGTAAGAAGAGATTTTAGACATGGGACAGAAGGGATTAAATGAAGCAAAACTTTCTTGAAAATGTCAGAAAATTTAGTAAAAGACCAACACTGGAAATGGTTTGGTTTTCCTGTATTTCTCTCCACAGGATATGCATCTAGAAGGAATTAAATTGTTCTACATTATACAACAAGGAGTCAAGTGATAGCATGGAGATGATGCAGGATTAGATCTTTGATTTTAAATTGTTGCTGAACAGATAGAGACCAAATAATTTTCCTATATATTGTATCCTCAACTCAGAGATGCCACAGTATTGTATGTCTCTATTACAGAATTCCTATCACAGGGAAGCAGACTTGCCTTGTTGCTCTGGAGGTGGCCCCTTCTGACTCAGAGTTGAGGTAAAGCTGCTAAACTGCATGGATGTATTTGAATTCCTATACACATTGGCCTCGATTCGTAAAGGTATCTGTTACCTACTTGCAATGAATTTAGAATCTTAAAAGTTACAATTATCTGTTTTACAAATAGAATATCCATCTTTACATCTGTCAAGTCATTGCCTTTCACAAACATAATTTCACTTTTCTGAAAAGTAGATTTTTTTTCTCTTTTATCCCATGACAAAACTCTTTGGTTTAGGACACAGACAGGAGCATAAAGAATCAGGAAAATTTTTTATTTGATCCAGCTATAATTAGGAGATAATACTAACAATAGGATACGCTTTTGTTAGGATATTTAAGGTTGACTTTCAAGGACAAAGAGATATTAATGTTTTGGAATAACCTTAATAGCTGAAGGCTCAGCTTAAAGTCTGCCATAGACTCATTTCTAGATATGTACTACAGTTATTTTTATTATGTTTCAAAGAAAATTGTGTAGCTTTATGTTTATAATGCTGACAGCTGTTTAGGAATGATCTCTTTCCTCAATGTACATGTTTTCTGTTGGCAGTGGCCAGTAAAATACCAGTGACATAAATTAGCTCATTACAAAAAAGGAAAAGTGGTCATTCAGTAATATTTTTCCAAAGGTCAATGAAAATCTTTGATTTCAAAATCCCTCCAATCCTTATTGAAATTATAAGGTGCTGCCGTACTATACTACCTTCTTAAACTCTTCATCTTTAGAAATATATCTAGAGTACTGATAGCTCCAGGGAAATTTAATGTACAAGGTTTGGGAGCTCACTTCTAATCCCACATTCTCCATGCTGTGCTTACATCACACACGTGCGGGATAAACAAATTTAGATAAATTAAAATTAAGGCAGTATCAATGGTACTGGTCTTAACAAACAGTTTGGATGCTGATTGCTAATCTGTCAAGCGAAAAAAAAGACAGCTTGAAGTACTTGGTAAGTATCCACACAGTTATTAATATTTCATTATTTGGGTAATTTTGTCTTGTAGAGAAATTCTGTCTTGAGATAGTACTTGTTGATGTTACATTTGTTGATGTTAATGGAATTGCATCTATTCCTTGAAGTTCCCTCTCTGGTTGTGTAAATGGTTATGAGGTCAGAATATTTCCCTTAATCCTTAAATTGCTCTCCTTGGTACACACAATCCATAGAGATTCTTCTAGAAGTTTCTTCTTTCATTTAGTTTCAGAAATAACTTCCGCTCACCCCTGTTTTAATTTAAAAATAAACTCAATTGAAAAAGAACTATATGGCAACCCTTAACTTTAAATCCTTAACAGCTTATCAGGCTGAGATATTCCATTTCTGAATGGATCGTGCTATGAAGATGGGAATACTAAAGTTTTTAGTTAAGTCCTGGATTCTATAATTTAAATATAAGTGAGGTCTTGTCAGAAAAGTCTCTTGACTAAGAATTACTTGCCCAACTACTTCAAAAAAATTTATACTTATTAATCTTCCAGGAGTACTATAAAGCTGATCTTATCTCTGATATTTGGAGAGGACATAGAAGGATGGGATAAATAAGTTTTAATGAGATTTCCTTGTGGGATGCATTTATGATTCTGGTATTTATTAGTGGCCATTTATTTGAATGTGAAAAGCAACCCATTAGAAGACTTAGGTGATTGATATCCTTTGCTCCACATGCTGTCATTCAAAGTTGTTGTCAGTTATATAGTGATTAGGGGGTTCTTTCTGTTTGGTCGTGGTTTTTTTTTTTTCTTCTTTTTCTGTTTTTTTTTTCTGCCTGGCAGGAGGAAAAGAGAAGGGTAAAAAGTCAGGGAACAAAGTATCCAAGACAGAAATTATTTTCAGGTTTTTTAGAATATATAATTGTGCAAGACACCATTGAACAGCCGTGATGTTCAGCATTTTTCTTCTTGTTTTTGTTAGTATTTACATTACTTTTTCAGTTATTTGAACCTATATTTGCCAATCTTTGTCTTTTCTTAAGAAAATTCAGGTTGCAGGAGTGAAAGAAACATTGTGTTATTTTGGAAAATAGTATTTCAGAAAAGTCAAAAAAGGGGAATATTTCAACAGCACTAGAAATAAGTGCTGCAAAAGGTGATTATAGTTCCAAATTCTCATTAGTCTGATGTTTGCAGTCTAGCTAGTGTCTAGCTGACCTAGCTAATTTTATTGTAGTAGATACCAAATCAGTGAACTGACTTGTATCTCACATCCACTACCAATAGCATGTGCAAGCACAGTGATCTGCACATCCCTGTCTAGGGGATTTTCCCTGCCCAGTTTTGATTTATGTTGATTTTTAAAGATGATGGCATCTTTTTAACAGAATTCTGGCATGCCTATCTCTCCCATGCTTAACCTATACATCTCTAAACAATGAAGGCTGATATAAATTAGTTTACAATTAGATTACACGTACAATTAGAATATATGTAATCAAGTATATGCAAAGTAATCCCTTGCATTTTAAGAGGAACTAGAACCTAATCTTATTAGGCAAAGAGACTGTAGAGGGCAGTATTATACCCTCACCAAAAGGTCTTTAACTCTAGATGTTTGGCAATCTGATTATCAAGTCCCTTACACCAACGGAGTAATGACTCTATTGAAGCCAAGGAAATCACATCAGGGTATAGGCCCAGTATTTCCAAATCACTGCATAAACTTGACAGATAGAAAATCAATAGCACACAATTCAATCATATCATTAAGCTGCTTGACAGAACGTATATAGGAACAATTGATGAACCAAGTATTAAATGAAAGGGTTTGGCACTATATGACTAAGTGTATAATTGATAATTATTGATTGCCATATGAAAACATTAAAAAGCATTCAATACTCTGGAGAAAATGTTTCAAGAGGTGACATACAGCATAAATGAAGGAGAAAGGAATGCTCTATATATTGTCAAAAGGATATATTTAAAATAAGTTGTCTGTAAGTCCTTTGCATATCCTTTTTATTGTTTATGTGTATTTTTAGCTTACTTTTGTGCTATTTCCAGAAATAGGAAGAAAAATGAATCCTTCTAGTGCAAATACATTTAGAAAAATAAATAGAAATACCATATTCCATTATCTCATCAGATTTGATAAATTCTCAGTTGAATGGGTTAAACTAAACATAATATTGATGAAAGGTAAAATGATGATGCCTATTTTGCTAAAAAAAAATAACACTTATGATAACATTTTTGTGAGCACTTACTTTAGTTACAAAATGAGTGATTTCACTAAAATAAAGAGCAAGAACCTCTGCCCATTAAACCAAGATTAACCAACAACAAAAGTGCCACGCATTGTGAATCACCAGGGGTCTGCAGGCTTTTCAATTGCTCTGAAAGCCAGTTAAATCATTTGACTCACAAACAATCCATATCCATGAGAGGAAAAGGTGATTTGATCCACTGCCCTCTAACAGTAGACTACTAACTAGTTTCACCAAGCAAAAAACCCTGCTGTGAACAGTTGGGAAGCACAGAAGGAGGTTTATGTTCCAAAACAAGAAGTTTATTCGCTTATTCTCTCTGCTGCACTGTGGTAGTGAATTCCACGAGGCAAGAGTTAACAGTTATTTCTGACTTCTAATAAAAACCTTTATGGCAAAATATTTATCAAATTGTTTGCTAGTGAGAGAAAGGAATGACTTTTTCTTCCACAGAGGGAGTGACATTAGTCTGGGATGCTGTTGCTCTCCCTAATCTATTCTGTCCCCATCTTGTTCCCCTTTGTGTGAGTAAAGGTGAGAGGCTGCACGGTGAATGCACCAGAGAAGTGAGGGCTGAGGACAAAAAGAAATAGCAGAGAGATGCAAGAGAAGATTTTTTTTTTTACCCACCCCACTTCCTCACTCTGCACTTCCACGTGGCATGCACATAGCTATGCTGACACAGTGGAAAAGGCCACCTCTGAGTGGGGGGAAGGCTGAGGGCAGTTGCTGATTAACCAGCCATGCCACTGAGTGTGAAAGCACATGCTTTTGGAGCCTAATGTTCTGTCTACTTGAACAGACAAAATTTCACTGCTTGTCCTAAAGGACAAGACTATGTCTGAACTCTGACAGCACCAAATAAGAATCATAGAATAGGAATTAAGGTTGGAAAAGACCTCTAAGACCAAGTCCAACTGTCAGCCCAACTAAACCATGTCCAGATGTGCTGCATCTGCACACATTTTAACATCCACAGGGATGGAGACTCCACCACTTTTCTGGGCAACATTTTCCAATGCCTCACCACACCTTCAATACAGATATTTCTCCTACTATCCAATCTAAACATACCCTGGTGCAATTTGAGGCCATTTCCTCTCATTGTTTCACTTGTTACTTGGGAGGAGAGACCTACACTTATGTCACCACAACCTCCTTTCAGGAGCAATAAGGTCACCACTCAGTCTTATCTAGGCTAAACAACCCCAGTTTCCTCAGTTGCTCCTGCTAAGACTCATTTTCTAGACCCTTCACCAGCTTTGCTGCTCCTTTCTGGACATCCTCCAGCAGCTCAATGTCTTTCAGCAGTCAAGAGAACTGGCTTGGTCTGTGCCAATCCAGATCATTCAGTTTTCTCCAACAGCCTATTGTGAGATTGGAGCCTCTCTTTTCTTTCCCCAAACACCTCTGTAGGCAGCATACTAGCACAGGAAAACTCTACTCTGATGCCCTCAAACCTACTCAGGTCCCATATTTCACCAAAATATTTTCCCATGTCAGTGTAGCACTACATTCAAGGCCATATAGCCACTTATCTTATTTAAAAGGGTCAATAAGCTATGGTGCAGTATTGTGCTGCTGCAACACTCGCTTCCAGAACCCAGGCAGCCTCTGATACTTTAGAAATACCAGCACCTTTCTCCCCTCATGCACTACGACCTGGCACTGAGCACTTGTTTGGAGAGAGCTATAGGCTCGATATAAGCAAATACGAGTGAAGACTTGCCTACTGGAGGAACTTCTCACATGAAAACAGCAACAATGTTTGGTTTCCAGGCAAAATGTTGTATCAGGAATCTAATAAAGTTAAATTTCAATAATGAATGAATAGGTTAATAATAATGTTAGTGAGTATATTTATGTATTTCCCCAGGTATTAACACTTCTTCAGTTTTCAAAACACACTAAAGATAAAAATTACCTTTCAAGGTGAATGCAATGGTTTTGAATGTGTTGAGGCAAAATTTTGTTACAAGAAAAGATTTTTTTCTGTAGGCATAAACCAAAAAATCAGTGCTTAGAGTTAACAAAATATTTCATTTGTGTTCAATCGATTCCAACATTTTCATGAGGATCATGACTAACAAATTGTTTCTTCTTCAGACATACTTTGAAATATTGAACAAAAGTAATTATTATATTTTGCCCACCCACTGTAATGCTTAAGTACCTATGCAATGAGAAAGAAACAAATGTAGTTATAAAATAAACTTCATTTCCTACCTCAGTGGCATTCACTGACTACTGTAATTGAAAGTTCTTTGTAGAGAATAAATTCACAAAATTAACTTTGTTACATGGTACCATAAAATTATTTTCCTTCTCTGAAGATAAATAAAGATACGAATATCTATTGTATGTTCTCTGCACTACTTATTATTATTGCAGAACATAAAAGCTATTCTGTACATGCCAACTGATGGAAATAGTTCTATTTTCACCATTTACAACAAAAATGGAGATGACCAGACATGTTCCTTCTCCCCGGGATGCTGAAACGTGGCTTTCATCATTGATGCTGTGCTATTCCTTATCCAAACTGCAAATTCAGTCAAATGTTGAAAGTGTGCCCTCCAACCATTTAGGATGCAGTCCCAACTGCAACTTTACTATGCTTATCAGAAGGAAATCCAGAGAACATTTAAAATGAAAAATTCTTGCCAACTTCCTGAGCATATCTAATTTTAAATTTTAGGCATGAAATAAGAATTAGAAAATGTCATAGCACAAGTCACAGTACAACACTAAAATAATCTAGGAGAGGATGCTCCATTTGCTAAACAAGCTGTTTCTCATTGATAAACTTTGAGCAAGTCAGTTCCACTTTGGCACGACAAGAAGAATACACATAAAACTTTTAAATTACAATAAAAGTGTCATGTAAAAACTTACGCAGCTCAGCAGGAACCAAACGTAGGATTTTTGCTTTACAAATAGTTGCTGGTTGTTACTTGGTTTAATTGGTAACAATGTGAATGACAAGGGGACTTCCTAAGCTTAAAGAAAGCAAAATCTGAATAAATCACCTTACAATCTGGCCAATATCTCAAAGACTTCCATGTACAGCTAACACCTACAGTCATGCAGACCTGTACTGAACATTCAGTATGATCACAGGGGTCACCTGTACAGAGCACTTTTGAGATTAAGGATTGATTTACCTCCTTCAGGTGATTGTTTAGCCCCTATTAGCTTATTAGGCAGAGTTTCAGTCATTGTTTTACACCTTGGAGAAATGAGAAGGAACTTTTATCTTAATGAATTGATAGTCTTACTTGATCCCTTAATCCATCCTTTGCCATCATCGTTAAATTAATTAATTTGCTTGTGTATTTTGGTCATTATATATAATAAGCAACAGGGAGCCATCCTTTCTATAACGACCATTGACTGATTTTCAGTGTAACCTGAAATAGCTACAGCATGGATCTGCTGACCATAATATATGTTGAAAGAAACTGAAAGTTAAGTTTATATTTACCTAAGTATATCAAAGGAATGAATATAACAAGCTGAACATTCTCTAGAGTTTTAGTTTTAGACTACAAGTGTTCTTTAGTTTGAGTAAGAAAAAGAAAGAATGAGCCTATATGCAATTTTATGATGTTTCAGCTTGAGTTTTTCTCTGAGTTTGAGGTTTATATTAATTAAAGAAAAAAATTAACTAAAATTACTAAGTTTTAGAATCACTAAATCATAGAATGGTTTGGTATTGGAAGGGACCTTAAAAATCACCCAGTTCCAACTCCCCTGCCATGGGCAGGGATACCTCCCACTGGATCAGGTTGTTCAAGACTCCTTTCAACCTGGATGGAGTTTTACTTGACAATACAACAAAACATGTTTCTGGAGATTTTTTACTACACAATGAACCACTCAGGTTTGTGTAAATCTTTACCCAAGATCTTTCAAGGACCTTGAGAACATTTTGACGAACACGATCTGAACCAGAAGTTTGTAATTAAAACGTACCCCATGTTTAAAACTTCCAAATTTACTGTTTATACAATAATTCAAATTTGTACAACATTCATTTTCCTGTTGCATGCAGTATCAGAAGATAGTTCCATACAGAGAACCACAGAAGTGATCTTTCAGATTTTGTCACCATTTTCTAGAAAGATTACAATAGAAATGGTGATACTAGAATTTTGCCAGAATTTATGCAGAACAGAAATTATTGCAAGGGAACCACTGGGTAGTCATTTTTTAGAAATCGTTCTAGTTCTTGTAATTAGAACAATTCTGTGCTTGTAGATATTACATTTTTCAATCCTAACATGAAAAAGTAATACAAAAATCTATTTTAGCAATATTTTTCAACTTTTCTGTGAGAGGCTCAAAAAGCAATTAAGAAAACTTGTGACTTTACAGAACATCTGTAGACTGGTAATACAAATAATTCTTAGCGTCTACTCATAATTATTTCTTCTGCAATCTTAAATGTAAACATAATAAAAATGTTAATATAATCTGCTTTCCATTTAAAACTTCTTCCCATTTCTTAGTTTGACACTGAACACCATTTCTGTCCCTTCTGTTTAGATGAGAACTATACATCTCTTCTTAGACCTTTCCCCTAAACATTTGAGCTGTTTTAGGATACTCTTTTTTCTCCCTTTGTTTTCCCACAAGATTTTCCGTCTTTCTGCCTCCTTCACATACGACTAAAATTTGGATCTAAATTATTATTCTCATCTGGGTAAATCAAAAATAAATCTACTTACTGTTCTTTATTGCACTTCCTGATAGGATGCATAGCTACTGATATAGCTGATGGGGTCATTCATTTGCTGCCACAGCCAGCTTAACCTCACCACTAAATCTGTTTTCCACCTTTTTTGCTATGTCCAGAATTAAATGTTCTTGTTCTCATCTGTGAGGCCATGGATGGTAAAGTGTTTTACCATGTTTGTTTGTCTCTCTCTATTTTCCTGTCTTCTTTAGATCTTTTGTGTGTGTGTGTTTGTGCATGTGTGTTAAATAGACATTCCTTCGTATTAGAAACGTTGGGCTAAATTTCTGTTTGTAATATTCTTATTGAATTTATCAAGAAGGAAAATGTCCCTGTTTAAAAAACACCCATGCTCTATTTTTACAAAAAGTGTGAGTGAGAAAGTGATGGTTAGATTGTATATTGTAGGGTTATTAACTTACTATTACTGGTTTTTAAATTAAGATTATATATGAAAATATTATGATATAACTGATCAGCTGTTATCCTTACTGCTGCACTTTTGAATTATTATTAATTTCCACCTTTTTTTCAAATTAACTAAGACTCTTCTTATGTGTGAGTTTCTGCTGTTTCTTACTCAATTCCATCATCTCATGTACAGATCTTCTGTCTTTTTGAACAGAATCTTCTTGATCTGCTCTAGATCCCTTCATAACAGCTAGGAAGACACTCACAATAGCCTGACCTTTCTTAGTTGTCTTCTGTTGATCCTTTAATCTACAGGTATGCCAAAACCCAATGAAAGCTACTAATAAAAGCTTTTGACTTCTGAGCATTTCACAGCCATTCAAGGTTTTATCCCCCAACATCAGTAAGGAAAGCACTGTTATACTGCTTCAAAAAATGAGACAGTGGGTCCCTGCAAATGCACACGTGCTGTTCGGTTTGTACATTCTGCACCAGGATCCTAATCCTCTCATGCATATATCTTTGCTGACTTATATGCAAGCATTACACCTCCAGTCTAATTTGGATCAAGCAGTCCTTTCAGCACAGTTGCCAGGCATGGTTCAAAGGTCAGTCTGCCAGATGGTCTACTGAGTATACAGTACAAGTATGAGTTGTGCCATATTTTGGCACTCTGAGGGAACTGCATTCCTTAAACAATGTCTTCACAGGCCTTGCTTTCCTGCCAGCTGAGTCACGGAATGGTGCATAGAGAAGGATCTGTTTTGCCAAGTAAAGGATAATGAGATAGTCATAATAGCATGTCAAATTCCTGCTGATGTGCAGCAAGGACACAGGCGACCTTAAGCATTCTTTTTGTAGGGCATGGAATCTTGAGTAGCATGGATATGAGCCAGGCCACCATATGGCCAAGGGATCAGTAGGTGGATTGGTCAAGGAACAGATGTAGCCAGGGAGAGTAATAGTAAAGTCCAAAGCAGGAGTTAGGTACTACGTTTAACTTGAAAGAGTAAAAATAAATTAGATATCCAATACCAAAATTAAAGGTATTATCCATGTGAACACGCTTTCCCCAGACTCAGGATTACACTGTATTTTTCTGTCCTTATAAAGGTGGTATTGGACTCAACAGCCAAGTCATCTTTGCAGTGACTGATTTTTCCTAAGTGCCAGATTTAGTCCATAGTATACGTTCCTAAGTTTACTCATTGCATGCAAATATTAAAAAGAGATCTGTGTTCCCTTACAGTATCCTACAATTGTATGAACCTGGGAAAAGAATACACAGTGGTAGACTTTTACTATTCGTACAAGTAGTAGATAGAGGCCACTCAAATTTTGGGATTCAGGGAAACAAGGAACAGAAAAAACACTTGGTCACCAAGTCCAATATCTGCTGCTGAAACAGAAGTACAAAATTCAAGCAAAACTTCTCTACCTGACTACCCTCATGATATAGAAAATGCAGCTATCCTTGCTCTCTTCCCTCCCTTCTTTATTTGTAACCATCGTAGCTGCCTATAATCAGCTATTAGTTATAAAGAGCAGTTAAGTAGATTATGCAGAACTGTATAACAGATAGAGAGACGTCCAAGCTCACTCTCACATGGGGCAGTGATAGTCTTCAGGCACTAGAAATATTTGTATTTTTCCTTTATATCAATTATTTCAGCTTTCCATTGTTACATTAGTGAAGAGCTGATTTAAAGAAATTCTGCACTTACAGTTTGCTTTCCAGCCACACATCATAAAATGATTTTCAAAAGGTACTCATAGAGAGTGTTCTACAGGTTGAGAAACTGAGTCCAGGCAAGTGATTTATTCAAAATTATGTAGTGAGGGATAGAACCCAGGTTTCCTGACTCACAGTTCATTGCTCAAAGCACCATGTAATGCTAAGTTACTTTAGAGGATACCTTTAGATGGCAGAAAGGAACCAGAGTAGAATAGCATCTACTCCTACTATTCATGTGCAGTGCGTGCCATCAACCTCTCCATTTTCTCATTCCTCAGGGGGTCCATCATCTCTCACCTCTTGTTTGGCAGACTCGATACTAAGTAAGCTGTGCAGGGTTAAGAGAAAAGGGAGAAAGAACTAGAGAGAAGGGATGGCAGCTGTGCTACAAAAGGGGACTATAGCAGTCCTTTTCAGTCTGCAAAGTGTTTAGCATTCACACTTCCCATTATAGAAGGAACTTTCATCCCGTGTATCACAGAGACACCACAGGCAGGGAAACCAGGGGGGAAATAATAATTAAAAATGTTTGCTTCTCAGGACACAGCTGAGTTTGTTTTTAATTCTAAGTTATTTTGGCAATTGATTTTTTTTTTCCTGCAAATAGTCTTTTATTATTTATAGCGTATTAATTCTACCCATGAACCCTCTTCCTCAGATTTCAGCCTCACTTACACCTTGAACCAAGTCTCTCATTTTCAACATTTACAATTTGCCAGTTAGCAGCTGTGTGAATAATGGCAATGATTTTTGAAAAGGCAATTCCTTTTGGAAGGAATGTTGAAAGGATAGTTTTCTAAAGGAAAACACAGGAAAGATGTAAATGCAGGTCCTAACTTTGTTCACCACCTCCTATTAAAGACATTCTGAGAAATTCTAAAGGTGCTTTTTTATGCCTTTATGTTCTAATATATAACTCAAAGGCAGATGGGAGATTTTTAATGGGAGTAGCTTAAAGAGATTATACTGTAAATTCACATTCTACCTGATACGATGAACATTTTTATATGTACAAGTATTAAATGCTATGGCTTCACATATACAGGAAGGCTGCTCTCAACCTGTCACTTTAGGTTGTTCTGTAGACTGCATTTTAAAGCCTTATAGGCCTTTTTGCTTTTCTATTATTTTTTGGTAGTTGTGAAGGGCTTACCCCTTAAAATAATGAGTTATGTGGATTGACAAGGACAGTCCATAAGAAGCAGAAAGTAGTGTTATTGAATCAAGCTTGGATTAACTGCGTAGACAAATGCAGACCAGAGAGAAATTATTTTCCTATTATGTTTTGATTTGTTTGTGGTCGTCTCCAATTTGTAATTTACCTTTTAAGAGAGTCTGGATTTCTCTCTGGAATTCTCCCAGACAACATTTATATCAACATTGTCAATGGAGTACTGAGGTGCCAGAGGAAGAACGATTTTGCTTGTGATTGGTGAAATCATTGAGATGAAACCCAGATTTTGTGGAACTGTAAATGAGGAAGAAACTCATGCTGGATGTTTGGAGGAAGACACTGCTGTTGGTATAGAAAACATCTAAAGGAGATCAGTTTTATATGACAGAATTTGCTCCAAATTCTTTTAGTACAAAGTGTATAGTGTTAGTCTACTCCTCCAACTTTATAAAAGTATTTCATTTTATGAAATGAAAATTAAAATTCTCTTACACAGAATTATATACAATATCTTATCCAAATAACTTTACAACTATCACTCCAAAAGATTCTACCTACCAACAGAACCCCCAAAGTGGATGTTATTCTGAACAGGACTGAAAAAAATACCCCAAAAATGTTTAAAGTTTTTTTATCACTTTCTTTCAATGATACGGTAAAATCTTTCTTTCCATTGCAAGTGCAGGAGTTGTTCCATCTCTCAAAGACATGCAATAAGTATATATAATAATTAACAAGCCTTTACACTTGTTGAGTTAGAAACAAAAGCATATTTCTAGATTTATGGCATATATTTATTTTTTATTTACAACTTAGTAAAGAAAAAGTTTGAACCAATTCTCCCTTCTCTGCCTGAGTGTTCGGCCCTCCTCTGAATATCTTCTCATCTTCCTGCTGGCTACCCTTCTTTCTGACTGGATGAAAAATGTCCCTCAAATGAGGAACTCATCCCACAGCAGGCACTGAAAACTCTCCCACACGTATTGTCCTGACTCAAGAACACAGCTTGGATCTCCTCAGACAAAACTGAATTGTGTTTTCTCATGTTAAGATAACAAGCTTCATCACAAGTTTTTTTGAAGAAATATATCTATTGCAGCATTAAAATGTGACTAAATTTACCAAAGTTTTAAATAGGCAAGTGTCTGTCTAAAGTAATTTTTGGTTCACATCTCCGATTTTCAATAAGATAATAGAAAAACATATACACTTTGCAAAAAACTCCAAACCTTCTCCTTAGAGCTTTTTTCCATGACTTTTGGAATTGTGATAGAAAACAACAGGCTACAACAAATAATGATAAATATCAATTATCATTTTGTGAACCATAATGCACAAGTTTTTAATAGGTTCCTTGTTTAAACCAAAACAAAAAGAGGAAAGATAAAAAAGAAGAGGTAGATTTGAGGCGATAACAATAAGCTATTCTTGACCTAGGTGGAGCCAAAGAAATGTTAGATGAAAGATAAAATTTTAAATCAGGGAAGTAATTGAATGACCTCTGCCTGAAAAACTGTGCCATAAATTATCTTTGCACACTGTTGAAACATTCTCCTTTGCCTTTAGAGTAAATCAGACAATTTTCAGGCCAAACCAATTTTCTAAATCATAATTAGACAAGAGGCTAAAATAGGTCTTTGTAATGGAAGTGGGTTATAAATTTAACATGATATCCATAATTCATCTCTGAAGAAAGGCCCTTTACATTCTGAAAGCTTGGATAATATAACTTAAAGAGCTGGCCTGCTAAATGGTGTAACAGTCTATCTTGCTTAGTTTACTTTAGAACTTTGATTCATACTGTGCTCAGTTCTTTTCCCAGTGGGAAAGCTAGATTCTTAAACCTCTTTCTCACACTTATTAAAATAATTCCCTCCTCACCAGGACATCAGCCTTGGGCATGCCCAGTTCTTTTGCTAATAATTTTGTCATTTTCAGTCCTTAGACGAGATCTGAATGATAATTGACTGGTAAAAAGCTTAATTTTTGTATATACACAAACTAATGCTTAAAATACTCTGTTAACAGAGGAAGAAAACATCCACTGTCATACGATAACACATCAGGCATTTAGCATACAAAAAACAGTGAGAAAGAGCACTCTGAATGAGTATGAAAAATGTGTTGATAGGTGAGTATGAAAAAAACCTTGAAAAAACCTACCTTTTAAAAACGTAAAATATACATTTTACATAGCAAAATTAGAAATTCTCAATATTTCACCAGGTAGTTAATTGAATTTTCAGATTTCCTTCAATATCGTGTCAACCTCCTGCCAATTAACATTAAAACATATTCATTTAAAGCAGATATTTTTCATTACAGTTTGCTTAGTTTTTTTGAGTAAGACAGAGAAGAAAGGAACGTTCTCTATAAGCAGTTATCATGAATATTTTCCAAGAATTTTGAGAAAGAATGTTGGCTCTAATTAAGCCACATTTTCTATCACAATACACAAAAATCTATATTTTTTTATTTTTGCAGCATTGCTACCATTGCCTCAAGTACTGATCAGAAGATGCTATAGTGCAGATCATAGATAGTGATAATGAAATAAATCTGACCAGCTGTCGTTCGAGGCCAGTGAAGCTGCATTTGCAAAACTACACAGGTATCAAAGTAAGAAAGCCAGAGTCTCATTTAGAGTAAATTCCAAATCTGTCTCTTAGCCAAATGACACAGCGCTCCTCAACAGAGGAAATAATTATGCTCTCTAACACCACTGTAACAGCAAGCAATCCCCTTGCTGGATCCTTAATGATATATCACGTTTAAAATATTTGGTCAAAACCACTGACCACTTGCTTTGCTCTTGCAACAAGTTTGCTTAAGTCCATTCCCTTTTTGACCTCATTTTTAGAAGCTGTGTTTCATCATTCTGGTCTGATTCTTGGCCACAAGCAAGAGTGGCCTCATGCCAGCATTGTTTGTCTCGCTCAGGGCTAGTTTGAGAACGTTGAATCGACATCTAATTGAGCAGACAAGCTGTCTCTATTTGCCCCTATGTATCCATTTGTGGTTTTTCATCCCCTTGCAGAAAGACTTTCTCATAATAAGCCTTTGATTAGATTGCAAGCTCTGTAAGTCAGGTATTGTCTTTCTACAAACTGTGTGTACAGATCAACTTTAACAAGGCCTTGAAACTTGTTTGGCCTTTGGTCAATACTGTGATAGTAACAGATAAGATTATCCAACTCCTAACTTTCAATACTCCTCTGTTTTAACTCTACAACATGCTGAATGCTGCCCCTGCTGCAGAAATGCTTTCTTTCTGCTGTAATTGCCTTCCCTTGCTTATAACCTAGTGAATAATATATGTTCACATTAGAGTGTTTGTCCCTTTGGGAGGACCTTTCAGTCACCTCAGTGTTTTTTCAAACATGCTGCTGTTTGTGACACTATGAGATAAAGAAAGTAAACAACCAGACTGCAGCTTGGAACGGTGACACAGCTCAGATCTACAAATGCCCAAATAGGATAAAAGATCCTTTCTGGTCAGCACTATATATTTGATAATGGGAGCAGTATCTTGCACTCACTTTGAATATTTTGATTTAAGGAATTGCAGGACAGCAAAATGAGGATTATTAAGATTCTCTGGGCATTTTATATATGAAGAAAGTGAGGTCCTCTGAGGTAAAATGGCTAATGCAAGGTCACACAAGAAAACAGGAGTACAATAAGAACTGTAACTTGGTCTGTATTGCTCTCTAAGATTAACCCTATACATAATAGATGAAATTCCAGTGAAGTCAACAGCACCAAGGTTTTACTGAGTGTCACGGTTGCAGGGCAGGTCACGAAATGTTTGCAATTTTCTCCAGGTATAAAGCCTGTTCCAAAAATGAGGCAACGTATCTACAAAGACAGGAAAGTGTGCCTCAACCTAGAAATATGAACGCTCACGGTTACTTATATCAGAACGTGATGTAGGGAATGGGACACTTAGGCAAGTAACCTTTCCTTTCTGCCATGCACCGTACTGCCCCATCAACAGAGGCAGTAAACCCAAGGACAAAGAGAGCAAAGAGTAAGCCACTTGGTAATCTTATCGTGTAGCTTCTGCAAAATATTCCCTGCAGCGCAGGATTGTTCAAAGTTGCACATGCTGTGTGTTGCTTGCTGAGTGAGAAAACTACCTGCAGTGCACTGAGGTATATTGAAAAGAGAAAGAAACTCAGTGACCTGCTAATAGCCATGCTGTGTGTGGTCTCTCCTGGCTACAAGTCCATGTATTACTGATCAGCTGTGTCCTTTCCTAACTACATACTGCTTAAATTCTACTGATTGTTGCAATAGTTCTTGAGTCTGGGAAACTGGCAGTTGTTAAATGTTTTTCAACAGCAAGTGTCTCCTGTACATCCCAATAGGGAATAGCTTTCTTCCTGTTCTAGTCCCTTTTTTCATTCTTCACATTGCATGCAGATTAAGAGTTAATTAAATCGAATGCAACACTCCAGCAAAGCTGGCTTGAAACTGCAATGTTATGAACAATAGAACTAAAATGCATAATTTATTTAAAAATGTTGGTATCTAATATTTGTCATCTGTGCAATACCTCAGTATCCCCTTTGGGGTCCTTGATTTCTCGTAATGCTGGCAAAACAGAATTGCCATTAAAATAGATTAGACTCAGAAGGACTAGGTTTTCTCAGCATCTTCAGAAACTAGGAAAACCTGAACTTCTGAAAAAAATGAGGTTTGTGTTTTACTTGCACACCCACTCTGAGATCACCCAAGAGAATTTCAAAGGATCACAAGAAATATTCAACTGTAGAGCTGTTATTAGGACCTCAGCTTTCCAGTGGCTGGTTTTCTTACCAGTCTGAAAGGCTATCAGAGAGTACAACGATGTGTGTAAAGTGCTGTTGGCTTCACTATAGGAATATCTCTGGGTAATAGCTGGAGAAAATACTTTACTGACACAAAGAGATTTTTTCTGGTCATTTTTCTTTCAGTTTGGATGGTGGTTTAGATGGGAAAAGAACTCACAATTCATAAATAGTAGTGTCATAAAAAATAACTGGATAACTGTGATATTGTAGACTGAAAAAAAGTAAATATTTTTTTAGAAATAGATTTCATATTACTGCATTTTTAAATTCTTCAAAAGTGTGGTTCAGTGAACATAGAGGAAACGATAAATTAAATGATATATTTAAAACAGAAGGATATATCATTACCTATTGTTTGTACACAAATAAGTCACACAGAATACATGGCGACATGGCATGGAGTCAGCAGCTACAATTGTAGAAAAAGGTCCAAGATAAAAAAAACAAATGAAAAGAATAAACAGCCTTTTGATATACAACATCAGCACAAAAACATATTTATAGTTATCTATCTTTCCTCACTAAATTGTAAGGATCTTATACTTTAAATACTCTGAATTTTTCATAGGGAAGAAGTAATCCTGGATGCTTGGGGAAGACAGAGCACACTGTGAAAAATAACATCTTGTGACATGCTAATGGAGAGTAAATTTAGCATTAATACCTTATTTTAATGAGCCATAGTTTTTTCCTGTTTTGCTCATTTCAATGTTGCATCATAGAATGTTTTATGAATGTTTTTCATAAAATAATGTGGGGCATTTTTTATATTTTTAATAATAGTGTGCTGAATTTGGATAGTTTCATTTGCAATTTAAGTAATGCTTTGTTCTGATGAGATCTCTGGAGGTGGTTTTGACATTTAAAAGTGATGTGAAGAGATTCAAAGTGATTAAAGCTGTCAAATGTTACCCTAATTGTGTGACTGCAATCTTTTCAGCCTCTCTCAATGAGTGTATACATTATACACGCTGCACAGCACTTCTGTTTAGATTGAGGTTTTTTATTAATGCCATCCTGATTGACAGAAATTATTGCAAGATCACAAGTGGAACTAAATTAGTTTGCCACTGCATTCAAGCTACATGCACAGCCATGAACTTTTAAGATGCAGTCATCTACATAACGTAGTCCTTCCTTCTTCCCCCCAGGAAAAACAAATGTTATGGTAGTGACAGATGATAACTTTCATATTTATACAAAGTGGTTTATCAGAATAAGAAAGTTTTGCTCATATTAGAATTATTTTAACCTTAGATTTCTATTCAAAATATTGCTTGACAGGTCATTTATTTTAAATATGGTTCTTAGCTAAGAAAAGTGTCAGCTGTACTCTAATCAATTATGAACAAGTCAGATTTCCATGACTGATATTTTATTAATATTTTGCTAGGTATTCATGGAAGCTGTAATAATTATTGATACCTTCTTGTCTTTTAAAGATAAATAAGCTTCTAAACCACTTTGATATCTTTAGGTATTTATGTGTTAGCTATCTGAAGAGCAAAACAGCAGAAGCAGTAGCAGTATTCTAATTATTTGAGAGCTGATAAGAGCTGGATATCTAGGGTTTTTTAAGGTAAAGAGCTACAAAGGCAGTACCCCCTTCACAGACTTTTCTTGCTACACTAGTAAGAATATAAGGTAAAACTATTCTCTCAAACTAAATGTTTTGTGAGTTTTTTCATCTTGCTGAATATTTAGTAGCGTTGCTGGTGTGGTGTAAAAACCTCTGTGTCACGACTGTTCAAGCAATCAGAATCAAATGCACTGTGTTTGTGCATTCCAAAATGTCTGGCAACATGCTCAAAACTTAGATGGCCGTAACCATGACCAGCATTTTCTTATTATCTGCAATGACAATTGTGTTTCTGAGGATTCTTCACACAATGTATGAAGCACCTGCTGGCCTCCAGATTTCAAATGATGACACAAATACTGGAAACCTTGAAACTCTGATCTCAGACATCCTGTTTTGTCATGCTGATAGAAGAGCTAAGCAAACAAGTAGACTCAAAAAGAAATAAAAATGAACCTTGATGCCAATAATGACAGCAGCAATTACTATGACGAGATTATCTCAACTGGAAATACAATAGTGAGGGCATCACACTATAGAGAAAAGTTCCTAACGGGCTCCCATACTCTCTATCAATATTTGCAATATTTGTTAATAACTCAATTTGAAAGAAGCAAGACAAAAAAGAAATCTGAAAGAAGTAAAATTAGGGAACAATTACTGCAGGAAGAAACTGTAAAGAAGCAAAACCAAAGTCTACAGACATTCAGTTTTGCTTCTGAAGCCACAGAGGAGGGTGGGTTACATTTCAAAGGAGAAATTTGTTCATGCCTTTCTTGGAGACGGGTGAGCAGAGTGAACAGGTGTAGGGGCTATTACCTCTTTAATTTTCTGCATTAAAAAAAAACAAACCCAAATCTGAGAGAGGTTTATGTATCTTGATTCTCAGTAGCACTAAGCTATGGAGTAAACAATGCTTTAAAAATTGTCCAACAAACTGTTACAAAGAGATAGGAGGTAAATTCTCCAAAGGAACTTTTTTTCCCTTGTGCCGCCCAGCTAGATTTGCTTGTAGCTTTCTCAGGCTTGATGAATCATTGTTATCTGGGCTACAGAGAATAGAAGAATTAACATTTGAAATGTTAATTGTTTTAGTAGCAAATTATTATATTGCTTACTCATAGATGGTGATTTATTTTCAGCCTATTTTAATGCCATGTTTTGCATTGAGGGAATTATTTGTGTCATTGATACCTTTGGAATGTTGCGTGCTTTTCAGTCATGTTGCAGTCTCTTGACAACAGTGTTAAGAATTAATTATAATTCATAATTATAATGGTTAACAATAAAGCTCAAGTTTCGATGGCTTTAATGCCTGATGAGGGTAAGTAATAGAGTTGGGTGAATAATTCATAGTGGATAATTTATTCAGTGAATTTGCCAAATAATGTCTGCAAATACTTCTTTAGCTTGTTTGCAAGCAGTTCATTGTGAGTATTCCCACATTTGAAATTTGAGCTCATTAGAATGGACACATGGTCTTTATGGTGTTTTTCTGCTGTCTTGTAGTAATTCTAAGACAGTGCATTTTCATTTACAGAACTGCTCATTTGCTTCTTGCAAAAAAATTCCCAATATTTTCTTTAAATTGACCATGAAGGAAATTGGCTAAAATTCTTTACAGTAACGATGGAATTAGCGGCATTTAGATGAGTACTTTCCAAATTAGTTGTTTTAAAATTCTCATTTAATTGGTAGAAAATTATTGTGGTTTTTAAACCACAGCTCTTTCTGTTTTTGAATTCCCTTAGTCTGTTCAGCCTGGAGAAGGGGAGACTGAGAGGGAATGTCATGGCTGTTCTCTGCCTTCTCTCAAGGGAGGGAGGGGAAACAGCTGCTGAGTTCTTCTCTCTTGTGACCTATGATAGCACCCGAGGAGATGGCAGGAAGATGTGCCAGAGGAGGGTTAGAGTAGATGTTAGGAAGAGGTTCTTCCCCCAGTGGGTGGTGGAGCACTGGAACAGCTCCCCAGGGAAGCAGTCAGAGCACCCACACTGACAGCATTCCAGAAGGATTTGGACACTGCCCTCAGTCACACGGTGTGAGTGTTGGGAGTGTCCTGTGTAGGGACAGGAGTTGGACTTGATGATCCTTTTGAGTCCCTTCCAGCTCAGGCAATTCTATGTTCTATGATTTCTCACAGTGTTACTTCACAGCAGAAGGTGAAGCTGCTGTTGGCTGCCTGTTGCTTTGATTAAGGTGGGGAGATATCTGAAAAATTTCGAAGCTCATCATTCTGCTGTTAGACTCGATTTTGTTGTGAGACATAAAATATACAGAATCAGTAAGCTAAACTGAACCAAACTGTGTTCTTGATCAACATTTCACTACCTAATCGCTCAGGTGCTTGCTATGGGGGCCATACTATCACATTATTTCCCATTAATTGTGGTAAATATCTTATGTTACCACTGCATACATTGATTTATCTTTGTTGCACAGGCTGCAGGCCATTTCTTGGTAGCACAGGCTACCATTACATTTCTTACTCCAGCTGACATATGGAACCAGAGAGCGTGCAGGTGCTGGATGTTGTTCTGAAATGAGAATCTATACAACCCTTCTGAGGAAAAAACTGCCTAGCTCTTTCAAAGCTTATGCTCTGAAAAGAGAGCGAGCAAGAGAGAAAGACCTTTCCTCAAATTTCCGCTGAGTTCTTGTTTAAAGGAACATAAATCCACAGTGGAGTTTTATGTAACTCCACAGTGACAGCTTGCTGCTACCAAGCACATAAAAATATAAGAAGAACACGCTATGTCAGACCAAAGGTCCACCTTCTGTCCTAAGCAGCAACCAACAGCAGATGTTCAGGGAGGAATATAGAAAACCAATGAGTAAAGACAGCTTAATCCCTTCTCTCTTAGATCTCCCAGCATCTCCAGCTACCTGAGCTGGAAGTCCATTGAAAACTGCCACTAGTAATTTTCCTAAATAAATGCCCAGGCTGACAACTGACAATGAGTTTATACCCTCGACATTCTTAGAAATTTACAAATCCCTCAAATCTCTCATATCTTATATTTTATATCTATTCTCACTATATTCTCACTTATACCTATTCTATCTATACCTATTTCTCACATACCTAAGTCATTTCTGTTATGCTTATTGAAAGAGTCTTTCCATTGGGCAGAGGTAACTATCAAACAGCATGGTTCTAGCTTACAAATGCTGCAAAACGTTTCATGGTGTAGTTATAATAACAAAGATTGATGTGAAATGAAGAAAGCTTTCTAATTTTAATTGCTATTCCCTCCTCACCTGTATGCAGATTTCTTGACATTAAACAGATTGTTTGTGCCATCTGAGGGAAAATCCCACCAAAGCTCTTTGCAGTCTGAAACTGCTTCTGTATTAGTGGCTATTCAGAGTTTAGACTGGAAACAAATGAAAGATATGAAAATTAAAAAGACTTTCCCTGTAAACCATATTGTTTATCCTCTAATGCAAAATCAAAATTCCTCTCACAATGAAATAACACTACTTTCTTTTAGAAGTACATTACATAATAATTAATCATATCATCTCCTGGCAAACTCTTTAATTAAGAATCCTAGGATCATAGAATCATTAGGTGGGAAAAGACCTTTGAGATCATCGTGTCCAGTCATACCTGTCCACTACTAAACCAGATCCCTGAGCATCTCTTCTACCTGTTTTTAAAGATCTCCAGGGATATTGACTCCACCACTTCCCTGGGCAGCTGTTCCAGTGTCTGAGAACCCTTTCAGTAAAGAAATTTTTCCTAATATCTAATCTAAACCTCCCTTGGTGCAACTTGAGGCCATTTCCTCTCATCCTGTCACTTGTTACTTGGGAAAAGAGATGAAAACCAACCTCACTACAGGTGGCTGTAGACAGTGATAAGGTCTGCTCTCAGCCTACTTTTCTCTAGGCTAAATATATATATTTCCCATATGTATATAAGGGGAAAATTCTCTTTTATGAAATATGTAACACTCTCCTTCAGCTGGAGTATTAGAATTTGTACTTAATCCCAGCAATATCTACTAAGGATAAGACTACTGTGGTGATTATGAAGTCCTGCCTGAAGCTGCATGCATTATAAGGAAAAGAAACAATCCTCAAAGTAGTTTGGTTTCTACTAATGAAAATTTTTCTAGGTATGTGTGTATTTCATGTCTGTTTCCTATACTTCTGTAGATCTGTACAGACATTTACTTGAATGTGAAGTCACTAAACTGGGAGCAAATTCAGGAGATTTGGATGGAGTAGCATCAGTGTGCTTAGGTTTTGGACATGGTACATTTGAAAGGGCACTATCTCAGCTCTTTCACCAGAGCTGATCTCTTGTTATTGAATGCCTCACCCACTAAAATTGCCATCCTGAGATAAAAGTCTGACAAAAAAAATCATCCTTCAAATGAGGTCTGAGAACTTTAAAAGTTCAACACTTGTCAATCACTGTGAGATTTTCAGATCTTAGCATTGTCCATCACACAGGGATGTAACAGTTCTGATATCCTAAAGCACAGAACATCATATCCATCAAATAAAATGCTAGTCTGGGCTAAATGTAAAGCTTGACTTATGAAAAAAAAAGAAAAAACCTCATTCTATATATTTTAGAACATAATGCCTTAGAGAAATCTGAGAAGAGAGACTGGACAATGACTGAAGAATACTTGAATATTTGAAGAATATTTGATAATTAAAATACAATAATTAAAATACTTGATAATAAAATACAAGAATACTTGATAATTTTTAAATTTTAGCCTGTTTTAAAATGGAAAATAAAATGGAAAATATGCTATCTGGAAAAAAACCTGCAAAAAAAAATGGAAAATATGCTATCCAGAGTGATAGCCTTTTGAGGAGTTTCTTAAAGGCTGTTTCATAGCTCTTCTCTTATTGCAATAAACCACCTCTTTCCAAAACAAAAGTTTAAGATGAGAAGACATCTTAAACTTTAAGTTAAAATCTGGCATTTGGGAGCTGTGAAGAGCTCCCAAATTTACCTCATTTCTTATGGTAGATTTTTAACTCAAGAGATCACCTGTAACTCAGAACTATCCACATGTGTGATTTAAATCAATACTGTTTTATCTAGACTCACCTTGACACTTTAATTTGCTGTTTAGAGGCTGTATGAGGCCTTAAGCCCCTCTTACTGCCTCTCTGCACTGTCTACTTGCTTTCCAAAGTACCTTTTGTCGCCTGTGCTTTTCTTCAGCTCTGTGCTACACGTTGTTTTCACCTGTTGTGGCTCACTCCTTCCAGCCCTTAATAAAATGATGCTCTCCTGTGTGGTCTGGGAAGTAGCTGAAGATGCTCTTCTTGGTCTTTCAGTTCTCTTTGGCTTCCACAAAAGAAGCACCTGAGCAGGAAAATGGGGAGGATGGGTAGGAAGACACTCTCAGAATCTCTTTGAAAATATATATTGCTGATGGAGAAGAGGTGCAGACCTTAGGCTGTGTTTTCAAGGGAAGGGATTGCAGACTTTCCTTGCCCTGAAAGGAGAGTGAATAGCCTCTGAAAACCAAAGATTTTCCATGTGTGCCCTAGGGTGCCAGCAACTCCGAGGAAGGCTCCAGACTGAATGTAGCATTTGTCCTGCTTATTCAGCAGTAGAAAAGCAGCCCATCAGGATGGGATGCATGAAAGCACAAAGCTAGGCACTTTGGTAGTCCTGAATCAATGCTTCAGCACAAAGTAGGTTAGCTGCTGTCTCAGATATTGTTTAGAGTAATTTTAGGACAGTGGGAAGGAAAACTTTGTGAAGGAATAGCTTGTTCAGGGTTCTCTACAACAAATGACTGTAAAAAGTTTTTCAAGCAAACATGTCACAGACCTTGCCTCCTGAAAGCAAGCCCACTCTGCAGACTGGAATCCTGGTGTGCTGTTTAGGTATGCTGGAGATATACACTCCAAAGTACATAGTAATACCACAAGAGAAGGGAATAAGAGTAGGCTGAAACGCTGGAGAGGAAGAATGAGTCTGTGAAAAGATAATATTTAACACTTATGGGTAGCATTTCATTTTCATTGCACTTCACAAACATTGACTGATTAATAATCTCACAGCAATACACTGAGTCAGGTAGTACATTTCCTTCCTATTATTATCCCCAGTTGGTGGTGGTGGTGAATGTATAGAACTAGATGGGGATGGAGGGGACATATCAAGAGCTGTCTGAATTCTCAGTAGTATCCTAGAGAATTCTTCCTTATTATTTTGATTTAAGCAAATTTTAGCTTTTGAAATCAGAGCCCACAGAGTGCTTCATTAACAATATTTTGCTGGCAGTGCTTCCATTTTTTCATTTCCAATTACAAGGCAACGAGTGAGTTTTTCTTTGTGTACGACAGCAACACCAGTCATTCATGCTTGCAATAAATCTGTTGTTTCTGTTGGTGGGGACAGGGAAAGAGGCACTGAGAACAGGCAGTGAGTGGTACTCTCTCAGCAGCTGTCACTGCTGTCAATTACTTGGTTTTCATTTATAAAAGGCAATATGGGATCTTTAGCTTTTATAGTACCCAAGGAAGGCTGGTTGGTGCTTATTGATTTTATTTAGTCCAGGGGAGCTGCTCACACACAGACTACAGTGAGTTGTGTTCTTCCTGCTGCTAGCTCTCCTGCCACTTATTGTTTTCAATTATTTATAAAATCCAAGGCACATCACAGAACAGTTCAGCACGGGCTCTGAGACAGGCTGCTATTACAGGGCTCCGTCCATGTGCCTACCACTTCTTTAACAGGAATTGACAGGAACAAATTGCACTAATGAGGTCTTGTGCATTATGAAGGCCTTGACAGTCAAAAACTAACTGTACAAAATCTGGTATGACCATCATAAGCTGCAAATGTTGTAGTCATCACTTTCCCAAGTAACCAGCACTATGTCACCGGCTATCAGAAATTTAATGTGCTCTTCTGTAAAGAAATCCATCATTTCTGTTTGTCCTGGCCTCTTTATATGCCTTCTATGGATAATGATATGAAGAGATCTGTTCTCTTTAGTGAGAGAGAGACTACTCAGTCTCTCTGCTGAAAATCACTCAGAAAAGTAAAAGAACTCTGCTTGTCTCCACTCAAAAGAACCATGAAAAAATGTCAGTAAGGGCTGCAGAAGAAGCTTAATTGCAGGTAGATTTTGAGAAGAGAAAAACAATTTTAAAACAGAGCTTTAATGGGAAAGAGAACCAAGAAGGCATTCCTGATCATACTTGTTTCCCAGCTTTTTTCCTTGGAACTGGAATTTAAGAAAGAATGAAGAACTGATCTCCTTATTATTTCCCTCTGGGAGCTAAGAGGGGCATTACAGCTGCAGTCAAAGCAGGATAAAAGATCAAGAGACACTGAAGAGGTGCCTGTGATCCCAGAGAAGGAGGCTGGATGAAAATGAACTTTAGTGTTCATTTAGTGTTCATTCATAGGAACTGTTATTACTCTGGAAGGGCCTAAGGTCTTCCCGTTATCTGCAAAACTACAAAAGGGGTGAAAAGGAAGCAGTTGTCTTTGTTTAAGGAAGGATAAGCAGAACACAGAACAGCTGATCAATAAAAGAAATGGGGATAGTTCAAAAATAATTTGTTGACTGATGAAGAGACAAATGTCTGAAGTATTTTAGCAGGTGTTTACAAACAAATCATTGTTTTACTTATATTGGTACAGAGCACACAGAAAGATATTCCTAAAAATACAAGACTTAACTCAAACCATAGGGACTCTATTATATTTTATATTTGATTTCACATAACATCCTAAAAAACTTTTTGGAGTACTGTGTCAGCTACAGTCTCAACCACCTTCAGAGGTTTCTTTGTCTAAAGGGGGCAAATTTTTCACAGATATCTTTCTTAGAGAGTCAGCCATTGATGATGTACTTCATACCTTCTTCCCAGGATACTGATGCTGCAGTGAAAGAGATAGATTCTCCTTTCTAGCCTCTGACACATAAAATTAGGTGGCAAAAGAAGCCCAGACATATGATGGAATGTGTGCAATGTATACTAGGACTAGATATACTATAAGAAAAGGAACTAAGGCACTGGAAAGTCATGTTGGAATGGATAGAAATTTTACTGATTTTACATCAGCATGTAATAAATGTTTCAAATTTCTTGTTAGCACTCATTCATCCAACAACTTACTAGACGAGTATGAAATGCACTGTAAAACCATTTTGCAAAGAGAAATACAGGCAAGTGTCAGTATGTATATGTCACAGTAAGGAATAAAGACAGTTTTAGACTGTATTTCAAAAATTGTTCTTTGCAGACGGCCTCTGTGTTTTCTCTGAAGGTTTGCTCTGAGTATGTAGGGTCAAGGTCAGACCAGGAGGTCTGATCAGAAAGGTCGTCTTTCAGGGTCAAGGATGCTTGTAGCACAGTCTCCTGTTCTGTACAGGTAGATCTTATGTTCCCTCTTTGCCTTAATCTTCACGGTCTGAATAAAATTTAAGCAACCAGTTTCATGACAGATTTAATGTTTTTTCTAAATACTTGAAAACATTCCAAGACCACAAACTGTAAATGTGTTAGAACTGTAAGAGAATGATGGCCTTAAGAAAAAGTACTCTTAATGGTCAGGAAACATTATACACTTCTAGCTGTGATTTTTTTCTTGAAAACAGTCTTCTGGTTATTGTGTTTAAGATAATAATCTTAGAGGACATAAGAGAGCATTTTTGATCTCCTTTATAGCATTTATTGCAAGTGACTCAGTCAAAATATCAGATTGAAAAGATCTGTTTTGTGTTACAGTCTATAAATAACTTCTGCTTCTAAAGCCAGATACGTGATTCATACACTAAATCTTTTCTTTCCCAAAATGTACTAGAGAGCTTAAAAAATGGTAAAATAAAATTATTACTTCCTCCAAAGCATGTTTTTGGGCACAGAAATATATAATACTGTATAGTTTTTGAAGATGAATAAATAGAATAAAGGAAATGCTAAGAAATTTTAGAATAATTATTAAAAGCAGCTTCAGCCTATTTCTACACTACAACACATACATATTCTCATTAACACAAGTATAGAGGTTTGGAGCACTGCATAGATACAGGGGAACTTCCTGTGTGAACCCTGTAGAAACACTGCCTAAGTAATAAACTGCATTTTGGACTGGAAGTTGTATGCATTCATTAACCCAGAAAGGAAAAAATTCTAAAGAACAATGGAAACTGAAATCTAATTAGTTTTAAATAGTAAAGATATTTTAAACTTGGATCATTTAAAATTGAAGAAATATATATTCAATGAACAAAGCTCCAATCTGTTGGTGAATTTTGTATTATCAGCCTAGATTTCTAGAAGTCTAGTTTTTGGGATTAAATAGCAATAACAATAGTAACATTAATGGTAACAACAACAAAAATTATGGGAATATTTCTATAAATGCATTGTTAACAAAACTAAACCTTCAGTCCAATGTTCGCTTGGCCTTCTTCTAGACATAAAAAAAATATTTCCCTCTCTATTTAAATATGCTCTTTTACTCTCACAATGTAAACAGGGAATGAAGTGAAATTTTCTGCATATCATATAGCAAAATCTGTGTAGAAGGCTCATACAGTAAGTGCACTTGGATATCAACCAAGTATTTTTAATAATATTGTGAAGGTAGCTTTGGAAATATCTAGCTAGACATCTATGATATTTAGGCATAATAAGGTTAGATATCCTTGATGAGCAAAAAGGTCCTATTATCTGCTTTTTGTATAAGCTGAATACATTAAAGATTAAATTCTTGTCCCGGCAAAAATCAATGGAGAAGTCAGTGGGCAAAGATTTCCTCCTAATAGTTGAATCTGTGTCATGTTAATATAGTATGTGAAATTTTTTTAGCTGAGGTTTTCACTAAAAGTACAGGACCCATATGACCCATATGTTTTAGTCACTTGTAAACTATCCTTTCTATACTATGGAGGTAAATATTTCATTTGAGAAGTCCCTTTTTCTTCTGAATTCAATGTTTCTATTGTTTCCAAAAATTTTGAATTTGATTACTATTTGATAATAAACTAGACCATATTTTCATGCTCAGGTCCATAATCAAATAATAGTAACAGAACCTATATGTAATTCAGAATGCACTCTTTCTTATTGCAATTAATGATTTACATATTTTGTTGCTTCACTAGCCAGCCACAGACAGAGAATTAAAAATTAAATAATTGTTGTTATGTGTTCATTCCAAAGAAACTATCATCAGCTTTGGTAAACAGATAAACTCTGATAAAAGTTAGTTTCTTATAACATCTCCACTCTCAGAAAGCAGTTTTTTAATGTCTACAAAATGAAGTTTTGTAATAAGTGGAATAATGGACTTCTGTCATGAGGACATTGTTTGCTTCGTGTACTATACTATAACTAAACTTTTAGAAAATCACGAAATTACTGAAAGATAAAGTAGATATACCCATAGAAAACCTGAAAAAGTAACTTTTGATTTAATTTTAGTGAGAAAATTCTTAAGCCATTTTGCAGAGGGTTAAACACCATATTTTTTCTGCTTGCTAAGGATTAAAAGAATAGTGATTAATTTAGATGATACAATTTAAATATGAAACCTTAAGAAAAAGAGATATGGTTCACAGACTCAAAGCTCAAATTTAGGTTTCTAAACAAAAATTAGAAAGCCTCAGGACCAGATTCTCAACTTTTATAAGCTAATGAATCAGTATCAATTGCATTGGGGAAAGTCTGGTTGTTAGTAGATGCATAAATGAGGGATTTTTTTTCAGTCGACATTCTTATTCAGGAAATGAAGCAAGAAAGATTTCATTAACAGTGAAAGTGAATAAGCCTAGTGAAAAACAAACAAGGCACAGTCACAGGATCAGACAGCTCCATTAAAAGTAATGTCACTTTACACCATCTGAGGATCTGGACCTTCTTTAATTAAAGTTGATTCCAAAATATTAAACAAGGATTGTTACCAGGCTTTCTGGATTATTGCGTAGCTTTTACCTACACCATTTTAATCAACTGAGTCCAAATTGGTCTTATTAAAAATAGATTAGCATTCATCAATATATGGAGAGAGCTTATCACAGGGCAAACATACCCTAGAAGTATAAAACTATTATCATTTCACTACATGCAGAGGAAATGTTCAACAAAGTTGAGTGTCATATTTGTATGTCTGTGAAAGTTCAGATTAGAAAAACTGCTTTTACTAAGACTATTTTAAAACATTCCAGGAACTGGGAAAGAGACATAGCATTTGTCTTAAATTGAAGCAGATACCTTGGGACTTCCAGTAAAAAAAAGAAATTAAAATCCCCACTCTTCTACCGTTGCTAGTTTATGAAACATTTAACAGTGAAGACACTAAGAGACAGACAATAAAGCTGAGCTGCAGGCTGGTGGAATGATAGCTTTGGAGTTTCATGTGTTTGGAAAGGGGTAATGGCCAAATTTTTTGTAAGCAAATCTTTGACCCTTCAGCACAAAGGTACCCGTTGAAGCCTGACACAGAACAGGCCTCAGCTGAGGGATGTTGGTGCAAATCTCTGCCTGCAGCCTGTTATCCTCTTCCTGAGCTAGGCATGCTGGTTTGAGATATTACACCCTCCCCAAAGACCCTCAGTACCACCCAGCAGCTGGGGGATTCTGCTGCTCTGCTCAGCTCTGGTGAGACCTCACCTGGAGCCCTGCATCCAGCTCCGGGGACCTTGGCACAAGCAGGGAGATGTTGGAGCAGGTTGAGAAGAGCCATGAAAATGATCTGAGGGTTGGAGCACCTCCCACGGGAGGACAGGCTGAGAGAGCTGGGGTTGTTCAGCCTGGAGAGGAGAGGGCTGTGGGGACACCTCACAGCAGCCTCCTGGTACTGAAAGGTGGGTCCTGCAGGAAAGCCCCACTACAGGCTGTTTAGTAAGGGCTGTTGTGACAGGACAAGGAGTCCCTGTTTTAAACTAAGGGAGGGCTGATTTATACTGGGTATAAGGAAAAAAAGTTTACAATGGGATTGGTAAAACACTGACACAGGTTTCCCAGAGAGGTGGTAGGGGCCCAACCCTGGAAAAATTCAAGGTCAGGTTGGATGAGGCTCTGAGCAACCTGAATGAGTTAAAGATGTCCCCACTTCCTGCAAGGAGGTTGGACTGGATGACCTGTAATTGTCCCTTCCAACCCAAACCCTTCTCTGTTTCTCTAATTTTTTTTCAGAACAGAGAGACATACAGTTATTTTTGTTCTGGGTTGTAGAGGATAGACACGAAGCCAACTTTATTCTGAGTGGTTCAGGGTAGATTCTTAGGAATACAAAGCGTGCAGTATGCGTACTGAGGTGATTGCACTGTAAATATGGAGAATACAATCTGGCCTCCTGGTGTAGTATCTCATCAAAGTGTCTGTAATTAAAACCAGCCTGTTCATATGCTTTTTAAAGCAGTGGATAGACTCTTCTGCTCTAGGAAAAATCTGGATAGTGTGTATAACGACTGCTCTATTTCTGGATTTGCATAACCAGGAAAGCCCATGTCAGATTTTACTGAGCATAATTGGGGTTTACCAGGGAGAAATGCCATCTCGAGGTCTACTCCAAATGCTGTGGGCTCTTCTCAGAATCTCTTCAGAAGAATTACTGCTGCAACCTATTGCTTCATTTAATTTTCTTTTCCTCTGCTCTGCCTGATGCACAATTATGCAGTTTTAAGCTGTGGTATCTGGCTTTATATTTAAGTCTATAGGAACTCCTGTTTCTCAATAGAGGAACAGTTGTTTGGCTTAACTTCTAGGTGCTCCCAGACTGAACAATATGGTAGCATTATTTTTAAGCTTGACAAGACATATCTGGCACATCTTCTCTATTGTCGCTGCATATCACAGTTAAATAATTTATTCATTAGATTCAGAGGCTTAAGGAGTAGGAATTTCCTCCTCCTATCAAAGTAAAACATTAGGTAACAACCTAAATTGATAAACAGATTAACAAAACTATCTCTTTACCTCCACTGAACAAGATGATTTTCATCCCAATGGATGTCTTCTCATACATTACATGTAGCATTTTCCATCAATACTCCCCATAAGGCAGTTATTTTTCAGCTGGAAAAATACTTGTCACAATTTATACAGTTCAGACGGGAGGTAGACTTGGCTAGAGCACAGCAATCCAATTTTAGCCACAGGTAGCTGTAACTTTAGAAATGTGTGTTTTTTCATTAAAAGACCTTGAGGGTCAAAGTCATGACTGAGCAGCTCAAGACTCACTAAGATACAACCTGAGATAATAATAGAATCATTCTTTGGTGTACCATGATCTCTGATGCTAATGGGACATAGATCACAGATAAAAGAGTAAACCCCGAAGTATTAATACATGGACATGAGCTGATAAGCTGGAAAAATTGATTTTATTCTTTCTCTGATATTCCCACTTTAAAAGGCTGTAAAAAGATTTCAGTCATCCTTTTTCTTCATGTTTACTAAATAGTTACAGTATAAAGAAATGGAATGAGGACATGCCTCTTAAAATTCGCTTAATTTGAGTTTTTATACTGTCTTTCAATAAAGACAAAAAAAATCAATTCTCTGCAATAAGGCTATATTTTATCCCCCCTTAGATATCAGCTATTACAGTCACAAACACAGAGTACCTTTCTACAGGTCTCTGTCTGAAAGTACCTTAATAAATCTGAGGAAAAATATAGTTTCTCTTCCTATAGAGTAGCTTATTAACTTGCACTGTGGATTCTGAAATGTGATTTAAATAATAAATTGCAGAGCATAGTGTCTGCCCATGATAAATCTTAGAAGATGCCTCTTCTCTCTTTTTGTACTGATATTCAGCAAACTAATGAGTCTGCAAAGAAAAGCAAGGATTATTTCTCCTGCACAGTCACTCCCTTTTCTATGCATAGACATTACTGGGATGAACACATATATTCAATTCCTATACTTAATTTCAAACTCCCAAACAATCAGGAAAATATCACAACATCAAGACCTGGGGAAAAAAATAAAATCAGAACACAAGAACAAGGGGTAATCCTGGGTTCAAGTGACTTTAAGAGTTTAAACCTAAAACTTTTTTAAAATCAGTATTAGAAAACTGCTAATATTGGCTATTTTTTTACAGAAATCACACCACAATTTTAATATCCAAGTTGTAAATTAACCCTTCATAATCCTAGTGATTTAAGCTTTATGTGAAAAAAAAGAGGCAAATTTCTAGAGAAGGAAGAAAACTTAACTCCAAACTTGGCCAAGAATCTAATAAAGAAATTAAACTTGTTGATTGGATGGACAGACATAACATTAATTATAAATTTAAGCAAACTTTTCAATGCCTTTCAACTTGAACAGAATTCTTAATTATATCAAGTTATTGAGGGAAAAAAAATCAAATAGGAGTTAAAAATCATGTGTCCTTTATATTATTGTAGAGTTTGGCAGTGTTTCTTCATTCCAAAATGGGAATATATTAACTTTGCTGTGTTAAAATAAGTTAAGAGCTATAAAGCCTTTCAAATAGGCTTTGCTACATGTTTTTTTTAAAAACTGGCCTTTCATTGATCAATCTGCCACTTGTCTGTTACATTGGGTAGGACACCAAAGAACAGGTCATCCAAATAAAAAGTAAAATAAATATTTCAAGGACAGTTTTCGGAGATTATCAAGAGGTTGCAATAAAACCTTTGTCATGATCTGCAATTGCAAAAAGGTGTATTACATCTAATAACATTGCTATTGTGTTTGTTAATAATACTTAATAACAATAAATTCTTAAATCACTGCTAATTATTTGATCTATAAAGGAGATAAAAGCTTATAGCTACAAGAAAACACCTTGGTATTTAAGGTGAAGATTAAGATGAAACATGTTTAATGCTTTCTTTTGAAGCCAGTGAATAACCATTTTACATTGAGTGAATCTATACAAGGTCACGAAATAAAAATCAAAATACAACAGGCTTTGGTGCTGTATAGTTAGTTCTGTTCCACCACAGGTAAGGAAACATTGTGAGCTGAATTACACCTTCATTTTAACGAAATTACATAGGAATAATTTAAGTGAAAATTTTCATCACTGTGAAATATGTATATTTTTAAATTGCTTCTCCTTCTAATCTGCTTTAGAAGGGTATGTTTGTGATCTGTTTTGTCAATCTAAACAGATGCCCTGCTGCGTCTCCCCCAAATGACTGTATTTTAGAGACAGTTTAAGTGCATGCATGAATTAGTGTGTGTATATGAATTACTTACTATCAAACGTTTGCTAGTTCAGAACTGTCCACATTTAAGCTTTGAATCAAATCTGACACTCATTGGTGCCGGGATAAGCATTTTAAAGCACATGTTCTGTGTTAACACCCAATTTGGCTTTTACTTTGCATATGTCTCTTCTATGAATTTCCTCCTATGGACCAGCTTCCATGAACACAAAATAAAATAGCAGAGCAACAATATTTCTTTGTTTTCAAAATAAAACAATGTGACTGTAGATTATTAAAACAAAATGCAAGATAGATAATTTGTTTAGCTTTAGCTGCTAATGTACAATATATTTTCCCATCTCCTCCCATTTTGAGAAATTACTGCAGAAGAAAAATATCCCTTTTTATTGAAGCATACTGGATTAAAGTGAATTATTAAAATGCATAAAACAAGACAGTAATGTATAATGTGGTTTGTGACAAAATGTACTGTAACCTTAACTGTAATTATATCAAATATATTGATTTAAATTTCATAATCAAATTGTGCAGGTAACAATCCATATCTTTGGTAATTGAGTTGTGTGTGCAAATGTAATTATAGTAATGGTATAAAAATTTGATGATGCCATCTAGATTAGATTGAACTTTGGGTGTACTTTAAAGAATATGCAGGGATTCATAAAAAATCAGTTTATGTGGAACTGTATTGTAACACAGGACTGATGTCTTCCTGAGACGGGAGCTTAATCCCTGTTTTAAAATGTGGCAGAAAAAGTTCCAACCAGGAAAGCATCTTCAAGTTTTCTGCTTTGATTAAAGTAGAGGACACAGCTGATGCAAGATTTTGTAGAAGACAGCAACTCTGTTTCCCAAAGAAACAGCATTAAGTTTTTCCTTAATGGGCTTTTGTGGCTAGAAGGACTTTCTGCTGGTGCCAACAGCTTCAGTGTTCAAAAGTATTCTGAATTTTTAAAATAATGACCAATAGACTTACGTTTTGCATCATAGAAGAACAGTTATTTCATAGTTCTGCAGAAAGCTGAAATAGTTTTAAAAAAACCCAAACAACCAGTCCTTTGTGTAGTACCAAATGGTCAGTCATCTCAGATGATATACGCAGCCTGGCTTCGTTACCAAGCTCTATCTGGTGATGACTATAGTAATGTTACACATTGCCTATAGGTTTACTCTAGTTACACATCTTTGTTTCAGAGTGAAATACAGCCATCCTAAAGAGAATTTTAAAGAGCTGCAGGAAAGAAAAAGAAAAAAAAGAAAAAAAGAAAAACTGAAATATCTCCCCATTTTGGAGGGAAATTCTTCCCTTTGCTATGTCTTAAGCTCACACAGAAATTATTAATCTCATTAGTCCCTCTCTATGCTTTTAAAGAACAGATTTTGGCTCAAAAATTCAATTAATTTTTTATGAATGGATGTGAGTTTTCATTGGTTGGGGGTATAAACAACTTTTCCTAGAATAAAGGATCACAGGCAAAAAACTGCTGTGACAGAATTGTTCTTGCTGGAATGTATGTGTTTACTTATGCAAGTAATATTAAAACCATACAAAGATGATACATATATGTCTTACCTGAATCTGCATCCTTCTCATACCTATAGCATATTTTTTGTTTGTAGAGTCATATATCTAGCAGAATTTTAATTGCAGTATTGCACATGCAAGTAAGACTAGTCAGATTCAGTGCCTGAGGATGTAGATTTAAAGAAAAAAAATCTACTATACAGAGTTTCAGATTAATCAAATGTTTTTCTAGAGGATTCGGAATTCAAAGGATGTAGACAAAATTTGAATACGTGTATGGATAGCAGTATGTGGTTGTTGAATATTCAGCTAATTAGAGTTTTCTTGTATCACACACAGGAAGAAATATTGTATGTTTCTGTCACATCTGACCATGCATACCATTCAAATATCAGAGAGAACTCTTTTTTTAAATTAAGAAAAAAATCATGGAACATATTTCCAATTTTTAAGGCAAAAGGTGACCACAAACTAATGGTAAGATATGATGAAACTGGGGAATAAAATATTTTATTATTTATTTATCCTGGTTTTTTTTTTGTCTTTATGGAGAGAAGATACATTGAATATAGAGAAGTAGAGGTGAGATTTAGATTAATTATTAGGAGGAAATTTTTTCCTACAAGGGTGGGGAGGCCCTGGCCCAGGTTACCCAAAGAAGCCATGGCTGCCCCATCCCTGGAGGTGTTCCAGGGCAGGTTGGATGGGGCTTTGAGCCCCCTGATCCAGTGGGAGATGTCCCTGCCCATGACAGGGTTTTGGAACTAATTGGACTTTGAGGTCCTATCTGACCCAAAACATTCTATGATTCTGCAGTACATGTGGTATAGGAGCACGAATCTTTCATATCCTTTCCTTACCTTCTGTAGGTCGTATTTTTTGAAAAAGGTAAGTAAAGAAGTTCAATAGTCATTGTTCTATAAGGACAAATGGTACTTTCATGAAAAAGTTTAACAATGAAAAAACCAGTAGCAACCTTTGTCTGAACAGAGAATAAGAGAAGGTGACAGGGAAGCACATCTCATATAATTAGTTTGCTCAAAACTGCAGCTGTAGTTTATTGTGGCTTTTAAGATACTTTTTTTAAGGTTTTATGCATGTCACACAGCAAACCACTAATATTGATTTCTGCTAATACAACACAAATTCTTCCCATATAAATTCAAGTCAGTAACACATAGTTTAGCATGGTATGACAGCAAATTTACTCAATGACAAATATGTTTTATACAAATCTAACTATAAAAGGAGAGGAAAATTCTATCAGAGTGATGGTCAATCTCTTTCATCTCATGGGCCAAAATACTCCTGAATAAGTCAGAGGGCATTTGCTGGACACAGAACAACCATATGCAGAAAATCTAAGTTAAAGTCACATATTTAGGATAAAAGGATATCCAAATCATTAAAAGTCTGGGTGGGTTGAGTGATCATAGGCATGATTCTCCTCACCACAGCACCCCTACAGGGAGCAGAGCCTAATTCACCTGCTAATCCCACCTGTTTCTATCGATATTTGCAACTGTTACATAGATATCAAAAGCTTAATCATGTCACTTGATAAATACCATAACACAGAACAAAGAAATATATACTTATTAAACTCAAACACAGAGACTGAAGGAGTTATACAATTGAGAATCATCTTATTTGTTTGATATGCTACTGAATAAAATATGTTTTTACCTTTGATGTTTCTGAAGTGCTCTGCCTGTCTATAGGTTAATAAAATAAATAGGTAACTCATGAACCTGTGTGAATAAATCCCACTGCTTTTTAAGGTTAGGTTAATCTTCAGAATAAATAAAATTATCAGTGAAGGACATAGGACCAGAACTTCAATAGGAATAATAACATTCAGATCATCTTGTTCTGATTAATGATATAGTTATTAAATTGATTTTTTTTTTGTAAAACGAGTGGATTTGACCAGCATTTTCTTTTAACTTAATACCAGTTCATGTAATTTTTCCCGCTTCCAGAAGTCAGGAGTTGTCAGAAGCACAATGTCTTTTTCTTGTGACATAATGCATTTTAATTTATTCATTTCTCTTTATTGATCTACTTATGAGGCTTAATAATGTAGAATTATCAGAACTTCTTTGTAAAGTAGTAAGTAGGGTGTTTCTATAGACACACCCTAATTATTCATTTTGTGAGCCAGATTGAAAAACATTAAAAATGTCACTAATTGAAAAGTGCTATGAAAGGAAGGAAACTGGCCCTTAAATGTTCAGAGTGGAAAAAAAGGAAACTTAAAAGTGAACTTTTCTATGACAAATATTGATCTCCTACTTATTAAATACATTTTGTGTGTGATATAATTGTGTGAGACAAAGCAAAGTTTTCTGTAGTTTATCCTAGTAAGAAAAATCTTTCTTTTAGGAATAAAATTATAGTCCTCAATTTCTTCATTCAAAAGCCTTCTGAATGAAATTTAAGATTGGCCTTTTTTTTTTTTTGCTGAACCAGTTAAAGGATTTAGCTGTTCACAGTGCAGTTGTCTCCTAATTATACTTTAGATAAAAGAATATTTTAACAGCCTTGCATACTGCAAGCAAATAAAAACAGACAAACTTATCTCAAGTTCTTGCTGATCATTCAGTTTCATGAGCATTTATACAGCAAGTTAAAATAGAAGTTATGAATACTACCCTTTCATTTCTGAGAGATGTTTAACTTCCTCAGTACAAAGCTCTTATTGCCCATTCAGTAGAAATAATATGCTGCTTTGCACACCTTATGGAATTAAAGAAGCTATTCTTCAGAATATCATAATCAGCTGCAAGACCTGGTTTCTAAAATCCGCAGGTGTCTTTGTCAGGCGTGAATCTTGTTTTTTGAAAGATTAGTCTAGATTATTTAAATAATTCAGTAGATGTACACACTTGCCCATATTCAGTGGTACTCATTTATTTCTAACTTTGATCTCTTCAGCCCCAGTTCAATAAAAGACATAATCACTTAAGTGGTCATCAACTTAGTGTACTAACAAAAAAAAATTAGAGGTAGTGCATAAGCACCTGAAGTGTGTGGGTACGAGAGCACTTACATAATGGAAAGTACTCCTGATTTAAGCTTTTAGGGGCTGAATCAAGAGACTGAAAGGTGAAGGAAACATTCATTCACATTGGAGTTTTTTTGCTTAGGACTATCAGTATAATGACTCAACTGAAATGTGAAACATTTTCTGTTGCTCTATACACACTTCTAAAACTTTTTACAGCTCGCAGAGTGTGATTAGTGTATGAAATATTAACACCTGAAGAGAGTTTGGAAACAACTGAGGGTCATTACAATGCTGGCAACAAAAATTACCTAATGCACTGTCTAGGAAGAATGAAAGAAGATAAACCTGGGTTATGAATGTCAAATTATTAGTTTTTAGAGCCATATACAGGCTTGTGCTCTCCTGGGAAAACAAGCAAAGGGTAATAGACTTTTACAAAGCCATTGTCTTAATAATAAGTACATATCCTTACACCTAAAACTTATTTTTGGGGAAGTTAACAGCAACATTGCCTACTGTCCAGTGAGTTAAGATTACTGTTCATAAGTGTTTGAGGTTTGACTCTCTTTTATAGACTTGACTTTCTTCTACCAGTGAAAAAAGAGCTTGGTTTATAGTATTTTTAGTCAGTTACTAATTGGGTTCAAGCTGCTGCCACTGGAGTAACTCTGATATCTAAAAGCATGACTAGTGGGAGTTCCCTGATAATTAGAAGTGATAGCTACCATAAAAGAGTTGAAATTACAAGAATAAAAGTGAAAGCTTGGGTTTAAAATATTGTTCCCAAATGTATATGTTCCAAAATTTTTTTTAAATTGCCTCACAATTCAGGTAATTCTTTATAGAAATAATCTGAATTCTCATATGCTCAGCCCAATTCTTGCACGATGTTACATGTCCACAGCTCATAGTAAGTGACAGAGTAAATTCAAGTTACAGAAAGGTGTCATTCTGTCATCATTCTGAAGCTTAAAGGATTAAGAGTTTAGGTTTACTTCAGTGTTTTTCTGAGACATCGTTTTGTGATTACAATACACAGATAAAGAGAAATTAAGTAGTTGTGAGATAATGTCACATTTTGCTATCTATGTAATTACTGTTACCAGAGCATAAATAAAATACATATTTTTTATAAAGAAAATACATTAGAAGAGAAAAGAAAGTGGTCAGGTGATCAAATTAAACTGGCAAATCCACATATTTATAAATTTGGCCCAAAAATGACAATGTACATAAAGGTAACCTTTTGTTCCTGCACCCTAGACGGGGTGACCTGTTTAGACTGATACTGGATTATCCTTGATCCAAGTCAATTTTTGCTTCCTTTTTTTATATCCCAAGAGAAAACTAACATTCATCTCCTTCAGTGAGTTCATAAAAATTCATCAGGAGATGACTGAGTTTTCTCAAAATATTAATTCAAACTTAAAACAGAAGATTTCCATTACACTTTTACAGTATGCAGTTCTTTCACCTCTTCCAAGAGTTTTATGAAAGAAATCCATGTTTACATAGCTCAAATTCAAATATGTTCACCAGGCCATTATTGTGTGGGTTTATTGTTCTGATCAGTTTGTTGTTTTTTTTTAAATGATCTGAAAGATATAGCTGAGAATTCAGTGGATGGAATCGTCCCATATATCTCAGAGAGGAGTATTTGCTTTACTTCTACTTCTGCAATGATTTCTCAGGGGTGAAGTTACAAATGCTATTTGTAGTTATTTATGCTATGATTCTCATTAAGAGGTGCTCTGATTGAGAGCTGTACAGCATGAAAGACTCAAATTTGCTTGGCTTCTGAGAAACATGTTATATGAAAGTACAAACTGAACTTCTCATTACAGAGTAAATCACTGGGTTTGTTTTTTTTAAATTGTTAGGCTCTATATTTTTAAACTGACGTAGAATTTTTAGCTCGTTCTTAGGACTGAAATAAGGAAAAAATAGAAACCAAATAGAACTACAATTTGATTCCCAATAAATGAAAACGAGTACTTTTGTTTTGGCATTGCCAAGAAATAGAAATGACACATTCTAATATAGTAATTGTTTTTTTAAATAGGGTAGGATTTAAAAAATAGAAGGTCTTGTGGATGAAAATATTAATAGACAAAACTGATCCTCTCCTATACCATCTTTGAAATAACTGGATAAGTAAACCACATTTTTTTTTGCTATGGAAATAGGAATTCCTGCTGCAGCAACACTATCATTTCATCAAAAAACTACCAATAAGTTACCATACAGTTTAATTCACTGCTAAGTATTTTGAAGCTTTTCTAGAATGAAAGGCTGAGACAGCTGTAAAAATTGAGTCTCCACCAGCCTAGCTGATTCAGCAAGGAATTAGCTATGCTCAGGAAGTCCTTTAAAAGATACTCTATTCTGAGGCATCAAACCATGAAAATGTGTGGAGTTACTGTAATAGAGCAGCACAGAACACATGTCCACTTATTAAATACTGCGGGTTAAACAATAGCACAAAATCTCTGCCTCACACTGGAGCTTTTATGGACAGTGTTCCTATGCACTTTAAGGTTTCTGTCTGAACAAACCCGTGGGAAGAAAGGATAAGGCCATGATCTTGAATCTTTGTATTCAATCTTTCAGAATGGTGTGCACTTCTGGTTTTGGAACACACCAAAAGGGCATTTTCTGGCCCTCCAGTTGTACAGAGTGGGATGACCCTTCTCCAGGGTACTTCTAGAGGAATTGTCAATCTCACAGTCCTTCTTCTCCTCTTGAAGTGCTTAACCTTCTCTTCGCAGTTTGGCTCCTGCATGCAATTATGTACAATTAGCAGTACTTTGATTGCAGTGTCCTCAATTATATTAAGAAAAAAAAAATCTAACCTCCATCATTCTGGGAAATAAAACTTGAAAATGTGAATGCTGAACAAAACCATATGAAAAGAAGTTAAATATTATTAAATTCATTATCAGTTAACCAACTTCAGGAATTATGTAGGCATGGACTCAGGCTTTTTAATACTCAGAAATGTAATAGCTAATAGACCTTTGATCAAGTCATTGCTGTTAACACCACCACATTACTCTGCTGCACAATACAGCAACACAAAGCAACTTTAAAGCCCCTAGGGCTCTATTCTCTATACAATAAAGTTAGAAGGTGGAGAGGTTTATTGCTCTGATGATCTCTACTGTACTCTTCATACTTTCAGAACTGTCAATATGTTTCAACATCTTCTGTGCAAAAGGCAGTGAACACATAATCCAATTTTAACACATATTGTTTCATCCCTGTGCTAGTCAATTATACCCTGTGTAGGTAAGTTGTAGCCTCAGTGTTCATAGGTAAAATAATTATGCATTCAACAGTACAGTGGCACAACATGCTCTCTCAGTTTTATGTACTGTGGGCTACTTCTTCTGCATAATAAGCCCATAAAATGCTTTATGAAGTCTTCAGGCAGATTTCTGCAAGGGCGTGGACTTGCCGTGAAGAGACCAAAGTACTTTTTCCTGAATGGACTCTATACAAAGACACCAAGAATCGTTAGTGTATTTTAGGTAAACATTGCTACAATTTGGTTTAAATGGTGGGGAAATGTGCAGTCATGGTATGGTTATATGGAAAGCAATTTTCTAAGAAGTGACCTTCATTTGGAGAGTCTTTGATAGCGTAAGCATGTGTTCTGTTCTGATGTGTCTCAGTTGTCTGGGTGGACTGAACCAAGTTGGAAGGTACCTCTGAACCAAGTTGGAAGGTACCTCTGAACAGAAAGAATTTTCTGTGCTTTGCAGTAATTCCATTTCCTTGAAACTACTTTTAAAATGACTTTCTACTTAAATTTTCAAATAACTATGAAGAAGTTTAGAGAAGATAAAACTGTTTTTTCCTGGTATATCTGATCCTCTTGAATATTTAGATATTATTGTTTTAAGTTTCATACATACAATGGTACTCATTGGTTTTAATTGAAATATTTTTAAAGGGACATTCAATTCATATGTTTACAGAACGTATTCCAATATTATCTAGGGCTCCCAAACATAAAAAATACCTTGCTCACACGAGAAAACAAAGATAAATCCCTTTCAGGCTGGCCAGATATCAGGCAGCTTCAGCTAGATTCTACATAGCTTTAGTGATATTGCTCTGGACTGAAAACCTCTATTTCTCTCACATTTAAAGAAAATAACTGGATGGTATTCTATTAAGATTCTTTATAAAACAATCAACCAAAATTAAATTTTAGATTTGTCCTGTCAATTTATGGGCACCGATGGATTCAAAAGTGTGCTCAGAAACAACAGCAAAATACTCTTTATATTCTTGGGCCTCTTTAATCCATTGCCACTCGTGTACTAAATGAAAAAAAAAAAAAGATAGTATAGAAATGTTCTGTTTTTCTTTCTTCTAAAATATTTGCCATATTTGTGAGTGAATAGATATCTATTTTGAATTTTCCATGAATTATTTCCTTTAGTAAATGACATCAAATCTCCATTATCACAATAAATCTCCATTATCTCCACATATCAAAATCACAGCTGGAGATGCCCAAGTTTCTTAACTAGGTTGCTCTTCAGCAAAGGCTGCAGCTCCAGTACCATCTACCCCAACAGTGGCTGATGCCTCCACTCAGATGGAGCTGCTGAAGGGAGAGGCTGCAGTGCAGGTGGAGGAGCTCCTGCAGCAGCTGCAGGAGGTGGTGAAAAGGCTGCATAGCATCAGGGACGCTGAGAAGGAGTGAGATAGCTGGTTCCAAGAGCATTCTGCTGTGGACCCACAGCCAAACAGGCAAAGCCTCCCCACTGGCACACAAAGAACAGGAGCAATATTGAAGAAGAAGAGAAACTTGCAAGGGCAAGGACCAGCAGGAGAAAGAGATTTTCCCCAAAGCCTGAGGTGCCTTTTTAAAACCTCTTTGCCACTCTGCAGATTGAAGAGGAAAGATTCATCACATCAGGAGAGATGCTGGAGTTGAGTAAAACAGCCCCCTCTGATTCCTGTGTAGCAACCAGAGCAACTGAGAAAAGCTGGTGGGTGATAGCAGGAGGAGACTCTCTTCAGGGAAGTACACAGGCACCCATTTGCCAGCCTGACCCACTCTCTAGAGAGGTGTGCTCCTAACTGGGGGCTCTTATCAGGGCCGTCACCTACAGCCTGCTAACACAGTCCACTGTTATCCTCTCCTGCCTTCTCATGTGGAAACCACTGGTACAGCTGGGAGCAGTCAAGAAGCGTACTAAGAGGGTTACAGAGCCGTGGGTGAGGTGACAAAGGACTCTGGAGCACAGGTAGTTTTTTCCATCAATCTTCCTAATCAGAAGAGGTTTGAAAAGTAAGTCAAATCTGGTGAATCAACAAATGGTTACACACTGGTGCCACTGCCAGGGATTTGACTACTTAGACAACAGCACTCTCTTTGAGAAATCTGATCTATTGGGAGTTGATGGAGTCCATCTATCAGAGAAGGCAGAGAGCATCTTCAGTCACAGGCTTGCCAAGCTGCTGAAGAAGGCTTTAAACTAAGGCTGCAGGGGGAAGAGAACCTCAATGCATCCTATTCCTACCAAGATCATCGTTGAGAATTTTTTTGGTTTATTACCCTTCTTTGGAGTGGATGTATGAAATCGGAGTTTTATACTTTTTGATCTCATATTTTATTAAATAAAAAAAAATCTATAGTAGGTTTACCTGGAATAAGAGTGGACTGGAAAGTGGATCTTGTTGTTTCTACTTTTCATCTCCCAATTATCTTCTGCTAAAGCAGAGCTATACAAAAAGAACACAGAGCATGGGTACTGGCACAGAAACCTTTGGATCTTCCCTCAGGCTCGTTCCTACATCTGGTTACTCTTCTTTGACCATATTTGCCTCAGTTAAAACTTTTTTCTTGCTCTCCTAAATCTTTCTTGGGTGTTTTATTCAGAGCAAAATTAAATCAGGAACATGCAGAATCACATTGCTAAAAAATCTTGTTTTAAGACAAGATATAATGAATAGTCATCTTCTCAAATCATTCAGCTTGGCTGAAGGTTAAGTGAATCAGAACACTTCCAATTCAAATTTAATTCAGTGCAAAGAATTTTAGTATACAATAATGCATAAATTATCAATGTTGTATTGTCATATTTGGTCATTTGATTTGTCTGCCTAAAAGTATATCCTTTTTTTTAGCTGTATTAGTTGATCTAGTGGAAGATATTACCTTTCCCCTGTGGCCCTTGTCCCACATATCCTTAGCCCTTCAAGAAAACAGCAGTGATGCTGTTCTACTATGTTGTCACTGGCTCCAATAAAAGTTAGAGATTAGAATGAGCTCCACTGACAGAGCATATTTGTCATGTACATAATTCAAGCAATGAACTACAATACATTGAACTTGTATTGGTCCATATAAACACAACCTTTCTAGAATAACAATAAGACTTTGGTCAATCATGATGTGCTTATACAGGTGTTAAGTGGCAGGTCATTCTATATGCTTTCCTGCAGCCTGCTAATACACACAATTTAAACTATCCAAAACAGTAAGAAAATCAGATTTTTCCCCCAGTAATTTAAATATTGGACTTGCAGCTGTCTAAAGTATCAGAGTCTTTTGATTCTTTTCTCTGAGACAGATATCACTTTTTAGTCAACTTAAGTCTACTACATTCAGCAGAATTATTTTCAGTTTATACAATGGGAGGGAAGAATAAGACCTTTAGTTACAGGTTTCCTATCTGGCATTATATTAGTCTCTCATATTCACAAACATACGTACACACATAGATATTGATATTAGCTTGTGAAGAGTCCATTTGATTTTTTCCAGGTTCTGATTATACAGATGTTAATTTGCATGTTTGGAAAAGGTAGCTTTCATCCTAGAGAGACAGGGAGACAAATCATAAAACACATCTCATTTTATAACCCATAAAGCATTTTTTCTGCTTGTTTTTGTTCTGCAGCTGAAATACGAAGGGAGAAAAAATCCCTTTCTCATCTGTCTCTGACATCAGTCACAGAACTGTTCACAAAATAAATGTTATTCCTGCATGTTAGCAGGCTGTGAAAGTAAGCCTTGAAATGGCTGCCTGATTACAACCTTAACACCAACACCTCCTTAATCAACACTCCTTAACTCCCTCCAAATAAGCTCGCTATGATGTTATGATTTATTATATTGACTATGGCTTTTTTCCATTTTGCTTTTTAGGATCTCTTAGAAAGTTGTAATTCAGTTCCTCCCCACCCCCTGCTTCCCCTTAGTGAAGTGGCTGCCTTTGATTAGATTTGCTGGGATTTAGTTCAGAGGGAATTTATTTTTATTCAACTCCAGAAAAAAGAAACAAATGAAAAAAAGTGTGAGTCTAAAAGAATAAGCATTAATAGGTTCACTGCCAAAATAAACCAAAACAAAATCCACAGTATTAGAACTTTGATGTCATTTTCTTTAATATTTTCCTTACTACATAAAAGATAGGAACAGAATTTTCTTCTCTCCTAGTCTCTCAATTTACTTTTTGAGGAAAACCTTGAATAAAAAAAGATAAGACTGTAGATTTTTGAAGCAGAAGAGGCAATTTATTCACTATAGTACCTTTCAGAATGAACAACTGTTTCTCAAGAGTTTTCAACCAATTATAAAATGAAACATGTCTTCTTATTTTGAACAATATATTCTCCCTATGTGAAACAGCTTACTTATACTAAAGGACATGTTTCTATTAATACCTAGTAGAGCCTAAGACAAGCTGCAGTACATCAAAATACTACCTTAGAAATAAGAACATAATCAGAAAATATACTAGACAATTACAGTCTTCTGCAATACATTATTAGCTGCAACCTTGATCTCTAACCCTGTCATATAAAAAGTTTACCTGGTGGGCATATTATCATCTATCATTTTACAATGTGAATTTTTTCCCCTCAGATTCTATTGCCTGTATCGTTTTGATGATTTTGTAACAGATACACAGTCAGACAAAGCAATTATTTTATTACTTGCCTGCTAAGGGTAAAAATGTTATGAATCTTAGCCTATAGGTGACTTACATAGATAGGTAAGGATGAGAAAAAGATCTTAATATGTTTTTTTTTATTCCATGTTATTTTGGTGACCGTCAGCATGATTAAAATGTTATTTGTTGTTTGCTGAAAAAGCTCTGGTGCTGGATTGTAGTTATAACTGGTACTTTGCTTTAGAAATCAGCTTTACCTCAATCTATTAAAATTTAGAGGAAGTGTTAAAAAGCATTTGAGGAAACAATTAATTAATGTAGCATGTGCAATATAATTTAAATGTGTGGGTCTATCAGAACAATGTTTACTTAAAGAAGACATTACAATGTCAAAAAGTCTTTAAAGTCTCCCTAAGAATACTACGTCTAAACTTTTTCAAACTTTGCACATTCTCTTAAACATTTGATTGTATGGCTTTAGGAAAGACAAAGGTGAAAATTTCAATGCAATGCACAACCTCTATAGGATGCAGTCATTCAACAAATTGCTTGAATTTAATTTAAGATTAACATTTGCAATAACTGTGATAAGATACAGTCTCTGAGGATGCCTTATGAGAAAGATACACAAGTTAATATATACAGTACCCCCATGTTGCTTTAGACATAGAAAAATCTCAACTCCAAATAGATTCTAAGTCTTTAAACTACTTCCAGTAATGTTGGTCAGGTAATTACACCCCGCTTTAATTATCTGTGAATGACAAATTCATCTAATTAATCTTGTTATTAGCAGTTCTGTCACGAAAAGGGAAAAAGAAGATGCAAGAAACATAAAAGGAGGAAATTGAAATACAACAGAAAATATGTTTTTCCTTCTCTAGCACTTTTTGAGCTGGCCAGATTAATAATACCAAGTCTTAGAATGTTTTTTTCCATCAGTCCATTTCAATTGTTTTGAAGGAAATAGGCCAGTTTCACAATGCTGACAAATGTGCCAGTCTGATCCTAACTGAATCTAATATTCAACACTTCTGTGCATGCAATGGCTTATAACTCAGGGCTAGGCTGCTGGTCAGTCATCAGGTGGACCTGAAGTCTGGCCACTAGAAATTTGGTCATTTTTATAGCATTTTTTTGTTCTTTGAATGGCCTAGTCTGTACGAAAATAATCTTTGCCTTCTAAATTGGCAACAAATTCTCTGCAATGGAAAAGATTGTGGGCCAATGATGAACTGACCAGTTCCCATCACTTTCAGAATTGCTTTAAATTATTTGCTTTGGTAATTATTCCATTCATGAAGCCATCCCTTAAGCCTTCTGTCTTCAAAGGCATGTTTGAACAGGGCAATGAACTAAAAAGAGATCTGCTTCCCCGCGGGTCTCTGAGTTGACCTGGCGAACTACATTGGCAACCTTCAAAACTCCTTTTGAACAAAGAATCTTCTACAGTAACATCTCTTAACAAAATAGCATTTTCTTTCTTGAGAATATCAGTTCAAATCCATAAAGAGGAAACCAAACCAAAACAAAACCACCCTTATTTTCATAAAAATTACTTCTTGGCAGAAAGTGATGCAAAAACTAGATCAAAAGGGAAATTGTTTCTTCTCACAATAGTCTGTAGTTAGTCAGTTCCTCTAAACAGAGAAAGAAATCTCATCTGATTCAATGCCTTTGTTTTAACTCTTTATCAAAGTTTAGTTATACCCATACCTGCAGGTATTTTTCCCAGATAAGCATTTGTCTTCATTTCCTTCTTTGCAATTTCTAACAACTTCTAACACCTACTGCTATGAAGTACATATACTTTCTGCTTGTTTTCACTTATATAGTTAAATATAGGTGCATTTGAGAACACCTTGGACACTGTAAAATTTGGAAAGTCAATGAGATGAACGGGAAAACAACATAAGCATGAGCACTTTTTAAGCATTTAGGATTAGCCAAAGGTATATCTTCATTTTCATTCAAGGCTTAAAAAACATGCAAACCTACAGGACAAGGGTATATCCAGAATATGGATACTTCAGGTCTGTTTCCATATGTATAAATTTCCCCTTACATTGTCCTAATGTTTGGGCCTTTCAAGAAGTTTATAATATTTTTCAATTACACCTGATGCATGGATGCATAACACCAGCTAATCCTTCTTCAACCCATTTACACAGCATTTAAACGTTCTGCACGTGATGCTTTTTCACTTAACCCTCCCTCGAATTTGCCCACCTGTTCTGGATATATCTGCTAAGGGAAAGGTTTAATGAATTGCCAATTGGAAACATTCATAAGGCAGAAAGAAAGGCACTTCAAGTTTTCCTGAGCAAATTACATGGAAATGGGTCAATTACATAATAAGTACAGCGATAATGAAAAACTGTCTCTATCAGGTTGCAATACAAAGTTTCAAAGTGACAAAAGCTAGAATATTCAAAGATGCAACAGAGGCAAAATACAGCCAAGATATAGACATTAGAGCTTTAGGACTGAATTCCAGTTATTTGTCTTCTCTTCCAAAAAGACTCTCTGAATTCTTAGTCACCTACTTCTAAGATGAAGTGATTCTAAGAATTACTAAGAAGTGAATTCTTAGAATCACTAAGTGATTTTAAGATTCTATGAGTTTACCAATAACTCTGTAGAGAGTAAATTCAGCATCTTTCACAGAAAACAGATTTGTTCAATGGTAAACATATTACAATAGTCAAACTTTTAAAAAAAAAAAAAATTCCTGAAACCTTGTGCACTCAGATTTAGCCTGAAGTATTTTTTTTATAGCTAAGTAAAACCAACCCAAAATAGGTTATATAATAAAAGTGCTGACACCATCTTAACTACATCCTAGAGTTGCAAACAGCAATGTTATAATGAGTCAGACTCATTGTGTCTTACACAGACATGGTTTCAATTTTATAAGTACTATACTGCTGATGGCTCACATTTGCATTACATAAACTTTCATGATTAAATATCTTACCATTTCACCTCAAAAGTACGGAACAGATCATTTTTTGTTTAATTAGCTTTGAGTTTGCCTAAAGGCTTTAGGAACGAGAAATTTTGCAAGCTTGTTTTTACAAATTAGTTGTGATGTGGAACCTGTGTTTTCTGTTTTTCCATCAAGGTAATGTGCTTTGCTCACATCTATCTTTTTTTTTTTTTTTATTTTCCTAATGAGCAGTTTCTGATAGTCAGCTGCTTTTTCTGCTCTATAGTTCACTGAGGGCACCATGTTATCTACATTATTCATTACTGGAACTGTGGCATACCTTGGTGAGAATCTAAAAACAAAACAATTTCTAGGCATAACTCTATGTCTTTTATAAAAAAAATCATGAATTATGTAATGCACAAATCTCTCCATAATAACATCACTTCTTTCTCTGGCAAGCCAGTCAGCTATTTTTATTAAATATTGCTCATCTGCCATATGGACTCCAGTATTCAAGTTAATTATGAGACTGAAATATGGCAATACCTTCTGAATCTGTCAAATGGTTTTCCAATTAAAACTATTTTAGAACACGACATATACAAAATAATTTTATGTAATTTTGCACATCAAGAACAAGAGATTTTTTAACCAACAACACATTACAAAAAACACTCCCATAGTCACTCACAATGTAGTCATTATTGTAGTCATACATAGTACCCTACAAAGAATTAAAGATGGCTCAGTGAACAAATTCTATCATTTGAGAAAGCTATAGTAGCTGAAGAAACTGTAAATGTTAATAAAGAAAAAACTCCAAAACTATTTATTCCTAATTGCTAATTCTCCTGTTCTTGGATTATCTTTGATTTTACATGTGTGTGCTGTATGTGGTTGAAATGGGTATGTGGAAAATATTCCCAAACTTCTCTTTTAGACTTATTCTATCATCAATATTGCTGAAATTAATGAAAAAATATGTATTATTTTATATGAACATGATGATTTGCCTCCAGAAGGAAAATACATGTGTGGTTATACAGGTATTTGTTGTCACAAATTAGAGAAATCCTTCATGATGGCATCTAGCACATTTTATACTGAAGCATAAACCCCTGGTATATAGCGCACTGAAAATCCGCATAAGCAATAGTTGGTAAGTGGATACATAGTGCTTGCTGCTTTGACATCCTTTGCTGAATCCTGTACATATTCTATATATTTTAATAATGTTGCATGAAATTATTCCAGGATCTGGAAACAAACAGTATAGTTTCTCAAAGAACTGACTCTGTTAGGTCATGTATCTCAAAAGTACCGCAATACATAGTATAGATAATTATACAAGAAACTGAACGTTAACAAGTGAAGATAGGTGATTAACTACTAGGGAAAAAAATGGTGGAGAACCCTAGAAAGGGAAATCTCTAAATAAAGATTAGAATTCTTTTCTAAAGATAAAAGAGGACAGATTAGGTGACCATGGGGGCGTTCCTTCTGGATTTACAGAAAATGAATCTATGATCCCTGAGTCCCTCTTTAGTATCACAATGTTTTTTATACACCTGTTTCAAAAGAGCTCTCACATTTTCAAATTGCTCCCCTATGGATTGTCTCAGGACAAAGACAGAGGCAAAGAAAGCTTTTGACCATGTCTGAAACAGTGCTGTCTTCTCTGTCTTTTAGTAGAAAGGAAAATAATTTAACACAGGGTAGATCTGAGGTCAGAGACTTTCTAGAAGCTAATAGTACAGATATTTTCCCTAATTCTGAGCCACTGGCATAGTCAGCTATAATTACCAGCAAGGTTATTATGCATCCACAATGACAAGCCTGTATTTCTACCAACAAATACTTAAGCTTTAGGGGTATCCTAAATTAGCTTTTTTTTTTTCTTCTTCCCTTGAGACCTTGAGAAGCAGAAAATAGTTTGGCTGATAGATGAAACACCCAGCCCAGAAATTTGTAACAGAAGCAGTGAACATATTTCTGTTGGAGATCAGAGAGTGACAGACATATTATGAAATCCAAATATAATTCTGGACCAAATTCTGTTGAGCATTTAAGCATTTGATGTTTAGACTGAAGGTCCAGAATACTGTGGATGCTTAGCAGGTGCTCTCCAGCTCTTGAAATAAGTTTATGATTTTTTTTTGAATATATAGAATTCAATACATAGATTGATATGCTGGAATTCTTAATGATATAGTGTCTTTTTGCTGACCATTATCTGCCTGTAATAAGGTGTGTGAATTCATCACACATACACTTTTCACTTTTCACCTTTCACAATCTGACAAGCCTTGGTACAGATATTGCCCATATATAGTAATGTTTTTTAAGCACTAAGCCATTAACCTATTAAATAATTATCCAGCACTCCATACTAATATGAGTAGTGCTATTATAATAACTTATGTTGGTGACTAGTACAGAAAAGTTATCAAATAGACTGGATTTCTTACGAGGATATTTCTTTCTAGCAGACTGCACATGCAGTGATAAAGTTTATGTAACCTGAATTATTTGACAAGGGACTGCTCTGGAAATAGTTGCTGAGGGCCTGTTTCATCTCTTGTAAAACTCAGAAGAGACAAAAATGAAAAAAAACTATAAGATTCAACTACAAAAAGGATGGTTGAAAACAATAGCATGCATCTCTGATTACAAGAAAATGGTTAAAACTTCATTTGACTGTTTCTTGTTACCTAAATCAAGCAAAAAAAAATATTAATAGTTTGATTAGGATTATTTTTTCCTAGAGGAAAAGAAAAATTGTGTACAACTGATGGAACGTGATGGCAAATAAATAATACTGCATGTCCACCAAGCTGGAACTCCCATAGTTAATCTTAGGCATTCCAAAGGAACTGGCATTATCAGGTCTTTATATTTTGAGCTAATAGAAGCATAATACTAGAGCAAAGCAACAGTGGAATAATATAGAGTCCCCTGTGGCTGCAATTGAAGCCTAAAAGCCTATTTTTCATTTTTAAACTGTTCCTCTGGGCATAGGTAATGTTCAAAGAAGCATTTTAAAGAGAAAATGAAACTTTAAAAGCTTCAAAATGCAGTTGTAGGAAATCCAAGATGTCGTCTGTGACATCTCCTGTCTTATTGATAGTTTTGTGGGAAACAGCAACATTCGGAGCTACTCTTGCTACAACACAACACTTTAGGAAAGGTTGGCCATGTCTTTGTAGAGAATCACTGCAACTTTGCAAAAATCAAAGTCTTTACTATGCAAAAAAAAATAGTAACGACTGCTTTGTTTGAGAGAAGTTTTCTCCAACTGAAAGACTAAAGCTTTTTAAAGAAAAAAAATAAAAAATTTGCAGTACTACGAGCATGTAAAGCAAGTGAAAGCAAGGAGAACTATATGTTCCAACTCGTAATGTGATGTTCTTACAATGAGAGTGACTGTATGTAGAGCATATACCCAGAGGTGGGTGAAGAGCTAGTGGCAGAGACTACACAGTGACAAGTACTTGGGTGAACGTAGACTGAAAGTGGAGAGGGATGTAGGCAAAAAACCTTTCAGATCTTCCTGCTTTCTTCTCAGATTTAGCCAATTTTAAATTTGGTTAACAATTTATTTCTTAAACTTTATTTTTAATAAATAAAGAAATGGGACCTTGCACATTTTGGAAGAAGCTTCTTGGGATTTTTTGAGTGATTCTTGTAACAGTTAAATACCTGAGAAATTAGAAACTTTTTCTCAACTGACCAGCTTCTGAGATCATCCAGATTCTGCTGGGAACTTTCACAGTGCAACAGCATTTTCTTCCTTTTACATCATTCGTTGTTCTTTAAAATCAGTTTACAGGAGCAAAATTTTTTTTTTATTTTCTTTCATCTTTCTAAAGACTTAAGGAACTAAGAAATTACAAGTCAAGTACAAAGATGTATTAACAGCATGATAATGTTCAATTTCTTTGGAAAAAGACAGGAATTCTGGTAGAACCTCATTTCTGTTACTAAAACAAAACTGGCAAAAAAGCAGTTTTGAGGGAAACTCTGTTTCTAAAGCCTATAAAATTCTTTATGAAGTGATCTTTAAAGTATTTTTCTTCCTAGGTAAATCCTATCTGTACACTAATACCTGGAGAGCTGTAGGTGTGTAAATGAATGAAGTTAGTCATATATGTTTGAAATGAAAAGTTACCAGTAAACCTGTAAGGCTAGCCACAGAGAAATAAAAAATTTGGAGTCAAAAGCATTTTCTGCAAGGACGTACCATTATAGGATAAGAATTTCAAACTGAGATAGAGGGAAAAAATCCTCTGAAATACTTTTATCAGTGAATGACCCTGATCAGCTGTGTTCCATCTGAGGAAGATCATTACTGTAGACGTCAGGATAGTGCCGGAGACAGGTTAAAAATTGGTTTCAGATTATTGACACTTACTTTTTTATTAAAGTTTATTTACAGCTGTGGATAAGAGAACATAGGCCCAGAATTATGGAACTTTTTAAAACTCCAGAGATGATATCTTTGAAAACCTTTGCAAAATTCATAAAGTTTGTATTTCTTGTATTAATCCTATCTGAATGTGTGTCTTTCAAATGCAATGCTCTAATTCTTTCAAGTTTTTATATTTTAATGTGTTTTCATTTATGATATGTTTTCTGCTGAATTTCTATCAAAGCCTGAGCCTTTCTTGAGCAAAGCATGTGCTTAAAAGCTGTGCTGAATAGGGAGAGGATTAAATGAGTGTAATGATTTAAGTTCTCTGTCTAGTCAGGATTTAAAGGCCATATCTGCACATAGCTGCCTGCCCAAAGGACAGACTTTACTGGAATTACACTTTCAAACTTACAGCTCACCTGCTACTCTCTTCTGTTCCTTTATAAATCAGAGATTTTCACAGAACAGACACTCATGACTGATGTCTAAAGATGTGCATACAATTAAAATGCACCCTTGTATTCCTAAAGGGACATATGCTTCTCTAATCAATCGGAAAAGATAAAAGAGATCTGTAAAGCTCTAACTCTTTAATAGTGAAATTTGATTTAGGAGAGAAAGTAGAGTGTATTTACGCATAGTCTGAGCTCTAAGAAATGGAAAAGAACATTGGTAATGGCTGAATACTTGCAATTGCAAATTAAAGAGGAAAGTTCTAAATACTGATTTCTAGTGGCAGCTGCGAGTTATGTCCCAAACATTTTTTTTTAGATTAATAAAATTTCAATAGAAGAAAAGTCCAGGTGCAGACACTTTTCTGTTCTGAAGAGCTGATGTAAGAATATATGTATTTTTTGATAGTTCCTGAAGCCTGTTTAGAGCTAATGATGGGAATAAAATATCATTCAAAATCAGATGTAGTAATTGAATACAGTTAATCATAGTAATTCATTTACTTCACTGCCCTCATCCTGAGATGTTCTGTTGAGCCTCCTTTTAAAGTAGATAATGCTATTTATTAACTTGCATACACTTTTGTCTAAAGATCTGAAAGTATGAAGTAAGCAAGCAAGATTTGGTCCACTGGGGCTTGGAATGTTGAAGGGAACAACTTTTTTAAACAACACTCATTCAGTTATAAATGTGGAAAGAAACTATTGAGTCTGTCAAAAACGCTAATATATGGACAGACAAGAGGATAAAAGCATGTCTGGAAATAGACCATATTTCAGTTCTGAGTTTTCAAAGCCCTGCTCATATCTAGGGTTCCTAAAAAAGCCCAGATAACTTCTGTACGTTTCAATATCATTTTATTGATGAGTGTAGATTCTCCATTCAAAGCACACATGTAACTGCAAGAACTGATGACATTTGCAAATGCTGAAAGAATAAATAACAAACTGTATAATTATTAAGTCAACTCATTACTAAGTTCTAGCTTCTGTTCTCCTTTTGGAAGGCAGTTCCAGAAACACATTATTCTAATGGCATCTTGGCCTGCGTCAGACACAGCGAGGCCAGCAGGGATTGTGCCCCTGCACTCAGTGCTGGTGAGGCCACACCTCGAGTACTGGGGTTGGTTTTGGGCCCCTCACTACAAGAAGGACATTGAGGGGCTGGAGAGCATCCAGAGAAGGGCAACAAGGCTGGGGAAGGGGCTGGAGAACAAGTCCTACGAGGAACGGCTGAGGGACCTGGGGCTGTTCAGCCTGGAGAAGAGGAGGTGAGGGGAGACCTCATCACTGTCTACAACTGCCTGAAATGAGGTTGTGGTGAGGTGGGTGTTGGGCTCTTCTCACAAGTGACAGGTGATAGGACGAGAGGAAATGGCCTCAAATTGTGCCAGGAGAGGTTCAGATTAGACAAGAGGAAAGACTTCTTCACTGACAGGGTTCTCAGGCATTGGAACAGCTGCCCAGGGGGGTGGGTGGGCTTGCCATCCCTGGAGGTGGATGAGTTGCCCAGGGACATGGTTTAGTAAGGGGTCAGGTACTGCTGGACTTGATGATCTCAGAGGTCTTTTCCAACCAGATGATTCTATGATTCTGTGATTCTAGTAGTTAAGAACTGCCTCATTTCCAGCTAAATACATTTACAGTCATCACCATTTTTTCCAAGTGACAGCATTGTCCTTTATCTTACAATACCACTGCTCAATATTTACACCTGCAATGCGTTTTTCAGACAGCAATCGCATGTGCTCACAGGCTTCAGTTGCTTTACTCAGATAAACAATTCAGGCTCTAAATACCTTCCTGCAAAACAGGCTCCCCACTCCCTTGATCATCTTAGCAGCCTTGCTCTGTCCTTTTTCACATTTAAGGTGACTTTCTTGGACCTTGGTCCCACTGCAGAACCCAGTGTTCAGATTCTCTCTCCTCAAGTTTTAATATTAGAGTAGCAATATCTCAATACCTGTGTAAACCCTGAGCTCTACCAATTAGAGTTTCTAGAAGCTTGTTGAAATATTGTTGGTGTTGCGGAGATATTACAGAGTGAGAAAGTAGAGAAGGAAAAATTCTAATGTATATTTAATGTTAAAGAGTTATTTTATCAATAGCTTTATATACGAGAAGCCTCAATAGGGATAATTCAGCGTCATTACTTAAGCCATACCCAAGTGGGGCTTTTGGTTTTACTTTTAGAATTTGAAGAATCAAAGTCCAAAACACTTTGTTTCAAAGTATGAGGCAGAGCCTATATTTTTTTTTTTATTCTTGTCCCAATTCATTTGGACCTAATTATTGCTGCTCTTGAGACTGTAGGCTCACAAATATATTTTGAAAATTCAGGAATTCAGATTTAACTTCAGATCAACTGTAGTCTTCTATTGCTGTGAAAGTGTGTGAATTTTAAAGGAGAATCCATACAAGAAGGAAAAAATAAGGGAACAAGAAGTTCTGACACTCATTTCAGTGGATTTACTTTCTGAGGACGAAATTATTTTCATTCTGTTATGGACAGAAAAACATAGTAGTACCATATATCAGGCCCATATGCACTGATCCAGTATCTGATAAAACATATCTACCTGCAGTAGATAAGTATTTTTAAGGAAATATAGTGTACAACACATGGCATGATAGGTAAACTTAGATTTACCTTAGATAGGTAAACTTACTTTTTGATACTGAATCCAGGATTAAATCAATGGTTAAAAAAGGACATATTGCAGCCTTTGGATCACAACAACATTAATAGTTTCTTTTTCTTAAAAAATACGATATTCCCTTCACAAATGCTGGGATAAACTGGCACATTATTTCACGATCTGTCTTTTAAGACAAGCCTCTGTCAATGCAGCCTGTTAAATGATGCTGAGACCAGGACATTTTTTGCAGAGAGCTGAGGGGAATACTCTTGATCCATTTAAAGCATTACTTGACACATTTCAGAATCACAGAAGAGACAGTCGAGTTGTAAAATTTCTTAACTCATGCCTCCTATCAAACGAGAAGAGGGAATTATCTTTCTTTTTCTTGCATATTTTTTGCAACCCACCAACTATTCAGCTTCTCTGGTGGGGCACACAAATCAATATTTTTCATGGAGATAACTTATCCACTGTGTTCTGTGTATATTATTTTTTACTCTTTCTTAAAAAAGAAACACTCCAATTTCAGCATGTTTGTGCCCTAAGCAGATTTTTTTATTTTATTAATTTCATTGATTTTCATGTGGGTTTTTTTTTTAAGTTCTCCAACTGCAGAGTCTCTTTTGGAGAGCACTGTTTGTTCATTTACTTGGTAAACTGGGTGCTGAGCATAGATACTGAGGCAATAAGAGCCAGGAACACATTGCTGATGTACTGGCTTGGCAGTGGGCAGAAACTACATTTGAGCTGCTTTGGGGCAGACCTTCAGAAATTGCCATGGGTCCATTGATATCAATGTTACAGTGATAAGTTGTAACATCTGAAGCTTTGCCCCTTGAGCCTGAGATGAATTCAGTGATGCCATCTTCTGAAATTACTATCATTGTATATTTACATATGATTGTGTTATCATTGTTACACTTAAAAATTGTTTTTCTCAGTTGTTCCACTGCCTGATATTTATTGATCATTTTCTATCTACATCATATCATGCATCTAGGGTTGTTTCCTGCACTGTAGCTCTTCCCTGTCTTGTTGCTCCTAGTGTTTCAGCATACTTGGAAGTACACAGAGAACCAAGACCATTATGTACCCATATTCCACAATTTTTTCATATAATTTTTGTCTCTTTTTACTCATTTCTTGTTTTACTTGATGCTAATCACAAGGTTAAATGTATTTCACATCCCCAGGTTTCACATTACCAAATAACAGGGGCAGGTCCTAATGAGGGAAGAACAAAGGAATTATTTTGGATCTGACAAAGCCATTAAGGGATCTTTTGTGAGGTTTCCTTCTGTTGCTGAGTGTATTTCTCTTCCACAGCTATCACTCAGCCTTGTGAATCGTGCAGATACCCATGACCAGAAGATGGGAGACTCTGACATCGAACAGATTTCACTGAACAGCCTGGAGGACTTCTTTGTTATTCAAACCGGGAGGTGAAAGACCAGCAGCAAACCACCTGCCCACCAGTCACAGACACCTTCGGGTGACAATGGGCTGGAGTCAAAGGCTGCAGACACTGAATGGCCCTCGTGAATTCAGGAGAGTGCTTTCAGAAGTTCATCAATAGCTGCCCAAAAGGAGTCCTCTAAAAGCCATTTCAAGGATTTCTGAAAGATGTTCCCTTTTGGACACTTAAAATGCATTTCAGATGTTAAATCCAGATTTGCAGCTGTACAGAATGCACTATATTGAACTAAAAAAGCTGACATTAAAAACTTGAACAGCTTTCTCAGTATTTGCTCAGTAAAATGTCAAAAATAATAACATATTTGAATAAATTCTTTTGGAAGAATAACGGTCACAGAAAGGCTAATTATTTTTAATTAATAGTGTTCTTAATTATTGTTTTACCTACTTTTGAAGGGTGGCAAATTATTCTCATATCAATGAATACAGATAGAATGAAGTGTTTAGAGTAGGATTCAATCAATAGTAATAAATTACTCAAAGACTTAGCAGTGTTTTCAAAGTGAACAATTGGCTTTTTAAGGTATTTTTGTAAGTGCCAAATCACTACACATGAAAATACATTTCTAGAAACCAGTGTTTGATCCTGCAACCAAGTAACCATACTTTTGTGAACTCAGGGTAGTAGAATTAGTCACAAGTATGGTTATTTTGGTACACAAATGGAGAAACAAATGCATGAAATAAGCATCACTGCTGCATGATTCAGGGGTAAAATCTATTGCTCTGTCTAACTAAGTGATCAGTCATGCTGAAAAAATCAGTATTGTGGGTTCAAGTGTAGGTTTAGTGCAATGTGTTCATCTGCAACCTGCTCACTAACACTCAATAGCTGCAGTTGTAAAAGCACTCATTTATTTCAGAAACCTCAACTCTAACACCGGTGCCTGCTATATTAGTACAATTCTTCATTAAGAATTGACAATAGATTGATTAAAGCAAATTTAAATCAGTGCCATTTGCTGTGGATAGTTCCAAAATTATTGGATTATAAAAGTATCCTCAAAGACTGTATATTTCTCACAAAGATAAAGAATTTATAATACCATCTATAACAATGACATCTGCACTGAAATATATATAGCAATTGTAATAATAGCTTCAGATTAATGCAATACCTGGAGGTTAGCTACCAACAAAGACAATGGAGGTTGGCATATATCAGGTCAGCAGTTCTTCCACTTTTATCCAGCAAAAATGCCCGCTTGCCTTGATCATTACCATGTAATTATATTTTAAATTTAGAGAACGTTACCACGGCTAATTGTAGCATTTAATCATCAAACCCCTACATTTTAATATTTAAAAACCCCAAAATAAAATATGTACCAGCAAAACTCGTTTAAAAATCAAAAACAAAAGACTAGGTTTTTCTTTCATTAACTGAAATCAGCTAAGCTCTTTTATCCCTCCCTTCCCACTGCAATAAAAGATGACCCGAGTCCCCTTTGAAACCAGCACAGTGTGATCTGAAGAATGAAAAAATGTTGATTGACTGGCGCTGCATGCAATAATTTGAAATGAGCATAATCTTTTCAGGTAAAAATGGAGCAGTGCACTCTTGATATCTGTGTGAACGTGGTCCCTCCCCTCTGCCTAGAGCAGGCAGCAAGGTGGAGATGGGTTGTAAAGGATGGCCTGGCGAATACTACAGCGTGATTTTTTTCACATGCTTTTGAGCTAATCTGTAATGTCAGAGTCACACCACTATATTTTCTGCAGCTGTACCAGCCCTGCTGCTGCTTCTGCAGTGATGGGGCCTGTCCCCAGCTCTGTGGTCCCACGGCTCTCGTGGGGTGCGTGGTGCCATGCTGAGCCATCCTGACAGTGCCTACGGCAGAGTCTGTCATCGCAGGCATCGCTCGGCCGTGCTGCTGCAGCTGCTGGGCTTTGGTAGCAGTACAAATTTGAGATTTAACAGTCCTCAGTGATTTTGTGGTTCCTCCTGCATCAATACTGCAGAAAAATAATCTGTAGGCCAGGGCCAGACACAGACAAGATGCCCCACATGGACTGCTTGGCTCTGCCTGTGGCTCCAGCAGCTGCAGCAGCTGATCTCCCAGCTTTTATGTGGATCTTAAAACCTGGAGAGAGGGCTACAGATTTAGCTTTTTCTGTCTCTTTTTCAATAGCACTGTATTTTTAGGTCTCACTCTTGCTAGCTTGAAGAAACTGAGAGAGGGCTCCAAAATGCCAGAGGAGTCTGGCATTTTGGAAAGGCAATGATGTTTTTCTTTCTCTATTTGAAATCCCTGTGCTATAGGTCATTTCCTCAAAATCCCAGATGTAAAATTCATCTTTACCCATACCGTCAAACAAATAAAATAAAAGCTGAGGAACAGGAACGGCTGTTCTATTTACCCATTCAATTATTGTATGCAACAAAATCCTTTAGGTCTTTGGAACATGAGACTTTTCTTTCACAGAGGTTCACTATTGTGTTGTAGAAATAATACAGTTTTCTTTGCTGTAAAAACTGCTGCTTGGCTTGAACCAAAATTTTCAGTGGAGCAAGTTTAAAAATTGATTGAATAAATGAGGATTTTAATATAATATTTCATTTGAAAATAAACACAACATGAAAGTCGATTTTCAATACTTTCTTGAATTTGAAAAACAAAATATCTCGTGTAGAAACAATACAAATACGTGGTTAATTCTTACATTTAAAATTATTTTCATAGCTGAAAGATTTTGGAAATCAACGTCGATTTTCCTTAACTCAAAAATTTCAGCTGGAATTTTTTGCTCAGCTCAGGTAGTTTTCGCTTGTAGTAGTAGAAAATTGACTGGCACAGCCTAAAGCCTTTTGTTTTCATTTTTTTCTGCCAATTAAATTTCCACGTTTTGATTTTATGTTTTTGCATGCTAATGTTAGGTTTGCAAAATAATTTAAGGAGTTTCTAAATAATTTATTATTTTAATCATTACTACTTATATTCTTCCATATTGTATTTTGTCCTCTTTCCAGATTCCCACTTCTCTGTTAGGCATAAATACTGTTTTCCTCCTGTTTTAGGTCCTGTGTCAGTATAGTTGATTTATTATGATGCAACTATTAAAAAAATGTTATTTAAAAATGTGGATGCGGAGAGATATATCTCAGAGGGAAATAACACAACAAAATAGGTAGGATTAGGTAGATGGGTCTTAGAAAGAGGTTATGACACCCAAGTATTATGCTAAAGTAAGGAGCTGCTAGTTACAGCAGAATCTGACTTAGATGTGAACCAGTAGCCAAACCAGAGATAACATTTCTTCTAGAAAAACATGGTTTCATGACAGGAAAAATTTTCGTTCTGCTAAACTCTGTAAAACTCATTATATAACAGGGAAATTGCATTTCACCAGTCTCAATCAATGCTATTCTCTTTATGGGCCTCCAGTCTTACCCCCGGCAAAGATTTCATTGCAATTAATCTATTTAAACAGTGCCATTGAGAGTTTTCTTTGTCATAGGACTTCAGGAACAGGCCTTAAGGCAGCTCTCTGAGACCCAAAGGATAATAATTTCACTACACAGCATCATATTTCAATTATGGTATAATTAAACCAAATGTTGAAAACATATCTGAGAATTGATGTGATGGAAAGCCGAATCAGAACTTCTCAAACATTTCAAATTGCAGATTGAAATTTAGGGTAGAATTTTCAGCTCAAGTCTACACTACAATATGTAAAGCTGCATGGGTTCTTGATTGCATCTGTATATAGAGCAACTGCCTGAAGGGTCTGCCTTAGTTTTGTGAAATCCTGAGTGGTCAACAAATCCCATCAAACTTGTAATGATTTCTAGAAGCAGCGAGGGAGCAACAACCACAAAGGGATGTAGAACCTATGAGCGACCATTTTTTGTCTTCCTGAAGAAAAGCCTTCTCCCAATTTTGGCTGGGATAGAGATAATTTTTATCTTAGTAGCTGCTCGAATGCTATGTTTTGGATGTAGTATGAAAATAAAGTTGATAACCCACTGATGTTTTTAGATATTGCTAAGCAGTGTTTATACTGAAAAAAGAACTTTTCAGCTTCCCATATAAAGATCTTCTCAGCTTCCCATACTCTGCCAATGTGCAGGTGCACAAGAAGGTGAGAGGAAGTATAGCTGGGACAGCTGATCCAAGTTGGCCAAAGAAATATTCCATTCCATATAGCCTTATGGTCAGTATATAAACTGCAGAGATGGCCAGTGGTGGGAATCACTGGCTGGGTATGGAGTAGACATCACTGATGACGTGGTGATGAGTAGTGTGCATCACTTCTTCTGTGCATTTATTCTTGTTATTAAGACCACTGTTATTGCTGTTGTTATCATCTCTCCCTTTTGGAGTTCTATAAAACTGTCCTTATCTCAACCCATGAGGTTTAGTTTTTTCCATTCTCCTCCCCACCCCACTGCGTGTATGAGAAGTGAGTGGGCAGCTGTGTGATCCCTAGTTGTCAGCTGGGATTAAACCATGATAGTCCTGCTAATAGACATGAAGAGAATGAAAATAACGTCAGAGGTTCACCAGTGCGATTTTTTTCCACAAGGCTATCAAAATTTATGCGGTCAGAGCTCCTGCATGTTTGTCAATTGCTTTAACAAGCATACTCCTATATTTTATAACTGAAATATAATTTAATATCAAGCTGTCAAAACAGCATTAAACATATATCAACTTAGCTAATATGACTTTCTTAATAATTCAGTTATATTCCGATTTTCTTCACTTACAGTTATTAATATAATATTGATGACCTATCTAAATGGTTATAGCTGACATAAAGATACAATTCTTATAATTATGCAGAAATCCAAAGCAAAAATAAAACCAAAAAACCCTCCAGAGAAAGACTTGGATTGTTTATGTAGTGTTTTCTTTTTTTTTGTTAAATGTCTGGAACAACATCCTGTACCACAAAAAGGTATTCTGTGCACCGCATCACCATATGTATTTTAAAAACCTAATTCAATTAATATATAAGGATAATCAAACATTGCACTCGTTTACAGAAACATCTAATGGATTTAGAATCAATGAACTTCTAATAGTAAGTAGAAATAAATTATTACATCCTTACTGTCAAAGCAATTTCAGGTTTTGTAGTCATCCTCTGTTAAGCCTTTTAGCTTATTTCAGTTTTTAAATCACACACAGTAGAGCTTTAGGGGCCTGCATCTCTGTGATTTATAATACAAAAGAACAATTATTTCTGCAGGTAAAATTGTGCTTTTTGAAAAAGGTAAGATAAACAGATGTGCCTAAAGCATCCTTCAAAAATCATGGAGAAATGGCTAAATGTATTACAAATAGCAATAGTAATAAAAAATGCAGCCATCAACTGTCTAAAGTACTCTGTTTGCATTTGTGTGTCTACCTATACCATTCAAGTGGCTGTGAAAAACCTAAGAACACAGAGCCAAAACCTTTTGGATAATCCTTTAAGCCCCCAAACAATAAAAAGGAGCAGGTTCTGACATGTAATTTATCAAGCTGTGCAGTTTCTATTCTTATGAACAAGAACCTGGTAAAACAAAAATAAATGAATAATGTGAGCAGAGTCTTAGGGAAAGTTTGATTTCTAAAAGAAAACAGCTCTGGAAATTTTTCTTCAAGTCCAAATATCAAGGCATTTGCATTAGACAAATAAACAAAAAAAATATGAACATAGAACAAAACGTTTAGTTATATTCCTTGACTTTCCAAGACCTTTTGGAAGAAGAAAAGTTTTCTTGTTTGACCTGACAGTTTGACAAGCACTAATGTGTACTCGTTTATATGCATCAGAAAAAGTGCCTGTAGCAATTTAGAGTGTGAAAGCTACATTAACTAAATTCTGAGCACCCTGAAATACCACAGGACTGGAAAGGAAGAGTTTGCTAACACTTTTCTTGTTCAGGGCCAGGTTGGATGGGACCTTGAGCAACTTGATCCAGTGGGGGGTGTCCCTGCTCATGACAGAGGGATTGGAGCTGGATGGGTTTAAATGTCTCCTCTGACCCAAACCATTCTATAATTCTATGATTCTATGATTATCTTTCTACAGTCCTTATGAATCTTCACCATGCTCATTATCACCTTGATGGTATTCATGTTATTTCTTGCTAAAAAAACCCATCCAATCAAACAAACCAAAAAAATCCAAACACAGGAATATTTGTCCTATGATATAAATTTTTATATACTCAGAATGAAATATAGTATAGCCCAACTTCCAAGTCATTATTCACAAAAGCTGTCAAGGACCATTCTCTCCAACCAAATAAACAGACTTTTTATTGTGCAGTAATTTGGGTCTCGTACAGAGTTGCCAAACTTAGCATGTGCATGTGAGGAGCTGTTTATTTGTTTATTTGCTTATTGTGTGCATCCAGACCCTGAAGGGTATCTGAAGAATGCAAATATTTGCACCTGTGCTTCAGATTTAGGGTAGTGTCTCCTCCCACTTTGAATTTTCACACTAAAATTACTCAAGTTAGTTTCCTTGTAAGAAAAATAAGCAATTTGGTTTTCTCTCAGGGAAAAGCTCTCTAATAATTTCTGCTGTGTTCAAAAGAAAACCTAAGGTGTGCAATTTGAATGACGGATAATACTTCAGAAATAATCGCTTTTCTGTTGCTTTTGCACATGTTCTAAATTATATTCAACTTTTTGACTCAAAATGGAAAGGAAGAGGCTTTGCCCAATAGCTCGAAAGGAAGGTTTTCTTTTAGGTTCTTAAGTGTCAGTGGCATATTATAAAAGATTTTACTGATGAAGGTTCCTGTCATAGGATTTCTTTGACTGATTGTCACTATGAGACATGCCACCCCTCTGAGCTAATTTCTAAAGGACATATTTTGGTCTTCTGTTGATTTTGCCCCAATGGTGCTGAAAGTCACTTTCTTACATTTTCTCGTTATGAAAAGCGGGTTTGTTCTGATTGTGACCTTCACGTTAAGGCCATATTTATTTAACTCTTTTTTCCCCCCTTCCTGTCTGAAGTCAGTTGTGTTGTTGTCACACGATCTTCCAGCCACAGGACTCCTCTCACAGTCTGCAATGACATCTGAGAATTGTGTGTTTCTCTGCACAATTAGGGAGTCAAATAGTTTGTGTCACATCGAGCCAAGGCCTGTGACAGCTGTCATTCAGGAATATGCTTTCTGACAAAGAGAGATGTATAACCTCACAGATCATGCAGTCTTTATTATTTGAACTTAATTATCTTCCAGTGGGAAGTAATAACTGCTGTTTTCCTTATGCTTTATTTGGTGCAATGTTGAAGCTTTTAATCATATGTACATTTCTAGCTTCCATAAAACAGAGGGTTTTTTTTTTTTCCGGCTTGTTCCCAATTTTTGCAGCCTCAGGGTAAGTTCTGCACTCCTCCATTATTAATTTAGACAGTTACAATTTCCTACCAAAATAATTAGTCGACGTGTGGCAAACTTTTTTAATAAACTAGATATAAGATAAAATGAATAATTAAGATTCTTGTTAAATCAATAGCATTGATCTAGACATCTCTTGAAATCAAATTGTAAGAGAGCAATTTCTTCTGACTTCTGGATTCTGCATCTGAGACAGGAAGACTGACATTTGATTTTTATTTGTCAGAAAGTGAACTTTAAATAGTAGTATTTTCTGTCGTTTAAATTTTCTGAAATGAACAACGAAATAAATCTACATATTTAATTCTCTGTACTTTTTGGTGAAAATATAAAAAGAATAGATGAGGCAGTGAGTTGAGAAGGAACAGATTTTGTGGATGCTCTGTCAGAAAACAGCTTCCAATTCTCTAATGTCAGCCTCAGATCACCGACATACCCAGCCTCATGTCTTTGTCACCTTTTTAGACCTCAAGTGCTCAGGGTTGTGTTTAAGACAACAAATTAAGTCACTGAAATATAACCTGCTGTTTTCCAGTTGCAGTTGCAGCAGCTGACATATTCTTGGCACTATTGCTGCTCTCTTGTTGAAGAATTGTTCCCAAGAGGAAATGATATTTAATTGTAGGCTAGAGTTACCTGAGCCTGGTTTGATACAGTTGATCTGCCTGTTAACTGAATACATTCTTTTATAAATTTTTGAAGGATTTAATGACAGCAGGAATTTGTTCATTAGCATGAAAATTGCAGTTTTGTCTTAGTAAAATCAAGGCATTCTTTGACATTCACTAATATCTGCCTGCCTTATCTTCTAGCAGAACAGGTTCATACACCAGTAAGAGTACCTCTTGGAGATGTTATGTTAGAACAATGGTAACTGATCAATGGTGCAAATGCAGTTGAAGAGCATCCCTAAGAGACCTAAAGGTTACATGAGCCTTGTAGCAACTAAATTTTATTTCTACAGCCAGTGGAAACTGTCAGGCATCCACTGCAAGGTCACAGATGCTGTCACCTCACTAGGGACCTTGGTGAAAGAAATACAATTATAAACATGAAAATCTGTCATTAAATCTTAACTATATTTTTAAAGAAGTTGACTGAAACAGAAAATACTTCAAGAATATACTCTTAATAATCCAAAGGAACAGCAAACCTTTCAGATGGTATATGGTACGGGTAACATAGCTCTTAACCATTTTGAGTGTTAGGCACAGATTCTCTCTCTTTTACAGGCTGCTTTTCCTTTTGCTGCCAGTACTGAGGATTGCTAATGCCTACATTTACCAGTGGAAGCATCACCCAGAGCACAGACACTTACCAAAGTGGCAAATGCCAGCATAATTCTCCAACCACCTGCTTCCTTGGGACTGGCAGAGGAAATGTGGCGCAACCTGCACTCTGCCCCGAGATTACTGGGTACCATAATGGATGTTTGGCACAATTAGTAGCCAGAGTCATTTAGAAAAGCATTCAGGATTCTCTACCTGATACCAAGAATCTGGCCCAGTATCTATGTGGGTTGGGACTGGAAGTGTGAACGTGACACCGAGCTAACACTGAAGCTGACCATCAAGTCGTGCTGTGTGTGTGGAGGCAGCTGATAACCAGACCCTGTACCAACATTTTAGACTCCACACAGAGACAAATATGGCTATTCTGCAGTTGGTTATGGTTGGAAGGAAATTAATCCCATTCAAAGACTTAATTACTTAAATCATATATTCGTAATTTTATCTGCAAATGTTAGAACTCCTCCTTTAGAAAAATTAATCTGAACAGAAAAATTAACCTCAGAGCAGATATGGTACGATGCCCCTTTGGATGTTGAGATGAGTCACAGAGGTAATGCACAATGATTAAGTAAGAGTTCATAATATATGTTTCCAGAAAAAAAATTGGAAACTGAACTTTTGTTGGTCAGTTTATAATTTTATGTACTAACATATCAGAAATCCTTCTCCTCGAAAGCAATGACATTACTGTCCTTAAGTTAAATATCTGGGTACTTTAGTTGTGTAGCTCTTGTTACACAAACTTTCTTCCTCTACTGCCTGGAGAATAGACCTCCTCATTGACTCACAATCTTTAAATTTAATATTTATACTGTAACAGGAGAAGTTCCATCTCCAACACTGTAATGCCCTGGAAAAAAGACATACAGTTCAGCATTTGACTTGTATTTGTATCACAGAATTTAATGCCTGAATGGGAATAAAGTTCTTAATGCATTCCAGCCCAGGCAGATGATGGACGCTATTAAACTCTAGGTTAACAGGAAAACTCACATCAATAGTTTCCTGATTTGGAATCCTGGTTAGTAACACTACTCATTTTCAATTGGGATGAAAATTAGTTCGCTGTTGTTCTGAAAGAAATTACTAAAGAAAAATACAAGACTTTTCCTCTAACAACTCCCTAACTGTAAGCACCATTTCTACCTTTTCATATACAAATTGGTAGGAGGTGAATCAGTAGCCAAGAACTTAAAACCTGAACAACACCATCCTGTACTGTCTGGGCTTTTAATGTATCAGTGCCAATGCATATTTATGAATGTGATGCTTAGCATTGTGGTACTGTAACAAAGGAAATGTTTTATGAGTTGTAGGATATATAGTAATTTCCCTAATTAGCAATATACTATTTCCTTAGTTTGCTGTTTTCGTCTTATACTCATTATAACTCTTGTATAAGAATAAAAATTGAAATTCACCACTGCCAGTGTGTGTGTATAAACATACCTATATCTATACTTATATATACATATATATAAATTTTGAAAATTAAGTAATACACAGAATTCAGCTGAGATACTATAGCAATCCTTGGCGGAATATGTCTCCAGTAGCAGTCACTTTGGCAAGTTACAAGGTCAGTACAAATCAAAGATATGGAAGTTATGAACAGGATACAGGATTGTACAGCTGTTCAAAAAGCATCTTAGGGTGGTGGAATGGGTTTATATGATACTGTACAACAATATTAATGATGCCATTATGTTGTCCTATTAAAGACATAAAAGCACGGTATCCACTGTAAAGGAGAATAATATCATCTGGCTTTTTACTCAAAGGATTTACTCAACAATTAAAATGAAAATATACTTGAAAAATATATCTCCGTCCTATGTGTGAAATAAAAAATTCAGATATTTTACTTATCCAGCACCATCCTTATGAATATCTCAAACTATTGGCATCATAAACTATTTTAAGTATTCTCATTTCATACATAATAGGAAATTTCTTTATTTTGTAGAAGAAGAAACTGAAGCTTGAGTGAAGGCTGATGTCTTAAAATTTGATCATTTGAAATAAAGTATTAAGTTTAGTTATAAAAAAACCCTTCATTTTTGTAGGATTTTTAATGCATTGACCATCAGTTTTTCTGACAATATTTGTAATGTATTGTAATCCTTATAATTATAATATATGGACAGACAGTGGAAACATATATTTTTAAATACAAACATACTTTTTAAAAAAAACACCGTGCAGTTGCTTGTGAATCTGATATTATTTTAAATCTAAAGTTTAAAAAGGGATTAAATATTGTTCAGAATAATCAAATATTTTGTCAGATAATGCATTAGAAGTGTAACACAGTGCTCACTTTTTAGGACATCAGATATTAACTGCTTGAGACTGGGGACAGTTTCCTCATTGTGCCATGATGTCTCATTATGCAATTTTATTCACCTTTCTCTAAAAGCAAAACCCACAATTTTATTTCCAATTCTAAGGGTAACTGAGGAGGAGAATCGCGTGAAGATACTTTATTTAAAGCATTATTTCAATCTTATCATTCTAAACTGAGTAGCTGTATTACTTCATTATGATTTTTCACGTTGCCTGTGTCTCTAAGGTATTTGCGTTCCAAAAAGGTGTTTCTGAAGAGTACCCTTAAAATAGATACACTTTCCCAATGTTTGAAGAAATATATTATGAGGGTTTTTTCAGTTTCAGAACACAATAAGGTGGCTGTGCTTTTCAGATAATATATGTGGCTAGCAGGATGATAGGTCCATATAGGAATAAATGTATTAATGCTTTCTCAAACAGCATTTTATCTCAATTTGGAAACAGTGTAACACATCTATGTAAAAGGAGTTAAGCAGAGTTGGAAATGTATAGATATTTTTAGTGCATCATTATCATTTCAATAGCATTGTTATCACTTCCAGTGGTAGCAATATCATATATCAAGTATAAAAGCAAAGGCAAGGGTAACGATCACATTCAAAATTCAAGCCTTGAATAAAGCGCATAGTTTAGGATGTAAATGTACTTCTTATAATACATAGTGAAACAGCAAATGCATCAGCAGAAGAATAGTTAAACATTGAGTAGAAAATATTATTTACATGTTATTAAAGCATTTTTTATTATTTGCTCAGTGGTTTTACGACTTGGGTGTCTCTCTTGAAAGAAGATATGGGGGGGTCTGGGGAGGAGAAGGCAGGGTGGAAGGAGGGTGGCTTGTTTCTTTCTTTTTCTGCCTGAGTCCCCTCTCTTGTTTTCTTTGATTCACTTCCCTACCACAACCCATTTCTCAACCATTTCTTAATGTGAGGTCATGAGAGGTTCATATCCTAGTGGATAATGCTCTACATTGCTAAAATGTGGTTTTTCCTGTCCTTTTACCAGAAAATACACCCAGTCTGTCACTTTTTAATATTTTGCTTCTGCAATATCTTTGTTTCCAGTGTTGATGAATGCAGCCATTACCATTCATCAGCAGCCAGAAGACAGTTACTTTATTTACTCAGCCATCTACTTATTCTCTTTGGTCCTTTTTTCCACTCTCCCACACATGAACTGGTTCACTTTCCCACTGTCACTGTCTGTCTGCATTGTATCTACTCTCATGTCACAGCTTAGTCCACACTTTCACACAAGATTTCTTTACATTGGAATATTATAATCTCCCTCTGATCAGACCAGATAACACTTACTTACAAAGAAAACACCTTTATTAATCTTCCCACACAACTATTTATATTTAGATATAATTAATTTGAATTATTTGTAATGCTAACACTTGTCTTTCCCTAATTTTATATTTTCTGTGTTGCTGCTTGCTGAAAACCTACAACCATGCTACTCTCTGGTAAGGGCCATCACCCTTATCACCCCAACCCAACTGTTTTTGTTTTCTAACCTGTTTTACCTCTTCCATCCTGCAGTGTTATCTCTTTTCGTAAGAAGTATCACAATAATAATTGCAATAATGACACAGCAATAATTATTTAGCATGCTAAGGCAATGATCTGACATACATCAAAATTGCTACCCACCACAGCATCCTTTCCAGAGAAGACAACTTCTCACTACACCAGAACTGCTGCAAATGACCATTCCTCTCCCTTCTTTGTGAGGAGGGCAAATGATAATATCTGTATAATGAAGTGGAACATGGTGAAAAACTTCATTCATTTTATAAGTGAAACAATGCTTGTGCAGCATGCGTGGCTAGTTTGGAGACTTAGGGCCTATGGAGAACCAGATACATAAAATTTCTGTCAGGGGGATTGGAACTAGATGTCAGTTAAGGTCCCTTATGACACAAACTATTCTATGATACGCTCCTCAATTAGAGTTTCTCACAACACCATCTGCACAGTTAGCTTCAGATTTGAAGTTGCAGAAACATTAGCCTAAAATTTACACACCAAATAAAAAGATAATGTTACCTAGACTCAATTAAAACTTAACTGTTTAGCTAGCCATGTTTTCAAGACAAGGGAGAAACTCAGGGAGTGACAAACACAAGAAAAGTAGAGATCTGTACAGAAGTTTCAAATATGTGCTGCTGTGCCTGTTTTCCAGTGAATTTCCAGCTCCATCCGCTACGGAGCAGCCGTTACACACAGCGTACTCCATATCATGATCCTGCTTATCTACATCTTGACCCTCTGGAAACAGTATTTTGGGTCACAGCACACAACACCACTGCCCCACAGCGTGTATGTAGCTCTCAGTCACTCAGTCTGCTGGTGACACAAAATCTCTATACCAAAGACATTAATTTAAATCATTTTTTGTGAGCCAATCATTTTAACTTGGAGCCAGATTGTACTGATGTTTGCAAGACGGCCTTATTAGATGCTATTTATTTCTGCATTGAAGGGAACAATGTGGATTGAAGTCACAAAAAGAATTACAAAACCTAATTTATGGATTACTCCAACTGGAATTCACATTTCTTCCAGGCAGACCAAATTTTATGTTGTTGTTGCTATTAGCTTAATGAGGAGCATAGTCTCATTTAATTTCCTTTGGAACTCACTTCTTACAGCTCGGTCAGTTTGTTTTCGTAATTCTGGGTCTCATCCAGTTGGATTTGGGCCCATACAGGCATAATATTGCTCAACTAGTTTTATGGTACTTTTGGGGTCTCACAGATAAAAGTGCCTCCTCTTCTTTAGACATTATAATTTATGAAATTTAGCTTGTTAAAATGGCTTTTAAATGTGCCATTAGACATCCTCTTAAAAATACAGCAACACAAACCACCACTAATGTATAGCTACCCATATGCACACTCACATATTCAATTATTCATATTTTGTCTAGTGTGCTTTGCAGTATTTGGAAGTTTATTCAGCTGCATGAAGCTGCCCAGAACGTGTTTTCTATAAAATTGCCTTCTCCTTGTTGATGTTCAATCCAAATGTCTTCTACCAGAATGGTCCTTGACTCTTTCTCACTACCTGGTGCTTATCACTATGAAAAAAAGAAATAGCTGCACCAGTCTAGAGTATAACTGATGTTGTAACTTAATGGAAAATTTGGCCCCCAGTGCTTAATTTTCTTCCTTGGCTCTGAATACCTGCTTACTCCCATGTCACTCGTCTGATCCCCAATTTTTTTCTTGTTCATACGCATATTCTCTCTTCCTTGAGGGCTTTCTCTTTTCTAGGCCATCTCCTCTAAATAACATTTTCTAATTTTGGTTTTTATCCCCATCATCATGACTCATCCCCATCAGACCTGACTGAACAACACTCTTTATCACCAGGATTTAAGAGAACGAAGCACCAGGGACTATTAATTACTGGTGTTCTCAGTGTGTTGAGGTGTGTACTGGCAGCCTCTGAAACAGTTGACAGACTACAATACATGCTGTACAATTTAAGCAAGTTAGATCACAGGCAGAGTCTGTCAAACAACTAATTTGCATAATTAATTTGAACTACCAGGATATTTAAATATGAAATGTACACCGAAGTATTTTCACAAAATTTAAAGATGAAGACATTCTCTAAAATGTCAAGGAGAGTTTCATATCAGCAACAGAGGTGCGTTAGCAAAATTTGCAGAGATGTTGACAAATGAAGAACAGTTGTTCACACTAAAGCTATAAGAATAAGCCTCAAGTCAGACTGTATGTGATATAAATGACATCTATCTGGACAAATAAAAGAAACTTCTTAAGTAGAGCATAGGTATGAGCATAAAACACTTAAATATTATGGGGAGACCTATGCTGATATGCTGGTCTTGCTTGAATTGTTTAACTTAGATTGTACGCAGACTGCAACAGGACAAATAGTGGTGGTAATTAAAATTATGTCTAAGGGACATAAGAACAACATGTTAGTAAAATAAGAATGTATAGAAATGAGAGTCTTTAGTCCAAATTTTTATTGCCTGTATGGTGTCAGGATATGATCCATAAGTGAGTGACAAGGATAGGTGTAAGGGAGGATTAAAAAAATAGGAGATAAGGCTGCAATTTACCGAGTTTATTTATGAATTAAGAAAGGTATTTTTGAGATTTCAGATCCAGATTTTAAAATTAAAATAGTCTTCCAAGATATACGTCATGTTCAGATTACACTGGGAAGGAAAATTAGCAAACCAGGCCAGAAAGCAGCTGCAGTGGGAATCCCACTTGGACATCATCCTAAGCAATGGAGAAGCCTGTTGAGCACCAGTCTCTCAATATAGACACAACCCAAGAAAATCTTCTCTTTATTATCCTGTTTCTGTTAATATTTTTCAATTCCTGTGACATTATCCCATCCATATTAACTGGAATGAATGTTTTCAAGCAAAAATCTCATGAGAGACATTATCAAATATTCTAATAAAATATCCATGCAAAATATATTTACTGAGCTTCTTTCAACTATTTAGCATGGATACTTTATTAAATACCAACAGTTGACTTAGTGCTGGAAGCATATAACACTGTGAGTGGTTCCTCTACCTCAAGAATCTTTAGATAATAATGCCCTAGTATTTGCTCATTTATGTACTATTAATGTCTAGGGATCATCAAAACAGTATCTCAATTACAGAGAAAAATATGTCCTTTGCTTTATAGCAGGGAGAAGCTACAAAAAGTAATTTATGATCGTGGAATTTAAGTAATAGAAGATACACAGAACAGATAAAGTTAACCTAACCTGCAGCAAGACTTATTCTCTTTTCCTCCTTTCTATTAGATCTTGATTGTCAAATTATTATGTTTAACAGCTGCTTCATCACCAGTTCAAGAGAATGCCTCCCAAATATGAAAAAAATAACTTAATCTGCCTCAATGAACACTGTTGCCCTCCACTTCCTCACACAGTTATGTTTCTAACAAATAGGCCCAAATTTTCTATGCATGCAGTAGAAACTGAACATATTTAGGCTTGAGGTCTTTTTCAGCTTTTCTCTTTACCAAACTCCAGATTGTGAGGTTTTATCAGACTTTCAAAGAGGAAAGGACTTTCTAGGCCTATGCACGTGAAAGGCTTGTTCACCACGTATTAAAATGGGCTGTGATCACTTCACTCAGACCTTTCCAGCTAGCAAGTACTGACAGTTAAAAAGTATAATGTAGCTAGGAAAATAATATGGCTAGAAAAGTATGATGTCTAAGACTTTAAAAGCTCATATATTCTAACAGCATGTACTTGCAGTATGATAAGCATTTTGATTTTAAATCTCTTTAGCCCCATAGATGCTTCCGGCTGCTTCTAGAGGTGTGTTCTGTACTAATGACTTCCTGGTTGAGTGTGTGTGAACAATTCTGAAAGAGAATCTTTATTCACAGAAATGCTTTGTTTGCCTGATCAGACTTTGTAAATGATTTTGATAATCTTTTAGAAGTTGTAATGGGAAATAGTATACTTTTCACAAACAAACAACCCTGCCATGTGTAAACTAACTTTTAGGCATTCTTCAGAATATTCCTACAGCTCACATCTGGAGGAAGGTTCTTGTTTCATTTTCAGCATGGTACACTCAGAAGTCAAATGGATCATGCAGGCATTGTAATAGCTTTACACATTTGTATTGAAATATTTTGTGCTAGTGGTAATAGTTTGGGACTTAATTCATAATAATGAATTTTTAGGTTTAAACTTGGATCTATGAGTACTCTTACATTTGCTGAAAGACTAAAACTGAAAAACTAACCAAATAGCCCACATTGTTATGATTCATAATTTTTTTCCTTTACAAGCTTTTTGGAATGGAGATTACTGTAAGGGACAGCAGGGGGAGAGATCAGGTTACTGCCTGTAATCCTATGGACTGGATACGTACAGGACAATATGCAGAAAGGAGAAATGATTGGAGGTAAAGTCGAAATAAGATAATCCTTAATGAAACTATTATGGAAAACAAGTGAAATACTACCCAGGTGTTTAGGCTTTTGCTCCTGGCTTGGCATTTGCCATCTCACAGTTACAAAGTGGAACAGTGCCCAGTATTTCTGGGAAGGCAGGCCCTGAAGAAGGCTGGGGTAAACTTGTTACCTCTGCCTACTAAGTGTAGACATGAGAGAATGACTGGTATTATGGAACAAAACAAATAATGTGATTGGACCAGGAAACTCACAGACACAGAACCGTTGGCTAGTTTTCCATCCTGAGCTTATTGAACAAACATAGGAAACTTCTGACTTTCTCACCCAGAGGGGCTATTGTGCCAGCAACTGGATCTCAGGCAGCCTGGTGGCTCCTTTCCTTCCCCTGCGCTTGCCATATAAGTACTTAACTAGTGCTTGGGTGAAATCAGATACCTGATTTCTTTAAAAAGGAGATCTATTAAACTGCCAGAATGAAACTGGAATATTACATACACCCATAAAGACTTTTGAATTTGCTGTTATATTGAAATACTGATTTATACACAGTACTTGGATGCCATTTTTGCATTCTCTACTTTCAGTGCATCCTGCACTACTTTGTTGATGCTTGAACAGTGGGATCCTAATAAATAATGATCAGATGGATATCACAAAAATGGATTTTTCTTTTATTTATTAGCATGCTGAAACTAATAGACTATAAATATTTTAATGAGGATATTTTATACAAGTGTGGCTTTCAATAAATTTTAGAATTTTTATTTCAATTTTGCTTTTTATCGACACACAAAGAAATTAATTTGATTCTCGAACAATAAATTTAAAAAACGTGGTGTTTATATGCATATTTCAGTGTTGGCTGAGATTGTCAGAAGTAACAGCTAATCTTCTTTATGTAGCAGGGTGCTGAGTAGGCTTAAAAGTCCTTTGCTTCCAGAATGCAATGTAATTATAAGACGTGATTACAACTGATTATAATCAATCAGCATAGTCTTAAGTGTAATTTATATTGCTGCAGCTGTGGTTAGATTAAATCATCATATAAAATACAATTTCTCCAAGACATGTAAAATTATTTGAACATACCCAAATACAGTAAACTGATAATGCCATAAATATAGAGTAAATGATGCCAATTACATAATACTTTTTGTGTACCACAAAATAAGCTTTCCCTCACAGAAGATATTCCTGATCAAGACATAAAATTCTCCTATTTTTATTGTGACAGGACAATCCTTATGATATGTCACTACCGGCACCAGATCTACCATAGGCAGTAACAGCTCTTTTGAAACAATAATTAAAATGAGGTATGAGGACTTACAGGACAACGTGTTTTAGTAGGATAAGAACCATGGTATCTGTCAAAAACTGCCGAGTTCTCATTGCAAACCTGCTAAATAGCTTTGTTCAGATTCTTGCTCCTTCATATGAAAGTCCATGTTGTAACTGGGAACCATAACTGCCAAGTCCCTGGACAACTTGCCATGGCTCTGTGCCTCCCCATACCCAAGCAACTTTTCACTATCTATATTTCAGTAATATTTCTGGTTCTGGTGAAAGGTAAAACTCAGTTTCACAGTCTGCAAAGTGGCAGTAACAATACTGCCTGCCTTTGTTAGGGACGTGTGTTGAGGGCTAATGGAACAGTTTCTCAGTTCTTTCATCTTTCCACACAATTTCAGGCCAAAGAAAAATCTCACTAAAGAAAGACTTGTCTGACAATCTGGAATTAGAAAAACTACAGTAAGAAAAATACCATTTCTAAGCAGATCAGAACATGCACAAAAAAGAAAAGAAACTAATTTACTTTCCTTTAAAAGGTACCATTTCAGCTTTTGCCTTTAATGTCAGGAGAAGGTAATCAACAGTTTCCTCACAAAAACTATAGAGTATGAAATTTATTATAGCTTAAACAACTGGTGCTCTTTTCTATTAATTCCTAAGATTCTGAATTCTTGCCTAGAAACACCTTTGGCCAGTTTACTGAGAATCTGAAATAAAAATTTCATGTGTATAACATGAAACCTGATTCAGATCTGCCTAAATGAAGGTATAATTCTCCCAAAGTTTTCTCAATTAAGGGAAAAATGCTTCTGTTCCCTTTTGAAAACAAACAAACAACAAAACCAAAATAAACTCCCGTGACTTCCAGTAGGAGAATATTTTATTGCTGTTTCCTAGAGAACTACTGTGCCAAGTTATCAATATAAAATTTAAGAGTAGCACCTGTACAAGAGTAGGTTAGTTAAGATAGAAACTAAACAGTTTGCAACATTCAGAATTTTTATATTTTGGGTATGAACTTCAAATTTCCCTAACAATGTACTTCTTTATGAAGAAATTAATATTCTTAAGATTCTGATACATCATTAAGATTCTGTACCTTAGTTTTTCGTGCTTAATGAAGGCACATTGAAAAGAGAGTTTACAAAAATGTGTGCTTAATAATGTGGAAATGGAGCCTATTTAACCCATATATTTCTTAACAGAAGAAAGAACAGAGGGGCTGTGAAATTTAAAAATGTATAAAAAGTATAAAAATAAATTATTTAGAGTTTTTCTTTTTAAGCAGTGGCATAGTTCATCAGCTGATAGTACGTTTCCTTTTTATTGCTGTTGATGTTCTTTCTGTATCAGTAAGATGTTCATTGACATCCTTAGTTTATGGTCTTGATCCACACAATGAATCCCTGTGCCACTGAATAATTTCATTTTGAACCTTAGTGATCGCTTTAATTCTTTCCTATTCTATCTTGGATCGTGCATAATACTTTTCAGATCAGTATCTGAGAATGACCAGTAGTATATCAAGGAGAATAAAAAATATCAGTTTGCCATATTTGTTGTTAAAATCATAAAAATTGGAGAACAACATACAAAATTAGAAGGTAAACCCCTAATCTATGACCACTTTCAAAAGAAAAAATATTATCAAAACATATATCAATCATCAAACACACCAGAAGCCAAAGAACTGAGGATCTTAGCTGCCATTGAAAGAATTAACCCATGTGCTTAAATATGAATGGTCTGTACCCAAATGGTATTTTTCATTCAGGTGGAGTATTATTCTAAATTCCACAAATTTAATCATCACCAACCCCTGGCGTGATTATATTTTAAAGTAGTTTTAATGTAAATATTTTTTAACCTGCCATTTTCAAACCCAAATGCCTAACTATGTTTATTTTTAATTTAACTACACTGTACCAAATATGGCATAATTTCAACATTTAAATTTGAGTGTTCTTCAAATTTCCAGTTATAAAATTGTTTTTCTTATTCAGTAATGAGTCTGCGTTTGAGCCAAACAGCTGCATATGAAGGCTGCCAGAGTTGCTCGTCACACGTTTTTCAGTTAGCTGACTTTAAATTACTTTAGATACAGAAAAATCTACTTTACTATTTTAAAAGAAGAGGTCAGTATCATGTTAGCCAATAGACAAAATCCTTATAAATGATTTTTTTTTTGTTTTGCATTTTTTCATATTCATGGGGGTTTATTTATATTTACTGTGATAAAATGTAAACATAGGAAAATTCAAAAATTACTCTAATTTATTATGAAAGCTATTCCTAATCTCATCACCTACCATTTTTAATCAAATTTGGTCAAATTAAAGATCTTTAAAGTACATACCTTTCCCACACAAGTTTCCTACTCAAAATTATCTCATAGAACTCCAAATACGCTGTGAGTTTTAAACCAGGTGCTATCTTTATACACGTCTTTTTCAGCGAGGTGACACAAATACATGCTTAGACAAAATAGTCAAAGTTATGTAGAACTGTTAAAAATGTACATAGGCTGCTAAGAACACTTTCAAGAGCAGATGTCAGGCAGGCTGCAAAAGCAAACTTGGATCTACTGCCTATAGCAACTGTGACAATAGGAGTAAAAAATACATGTACAGAGTCTACTTATTTTATTTTGCCTATTTGGATCTTCTATTGCTTAAATACCTTTTAAATCCGCTATCAAGAGATTAATTCCTGAATTGGAGCTGGATGTCTTTCTTGACTGTCAATACTCCAATATTTACAAAAATTCAGTGAGGAAGCACAATTCACTAAATCTATTTGCAAATATTCAACTGAAGATACTTTAAGTCTGTTTGTTAAACTACTAGTTTTTTCTAAAAAAAAAAGCCTAAAATAATCTTTAAATAATCTTACTAATGTCAAGAATGGACTTGTCCACTATAATGATAGTAAAGACATAAAACAGACTTTTTCCCTTTAAACCTTAAGATTCTGAATGCAATTCAGAAGTTCATTTCTATGATACTTAAAAAAGTGACTACAGTAGATGGTGATTTTTAAGATTAATATACCTCACTTACTAAGAATTCTTAAATGCATAATAAAATTCACAGTGAATTATTTCAGAAGTTTTTTGCCTAAATGAATAAAAAATTACTAGAAAACAAGTATTTCTGTTGTTTAAAAAGGATAAATGATAGGATGGTGAAACAACATTGACAAGGGAGAACAGTTTAATTTTAGAATTGTTAGAATATATTTAGCTAAAAGTAAGTCTTCAGTTGTTCTATTTATCCATAATAGGGTCAGAACCTCTTAGTTATTTTTTACATTAGGAATCTCTTAATTATCTTTCACTCAATTATCTGAACAATTTCAATGTCCAGCATGACACTTAGACAATGAACACAACATTTTAATGGTATCACTAATATCCACATGGACTTATTAGTATGTGCTTAAATCTCTAATTTTCAGGGGGTCTTAGAACCACAAAAGGAGCAGGACTTATGTACTATCAATACTACTTAAATCAGTAGAATAAAGCCAAAACTGATCAAGCAATGAAGCTATTAAAGCCCTAATTTCCTTAATGCATCTTTTATTTTATTCCCAAGAGCTGCCAACCAGTAGGAATACTGTGGGTACTTTATACTTCAGTTAGCTCATATGCAGTAAACTCTGTGAAGATTAATATTCCAGATCACAATTCTATTCTATTTCTATTTGGAAGACCAGGACATACAGAATATTAAGCAAATACGTTACATAAAATGTGTTGTAATTTCAGATAGGTGCTGACCTTAGTAAACAACTAAAAACATGACATTTCTCCCAACAGCGTAATGGTGAGTAGTGCTCATTATTGAAGTTTTTAGCTTGGTAAGAGATATTTTATGTCAATAATCAGGTATAGTTAAGAAAATCTGTCTATGGTGATTTTCACAGCATAACTGCAGACCTGAGAATTCCAGAAATGGACAAATGCAGAAAATGAAGCGATTCAGACAATTAATTTAATTCTCAACGTTAGTAAAATACTTTTTTTTTTTAGAAAAACTCCATGTAAAATTTATATTTTCTAGTTTAAATGTTAGATTTTTAAGTTTGTGTAGTACTTAAACTCTCTCTATAGTCATTTAGGATTGGTACTAGTCCTATAACTTGGATACATGGTTATTAAATTTCTAAAATAATAGTCATAACAGCAATGATCAGTAACAAAATATATATTATTGTATGATTAATTAAAATCAAAAATAAAAGAGGGAAAGTTAGATAAAGACTCTTAACGTATACATTATTCTCCATCAGACAGAAACCAAAGAAATAATACAATGAAGAATACAGCAATATAATTTTAAGAAGAATATAGAAATCAAACTTCACCTTTTAAAAAGGTGTAAATACAAGATACATAGGTATAACACAGTCTAGACTTATAGGTAAGGATCTGTAGATTTATAACATAAATTTATGGGTTTTTTTCTTGAAGAATGTTATATAGGCAAATATAACTCTAGCTTTGTGCATCCTTTACATCTAATTTTAATTTTAAGAAATAAAAATAGTTTTATATCAGTAAGTCCAGTTGTACTTAAAATAATTTTGTAAAATATGGTGTTCTACAAAGAACAGAAAGAAGCACTCGGTGGTATTTTACAGTCAGTCAGTAGTTTTTCTGCACATTCCTCTACTCCTCACTATAAAGGTCTTTTTCCAATCTGCATAAATTATGGGACATAAGCTAAATCTTGACTTCCATTTCTGTGGGATTAAAGCATTATCTGCCATCTCCACCGTGACTGACTGGTGTTTGATTTATTTACAGTGCAAACAGCCCTAAGTCCTTGAACCATAAGACTGAACAAAACCTGACTTAAAATGTGGTTGGAGGAGATACTACTTATCCTAAGAGGCAATGCCACTTCAAAACATTCAAACCAGAGTAACGTCATGTTTTGTTTATCTGCCTTACATAATTAAGTGTATTAAACAGCTTTGTTTTCATGAACACGAGTATGAAGATGATGGGTGATAATAATTGAGGTCATAAAAAGCTTTCCATTTCACTGCTGTCTTCTTATAGTTCAGACAAGTGTAACAGTCACATTTAAACTTGCCACTCAAAGGTGTTTGACCAGTGATATTAATTTGCCTTGAGGAGCATCTTCAGATTATTTATGATTATTTATGATTTGTTACACATCAACAATGGAAAGTTACAAATATAGAAGCTTTTCTGTTTCTGTTTGTAATCTTAATTACAATGATGAGTTTTCTCTACAAATCAAAGTCAAAGATGCGTAGCCTTCGTTCCTGTCTTTTCCATGTTCTACTGGGTTTTGCTAACAATTAAACAACTGATGCATAACTACATTTTTCCACAAATCCCAAACTGCAAATGTGACAAGTGTATATAAGTTCTCAGTCTGTTTTTCTGTCTTTATACAAGAAGGGTGTCTCAGGAAGCACTAAGTTTCCTGATTAGCCCTTTTTATTCTAAACTGTTACAACTTCTTTTTAAAAGCAGTGGTTTTCAGCTACTTTGAAGTGATTCATGAGCATCTTTCACTAAATGTGAGAATTTTTATTTGCGTTTAAAAATGTCTTGATGCATAGTTACAGCTTTACCAACCCATGTAAGAAAACCCTGAATTCTGTAATTTCATATAAAAGAGATCTAAAAATGCCTGTGGATCTTGTAAGCTGATTTTTTGTGAGGAGTTGGTTATACATGGTCTGATTCTCTGTGATATTTTTTTCCAATTATTACCTAACAGATCCCTTTCAATCAGCCATTAATCTTCTCTAAAGTTCTTGAAGAATGTTTTCAAAAAACATATATCTTTAAGGACCAAAATTATCATATATTCCTTTGTGTGAGGGATGTGACTGCCACTTCCACTTCATGGCTGACTGTTGTTTCATCTACAGCCACCACCCAATACACAAACATGGTACAATTGAGAATAAATAACACATTGATTTTATTTCACTTCCTGATTAATTTTCTGGTGATGATGGGCATTACCATGGACACATTCCCCATGCTTTCCTGAAGAACACAGACCAAAACTGGATGGGATGGCACTTTGGTTGGAAGAGCCACTGGAAGGTTGAGGAAGGCAACAATAAACTCCAAGTGCATCCCAAGATTTTGTATAAAAGTGGAAAGCTAAGTGAGGCTGCTTTATCTACAAATTCATGGGCTTGAGTCAGAAGAAAGCTCTTAAAAATGTTATGGATTAAGGTGAAAAGAATATGTAAGAATGGAAAACAATAGTTCAATAAGAACAAAAATGAAGCATTAGCAAACCAGTTATTTCTGCCTATGATTCTTAGCAACTTCTTCATTCTAATCTCTTTTCTCTGTTAAGAAGCTCAGTTTTTTCTCTAAAGCATAAACAACTGTTGAAGTGAAGTATCATCTTCACTTTATGACTGCCAACTCGTATATTGATGCAGAAGTACAGGCCAGCTTGTTCCCCTGAGGTGGAACCATTTTATAGCCCAATATGCTGAATACTTACTACAGAACTAAATTATTTTGTGGAAAGGCTTCCCATTAACTCTTTATGCTAACACTTCGTTCAGGAATACTGGAAATCTACAGCAGAGTGCAGATTCCAGCATGATAATTCATTTTAATCCCCATACCAACCATTTTAGGAAATTTTGTCTCAGCAGCTTTCCTGTCTGAAAATGAACCACACTGAGGCCAATAATTGCTGGAGTAGCAGCAGGTACCTGAATCTTAGGGTACCAAACGAAGAGTTTGCATGAAGGAGGAAATACATCACGAGAAAAATGAAATGAGATGATTTTTTTTTTGTCTTTTGAAGGAAGCTTGTATCATTTAAGCCGGTTTTGCCTTTAGAGTAATCCTGGAACATCGATTTGATGTATCAGAGCTCTCTACTGGCAGTGCATGTCTGAAGATGTCTGAAGCTGAAGTAATTAATTTTAGGAAAGATTACATTTGAAAAGATAGAGCTGGTGAAAATGAATTAAAGCTCTATTGCTAGTTACTCACAACACAGCCTGAATTAGATGTGTAATAAAAGTTCCAGCATTGTGGCTAGTAACAAGATTTATGGGGTTTTTTTTTCAAAATATGTAACATTTTTACAAGATTCTCCTGGTTTTTTTTCTCTTGTAAAGATCTTCCTGACTCATCTCTTCCCCCTGCTCTGCCAGTCTGTGACCATCTCTCTGCCAGGCATTGACTGGAAAGCAACAAAAAAACCATAGACTTTTCAGAAAGATGGCTTAAGAGCCCAACACTGTGAAAGGGGGAGGAAAAATCATGTGTGCTAAGGAAGCAGCTTTTCTTTACCCTCTCTCATTTGTGTTGCAAATCTGTTTACAGTAAGTATCAGCAAGAAACTGAAGGGATGGAGACGTTGAGATCAATTCCTGAGCTACTAATGGTGAAGCTTCTGATTTCCATGCCTTTACCCAGTTAAATATTTGAATCACAGTAATCCTCATTATTTCCATTAAAAGGAAATTTGCTATTGCAGGATTAACTTTGTTCTTTATGTAAAATGAAATTAAATCACTTGCTATTTTTTTTAAGAAGTCCATAACCAGAAATATTTTATTTATACAGTCTGCAACAGTGGAAATTCTGGCAAAAAATTAAATTTATATTGATTATACTCACTTGTACTATTATCTTTATTGCCAGCTCAACTTCGATAACACAACATACTGGTTTATTGTCATTGTATTTTGGATTTCTGGAAGTGAAACATTGGTATGTAGGGTATGTGATTCTGTGATAATGCTTCATATTTTGTCTAAGGTAAGTCCTTAAATATTTGACCTTAAAGAAATTCTCTATGGGGTAATTAGCTAATTCAGATGTAGGATGACTTCCTTATAAAAGAAAAAACGGGAATTGAAACTATTTATCTTCTGGGTACCCATAGGAAATGCACCACTGATTCTCATAAAACTATGCACTAGATAACAGCATTGTTCCATGGTAGAATTCTGTTAAAATAACAGAGTAGTCAGGGAGACTCTGATTTAAAGGATATGGCTTAAGTATTAAATATTAAACCATTTTGTACGAGCTTCCTTAGCAATAAATGGTTGGATTACAGTAAACGGTGAACTGAAACAGTGAGCAGTAAACAAGTGGTGACAGTGGAGAATGATTCCAGTACCAAGCCAAAAATAGTCCTTGGTTTCTGAAAGCTTTGATTACAGCTCATCATTATTTTGTACTTTCTCTCTCTACATTCTATATTATATAAATATAAATGTATACAATACATATTTTTATGATCAATTCCTGAAGTTGGAATTCTAGGTTCTCACCTCATACTGAAACCTCTTTGGAAAGGGGGAGTGTCAGTATTTTTATGTTGTCTCTATTCTTCACCTGTGTCCTGAAAGAAATGAATTGTCATGAAGAAGACTGAGTTTGTAAAAATACACAAATCAATATTTTTTTTTACCAGAAAGCTTAGTTGTTTTTTTAATTATTTGATTATTTCTCATAAGTATTGCTCTTGAACTAAGTTGCTTATGTGCATTTGGCCATCTAGTTCCCTGTTCTTTTTCCCTGACCAGGCCAATTAGCAGTAGTCACACATATTTGAATGCAGAAGAACCTATGAGAACATGAGCTATGAAAGATGATAGAGACTACAGCAAAACACAGAAGTGTTTCTTAATGATGAGTGCTTTCAAAATGTAAACTTCTACCTTGTCTCACAGAGACCACCTCTGCAGCCTTACCACTCCCCCACCAAAAAGTTGCCACGGACACCCAAAACAAAAATTGAATACACAAATCTCAATTGGCAGTAAGAGAAAGATCAAAACTTAGTCGTATGTTGGTTGTATCATTTCATATTCTTATGGAAGGTTGTTGGAAGTCAAAATAATCAGAGCATTATGAAAAGTAAGCCAGAATAGAAAAATAGGCAGTATAGATTTATCCTGAAGTCAATAGATTATCAGTGAATGATGCCAGCAGCAATTGCAGTCATCACTTCTGATTTTTCTTATTATATACTTCTTTTCCTGATTTTTTACTGTTAGGCAAATTTCAAGTTCTCACAACACACAATATTTGTTACTGTTTGTAAGGAACTACCAATAGTTATTATGGTTCTGGCTGTGAAAGTGTTTCTTCTTAGTTAGGCCTATGAATTAATATAAGGTCTTATTAAATTAAACTTAAATTTCTGCAGGTAAGGAAAAAAACTCCCAAATTTTACCATATCCATACATATTGTGAAAAAAAGAGACAGATGAGTTGAAACAAGTTTTCTCCTATGTTGTGCTGCTTCCTTTCTGTATCTTTCACCTATTTGTTGGTCTTTCACCCACTTTGGAACACAGACATAGTTTGCTGATTATGTATTATCTCTTTTGCCACGTGCATGACTCAAATATAAGCATAAAACTTTGCTTAAAATCTTCATGTCGTAGCCAAAGGGATACTAATATTTAAAAGAACACTTAAAAGATCACTGTGTGTACAAAATGGGCCAGAGCTGTAGGCTTTGTGTTAATGATGTGGAATAAAATAGGGAAACCAGTAAATTTTTAATCTCTTATTTTTCATCTTCTATGATTATATTGCTGCAGCTCATGGGTATTTCATCTACATTCCAGATTCAGAACATCCTCCTCACAAACACGGGAAAAGAGCAGAGGGTAATGATCAGCACTTACAAGCAGGCAGATAATGCAGTAAGGTTATATATCTTGTGTTTACACTTCGACACAAATTCAAGGCTTTGGGGCTCTTTGAAAACAAGAACTGCAGCAGAAGGATGCACCTGAGATGGGTCAGGCAGTTAAGAAATGCAACCCCAGACTAAACAGGTGTTCCTGATTTCCTAAGGGAAAAAAAAGAAGCAAAAATTTCACTGATCAACTAATGAAAAATGCATTAACTAGTAGGGTGAATTATTTTCTATTGATTATTAAGTATGTGCTTTGATTTCTGACCCTCAAATGAGGGGTATAACAAAGATTGTAATTTTTTAAAATTCTAGCATAAAATACAGCATATATCATTATGGAAACATTTTTATAGATATATTTACTTGTAAATATATTAGTAGATTAATTATGGTGGTATCTTGCTCTGAAAATATAAAATATTACTGGTACAGTTATTTCAGGCACTTATTTAAGAATAAGCCTGTCTGTGGTATATTTAGGTCATGCATTTAGTGGCCAGCTTTGACCACTGATTCTAATGCAAACAGAACAGTATTGCTCATTACTAGCAGCCTCTTTTGCTACTCTGACAGTTAATTTTCCAGCAGACATGCTTGAGTAAAATAAAAGTAGTTACATGGCACCTGACACAGCTGAAGTTATAACTTGGGTGCATTTTAGCCCTTAAAGTTCCACCAACAGAAGAAAGTATCCGTAAGTCTTAAAACATTTCACAAGTCATTGGGGCTGTATCTTATAAAGCTTGGATGTGAAATGTTCTGTCACACATTTTGTTTAGATTATTCTTCTTATTAATATTCTTATTATTTTTGTTGAGATGCTGTTTCAAGGGAATGATCAAAATTCCTCCATGGGCTCCTACTAAGGTAAGAAGACGGCTGCTTTTGATTTCTAATGCCTGAAGTCAGGTCAGGAATACCAGCTGTGATAAATTGTAAAACAAGTAGGTAGAGTTTGACAAGCCAAGCAAGGATTTGCTTTCTGGAGTGCTTTAAATCTTTTGTTCTTTAGTTCTGTCCCTCAAAATCTCAAAGTTATCTAAACAGAGCTCAAGATCAGGCACGGGGATTGTAGCAACAGTGGAGCTTGTGCTGCACTTTGTGTGCACTTTATTCCCACCCTAAATCTTTAGTTGTTGAAGCTAAGCAGAAGCTCTTGAGCACCATAATCCTGATTAGAGAGGAGGAATATGAATGCAGCTCAGCAGTAACACTATATTACCAGTAACTAAAACACACTTTCCTCTCAAAAATATTTTTAATATCTACAGAAAGATTACAATAATTACAGCCCATTGGGATTCTTTTATTATTTAAATCTTGCACTATGATAAAAGAATAGAGTCATTAAATGTAATTATGAAGAATTTAGATAATGAAATTATTTGGAAGATATGTGTCTTTAAGAACAAAACCAGCAGTTCCATATTAAAAAGAAAGTATTTGTCTTATTACTATATTTACTCATGTACTACCTTATTACTGCCAGTATCATTTTTAATTCTGTTCTGTACTGCAATGGTACCATTTCCTTTTGAAAGGATAGCATAGTAGGAAAGCTGTTTAAAGTAAAGTTTTCAAAATACATATACAGCTGTACTCAAAAAAAAAAAAAGTCTCATCTTCTTGTGGGAGATATTTAGAATCACAGTGTATTTTTTGCTTTGTTAGTCACTTCTGTGTCCAGGCACTCAGCAAGTGCATCTCTTCAAATATAAAGAGCCACAACTGGCAGCTCTAACAGCTCTGCTGCATTGGCAACAGAGGATGTGGGGCCTACACAGGAGCTTAGTGTCCCATATACAACTTATGGACAAAATCACAGTCCCAGTGTTCAGCTACTGGAAAAGAGGTTGAGAAAAAGCTCTGCCATAGCATTTCTGTATTTTCTTAGGCAGCCTATATATGGGAAAACCTGAAAGAGATTTTGAATATCAGCCATATATCGACAGGATTCCTATTTCTTGCAGCAAGATTTTGCCACTGAACATTGGCATCGCTTTTTAAATGATCTCAATAATTCCTTCCTCATATACCTGCTTTTGAAAATTCACTCATACATTTATAAGAAAAGCAAAGTCATCTGCAAATTAGTCAGCTTTTATGACACGTAGCTAGTTTTACAGCGTCAGGTTTTAAAAAAATCAATGTCTTAAGGTGTTTCAGGATTCTAATGCTTGGGCTAAACCCTGGAGTTTTTAACTCAGTGATGGATAATGTATTGTTCTTTTAACAGTACCAGTCCAGTGTTAGAAGGTGCTCTCAGTTTTCATATTTTTACTATAAAAATGTGAGTAATAAAGGGTATCCAAATTGCTCTCCATGAAGCAACTTCTGGAAGATGGAAATAGGTTATTCCCTTCTCTCCTCTGCTGCTTTGTCTTTAGCGTTGAAGCTGTGTTTCATGCAAAATAATTTAAAAATTAATGCAGCCACTGTTCAGTGCTTACTTCATCCAGTTATGCATTAACTATTCGGTTTTGTGTGGTGCAATGAAAAGAGTATTTTATAAGGCCATTGTTTAATGACAGAGTGCATACATAGCTCTGGCAAAACATTTAAAATGCTTTCTGTGTTATCATTTTATTCGGAAAATCTTAAAAAATCGTATTGAAAACACTGCAAAGTTCTGGAACCTGAAATATATTAACAAAATATTGTTTCTTGTAGAGTCAGGTCTTCTCATGTCTGTACCTTATTCACCCACTCAGTGAACATCTGTGAAGAAGTCTGTAGCAGCCTGAGGAAAGCACTGAGTAGTCCTGCCTACACATACCTGTCTTCCATATGCTGACTTTATTTTCTATATAAAATTGATTATTTGGGACCATTTAGGTATTTACCTCTGCAAGGCTTCAGTCAAATTGCTTTAAAATGGAAGAGATATTAAACTTTCCCTTATGTGGTTTGGAGAACATTCCTGGAGGTTGAGCTCAGTGTAAATCAGAAGTAAAGGGAGTTCATTAGAGGAGCTGGAATGAGCGAAGTATTTGGCCACTGATTAGGATAGCTGACATAAGGTGGAATACTTTTGCCTTCCCTAGATGAGCACTTCTGCTGCAATCAGCAGGAATTTATGTGCTTCTTATTTCACTTTCATTTGTAGTGTTTAAATCCATGCATGTAAGCACATTTGGAAAATTCTTGTGGCAATGCAACATTTTGCCCCCTTTCTTTCAGTGTTATTTTGGTTGTATTACTCTGATTGCTTTCTTAAAGATCAGTCATTCTTAATCAACTGTATTTATATGATTATTTAAATGATATCTAGTTATGCAATTAGTAAAAGTGTTTAGTCATCATCTGTTTTGAACATTGCATTACAATTTGAAAATTGAACTTGTTTATCTTATGGATATTTAAATATCCTTCTCAGGTACATGTCCTCCATTTTTTCTGGTTCTATTAAAGCATGAAAAAAAATTTTACAAAATGAACACGCTTCTTGAGGGTGTTTGGATGAAAATATATCTATAAACAGTAAAAAAAAAACCACAGTAAGGCTGGGCCACAATGCTCAGATGAATATTGTACTTCCCACCTAGACACTATCATTCAAAATCACGATGCAGAAACTCCTGCCAAATTGATTTTGTTTCAGAACTGCACAGAAGTGCCCTTATAATGACTCAAAAATTAAAGTCTAAATATTTTGATGAGGATAGTTTCATTACATTAGGCACAGTTTAACTTCTCCTACTCAGTATAAATGAGGCTAGGATAAGATAAGATGAACCCACTCTATTTCCACTGTTTATTACAGTCTTGAATCTGATAAAATACTTAGCATTGATCACTGGGGATGTTGAAAAGCACACAAAGGAATACAGGCAGTACATGCTAAATTATTAGAATTTTTTCTGCAAATGTATTACATTTCAGAGGTTAAGTGGGTAAGGGAAAAAAATGCACTGAATATTCACCTTTGAGAGTAGATAGCAAATTTGGTTCTCAACGTAATCACGTCCAAAAATCATTCTGTTTTCACAGCTGCATGCCACTGAACACTATTTTAAACCTTGCATTTTGGCACTGGGAAGGAATAGAAGATTAAAACGTGTGGAACAAAGAGATTCTCTCACCTCCCTGCAAATATTTGAATGGAAAATGGCCTCACAAAGGCTGGACTGTGAATTTAATTAAGCATCCTTTTAAAGAGGACTATAAGAGAGAAGAATTTCCTTGCTATTCCTGTGAAAACGTCTTGGAGTACAGTCATGAAATATTGATTGGGAGGGGAAGGAAGTGAGAGTGAGTGGACAGACGCGTAGTTCCATTCTTACTGCTTGCTGACCATAGCATCCAACCCACAGAAGGAAAAATGTGAAAAAAGTAGTTTATCAGTGGTATAACCCAGCTACAAATCACTATTTCCCAGAACTCAGAAGGCAATTGGGATGATTCATAATCAGAGCTCTTCTTGTCACTGCTTCTACAATGGTGCAGTTCAACTCACTGTGTTTTATGACTGGGATAAAAGTCTCAGCCTAGCCCTAAGCCATCATTGATAAGTTATTGAAAATCTGACGGTAAAGAAGTCACTACTGCTTCTGAGCTGGTCCTTGTTCTGTAGGAAGAACTGTCAAGGTCTTACAAATATTAACATACAAATGTAAGATAAAACTGACTTTGTCTTTTCTGCTGTTCAAAAGACTTGTTTCTTTTCAATTTAATTTCCAGCAATATATTTTGAATCAACTTGACCATTTCCCCTTTTGATATGAAAGTAATTCAGTAAAGGGAAGTCACTGAACCAGAAAACATACATTTAGTCTCTCTGATTTCTAGTATTCACGACCAATTGAATGCTTATAGATGTCAGTGAAAAAATAATCCCATTTGATTCACTCCTCATTTTAAGTTATTTACAATACAGAGTATGCTGACCAGCATTTTCTTGTGCTGTGTGAAAGTATTAGGTTTTGACTCACAAAGATAGCTGTGGGAAAAAAGCTGTAAATTTACCGAAAATATGTGCCTTTGCTCCCTTCCTAAAGAGGAATAAAGGATATAGTTCACAACAGAAATGAAACAAAGAATATTATTCCAATTCATTTTTGTATTTGATTGTAAACTAAGATCTTAAAACAAGAATCTCCTGTGTAAACCACTCCCCTCACAAGACATTTCAGTTTTTGGGAGTTGCACTCCAAAGAGCACAATCTGAAGTATTTGTTTACTTATGCTTATGATAATTTGTTCAGAATGCTGACTAATTTTTCTGGGTCAAAAAGGAACTCTTTTCAAAGTAAACCGGATCCTCCTCAGAGTGCAAAACTAATTTAAATGAAGTCAAATTCTGTGGCAACAGTAAGGCCCAGACATCTGTTGGGAAAGGGAAATTAGCCCTTGAGTCTGATGCTGTTCTTTTTTACACAGATTTCTCGTTGAGCTCAAAGAATGATTTCAAGCAGAGTGGAATATCTTTAAGAAGTACAACTATGAACTGAGTCAGAGAAGAAAACCAAGATCTAAACATGGCTGATATCTGGGCAAATTAACTGTAGGACATTGGCACAAAGATACAAGAATGTAGGGAAAGTTTTCCCTGGAACTCTAAATGATAGAGACAAGATACAAAATCATCCCGGAATCAACTTTTATATCATTGTAGACAGGCTGCCTTAAGATAAGATTTAGGATCACAACATATTCATTCCAGAAAACATTTTCAAAATTATCCTTTTCTACATTACCCTTTCCATTTCTGCTAAACAACTTCCTTCTTTCCCACACACCCCAAGGAGAACCAGAAAGCCTAACTGATCCTGAAATTGTGCAAATAACTTATATTTATATTGTGCAAAGAAAGCTTTTTCTTTAAAACTTGGATTAGAAGGGCACTGTGTTCGGTCAACACACTGAGGCTGTAAGAAGTTATGAGCCTAGTCCATATGATCTTTTAAAAAGTAGTCTTTAAAAAGGTCTTTGCAGTCATTTTCTAATATGCAGTCACAGTTGGAGCAATTGCAGTTGCGGAGAAGATCATGAAGAATATTATTTTTAATTCAGTCATGTTCTTCTGTATTTATTGATATCTTCGCTGAGATTTTTCATTCCTCAGAATTATTTTGATGTTCTGAAGGATTTGTATGGGTAGCTGTGTTTGTCAATCTTATTACTTTTTTGATATGCTTCTTCTAGAAATTGCAGAATTGAAACCTTTAATATTCCCATAAGAAACCAAGATTTTGGAAAATATTTGTAAGGAGTTGGAAATAATGAACATGGTAAACGACAAATTAAAATAGTCAAGTATGAATTAGAGTCATAAGAACTTGGCTGCCCAGCAAGGCAATGTTTAACTTTCAAAACTCATAAACGCAAGTAGGATCTTTAGGAGAATTCCATAGCATTTATTATTTTGTCTTGAATTTTATTTTTTCTTAGTTTTTAAACAGCAACAACAAAGGCCCAATATGTTTCCTTTGCAATTCAAAATCATTTGCTGAATAACATCAATGTACATAAGATGACAATCTGTTTTCTTAAAGCAGTATGCAGAGTTAATTCTAGGAACCTCAATGCAAAGTCACGCTGGGGTTTGTTATATTCTTTTTCTGTCTGTTTAGTTTTGCTTTATGCCTTTCAGATATGGATGGTTATTAGATTTTTACCACATTTTAAGATTTGTTCATCTTTGCGTTGCGAAGCTGCATACTTTTCATTTACTCTGTTCATGCACGTTATTAAGTGTAGAATTGGTAATTTCAATAAAGCTGATGTAGGTTTTCATGGGGAAAAAAAGTTACAGCAGTTGCAAATTATCCCTTTTCTGTGGTCTCTGCCTGTCTGCTTGTCATTTTTACACAGAGTGAAGTGGAAAACGATTCTTGTAAAATCCCTTAATTTACTCTGATTACCTTTAAACTTCCAGAACTTGTCTTCTCGCTATTAATGATACCCTGTTCATCGCCTGAAACTTGTTTCTAAGAGTCTCAAACCATCAGGACTTTTATTGACCAGCACCATTAGACTTATTTGATCCAAGAGCAGATGGAGCCATTTTGTTCCCCAAGCCACTCTATGAAGACTATTTTTGAAAACCCTCCCTTAGTTATTAAAGCCTGTTACCTGAAAGACACATACTATTCTCTCTCGTTTTTATAATTATTATTCTTAGTCTAAAATAAAGTCAGTTTAAGTCTGAAAGTGTGTGGATGGCTTTTGTGCAGAAAAAAAACAAAAATCCAACTACTCTTGCATCGTGTGCAGGGTGATTACTTGATGATACTGACTTGTTACTGAGATTTATTCAAAAAACATTTATTGCCTACCAATAACCAAAATATGTATATGTTGAAAACTGCAAAGAGGTTTGAAAAGCTTTCAGATCAGGAATGCTTGGATTCTTTTTTCTTTTCTATGAAATAATTTTTCTGTCAACACTTTTTATTATTTTAGTCAGATACATTAAGAAAAACATTACAGATAATGGAAAAAGGAGTAAGAATTAAAAGCCAAAATGTGTTACTTTCAAACTTTTTAACTTATTTTTTAATGGTAAATTGTGTGTTCATACACCCAATGAAATCACCTCAGCTAAGAACACTTGAAGAAAAAGAGCAGAAAATGTAAAAACTTAGATTAGTCCAGTTTGAGACAGGAAAGTTTAGTATGTGATTTTGCACTACTTTTAATATCATTTGAAAAGCTATGCAAAAACAGAGTCCCACAGCTGCACATACTGATAATTTTCTCTCCCTTATATTGATGACAAATCCAGTATCACTAGGAGAAAAAAAATCACCTTAAAACTGAAAGTATTCCTTCTGCAATAACTGTGACAATTTTAACGCCAAAATAATCCAGAAGTAGAGTGGAATAGAAAGCTCCTTGCAGAGAGAAGAAACCTGTCCTTTAATTATTTTTGATTTCTTTTTATTCTAATATTTACTACATAAAGAGGTATAATTGCTAGCACCTTGGTCATGAAAGCAAAATAAATTACCTAAAGCTGTGTAAATAACAGTGACTGAACAAAAAAATAATAGGGAGGAAATCAAATTTGGGTCAAGCATTAGTAGAAATTTAAAATATCTGGATTAATTTAAACAGAATCAGAAAATATTTCAGTGGCACACAGCATTAAATTTAAAAAATATTTAACTCTTTAAAACATTCTTATCTATTTTCAAATTTAATCAAAAAGTAAATTCACCCTGCTGCAGAATTTGTGTTTCTTTTATTTCTTATTCTAGAGCATTTTGAATTATGCTGCAGTGAAAGCACATATTTTTGTTCAAATCTTATTCCCTATCCTTTCAGAAATAGGAATTTCTCTCTTCCTATGGAATAATATCATTCCGAATATCATCTGCCTCCTGTCAGAATGTATTTCCCTTGACAGTTAGGCATTGCCACAATTATCCATTATGTTGGCATTTCAGTTTCTTTTGAACTCTATGATGCATCAAGTTGCTACAACTGTTTCCGAATCATCAGACAGTTTTCCTGCTTAATGTGGTCCACGGAGAGCAAGAATAAATTATCCTGGTTCAGAGATCCTGCATGTATCTGTGTTAGGGGATTGTCAGGTGCAGATTCATGCCGTTGCTCAGCATTAAATCCAAAAGGCATTTGGAAATTGGAGAGCTGAAAATGACAGGGCTAAAATATAAATACCCTGGTAGCAACACTGTTCATATATAAAAAAAATTTTGCAAATTTTACTTATTCTACCACGATTTCATAGAGTTTCCACAATATGTTGAAACTTTGCACCCAAGAGAGAAACAAACCTAATTTAACAACTGTGTTTGGTCCTCTGGAGTACTTGTGTCATGGTAGGTAAATCACAAACGTATTTGCATTCTCCTGTATAACTTCATGATTTTATATCAAATTTCTCCCTTTAAAGTTAATGATCTAAGTTTTTCCAAGAGATAACCTTCTAGAATTTTGTCTAATCATCTAAGTACATCTCTATGGCCTACAGATGATCTCTTTGAATTGGTCAGTCTTTGTTCAATAAGATCAGTATGATGAGAGTGGACAACGCATTTGAGGCAAAGGAATACACTGCGGGACAGTTTTTCAAAACTGCTGATTATAAATATGAATAATTTTGAGTTTGTGCTAGCCAGTTATCCATCTAAGGGAAATATTTTATAACAGCTCGATGAAATTGTCATTTTCAGTTAAATGAACATTTAATGACACTGAACAAAAGTGTTTGCCTTTTTAGTAGTTTTGTTCTTTAAACAGCTCCTTTTTCAAAATAAGATTGTGAAAAGCTTGGCAATGCACTTAAAAATCTTCTTGTTATTGCCTGTACTACTGCAGCTACTTTCAGTCACTTGTTTTACAATGATATTTCTTCACCATGTGTTGAAGCAAAAGACTAAAGTGTACATTATATTCATGCACAGATATATCACAGTATCACAGTATCATAAGGTTGGAAAGGACCTCTGAGATCATCAAGTCCAACCTATAACCCAACACTAACACCAACACCCACACTAACACCAACCCATCATCTAAACCATGGCACTCAGTGCCTCATCCAGTCTCCCCTTAAACACCTCCAGGGTCGGTGACTCCACCCCCTCCCCGGGTGCTCATTCCAATGGCCAATCACCCTTTCAGTGAAGAACTTTCTCCTCACATCAAGCCTAAACTTTCCCTGACAAAGCTTGAATCCATGCCCTCTAGTTCTGTCACTGGTCACCCGAGAGAAGAGACCAATCCCTGCCCGACTACAACCTCCTTTTAGGGAGTTGTAGAGAGCAATGAGGTCTTCCCTGAGCCTCCTCTTCTTTAGACTAAACAGCCCCAACTCCCTCAGTTGCTCCTCGTAGGGCTTGTGCTCCAGCCCCTTCACCATCTTCGTTGCCCTCCTCTGAACACATTCCAGTATCCTGACATCTTTCCCAAACTGGGGGGCCCAGAACTGTACACAATATTCAACTGTACACAATATACACACATAGACATATATATACACACATACTTCAACAAGGCGAAGTGCAAGGTCCTGCACCTGTGTCAGGGCAACCCTCACTACTGATAGAGGCTGGGACATGAAGAGATTGAGAGCAGCCCTGCAGAGAAGGACCTGGGGGTCCTGGTGGATGAGAAGCTGGACGTGTGCTGGCAATCTGCGCTGGCAGCCCAGGAGGTCAATCATATCCTGGGCTGCACCAAAAGAAGCGCGGGCAGCAGCTGGAGGAAGGGGATTCTGCTCCTCTGCTCTGATGAGAACACACCTGGAATGCTGCATCCAGCTCTGGAGCCCTCAGCACAGGAAAGACAAGGAGCTGGTGGAGCAGGTCCATAGGAGGGCACCAAAATGATCAAAGGCCTGGGATATCTATGAAGAGAGGCTGAGAGAGTTGGGGTTGTTCAGCCTGGAGAAGAGGAGGCTCCAAAGAGACCCTTATTGTGGCCTTTCAATACTTAAAGGGGAGAAAACATTTTAGCAGGGCCTATGGCAATAGGACAAGGGGTAATGATTTTAAACTAAAAGAGGAGAAGTTTAGACTAGATATTAGGAAAAAAATTTTTATGCCATGGGTGGTAAAACACAGGCACAGGTTTCTCAGAGAGGTGGTAGAGACCCCATCCCTGGAAACATTCAAAGTTAAGCTGGATGGGTCCCTGAGTAACCTGATTGAGTTCAAGACATCCCTGCTCACTGCAGGGGGACTGGATTTGATGATTGTCATGATCCCTTCCAATCCAAACCATTCTCTGATTCGAAGGTTTTGTCTGGCTTCTTTGAGACAGATTTTTTTATTCTTCTGTCTTAAACTGTGCTAAGGTGGTCGCCAGAGTTTTGTACATAGTAATATCCACTCGCCTTTGTAATCAAGAACAGCATCACATGCTGCAGCTACACATCAGAAGCTGCCTTAAAGAACAGATATTATAAAATACTAAGAGCTGGTGGAATTCTAGAAGGTATACAGCAATGTGGGCAACTTAACACATCATAACTTCAGCAAATAAAACCACATATATTAGATTCTACATTTGATCTTTTTCCTCCTGGACCTTCCAGTCCCAGAGAAAAATTTAAAGGTAAGTTACTAGTGTAGGTAAAATTCAAGCTATCAGTGGATATCTTGAATCAGTATCTTGAATCTTTTGGAATCAGTGTTTCCTTTTGAAATTAGCTCTACAAAATTCAGATCACGTCAAATGTACTTACAAAAATTTTTGGAATTAGGGTTTTGAATTCACATTTTCATCGACACCTATGTATGTATATTATTGTACAGTTTTTATCATTCAGTTCCCTTGACAAAATAATCTCATGGCTGTCCCTGCTTCTCTCTCTCAAGATATCAAGAATTTTTTTCATTTGGTTTAGAATTTCTTTCTTTTTATTCCCCGGCAGAATATTTTTCAGTCCTTAGCAGTCCGTAAAATTCAAATTTTAACATGGAAAATAGCGCTTCTTTCAATAAAGTTTATTTTATAACAGAAATAACTTTTACTTTAGCCCCCAAATTCCAACTCCTAATTTACACCAAATAGCTCATCTACCTCTTGGAAAATGCTCTGTGGGGATGGAGAGGTAAGAGATTTCCTACTGCAGCTTTAGAGACACGGTCATGTAGACATCTGTCTTCAGGAAAGGCAGTTCTTAGAGAAACATTTGTATGGCTGAGTCTTGATACCTTGCTGTGAGCTACAAAAAAGGGATGCATATTTCCACTTTTTCAAGTATGTATGTGAAGCAGAAAGCAGACAGCCCAGGGAGGTCCAGGAAAATCTAGATCATAGGAAAGCACAAGGGACCTTCAGGACACTAAGAAACCTGGACAGCTAGCCAGGCTTCTTTTGGGGGTTTTCACTACATTTTCTCTGCCTGCTTGACATATTCTTGTGCATCCCTAGGGCCCTCTTTGTGTTTTGTCAGATCACCTTCTTGCCTTTATAAAGAGAATAAGTGTGGGTTGTTATTTTTTTTAACTGAGGTTTCAAAAATTTGTTATATAGTATACATTATTTGTCTAAAATACAAAATAATCCATTAATATGTCCTTAGCAACTCAGTATATGTTTACTAAGCCTAACGTGAATAACATGAAATTTAGAGATGATATGACAGAAATTAGAAGTAGCCAGAAATTGATTAATAAAATTGAGGTAACAGGATTTTAGCTGCTTATATATGGAAGCAAATGCACAGATTGAAAAAAATAAGTGCTATTCAACTGAACACCAAGAAAAAAGGTTTTTCACTGCAATGCAATTCTCTTTTTTTATTGTTTTCCTCCTCTCATCTTTAGAGTTCTGAGGGAAGCTGCCACAAGTTTCTACTTTATGTCTTATTCAGTTCTGCCTTAATTCAGTGGGTAACATATCAGGCAGTCTTTATTTTTACTGTGTTTGTACATCAACAACAATATATGGAAAATAGGTTCATGAATTTTCTGACTTTCACAGTATTATCGATGCCACTGGCTGCACATTTCTGTAGCAGTTAGATGAGCCCTAAAATTGCTGAGAAACACAGAAATAGGCAGCTGTAGTGTCAACATATGGCAGTTTGTGATGGGAACACATTCTCTTCAGTCCTGTATCTAAATTCTTCAGATCAATATGTGATTTGTGGTTCTTCAAATACTCAATTATCTCAGGTTTTGAAGATCTTGCCTGAAGATAGCAGAAAGAGTATTGATTTGTCTTTAATATAATACTTTTTGAAAGTGGTGCTTGAAACAATTTCAACTTTAAATGTCATGTTTTCCTATAATTATTTTGATCAAATAAGTGTAGCATTTGATCGTTATAGTCATGGGTAATTTTGCCAGTTTTTACGGAAAACATTGCAGGATCTTTGAAGAAAATACTTGTTTAATCCTTTCTATTTTCTCCCTTGCTTACAATGTAAGACAAGTGATGGTTATAGTACAGTGATCTAACGTACCACCAACACACCAATACATCCTGAACTTTTGTGTTGTATGTTTAACTCAAGCCAAGATTAGGGTGACGGAACACTGCAGAGCACAGCCAAGAGAGGAAACTAAAAACTGGGCATTAAATCACTGATAATAGTTAAATATATGGCAGTGTTTATTGTTTCCTTTTTGAGAATGAGAAATACTACAAATATTGCAGCAAATGGGAACACACATGCTGTGATAAATAGCAATTTTTCAGTTCCGCTTATTCAATGACAAGTGCAGTCAAAAATACTCTGAAATGGTTTCTTTAAGATGATTTGGGAGATGGGAGATCAGAAAACAGTGTTTCATTACTCCTTACTTCAAAGATAAGGGGAGAAACATGACTATAATTATGACCCCTTTAAAAACCCCTTAATTTTACACATGTATGTGTGTAGAAGTCCAAAGATCTCCTCCTCTAAACTCTTTACTTTTATTCCTAGTTGGAAAAATCAATGAAGGATTTTAAAGATCCAGGTCAGTGACATTGGAACTGTTTTCTGCAGTGACCTGCTGCTCCCTCACTGATCTGAGAAGTATGAGTCTGATGGCCACAGTGCATTATGTGAATTACAAGTAGTCAGATTAAAGGAACTTAGAAGTGAAGCTTTTCAGAATGGCTTGTCCATTCCAGACAACAAAAAATAAATTAGCTTAAATAACATAGTTTTTTTATAAACAGAAATACATTTGTGTCTGACAAAAATCGTTAGCAAAGTGCAATCTGTAAGAGGATCTCATTCAGTGCTACCATATTTCAACTAAAACTTTTTATCTAAGGAAGATAAGATTCCTGCCTCATTTATTTTATTCGTATAAAATAACAAGCAAACGAACACTTGCCAACATCATGCTGTAGTTGTAGCCTCTTAGGAATGTGGATAACACCACTAAAATTGTGAAAAAGGATTAACATTATTTATCACTATAAATTATTTTCCTTGGTTGCCTCATTTTTTGAATGGAGTTTTGTCATCCTCCAAGTCTGAGAGAAGTGGAAATGATAGTCTTTTTGTTCCTGCTCAGCTGGAGGCAAGCCAGTGCAAGGCTGGAGATGTAGAAGGATACTTCAGTGCCTTGGAAAGGCAGCTGCAAGTAATGACGCAGGCAGAGCAGCATAGCAGGAAAAGATTTCACCTATGACCTACTCAGTTTTGGACCCTATTCAGGAAAACACTTAAGCACACATTTCCTGCTTCTTATTATGTCCCACTAGAACTTCAGCACGTGCTTAAGTGTCATCTGGTTCAGGGATGCTTTGCTGAACAAACACAGCAGAGAAACAGACTTTCCTCCCACCACCCTGCTCCTTTCTGCCTTTCCTGCCTGGTGCCTCTGTCAGCACAGCTGCAAGGATGGAGTTCATGGAAACAAGCGGGCAATTACCTGCACCTGAGGATCACCATGTCAGACAACACAAAAAAATGTGTTTCCCACAGTTTTGCTTAATGACTGTGCAGTCTACTCAGGGCTTAATGAGGTAAAAGAGAAAAGCTGTTAGGAGCTTCTGCCTATTTTATATCAACAATTAACTTACATAGTTCTTGATCTATGGGAAGGGGTTGAATCTTACGGATTTAAAGGTATTCTCATTTGGCAGTAATGACTGAAATTTCATCCATGCTATTAGATTATTTTCATGCTGAACAGAGGTTATTTGCAAATGTGCTCCTTTCCACTTTGCATCTTCTGTTCTTGAAATCTGAACTGAGTGCATATTGAGATAAACACTCTGTATTCCACGTTACTGAGCATTCCTGTCTTGATTGTTTGTATGCAATGTTATGAATCTAGGGAAGCTCCATTGCTACTCTTTGCTGGAGGGCTGGTTTCTCTGGAGATGCTAAAATGATTTAACTATTGTACCTATAATTCATTGAAACATTTTAATAGTCTAAGAGGACTGGGAAAATGGGCTGTACAGTCTAGGTGTGCTAAGTGTCAGGACATTAGTCTTTAGCTTGTCCAGTTTTTTTCTCCATGTTTTTTTTCTATGCACGCAAAGATTGTCATAGGAAGCTTAATTTCCAAATCTGATTCCTTTTGTTCCTAATAAAATCTTTATTAAATAAGCAGTGCACTAAAGCTAAATTAATCATGAGCAGCCAACCCACTTATGTGCAACACCACCGAAAACAGTAGAACATAACAGTTAGGCATCTGCTCCCTGTAGCTGTTCCATGCCCTGAGCAAGATGCCCAGGCTCCTGCTGGATTTTATGGAGGCAGTTGGGCCTTTTGGAGTCAGGCTCATTACAGGTTGGCTGCTGACAGGGAACAGGGTAATGTGAGTGAGGAGAAATTGCTGGGGACAGCAAAATGAATCTTAACCCTGGTCCTTCTTTGAGATCAGGGAGATCCTAACGGAGCAAGGGTTAATAATAGCATGGAGAGTGGAGATTATCCGTAACCTTCCAGGCACAGAATGGATTCACTTGGCACCTGCTGGAGAGACACCTGCTCCTCCTGGTACGAAGTGTGTGACAGATTAATAAAAAAGAAACCCACTTCTCCTCACTTTGCTCTGCAGACCCTGTGCACAGCAGCCTCACTCTTCTAGAGAGCGGCACCGCGCAGCAAGAGCAGGAGATGTCCTGCAGCTGTGCTGTGCGATTGAGTGACACTCTAGGACTGCCAGCTGTGCCAGAGGCTTCTTCCTTAGGACTGGACAGTGACCTAAATTCTACATTTGCTCATATGAAAAAAAATTAGCACTATGATTACATTTACCTCAGATGCTAATTAAATGCAAATTACTGTTTTCCTGAGTATTGTACTCACCATACCATAAAATCAAACCAAGCCTGATTTTACCTTCCTGTCAGCTCTCCCCAGTAAGCACCTGAAGGATCTTTTTTTTTTCTTTTCAACTAATCATCACATTTCTACTTTTATACGGTTTGGGGGTTTTGGCTTAATTGTGAATTAAATTGAACTATTTCAATCATCAGTCCTTGAACAACACAGAGAATGAAATGCATATTCAAATTCAAAATGCATATTCAAATCACTTGGAATTAACAGACCAAGTATTAATTACTGATTTCTGTGTAGATGTATATTTGTATATATTTACACGTATTTACCTAAATGCATTTATATATATATGCATATATATATAGTATGACCATCTAGTCTTAAAATACTTAACTGCAAACAGAAACTCACAGTAAGTCAAAATTTTAAAACTAAACTAAACAGATTAATGAAATGCATTAATACCAAAGCAGTCACTGCATTAACGCAAATGCATTTTGCCTTCATTATAATAAATACTAATTATTTTTACTTCAGTATAAACTATATATACAGCTATGACAAAAAAAAAAAGGCATGGTTTTAGGCTAGTAATCCATTTAAGAATATGGGTAATCTTAACTTGTGGTGAAGTCATGCAAAAAATGAGGCCTATGATGTTCTTGAAGTTAAGCACTTGCTAACTTAATTCACAAACTAGGAACTGAACTCATGCTTTCATCCATCTCCCTTTCAAAAATATTTAATTTTATTTAAACTTAATAAATGTATAAAATTCAGAAATCAAGTCAGTTGCATAAATTTCAGGACATGGCCTTACTGAAAATCAAATATTTCAGAAAGGTTTTCTTTATTAGAAGGGTATCTGAGAGTGTGAATGGTTTCTGTGTAAATAAGAAAATGTTTGTGTTGGTAATCTTGTTTTACTCAGTGGAAGTGTTTTTGTTAGAGTACCGTGGCAAGCATTCGTAGGATTACATCTGATAATGAAGTGTTCTGTATTTTTAGTACCGTGAACACTGATGTAAAATATTAGTCACTCAGCACAAAACACATTGCTAGATTTGAAGAGCACTAAGAATAAGGTCTGGATATCTCCTTAACCCATTTTTTTTTTTTGAAAATTGAACCTGTTGTTTAAGTCTAGAATTATTTTTAAGAAATCTAGTATTTTTAAAAAAACAAAGGTAACATTTGCTATATATAAGATATTACATTATTTTAATAAGGATTTAAAAAAATATGATGAAGAAAAGTACCATTCTCAAGATAAGACATTTTGTAAAAAGAAAAAAAAAGCTGTTACAAGACTGTTTCATCACCAAGCTATAAAACCACCCCAAATAGCATTTTTAATAGAAATGGAAGCCAGTATAATAGATGAAGGATCTCAAAACATAATCACAAACCCTATTACTACTTGGAGTGTTATATTACCATGAAAAGAAAAACAATATGTGCACACATACAAGTCTAAAATTTAGCTTCTTTAATCTAGTCATGAAGATAGGAGATAAAGGTCACACTGCAAAGAAAACTTTATCATAACAGTTGTTGTTTGGTTTGTGATTGTTTTTTAATAAGAAAATAAGATGAAACAGTATTTCGTGTTTTCTGCACGCTCACTGGGAGTTCACAGATTGATCTTTTTCTGAAACAAAAGCAGTTTTGGTATTTAATATTGTAGTTTAATATAATGATAAGCACCTGTGTTACAGGACAGGAGAAATAAAAATATTGAAAAAGTAAAAAAAGAAAAAATAATAGCAAACATAACCAAGGTTTTTTTCTACATAGAAAACTATGTAGATTTTAATAAGCTCTACCTGGTTTATGTCATGTTTAAACATGTATTTTAAATAGCCTATATTCTAATGGAGATCCACAACAGTTTTCTTTGTAGCTCTTGTTGATTCACTCTGTTAAATCGCTGCGTCTGTTGAAGAGTGGAAAATGAAAGAGAACAGAGATTCTTTCCTCATATGAAGTATAGAAAGAGCTACTTATTATTACTTTTTTCTCATTAAGAGTGATCTTTGTGGTGGCTTATACAACATACCAAATTGCAAAATGCAGTAGACATATTAATTCCTAAAAATATTGAAACTTGCTTTCACTTCTTTCCTCCAGTTTTACACTACGTGAACTGCAGTGAATTTGACAGAAGACCAAGTTAATAGGTATAGTATAATACCAGATCCATCCTGCCAACCTTATCACTTTAAAACCCCCAAAACTTGCTATTGTCTACCTCTGACAATGCAAAAAGGAACAGATTTACACAGTTTTATCTAACTTTTTCTATTTGCTTTTGAAAAGATGCAGAAATTCAATCTTAGGAGAAATTCTAAGAACAAGAAACTGGCAAGTCATGAAACTCTCATAGGCTAATAGCAAATAGAAAAGTTTATTTCCAAACTCCACGATAATATTAAATTTATTTTTCAAAAGAGTACAGTAGTATTACTGGAATCTAAAATGAAGTTTTTTGATAAAAGTGGAAACGAAATGAGGCTCAATTAAAAGAGCACGATCAGCACTGATGGCAACTTCTCTTGAAAAAATTCTTCAACACAGTTACGTGGGGATCTGTTGCTAAGATGGCATCAAATGGAACCTAACATTTGGATCAAATATTTCTGAAAAATATTAACACAAAATACTTCTGGTTTTGCGGCTCTCAGTGAAAAGTTTTGAGTTTGTGTCTTTTTGAGCAGTTCCTAACTTGTATCTGTGGCTCAGGCTTGCAGTTGTATTAATGACTAAAAAGAGTGGCATCAAAACATTTCCAAAGAGCATAATCTCGGCAAATTATTCCTTCAAGACATTGTTTCTCTGCGTGGACCGCATTAGACTGGACGAGTCTGAGCACTGTAGACCCTCACACTGGTTGAGGGGAGGGTTGTGTTTCACCAGTGACATGTGGAAAAGCAATCAGACACTGGATTACATGCCTGTCACTGCCCATTTGCCTTCTTTATCTCTACTCACTCTAAACTCTTGCAAGGCCTCAGTGGTAATGACATTGCTGTATAGAAGAAGACAAAAATGTGCAAGAAATAATGGTTTTGGAATATTTGGGCTTTATGTTTGCAATTTATTTGCAAAGCAGTTGAGGGTTTTTTTTATTCTTAATACAATTCTTCAATGACATATTCAAAGAAATAGTTACTAAGTATAAAGGTTGCTCTCAGGCTGTTGGAAGGTTTTTGTTGTCTATGAATCATTCTTTGTGGAAGGTGACTGACCACCTATACATATCCTATTACTTCTTTTTCCAGTTGCCCCCATCTTTGTATAGTCTTAGCATTTATAAATAAAAGGGACATCTAAATAAATCTGAGTAAATGGGATGTTTAAAGAAATGGAGTGCCTGCTGGCTAGGGGACATTTTCCTGCATACATTTTGTTTCCAAGTGTAGGTGTGAACTTGCCAGTTTACCTGCTTTAAGTGTACACGTTCATACTGTGATTCATAGGATGCTCAAATTAAAGCAGGTGTCTGTGTGTTCATTTATGTGCCTTTAGTAGCAAAGTAAATGTATCCCATAAGGAAAAAGCAAATAGTTGAAGAATTTTAGGTAACTTTTGCTCTTTTCGTATTCCCATCTGCACAAGAAAAACTTTGTTTGCTATATTCCTGATGTTGAATAAATAATAATAGCATCTAGCCTTACTGAAGAACTAGTAAAACATAAGAATCTTCACCACATTCAGAAAAGATTTTTCCTCCCAGTCAAAATGTATCATATAATAATGAATTTTCTTAACTCTAGATGCAAAGCCTGCAACAAACTGCTTGAGTTTTAGTGTTTTGGGGGTCAGAATTCTGCCATAATTATCACTGCTTCAAACTAGTAGCAGGTAGTGCCATCTTTGGAGAATGTTGTTGGGGGGGAGCTATTTTTGTTTTGCTTCCCTATGCCCATGAATAGGTTTAACATTTGTTCAGAACAGAATAAAACTATGTATCACTGTAATTAATTTAGGTTCTGAGAGTCATTTTACATTAATATTAATAAAGGTGATGTATGTACTGAGGGGGCCTTCAGAGTAGCAGCAAATTCAATAAAAGAAGAGAAAACTAACAGTCTTGTAACACACAGAATCCATTGTGTCTTGCTTTTTCCTACTGAGTTTGTAAAGTTTGTAACTTTAAGAACAGAATGCTCATTAGAATGACTGTAACGGTCATTAAATTGGATCACCAACACATAAATAATTTTACAAATACCTGTGTCTTTTAGCCTGCTGTACAGAAAAATATCACAAGACACAAACATTGCTTGGCAAATGTTGGAGCTTAGGAGTCAAACTACTGACCTTTCTCTAAGCTTTTCCCATTGACAGTGTAGCATTTGATGGAATAAGTCATAATGATTTTAGCTTTGTATTCATAAAGGAGTAAAAGATGATTACTTTCTGAGGAAATAAGCAGATAAGCACTCAGTGTCCTCTGCAGCTGATGAATAACCCCCAAACCTGTATAGCACACTGGGGACTGTAAAAAAAGACAGGATTATCTGTTTCAGCCTCCTTCCTTGCACTTTTTTTAACTGACCCTTAGCTAGTAAGGACCTTTGACTGCAATATAGGGAGCAGCTCAATAATGTAACTTTCAGAGCCAAATCTGCTGCTTTGATCTTTTCCATTTTTATTTTGCAAGTTCAAGGTAAAAATCCTCATCAAACCATTTCAAAATATTATTCAAAACAAGTAATATTTGTTTAATACAACATTTTCCCTTTTTTAAGGAAAACATAATGCATTGCCAACTTGGTTATCAAAACAAGAAACAGAGTATTTGAAAAAAGGGTTTTTTCTCAGGGTGTATCTGAAATTATGCAGTGGAATGTTCCTTACTGAAGAGATAATAAAGCTTCAATATGGATTTTAGTATCTTGGGTTGAGGAGGAGCAGAGAATAAAATATATCGTAAGCAATATATCTGAAGGCTTTGTATCTCATATGTATGTGTCAAGAGGGAAAAAAAGGAAAAGTCCCAAGAGGACAGAGCCTGTAAAACAGTCTCTTTGCTTGTAAAAGTGAAATTCTCTACAATACCTTTTCTTATGCTTTGTTTAATCTCATTTTCATTATCTTAACTGAGTGTACTTCTTCATTTTGCTGGGAGGATTCACACTTCAGTAAATCACACAACTTATTTCTATTTTTCCTCCTAATATTTATTGCATTCCTTATCTACATTTTTCTTCATTTTGAAGTCATCATTTTTCTTACACTTAGCAGGCCAAATTTAGCTCCAATTTAAGTTGGGAATTGCAATAAACCTATATGCCCAATGCCATGTCAAATTATTAATCTTTCTCCTTAAAATTTTCATCCTTCTAACACTTGGAAGATCACTCTTTAGATGCTCCTTGGCAAATTCTTTTTGTACTTACACACCTTTCACTGAAAACACCTTCTGTCATTCTAAATACAGTACCTAGCTCTTCACTTAAAAGGATATCGTGGCAACAAATGAAGAACGAAGAAAGCAGTTTGTGAGTTATGATTATCTTATCCAAGTTATTTTTTCTGCAGTTTACATGATTAGAAAGCTTTTTTTTAAAAAAAAAAGAGGAAATTAATTGTCATCTGTAATTACGTAGGAGAGCATGTACTCAGGAAAACTTCAAACTCACTTTGTGATACCAACATTGGCAACACAATGATGAAGAGGAAGTCTTTCACAACCAGACATTACCCCATCAATCAGTTTGCAGTCAGGAGAAAAATTGACTTTGTCATGATATGGTTCTTAAAGCAAAAGTAATAAATTCTATACAAACGGCAAGCCTACAGCGTAGCTAATTTATTCATTATCCACCCCAGAAAAATAATTAAGTCATGCTTTCTTTCCTGGCTCTTCATTACAGTTTAGCCTTTTTCTGCAGCAGTCAGTGACTGAATGCTTATTAAAATAAATTAGCTGCAAAACTTTTAGCTCTGTCTTAAAGAAAAACTAATCCACTTTTCTAGTGGAAACAACATTGATTAAATAAACCTAGTTTCATGCCGAGCAGACTAATTCCTTTAGCCACAGTTTCCAATCTTAAATCATGTTGTATCTGTAGTAGATTGAAAAGTATATAATGAGCTGTGAGTTTGTAATTGATATTAACCTCTTTCCATATGCATTTTGGTTTGGGGTCCGGGTGATTTTAGTGATGGAGCGAAATCGCTGTGCAACCTATAAGTATTATTATATTCACGTCTCTTTTTCCAGCATGCACACACACAGTCATTCAGACACACTCTGTTATTCCTCTAATCCAGTTGTTTCAGACGGGCTGCCTTGACATGGAGTAACTTCAACTGTATCAAACTGCTTCTCAGTCACTAAACAGGAAGATCACTTTAAGAAATAAATGTGTTTGCAAAACTTGCTCCTACCTCATATCAGAAACACGGAATGCTGGGCATTTAAAACATTTGAACCTGATCCACGCATAAGCTGAGCTGATGGAAGCAATTCTTTTAGGCTCCGTTTTTTTGCATAAGAACAACATTGCACAAGGCCAAATGCTGCAAAATGGGTAAATGAAGCTGAAGGGCTTGTCACCACATGACCTATGTAAAATTGCCCACACCGTTGCTTTTTTAAATGTATAGATTCATATTTTAAAAAATAGATATTTTTCTTTAATGCCACCAGCAGTAGTCAGCCAACAGTTCACTAAAAAAAGCAATCTTGTGACAGGCCAGTCAGATCACACACTCACCAGTTCCCACAACAAAAGAGATAATAAGAATCTGATGTGAGATAGCGATTAGATTAATATAATTATTAAGCCAGGGATAAATCCATCGCCCCCTTCCCAAGACCAACCTTGTCAGAGGGCGTCAGAGGGGCTGGCTGATGCAGAAGCACAGCTCAGCAATAACTGCAGCCTGAGGGCGCCGACATCCTCTGCTCACACAGCTCTCCCCTCTGCACTGGTGCACTTCCAGTGGCTTTGAATATTTATAAAACCCTCAGCCTCATCTTCAGCACCCTATTCAGCTCCTCTGCACTGGGAAGGGTATTTTTCTAAAGACGCCATGTACTTCATGGCTCTTAGTCCCTCGTTACCAGCTGCCAAAACTTCTCGGGGTGGCACAATGCTGTTGCAGAGAGCAGCCAAACAACCTGCTGTTCAAGGTTGGCTTTTGTCCCAGCCCAGAAGAACCATTTTGATGAAACAGGGAAAAGAAAATACGAAAAAATCTCTGCTGCACATGTTGGTGGGATCAACTGAACTGGACGGGAGGCGAAGAAACCTGCAAAGGGGACTCTTCCAGCTTACAAAAAGCATTCATGGGGAATGGCATCCTCTCAAGTACAGTTAAATCATTGGCAAACAGCAAGGGACCTGATGGGCCTTGGTGGCTGTTCCATCTTCCGGGCTGCCTAAGGGCTGTGGGACTTCAGGCAGAGAGTAGAGGGATGCAGGACCTCTCCCCCATGGGGGCAGGAGGCTCTGAGCTTCCCCACAAAAGGAACCCTTTGTCTCCCTGAGCGTGCACCACCAGTCTCCCTGCTGCAACCTGCAAGACCATAACACTCTATCCCATGCAATAACTCCTCAAACTTCCTATTTAAAAATCCGCAGGACTGGCAGAACAGAGGGAGAAAACATTGTTTTAAATTTTCATTTAGCACCCACCCACCTCCCTTCATTCATTTCCCTTTTGTTTTTCTGTTCAGCTCATTTTATCTTTGCCACAGGCAGGAGGGTGGGAAGAGAATGTGTCTGGTCTGACAGAAGACTCATCTTCTGAAGACAGGAGTCCACCAAGGGACTCCAACCAAGAGCTGTTCCACATCTTGTATTGATAACACCCTTGGTCTTTTCTTTAAACTTTGGCTACCACTGTGTCACATAAATTCTACCTATCTATATATTTTTAACCCAAAAAGAAGAGAAGAAATGAAACACTAATAATTCTTTGAAAAAAATGTTTTCAAATGAATTAATATTTTATACCTACTAGTTGTGAGCAGATAATTTATATGTAATTGTCTGACAAGGCAACATGTATATTCAGGAAATTATTTTGTTTTGAGTTGTTTCTGTTCATTTATTTAGTTACGTCAAAAATTGTTGAATTGCTTAGTGAATTATTCTTTGAAGCAGCTTACCTATTTCTGTTGAAAAACAGGGACTAAGACAGAACTCATTCATCATTTTTTCTTACAGTTAAAGGTTTAGTTCTTCTAAGAGCTTAATGGGATATAATATTTACTTCTTCTATGCCTAGGATGGTAAAGAAATTTACAATATTCTGGAATTAATTTGGTGTTAAAAATTGCGAGTGAAAAATTCCTGATTTTCAGTTGTGTGTAAACTTCCATGGGAATATTTGATATTTGTTTGTGTGATATTTTTTGTATCTAGTGACAACTGGAGGCCTCTAATAAGCTAAAAAAACCAGAGAAAAACCTACCCTTGTCTGCAATAGTTCTCCTAAAGATTCTCACAACACTAACAACTTATTTAATTCGATATATAGCACTGGCTTTCTGTTCCTTAATTGAATAGTCATAAATCTTGTAATTAATTAGATTTCAAGGTAAAAATATTTCTGTTATACTTTTAACAAAACAGTGTTGTTCAGTATAATCTTCAAAGTTTTCTTTTCAGCATAATGTAGAAATTATTAATTTCTAGCTGACTTATTACAGTTTTATCAGCAAGTTCTCTGCAGAAGCAGATGTTCTAGAGAGAACACTACAAGACAGCAGGGATTTTTTTTTTTTTAATGCTTTAGTCAGAATTAGGTTTTGAAAGAGAATTGGTTCTAAGAACTTGGTTATTGACACCCGAATGAAAGTCCTGAAAGAAAGGATTACTTTGCATGCTAAGGGTTGATTTTGTTTTCAGCCTGGTTTACACACCTAAATAAAACAAGTGTCACTTAAAACACATGCAGAGCTTACAGCATCTAGGAAATAGTTCAACTAGACCTGAATTTCAGTAGCTGCTTTAAGAAGTGTGAACCATGCTGGGGAATCAAGCCATCAGAAGAGGAAAAACAAATACCTTTATGCATTCATTGTTAACTAATTTTTTTCTTCAGCAGGTTTTTAATTAATGCACTGATTTGCTACAAATATTCACAGAATCAAACTCTAAAGTGGTTCAGTACAGTCTAAGAAAATGACTGCATAAATGAATATATATGTACTTACAAATAGACTGGCACATATGTAATACTGAGCTGTGGATGAGGAGGGACAGCCTTTGGAGCTGAAGCTGTCTTCTTACACCAAGAAATGTGCTATGAGCTCCTAGAAGCAAAAGAAGACATGATTTGACATTTTATTGTTCATAAGGCACACAAATTCCTAGAGTACTTTATATTTATATTAGAATATGAGGTCCTCTCTTATAAAATTTATATTGGAATCGAGCTAATAAAACATGAAAGAGGGAGGCGTTGCAATAAGAGATAGGATTATTGTATATTATTTATTCTAAGTCTGACAATTGTCAACAAAGAACATTTCTGGACAGTCCAATTTTGCCTATAACCTTTGCTAAGACTTTTAATGCCCTGTTTCAAGCACACATCACATTTCATTAACTTTTTCCTGCACATATATGTTATTATCCCCTGTTAATGAGGCATTTAAAATATTATTTTTATACAGTAATTCTAAGTTCATAATTAGTTATTAAAAATGAAGGTGAGGGGGAATGTGCAGTCCATTCAAGGTACATTATGTCATTTTCTTCTATTACAATGTTTCAGATTTTACCAAAATTATAAAGAATAAAAGCATAGGATAAAGAATGAATACATGGAACGGGCCACACAGTGAGGTGGTTGAGTCTCTGTCCCTGGAGGTGTTCAAAAGACAGGTTGATGAGCTTCTTAGGGACATTGTTTAGTAGTGGACAGGTTCAATTGGACTCTATGATCTCAAAGCTCTTTTCCAGCAAGATGGTTCTATGATTCTATGTTTTTATGGTATTTTTGCACTATTTTTTTCTTATTCTTGTGTAGCTAAAAATGTTTTTCAAAAAACGTTTATTTTTTAAGAAATACTAAAAATATTACAAATTTCATACTATTTGTTTTTGTATGTCATATTTTCCCAAATCTATATTTATTCCTCAGTAATGAGATCTGACATTCCTGAAATTATGGGCTTGAAACATAAATTTTACTGTAATTCTACATCCAGTGGAAAGACATGAGCCACTTCCCAGACTCAGCTCTTTGGGGCCCAGCACCTCCCTCTGGAGACCCTGTGATGACTGAGAAGGGAGCATATGGAGACTTGCTTTCAAAATTAGACACTTCAGACAGAGTGACTCACTCCCATTACGACTCAAGTTTTGTGTCAACACATTTTCAGGAGTTTCAATATTATGATTTTCAAATCATAATAGCAGCCATATTTCACATAGAATGAAATCTCAGTTGTCTTTCTAAAAGGCTCCAGTAATTTATGGACTTTGGGCACCCAATCTTCAATGCCTGGAAGGCCTGAACTGCAGCACACATCAGCCAAGGGTTTTAAGGGAAAAATTGCAGATTCTTCTTCCTTAAGCACCATTTTTTTTTTCATATCTATATTCCACTTCACTGACTTTGTATGCCAAGAAATGCATTAAAATAGGTGCTCAAGAAAGACTGCCCCAAAAGTCACTCAGTTCGTGCTGAGTGTTCTCCTAAAATCAGGACCTCAGAGGTTGTTCAAGTTCAAAAGGTTCTTAACTAGATAGATGAAGCATCCAATACTTGGAAGAGCCTGTCCTTCACAGTCTTATTCTAGCACTCATTAATGTCATTATCTCCAAAATGAAATGGATTTTCTCTTTTGAATGTTATTAGAAAGCAGGAATTAGCAGGTTTTATACTGTAACTTAAAATTCTAAATACTTTCAAATTAAGAGACATGCTGTACATATTCAACAGACTAATGTGCAATTTGTAACAAGTGAAATACATCATATGAAAATGATTTTGCATTGATGTAAATCCAATTAACCTCAAAGAATGTTATATGAATATGGACTGTGAAAGATTTTAATTATAGCTGGAAATGCTATGCAATTATTGACCAAGTTTGGCAGACACATTTTTTGTTGCCTACTGTTACTATCTACTGTTAGCTTTGTAATGTGGAAACAGAAAAAAATGAATATTGAATCGGAATGGAAATTTGAAGACGCCCAGGTTGAATACTTGTTGACCACTTGAAATAATAATTCAAACAGTCTTTCCAAAATAAAATCACCTTTTAGGAAAGGGAATAAACCATAGCTATTATACTACAGGTCTGTGCTTGAAACAAAACTAAATTGAAATATATCAGTGAAGGACAAGATATCAAAAAGTGCCAGTTGCTGTTTCTAATTATCAAAATGTTTGTTACTAATCTCATGAATCTACTTAAAAGTCTCCAGTCACACAGAGCTCTCATACAGCCTGGAACTAGAGCTTCAGAAAAAAAATATATGATCTGAAGTATTTGTGATATTTTTGTAGTAGTTGGATGAAGTTCAAAATTGTTCCAACCATTCCTCAATACATAAAGTTAAAGACAAAACTGTGGAATGCAAAAACATGTGCTTGTAAATACATCTGTGATGTCTCTGTTCCATTTGGATGTTCAAACACATGCCATGCATAATATTCATAATAAATACAGTGGACACAGTTGTAGCTATAGTAGAACAGAATTTAAGGACAATATTTAACTTTTTTTTCAGAATAAAAACAAATAACTTCTCTGCATTTGCTGTTTAACTACTTGCAGAAGTACAATACTATTCCCATTTTGCAGTCAAAAATGAGGCAGAGGAAAATTTAAGCACCTGAATAAAGGATCTGCTTAGGGATTCACTAGAAAATTATGTTCTTTCTATTAAGAAGCTGTAAAAATAGCACATAGTTGGTGCTTTCATGTTATACAAAGCTTTTCTTGGACTGCACAAGGTAATGCTCTGTTTGACACAGAAACAGAATAATTGAAGTTGTAAGGGACCTCTGGAGATCATTTGGTCCAACCTCTCTCTCAAAGCACTGCCAGCTTTGAAGTTAGAGACAGCTTCGAAGTTAGACCAGGTTGCTCGAGGTCATATTCAGTTGAGTTTTGAATATCTCCAAGGACAGTGATTCCACCACCTCCCAGGGCAACCTGTTCCAGTACTTGACCATCCATATTTTGAAAAAAATGTTTTCTTATATCATGTCCTATAGAGAATTCTATACTCCTACTGTAGAAAATTCTCAAGTCTCTCGAGCAAAAAAGAAATCCTTAATCTAATTCAGTTTGTTCATGTTTTTTTACTCAAAGTTAAGTGGCATTGAGTGCAGAAGGCACAAGATATTATAAACTAGGCAAGAACTGCTATTAATTTGAAGTATGCTACTTTTGGAGGCCAGTTATTCTTGAAAGGTATTTTTTCTAGCAATTGTGTAGTGTCTGTATTTCTATTATCCACGTATTCTTGTAATTTTACAAGTTAATTAAATCCAGGAAATGGCATCCAGAAGAACTGAGTTTGAAAATATATTCATAAGGATGGGTTTTCTTCCCTTACCCAGCAATTTTTACCCTTGAAAGTTAAATAAGAATGGAGTTGTAATGATCACAGAAACCTAGTTGTCTGCAAGGCACAGGGTTTAATCGGGGCAAAATCATCAGTAGAGAAGAAGAAACAGTGGAAGAGGATATTAAGAACTTCTGTTAAAAAGGAGTAAGCATGATCAATAGGCAAATTGACTACCAGACTTGAACAGATTTATATCAGAAATAATGACCTGAGCCTGAGGGCTGAACAGAGAAGACCAGGAGGAACGTAGGACCCCTGAAAGGACTGATCACAAACCAAAGGATTCTGTGGATGATGAAAATGAAAGAAGTGGCTTGCAGGGTGGTGTTTCTTTCCTCCTCTGATCTATCACCCACATTTTACTTTTTTTTCTCGTAAGCAGTCAGTTAAAAGAATTCATGCAATTTTTTTTTTTTGTTTCATGTAGTTCGCCTGCCTGTAAAGAACAAATCGTTCCTCAGGGTGGAATATTGCAAGAAGCATACTTCTATCACAAGGATTATACATAGGTAGAGTCTAGGTTGGCTAAAGAAAGAAATTTCTGGCATGAAATACATTTCTAAATGCCCAGGTAGTATTCAGAAGAATATTCATCATACCACGACTAACATCCTCTTACAATAAGTAGAAATCAGCTAATTACAATTGTAATCAGATATATAGATATTTAAATAATGCCATCAAGCCCCATTGTGTAGCAAATCAAAAGCTGTGGAAAAGGCACAAGGAAAGATTTTCTGTGTGTACACAGATATTCTTGGTGTACCCAAGAGTAAGACTTCCTCCTGACTTGCCTGAAGAGGGTATCAGTGCCCTGCAATACTTTTGTGTAAGAAGGCAGCCTTAATTCTGTGCTGCCTCTTCTGTCCTGAATCTCCTAATTTCAAGATGCCCATCACTACTTTGTTTAGGATGCTATGTCAGTCTTAGGAGAGTAATTTTCTATGTAAATCTTTTGCTTACTTCTGGACTTGCAATCCTAACCTAATCCTGAAAGGGATATGAAGATAAGTCAGTTAACACCATTTTTATTTGGGGTTTATTTTTCATTCTCTCAGTTCAATAGTTTTTTTGGTAATTAATAACATTTTCAACTGACATGCTAACTGCCTCTATTCCTGAAGCATTTAAAGATGCTTGCACCATTTTACTTACGTACTCCTTAGAGTCCCAGGTTTAGTATCTTAATTTGAGTTTGACAGATCAGCTTAAATTTTACTTTGAAGCAAAAAAAAAATACCCAAGAACTGTATGAGCATTATAATAAAATAACCTTGAAGGGACAACTCAATTAGTATTTAAGCAATCCTGAATTACAATGAAATTCCTATGGAAATGTGAACACCTACCTGCATATCAAATAAAGTCACGAGATCATTGCCTTTACAGTAAATATAATTTCAGTTCATAACAACTGGATTTCTTAAAAAATATGTCATCAAAAGGTAATACACCATTTCCAAGATTTAAGTACATAGGCACCCACACGCCGTGCGCAAGCGTACAGGAAGGACTGGGAATAAGCAAACCCTACGTGTTAGTATGAGCTGAGTTCAGACAGAATGGCCTTGGAAAAGTCATTTCCACCTGTTTGTGTGGCAGCCATCCTGGGTGGAATATTGCATAAAAAGCAAAAGCCAGTTGAAAGGCAGATTCTGCTTTTAAACTCGCTATTAAGTGACATATGTGAATTCCTGATGGAGATAATTCCATGCTGAAGACAATTTCATGTTGAAGACAGAAAGGGCCTTTTGTTTTGATGACTCTCTCCTGTTGTGTTTTGGTTTTTTTTCTTCAAATATATACTTGTGTTAAAAATAGGGGGGAAAAAGTCTGTTTAATGGAGAGCTGTTATTCAATGTTTTGTTTCTGCATATTTCTTTATCACCACAGTAAGGTGTTTTGCTAACTATGGAGAAATGAAATTCTCCCAATGTCAAGCTGAGCCTGGAAAGCATCCTGACATTAGCACGAGCAGGATGATTCACACTACAGATGAAGCATTGCTGCCTAAGGGACCCTTGCTGTTCCCTCTACTTTTCCCTGAGATACCTCAGCAACAAGAGTGCAATTAACTCTGAAGTGAAAGTTTGAGATAAGCAAAATCTCCAGAAACAAAAATCCCTTTCCAAACAGAGAAGGTGGTGGAGACACAAACCCAAACCCATTCTCCTCTCAGGTGTTGCTGGAAGTTTCTGCAGCTAAGAAAGAAAAAAGCTAAAAAAAGTGAAAGATGCAGCTGCAACAGCGGAGAAAAGAAACACGATGGAGATAGTGACTTGGAATTGCAAAGCTGCCAAAAAGGACTTTCTAGACCGGTGGTAAAAGGTTTGAGGTGAGACACCTGGAACAAATTCAAGCAGAATTTAGCAGGTCTATACCAGGACAGAATGGATTTTGGTAAGGGTGAAATGCATCAGTGGTCTTCTGGGGATAGCAAAAAGAAACAGTGAGGAAAGGTAACAAGGCATATGGCTTTCCTTTCAGTCTGGGAAAAGAACTTTTAACATGTGGAAAAGCAAATTTGATCCCGAAGAATGTGTGCTATAGGTTATTACAAAAAAAGGTAATAAGACCACGAAACAGGTATGGTAGAAAGTGCTCCCTTTCACCCCAGTCTCTCTCCAAATTTTATATTAAAACAATAATAAATGCATAATTGGATCATCCCAAAAACAAAGTAAATGAATAAAAGAGATGTAGGAGGGTGGAAAGAAGGCAATGATTGTCAGGCAGGAAAAGAAGCATACTGAGTTCAAACATACCCTGACTAATTTAGCTATGATAAGATACATTATTAATATGAATTTTAGATAAGAAATGAAACTTCATGTGTTATTTTGATAGCAAATAACAACAACCAAAATCCAGGTAATTTTAAATAATACATTTCAAAAAAATGTAGGGAACAAAATCGCTGGTATCTGCCAGTACCTAAGTTAAATGCATTTTTTCACTTTTCCAGTTCCATACCTTTGGGCTGAGTTGTAAAACAACTTCATTCCTAATGACAATTTTTGCAATTACATCAGAGGTGCTGTCAGCAGCTCCTTTCTGCTGCTGGGATGCAGCAGAAACTGGAGTCACCTGCAATCTGTAGATATGAATCATTCAGTAACGAGAACAACTTTGCAACCTGTCACAATTATTTACTTAATGACTTGGAGATGATGATGCTGATGAAGATGATGATGATGCAGAGCAGCCCTGGTGTGTCTGCCTGATACTGAGGTCACATATTGCTTTCAATTTCAATGGTTTAAATTCAGATAATTCTGTTTTCAACATAAAATGACAGCCACACTGCAGAACTAGGCTCTCTGTCTAGACCTTTCTGAACCTATTAAAAGTTCTTTTAGGTGTGTTACAGGGCACAGCCCAAAGTGTTGTAACAAAACACTTAATCAAAGGCTTAAGTTTAAGCATATGTGTAATACCAACCCTATTCAGTAAAGCAGTAACTATGTGATTAATGTTAAATAAATGGGACAAAGTAAAACCATGTGCTTAAAATCTAAGCTTAAATGCTTTCTTGAGAGTAGAACATATAACTCATTTCCTTAAAAGGTCTATATTCCAAACTCCTGGCTGAATGATGGTTGCTATATTTTGAACAATGTCACACATGGACCTCTGACAACATCACATGAGTAGGAAGTGTTATTTCTCAGCAGAATAAAAAAAGTCTTGTGTCTGTATAGTTCTATGACAAGTTAACTCATGGACAGATATTCTTTGTTGTTCCTAGTCTAATGTTGTAGGAGACTCCTCATGTATTAAATTTGGCAGTGTAGAATGACACTCCAGAAAAACTATTTCTCTCATAATAATGAAAAATCCTGCTGAAATTCACAGATTAAAGAGATGTGGTGGAACGATGAGACTCTTTGATGAGGCTCCAAAACACTCATGACTAGTAAGGACTCGTAGCCATATTGTTTCTGTAATGAAAACCATAAATCTCTCAGTATAATTAATTATCATTCCTGAGGCTTAGCAAAGCAAAATACAGTCTTATAAGATCCACACTTAAGCATTGTCTATAATTTGAATATCTGCTTCCAGTAACGTTTTTCTCTTTTCCTTGGAATATCCACTCCTAAAGAGGGAGGATTTGGTTCACAATTTGACGAAGAATTGTCCTGTCTAGGTCTAAGATTTTCTATAAAATGAAAGATTTGAAAAATATTACAGTATGTCTACTTTTGTTTATTCCTTCAGCTGGATCTTACTCAGTACAAATGCTCAGTTATCTCTGAACTTGTGCCACATTATCCCTAACTTTTGGAATCTGCATAAGTAAGGAGGCTGGGGAAAATTAAAATATTTCTGCCACCAAAATCTCAAAATATTTAACACATGTACCTATTTGTCTTAAAAGTACTCCACACTGTAGTTCCAAAGACAGAACATAAGAAATTCGGGTGCATATGGCTTAGAGTGTTATTAGGTCCACTCAATTATCCTTCCATCTGAAATCTACAGCACTATTTCACCACCTCCATTGTGTTTTGAGACTCCGGCCTCTTTTGTGCTGAAGCTTAATTGCACTCCCAACACTGTGATTGCTCTCACATTTTATTATTATGCAAAATAAAAGAGACAATGTACAGCTAGTATTATAAAAGAAACAAATGAATAACAAGAGATTGTGAAGTTCTTGCCTATATTTTTTTTTTGCTTTCACTACGTGGTGATCAAGCATTCTTAGAATGTGTTTTGTTATTGTAAATTCTATTTCAAGTCTTCCTTATTTATTTATTTTTCTGTTCATTACAGTCTAAAACCACCTCACTTTGAAATACGGATGTGCTGCAAAATTAATACTGGAGGTGTTTTATGTATGTGAATGTATACAGGTGCATACACGTGTCCAAATTACAGTAAGTAACATCAATAATTCCAAGAATTCCCATTAAAAATCTGAATAGGCTGAATAGTAAACGTTATTTTCTTAGTGCAAGAAACTGTAGTTCATAAAAACCTTTTTTTATTCCGTCCTTCCTTATTAAAATACAACTATGCTACAAAGAACTGCAGAATTCTGCAACATGTTATGATTCAGAATAGTACACCTATACTGTCTGCAGCATTAAACTTTCATTCCCACCGGACAGAAAATTGTTTTTCAGAGATTACAAACACTGAGAAGTAACAGTTTTATTCTTGTCCCGGGAAAGAAGATATGTGTATTTTCTTCAGGAGTGGAAAATCTTCACAGTCTGTCATTCTTTAACGTGCTGAATGATCCCATTGTAGCTATGGTTAAAAAAAATATATATATATTATTCTTCACACAGCAAAGAGTGAAACAATATTAGATTGAAACATTGGCTATTCAGAATTTCCCTTTATTTTAGGGGTGGGAAAGATTCATTGTCCAAATCCTACATAATAGTGTATAGGACATGCTTCAGGGAACACAGTGGGTTGGGAGACATGTATGCAACTCTCTGGTCACTGGTGTATAACTAAGTAGTCCAGAGCTATAGTTTTCTTCAGTCCTGCCTCACAAATAAATGGTAGACTGGGAATTGCAACACATCCGGTAGCTTTTGGAATTTTCAAAAAGACACTTTTCCCATGTTTTAAGCAACAATGGCAGATAAAGACTGTCAGCTTAATGTCATGGCAGATTGGAGGTGTCTATTGTTCTGCTTTCAGCCGGGCCTGGCTAGTCCAGCTGTGGAGCTGCTTAATCTCTGTATGATACAGCTTTGTTTTTCTCCATGATATAGACACATTATCATGTACAGACCTTGGCATCTGTCAGCTAGAATAGGAGCATCTCAGAGGCACCATTATTTTTAACTCAGACATTTCTTAAAGTTGCAGAAGTGTGAAGGGATGAGTTTTATAGCCTTATATTTTCTGTAATCTTAAAAAATTGTAAATATCATGCTTTACCTGCTAAGAATATTGTTTATGGATTCTGCACATAACATAAAGTAACAGTGAAGAAATAATAAAATATTCATTTATTTTATTCCCAAAACTTAACAAAGCTTTGAAGTATGATCAAGCAAACTAAACATCCTGAGCAAAAAATCCCCAACCTGACTCTTAGATGGCTGAGATGATATGAAAATTACCTAGCGAGTGTAGGGGAAACTGCTGCAAAAAATGAGAGGAAAACAAAAATGTGGTGAATGTCAGCTGTGTTTCATAGATGTTCCAATGAGTGCTGATGAACATGTCTGACAAATCCGTAAAAGGTTACTTTTCAATTATGTCATAAAAAGTCATGGGGCAATTTTTGTTTTACATTGGCCCACAGGCTCAAAGAGTGAATCAGTTAAAAAGAAAAAGGCTTCTAAAAGAAAGTATTCTTGTGAAAGGCCTATAACTGAAACAGCCAAGATTTGCACAACTCTAATTGCAATCATGGCACGGCAGGTTGCTGATTATTTTAGACTGATTTGTATGAAACATAGAGAAATTCTGAATATATTGAGAACCATGATTGATATAATAAATTGATTGATATCAAAGGTTGTGTCTCCTTCCTTGAAGGAAATAGTATCCAGCTAGCTTCCGAAATTACTCAACATATTGAAAAACACTCAAAATAAGCTTAGAAAAGGAAAGTTCTTGTAAACTAACAAATAATTATATCATCTTATTTGGAAGAGTAAAATTGCAATGGACCTTTTGTTTGCTTGACAGTATCCATAGGCATCTGTGGATGAGAGCAAACACTGTAACAAGGATTTGACTCAGTGCTTGGAGGTGATCTAAGGAAGCAGAGCTTGAGAGATTCAATTCTTTCCTACATCTTTTCCAAATAGAGATTTTTTTTCCCTAATCTTTTATGTCCAGCTATTTTTTCTTAGTTTCAAAACCCCCGGACATCATCCCCTCTTTTGGGTTTGAAATCCCTCTTCCTTCTTTTTCTCATTTCTGGAGTTGTGCTGAATCTGACAAGACAGATTGTGGTGCTTCCTGATGTGGATGTGTCACCACACATCCTGAATGAGTGTAACTACATTAGTACAATCATCTCCCTGAGACAACTAAATATTTCTGCAGGTTTGCCCCTTCTAGGTCAAGAATGCAATAGGACTGTGAAGCTGAAATCTTCTTCAGTTGCTTGTAGTTGATAGAATTCAACAGAAATCTGTAAAGTCTTCTTTTAATTCAGATACATTCTTTGTCTCTGAAACTCCCTTATTCTATACAAAATCAGGTGGTTAGCATCTATACTACACCTTAGAGCTGCTCAGAAGATGATGGCTAAAAATAAACCTGATCCTTGGCCCAGCTTTGATCATTACTTTCGTAACATGGAGAGGCCACTACACTACAAAGAGGAGTCAAACTCCAGTTGTCTACAAGGTCTACCTGCTTTTTTTGTACATTATGAAGAAAATATCTCAAAAACTTTGTGTTCACCTCATTCATCAGGTGTGGAAAGGGTCCACAGCTAGCTGGGACAGTGGTAGGCTAAACAAATGGCTCGAGACAAACCATATCCCATGTGTTCCTGACCCTGAGTGACCGTCCACTTATATTAGGCAGATCATTTTGTCCCGAGCTTATGCAACAGGAATTTGAACTTCACTGAATATCTGGGGTCAAAAATGTCAGTATAAAAAATACCCACAGGCTTCTCATCTTTAACAAAGGCATTCAGGGCAGCTGTGGGCTTACATCCTGCCTAACTGGACACAAACAAAGATCAAGGGCTTTGTTTCCATACAGATGCATCTTTTCTTAATAAGGGAAAAGATAAGTTATGAACATTTATTTTTTCCCAAGTGAACAGGAAGAGAAAAGTCTTCCTATTTCAACCCTTAAAAATGTAACAGTCTAGATTTTCCATTGGTCACTTGGTATTCCCTGGAAACGATTTCCCAACATCTACTCATTAAGTTTTCACTAAATGCCAGAACTCACTACTCCAACACACATAAGTAATTTCTGCTGATAAAAGCAGAAAACTTCAGTAGGAACCAGCAGGACTGGTAACCTTCCAATATTGGAACCAGAATATCTGCCTTTCATCCCTGCAGAGTTGATGTAATGACTGTTTCTAACCTCTTTACAAAGTACAGATCCTTCAAACTTTATATTAGTTCTTACCTTTTGGAAAGATGCCAACAGACAGCACATTTAAGGAAAGACTCCTAAAAATATACAGGCAGTGCATGAAAAATAATTAGCAGATATCTGTGTTGCAAAGCAACTGTTTCTGTGTTGGTGTGCAAGAAGCATCTTCTCTGTGTTCACCATAGTGCAAAGATCAGTCACGGCTGTCTTTCTCAAATGCATCATGAATTTCCTCCTCCGTACAGAAGCAGCTTCCCTAAAGGAAGGTAAACTGTGGTCCTGCCTCCTCCCTGACCTGGAGACCACATCAAAGCAGCTGCATCAGAGCTCAGCCAAGCTGAGCAGACACAAGGAAATCCCAAAATGCCCATTTAGGAGGTAGCATCTCTCTCAGCCATGACCTCCTTTCCCAACTGGCAGGGAGCCTGAGTCACTACGACTACAGGTGATTTCTCTGCCTACAAGCCCTTCAACACCACCTCACTCAAATAAGATTTTTTATTGAGGAGGGAACAAAAATGTTCAGTTGAGAAAATAACAAAAAAAGAAAACTTTAAGAATAGAATGAATCTTTTAATAGCATTGAAAATAGCAGTTATTTCCCCTGGATTGATTCAATTGGAAGATTAAATTTCTTTTGTTTGGTTTAATAGAGAATGATTGAAAAATCAATGTATACATGCTTGAGATCATGGAAATGATGATATGTCAAAATGTCAGAGGGGCTGAAGGGGTAATGATAGAGCGTGGAAGAAAAGTCTCCCTTTGACTGTTGTACTTGGAAACTGAAAGGCTGAAAGTTTCACACTAAACACAGTCTTTTACTTTGAAGCATTTGACATTCATTGTGACTCAATAAACTTTTTTTTGAAGAAAGCATTCCCCAAAGAAATCACAGAAAATATCCTTCCACATCTAAATGAAAGCAACAATAGCTTGGTAATTCTTCCAAGCACATTTCAACTAGATGTGAAGTCACTTATGAGAGTTAGCTAATAAATTCAGTGAAAACAGAACAAAAATTGTGGAGTTCACATAGTGACTGCTGTCAATGGCAGGGATTTCTACAATGTTAAGATAAGCAAGTTTATTTTGTACTGTAGGTTTTACAAAAAGATGTGTGAATGCCAAAGTTTTAACAGAGTTACCAAGATCTTTCTCCCTTTTAACTTGCATAATGAGCTCGAGATTTTCTTCTGGGAAAACTGAAAAAATATCTAAACATAAGTATCATGAACTAATTATGTTTTGCTCATTTGTGGAGTACTTTAGTTCTTTTTTCTTTCGATTCTGGCTGGCTCTTTTTGTTTTGTCATGTGTTTCAAGAAGCCACTTAAAAATAGTAGAAAAACATTTTGAGAAATGGTGTGTTTCATTTTTCCTGAGCTGAAACAACTGTTTGAAACCTCGTCTATGACACTCTTGTGTCTTTCACTTCAAGATGTTGGTGCCAGTTATCACATTTGTGGTTAATCCATGCTATAAAGGAGCTTCAGGGGTAGTTTACATTTCCTTTAGTATATGCAAAAGGAAGTAGTGGTGAGTGAAGGTCACCATAAGCTGAAATTTCAGAATTAACTTTAAATGCTACATTAAAAAAAAGAAAAACAAAACTAGAAACAAAGCCAAACAAATAAAGAAAAACACACAAAGGAAATAAAAAAAGCCCCAACCCTTTGTACGTACAAATGTGCACATAAGAAAATATTTTTGAAGAGAGTAAAACTTGGATGCCTAACAGCCCTCCATTGATTTATAAATTGTCAACTGTCTCCTACGGCCATTTTCCAAATTATTGTTTAGAATATTATTTCAGTTCTACTTTTACAGAACAGAAGTACAAAGAGAAAGATATTGGCACTTTTGCTTTCTGTCCTTATAAATCTTTGTGTAATGAGTATTCTTTAATAGTTTTCCTCTTAATGACCATGCAACTCATATATCTATAATTACAAAATACAGTTCTTTGAATGTTGAAAACAAAAACTATCATCTTGTGTTACTTCTTATGGTTTGTATTACAATAACATTTAAGAGTCTCAGTACTGACCTCAGACTCCACTATGAGGTGGAGTAAGGGAAGAATTGAAACAATAGATTTTGCTCACAAGAGACAAGTGGTTGAAAACAGACAGAAGGAATGAAGGAGATGGATGGGCTGTGGTTCCTGCAAGATAACAATTGAATTTTAGTTAAACAATTTGTAGCCAAATTACCTTTTTTCACTGAATCAGATATTTACAAAAATTATAACACAGAATTTCTGGGTTAAACTGAGTGGCTTCTTTCTGTCAAATAAAATATTCATAAGAGTAAGAAAGTAACAAAAAAAGTTCAGTTTTACATTTATAAAGCAAACCTTTAGAAAACTACTTTATGCTGTAATTTTTTTGTTTAGAAATTGATACCAATGACAAAATCCGAAGGATTAAAAAAAAATGAAGCATTTTGTTTGGAGATTATTAGAATAATTCCATTTTTTGGAATTATTTAAATATTTTTGTAGATATTTTTATTACTGAAAAATGAAATGAACAGATTATGCCTGGTAGAACAGAAATTAAACCTCTCGGAATCATTCAAACTAAACAAATGTTAGCAAAGTAATAAATTATCCATTCCAGTGCTATTACAAAGAGATATGTAATTAAAATGTGTGTTTCTTAGTGACTGAGTTATAGGATGATTCAAATATAATGAGGTTTAGGTTTTATCTATAGGGTAATTCTAGAGGCCATGTGAAAGAGATTTACATATTCTCTGCATATAACAATTGACAGAGAGATAATATGAAAGTGGGCAGTATTTTCATCCAAGTCACAGTGCCTTTTAAGAAAAAGAGAGGTGGAAAAATCATTTTCCATACTGGAGGTTTGTGTTGGATTTAAATCTGGAGCTTCAAACCATGTTTATCTTACCACAGTAGTTTCAGGATATTTTTGGAAGCATGGGATCTGACTTCACTGATGCAACACTTCCACAAATGGTTCGTTTCTGTATTGTAGACTTTCATTCTGCTTCAGAGGATACAAAATATTCAAAGGTCTTTCAGTCTAAAACAAATAATCAAATTCTGTCCATATTAAAGTAAGTTCCAGTTCTATACCTAACCCAGATTCACATCTGCATGTGAGCATTTCTCTGTTCACTGCTAATCAAAGCTTAGGCCTCTGAATGGGAATGATTTCCCCACAGCCAGTTCATGTGCATAGTTAGAAATCCCCGTTTCTCTCTGATTACAGAGTCATAGCTCTTAGACTGAAGCCATTGCAGCTCAGACTATTTCATTTGGGAGGTGGCTGGGCCAATACCTGTTGTTACAATACCGGATGCTTTTCATGGTTAACTTCCTCAACAGTTATTTTTTCTTTTTCCTCACTAAATCTGAATGAATGTATAATTACTGCTTATTCTAGAAGTCTACTGGACTTCTGACTAGAGTGATTTTACCAGGTGCTTAACTTCTGATGTGGCTCTTTAGTGCTGCTTTTTTTCCCTCAGAAACATGACATCACCCTGACCTGCCTCTTTGATTATCAGAGGCACCCATGCATCTGTAGCCTGGGAAGATTTTCTATGGTGCTAAAGTCCTATTAGACTCTTGGATAACCATTACCTGATTTTAAATTGTATCATGGAGAAATATCTACAGCCCTGCAAGCATCTCATTTTAAAACATGTAACTGACAAATTTATAATACATGGTCCTTATCTTTTTATGTCCTTGGTGATTTTATCATTCATTTCAATGTGAATAAGATCAGAACTTGTGGACTTCAGCCTTGTTCCTGGTCATTTAAGTGCAAATTAAAATTTGATGGTAATTTCAGTGAGATACCATTGGTAACAAGCTTTATATAAAATAGTTCAGACTGCTTTAAAAGTGCAATAGCACATCATTCAAATAAAGAGAATGTGTAATGAAACCTTTTGAAACAAGGCATAATCAAAGGGTAAAACTGTGTTTGGTCCCTCTTAACCTCAGCGAATACTTTTATTTGGGAGTAGAGAACTTTGTGTTCCTCATACTGCTGTCAGTTATGGTAGAGCTAAATTTGGCCATTTCAGTATAAATCATTAATTTTAAAAAAAAAGCATAAAAAATTAACTGAATTGTTTAAATAAGCTTTTCCATCTCTCCTTCAAGTACTAAAAGAATCTTGTTAATTTGGTGATTTCCTCACTAAGAAATGACTCAAAACATTCTTAAAAGCTCCTTTGGGCTGCTGTCCAAAAAAACCCTTTAATAACACCTTATATTTATCCTTTTTAGTAATCAATCAGACCTGTGAGTTATCATCATGTCTAAACATTTGCAACTTATCTCACATTTTGCACTCAGCAGTAAGTCTTCACAAAAGACTCAAGAGCTCAAATCTTGGACAAGCATAATTGAAACCTACAGTCCTGATTTGATTACAGTTGGTGAAAAAAATGTAAAAAAAATTAAAAATAGCTTTTAATATGGACTAAGTTAAGCAGGAGTTCAAATTCAAATAATGGAATGCTGGTATGGTTCGTTTACCAGGGGCTGGAATGACACCAGATTTCTTAAAAATCTTTTTTGAAGATGGATTTTATTGAGCTTAAAAGCAAGAAAGTCTAGTGTGAATTTGTTTGACCATGAGCCTCCTTTTGGCAACAAGCTATACAAGCTTTAAGTTGCCCAAAAAAAAAGAGAGTTCATAGCTACCCACATTTAATTCATACTGCTGTATGCAGCCCTAAGGTGACAATTATTTCTGAATTCCACAACAAATAAAGGCCTGATTTGATGGCTAACACAGAATAGATGTTTTCTTCCTCCTTACAGCCTGGAGAAGACCTCATGGCTGACAATAATGTCACTTCTAATCTTATTTCCTATTCCCAGACTATGTTTTCATTACTTTTTTTTTTATTGTATTCTGCATTCTGCAATCTGATACAACACTGGCTGTATCAAGGGGTAAAATGATTGATTGGATTATACTTCCCTTCTGTAGGAATGCTTAATTTTTTCCCATTATTACATTGAGTGGGATGGTAATTTTTTACTTAAACTTCAATACTTTTTCAGGGGGGAGGGAGAAATTGAATTTAAGGGAGATTTTGTAATACTTTTTGGAATTTAATAGAAAGACCTTACTGAATAAAATTGAATGTATAGCTCTATTTTGACAGACACAACGGTAATTCTGTTTTAATAAAATAATTTTAAAAGGTTTGTGGAAAATAAAACACAGCTTATTAATAACACCTTCATCTTGAGTGATATCAGTAAAAAGATGTCTAAGTATTGGACAAGTTTAAGAGGCGATTTATATCAAAAAGGGCAATTTCAGCACTCCATTTTCCAGGCAATTATAACATTCCAAGTGAATATTTTATTGTAATCAAACGTTCTCCTGTCTGAATTGTCTCAGAGTTCAGACAGTCTTAGAGCTCCTTGGAGAGCCACGCTCATACGTGTTGTTCACAAGTCAGCTTGGACTACTAATGGCCTGAGAGCAGTCTAAACCAGACACTTGAGCTCTATCTTGTACCCTCCAGGTCAATCTTGAATATCTAGCAGATCCAATCAAACATGTAGTGCTCACTTGTTTTCCTTTCTAAATTCCATTATGGCAATGCTGCATTCCTTGACACAACACGATTCCTTAAAAAGGCACTAAAAGTGCGTGAACTTCAATTCACTTTCACGAGTAGAAGCAAAGGGAAGAGCAAAGCCCTTAAAATGTTTGTTTCTCCTTGGTAGTTTCATTTTTAACATTGATAAAATTTTCAGCTTTGTACAAGGCATAATATAATCCTGGTCCTGGGTTCTTTAAAAGATAAAATAGAAAAGATAAGGAGGCTGAGAAATACAATTACTTCTTGGATTTTTGTGTCAAGATATTTGCAAACATTGCATAAGAGTCTCATCATGAAAAGGCAGTTGCAGAAAGCTCTAAATTCATTACTGCTAACACAAGCCATTTATAAATGGGTAAACAGTATGGCTGTATAGATTGTTGTGGAGCTTCTGAACCTATCAGGGACCACATCCTCCTTTAGAATAAATTGTCACAGCACTGTGGGTTTGATGCCCACTCACCAGAAACAGCCTGAAAAATAAACAATTAAAAGGGAATAAAGGTGTCAGCGGTTTGCACTGTCACAGTTCAGAAAAATCTGAGCCAGCACTGTTACTTTGGAAAATTTGCAGAGTCTAACTTATGGCTTTCAAAAGTGGAGCTTTAAATTTCCGTTCTCTTAGGACTGACTAAAATTGAGTTGAATATCTTGAATGCTCACGCAAGCTTATTTTTAATCCGTGCATAGAAATAATCATATCCAACTCCTTCTATAGTCACACAAGTTCTATATTTGTGCCTATTTTCACGCTGAATTGTGACTGGAACTCCAAGAGCTGCAAGAAATGAGTAATAACTTAAGAGTACAGGTAGAAATTTGCATCTTCCCAGTGTACATATAGGACAACTAGCAGAGGTCAACAATGAATGACTACTTCTTCCCCAGCTTCCAGATAATACAAAATTGGAAGTCAATTGTGCCCCAAAGAAATATCTCCATCAGAGATGCTGTAATGTTTGGCACTGCTTTTTTTGTTTGTTTGTTTCTATGTAGAAGACATTCTGTGTTTTTATGAGAAGTTTCTTCACCCAGAGGGTGGTGGAGCACTGGAGCAGCTCCCCAGGGAAGCAGTTGTGCTGCCAAGTCTGGCAATATTCCAGAAGCATTTGGACAACCCTCAGTCACATGGTGTGACTGTTGGGGTTGTCCTATGCAGGGACTGGAGTTGGACTCAATGATCCTTGTGGGTCCCTTCCAACTCAGGACATTCTATGATTCTATGATATAGTCTAATATTTTAAACAAAGACAGTTGTGGACCCAGTTGCCACTTCCAACAGATAATGGGGAAAACAATTAATCAGTCTTTACCATTTTTTATCAATGCACAGAACTAAAGAATTTATAAAAAGTACATCAAGCCAACTATAAGTTAAGAATTCCATTTAGGAGCTACCAATCTCCTTACGAATATCCTGGCTTAGAAAACTATGTTTGCTGGGTATCCAATGCCTAAGTAATCACAAAAGCCTCACCTAGAAACTGCTGACTCAGTTTACCTACCAGTGAGGGTTTTATTCTGGATGCATTACAAGTGAAAACTGATGCAGAGAATCAGAGACTATAAACACACAGGGCTGATGTGATTTGATGAATCACACCTGCTCTGCCTTATTGTTTTCCCAGATCATCTCCCTGAGTCCTCGTGTAGCTACTGCAGAAGGGTCCTCTGCAAAACGTCAAATTTCAGTTTGGTATTGATTTGGACTTCATTGGGAAAATATTTCCAAAGAAAGTTGAACTGAGCAGTGCCCTGGACTGTGTACCAGCCAGCATTCATTGTGCATGAAGAGAATTTGTGATAACCCTCTATAGTAGGGGGGCATTATATACTGCTAAATTTCAATGGCATTTCTGTGGTATCACATATTATATTCACATTAAAACCAAATGAGCTCATCGTGATTAATGTTGCTACCATGAATGCTGAAGGAATTAAAGACGATTATCCACTCATTGTAAAGGGTTGCTGATAATTAGGGTTATTACACAAAAAGGTACATTTTAAGCAATCACCACAGTTAATTCATTCAGCATTATATTATGCAATGCTGATAACAATGAGTTCTCTTGGCACTCCTGTGGTTCCCACATGTGTGTCCATCAATAACCCATTGTACTGTACCTTCACTGGTTGAGCGTCAAGTCACAAACACTTCAATAATGTGCTACCTGTTGGGAGCATTTATTATGCTTTTTTAAAAGTTATTTTCTAACCATTAGCAAAACACAGCTATAGAAAACATTTTCAATGCTTGGATCACGGTGCAAAGAAAAATGTTCTTAAATATGTATGGACACTCGTGTATAAATAGGCATATACACTTAAAAGCTAGAAGAAGTTAAACCAACCAAACCATTGATTAGCTCTTTCATTTTTCTTATTCTCCTATGGGTTCCCTCCCATACTTGTTCTCAGCATTTGTTGCTTTGTTTCTGGTATTTTGACTGTAGGCAAGGCAGGACTTGTGTTTTGCAGTGAGTGCGAACAGATAATTCAAAAATATCAATACTAATATCAAGAGGTTCGATGTGATAACAGTGTTTATTTGAATTACTTGTTTGATACGGCGCAGACGTTTTATTTAGTCTCTCCAGTAGATCTAAGTATTGCCTGATCACCTGAGCCAATTTCAAAGTCTGACAATAGCTGCTATGTAAGCTACTGGCTTACAGGTTTTCATGTTATTTTAACAACCAGCAAGCTGTTTCTTTGGTAGCAAACATCCCATAGTAACCCCTGAACAGACTACAGAATGCAGACCTTTTGATGGATGTGGTACTTGATTGTTATCAACTTCCAGTTGGTAAGTTGCTATTTATCATTGGTGATGAGTGAACTCATGTTACCTAATCTTTCCTAAAAATAAACATCTCAAACACCTCCAATAATGTGAAAAACAATACTTTCCTCTAAGTCTGTAATACAGACTTTAAAGATATGTGCTGCTTAATTACAAGTTCTCTCAAGGAAGATGGAAATTATTATTATTATGGTTAAATTTAGGCACATCCTTAATCACTTTGCTGAATCAGGGCTTTAGGAGTTGAATAAAATTTGTAATGCATTAAAAAAGCCTTTCTTTTCCTAAAGAATGCAGGATTTGCCCTTTAGCTAGGGCTTCTTTGTTATTTAGTGGAAGTATAAATCACTTTTACAAATGTCCTTTCACTTGCATAACTGTCATATATTTCCCTCTTCCTTTGTATTTTTGACAGTTTTAACTTGCATAAAGCATCTAGAAATCATGTTTTCAACAAATGTATTCACCTGTGGATGATAAAATGAAAGAGGTGGAGGCTAATAGTACTGAATTATAGGGTGGCAATTCAAAGCTATAAAAAGAAAGTCTTGAGGTCTGCTGAGTGCCATACCCATTAAAATGTCTATTTTCAATAACTGATAAGAAGTGGAATGTCGGCACTCTGTTTGCTCTTGTCCTCAGTGATGCTGACAAAGATATCCCTTGTTGATATGAAGTGTAGAATAACTATTTTTACAGACTAGTTTATATACTGGGAATGCTGGTTCCCTGTGAAAAAGCATAATGTTATGATTTTCAATGTAATATTAAGGACAATATTTTCTTCAGTAAAAATTTCATTCCTAACTGTTATTACTCATGGGAACGCTCAATTTATTCTCATTGTAAATGATGTAGCTGTTTTCCCAACCTGAAAGTAAATATCGTTGAATTATAATTCTTAAAGTATTTTTATCTTGTTGTTATAAAACAGAACAGTAACAAAACCTGAAGCAGTGATATGAAGTGGATCCTTTGGCAATGCAGTTTAGCCTTTCTCACTCTGATACATGAATCTATCTAGTCCACATAGTAGTTAATCAAAGTACGAAGCTTTTTGTCTAAGAACTTCAGATTCTGGTTACGTTCTCAGATTGAAAAAAAAAAATAATAGATCAGTCTCTAGTTTTTCTGGTTTAATCAAAGATTCTACTGAAGCCAGGGACAAAACCCATCTTACGATAGCAAGGGCAGGTTTTAAGTTCAGTGTTTGTCAGAAAGGTCTGCCCTTTTTTTTTGGTCTTCTGTGTGTACAGATATTAAAACAAAAGCAGAATCCTAAAGACCTCCACTGTTTCCCACACTGCTGCCCAGTAAGCTTTCTGAAGACATCACAAGGGAGCAGGCTGTCTCTTGTTCTGTACTGTCAGTGCTACTATAGGCATCACCTCAGTGTTTATTTGCATTTTTCTTCAGCCTTAATGTCTCATCCAACGTTTGTTGAAATCAATGGAGTCAATGGCTTAAAGGGGATGTCATTTTCTGAGCCCCAGAGCTCTTCAAAATGCAGTGTTGAAGCTAGGAAGGAGTGAAAGTTGTTTGTTTGACAGGCTTTTGTTTTCATTTTGTTAAGATGAATTCTAAGGAAGAAGGGAGATCAGCCAGTGCTTTAGCTTGAGTTGCTGATGTGCTACATTATGCTCAGGACTGCCACGGCCTGCTTAAATAAGATAAAGGTGCTTTACAACCGTTGCAGTTAGGTCAGTGCAAGGCAGAAGAATCTACTCAGTGCAAATGAGAGTTGCATAGTTTGCAGTAAATACATTTCTAGCCTTCTTAATTAAATAGGAGCTGCAATCTTACATAGCAAAATTTAAAAGAAGGCCATTTATAAAAAAAGTACTTGCAGCAAGCCTAATTTGGGGAAATACTACAATTTCCTCACTAATGATGCTTTGCCATTGTGTGCTTAAATGCTCAGGTCTTTATTTTTCTCTTAGTACATTGTTTTCAAGCTGAATTCATTCCAGCCTTGCAGATTTCAAGTGAAGACATTTTTGAGGCATTTGAGTGCAAATTAAGTGTCTGCAAAATGACAGCAAATGAGAGCACTACTTCATCTTGCTTCAATAAATTTATAAATGAGTGAATACAAATTTTGCCAACATTTACATATACATACCCACGCAAGCAGACACAATCACTTCCAGTGTAAGAATATGTATGAGCAATTTCAACAGAAAGAATAGTCTACTCTGGGAAATAATAAATTCTTGAAATGAAAGGCTCTGAACAAAAACATTTCACATCCAAACAGAAGGGACCTCTGAGCTGACCACTTATTCAGCACCAGTCATTTGTGCAAGTCAAATTTCTGCCTTGACGATGGATTTTCAGCAAAGGATATTGAAACGATGCCACGTGCTACTACAGAACTGTAATATTCCAGTTCACTTTGTGAAGCAGCTCTTGCCTCACAGAAAACTTTGAAAAATCATCTCTTTAGAAACAAATCCCTTTGCACACGGTGTTTTCTTCTTCTTCATAACTAAAGACATTTGCATGAGAACAAGGTCTGTGTTTTAGAAGAATCCAGCTACTCCCTCTGCTTATTGCCCTACTAAAGTCATATTCCTGGTTTTGTGATATCATGGTTGGTTACAGTGAAAATGCTGTTATTGAGGAAACAGAGGAATTAGCTGCAGTTCTGATGACTCTGGGGAGCAGAGGGGAAAGGAGATGTTACTGAGTAGGAAGGACTTCTCACTTGCTAGCATTTTTGCATGGGTTCTGCTTTGATAGCATTGTCTTCCACTGTGTTATGCTCAGTCTCCTTTTAAAGGAAAAAGCTTTTGTATATGTAGGTGGAAAGTGAGCAAGAAAAGTTATGTACAAGGAGAAAACAGGTACTCACAACTCTCTCTCCATTGTTTATTAAAATACATATATATAGACAAAATTTGCTCATTTTTCATCCAAGGCAAAATGAGACAGAAAGAGACAGGCAAAGAAAACACAGATCAAATACTGAACATAGTGATGAATTTTGCTGTGATTCTGGATATCATCAAAGTATTGATGAGGGATTCTGTAAAGTAGAGTTGACCAACACTTTTATGGCAATTAGGTTACCTGATCAATGTTGTCCTTTTAACTCTCTTCTTAATTTAGACTTTTTCAAGCTCACAAATTTCTCAGATTCCTTGCAATATTTTGTAAATATGTGCTTGTCATGAAATGTGCATCTATTCTCATGACAATGGGTGACAAAAAGTGAAAAACCTTCCTTATAAACCAAGAGTTTCGTTTATTTCAAAACACAGATATTCACCCAGTATGTTCATATTACTCAAAACACATTCATGGGACCATAGTTGATAGGAAAAGGCTGTGGCATACACTGTATTATATACATACACTCCTATGTTGGCCTATATTGAGGGTTTAGCAAGACCCATGTTTCTGCCTATACCTGACTTCTATTAAACAGCATATACAATAATCAGTGAAGGACTTTAGGAGATGCCCCATATCATCCTGTACAGCCTCTTATTTCAGGCATTAATGTGGTTTAATCCCATTTGTAAATGGATCATACTCCCTCTGAAATATAGGTATTTGTTCGTTACTACTCATTGTAGAGAACAGGTCCAAAATTAAAAGGCTGTAGCCCCTGAGCAGGCACTGTTTGCATCTGCCCTCAGAGTGAATTCAGCACAGCCACACAGTGCTCTGCCTTTTCAGACACAAGCAACGTAGCTCACATAAAATGCCACATTATATCACTTTTTTAAATCCAAGTTATTACCCTTAGATGGAACTGCATCATGATGTGTAAAAGTATCGGCCTGGCTGGACGTAGACAGAGACTGTCTCCATTGTACTGGTTAGACATGCCATTAATCTCTGCTCATGGGGTCTCTTTTTCCCCAGGCAACTATTAGTTCTTCTCCATACCTGTTTTAGTTTAAATTCATGTCTCTTCTACGATATTTTGAATACTTTCAGAATACCATGAATGAGTGCCTTGTGCAGAGGCATGTATTTGTTTAGTAGAAATAAATTTCTTGATGTATCCTGGAATTTTTTTCACAGCTGTCTCACAGTTATCTTAACTAATCTGTCCGTATCTGTATCCTTGTGACCATGATTAAGCATTCAAAATTCAAATCACTGTCATTAAACAATTAATTTTATTTTAAAAGGCTGCATAAAAAGACCAGTCATCAATGAAGACACAATTCTGGCAAATCTAATAAAGGGTATATCAAAGAAGAGAGAAACAAAAATATTTGGTAGCTACTATGTTTATAAAATGAACTTGAAAAAGCATTGTGCAATGCCCTGTGGAATATCATACTGTTCCTGCATGCAATAGCTGATGATCCTCATTAGGAAAAAGCAAGAAGTAAGGAACTTGAAAAGGGAATCAACATTCCTGGCACAGCTGACAGGAAGCCCCTGTTACCTGCTCCATTGTTGCTTTTTGAAATCATTAGATTTGGGTGCTTTTGCAGGGAGGTCTGTAGCACTTGTCAGTTTCACATCATTAATCAGTCACAAATTTTTCACAAATCCTTACTCCAGATCTCCCATGTTAATTCTAATAATTTTGCAAGGAGCTGCCAAAAATTACTTATTGTTCTGTTAATCGTTACTAATAGGAACAGAGGACTGCCTTGAATTTCTTCATGAAACCCATACTAATTAGAAATGTCTGAATACATACAAGTCCTCAGAGATTAATTTATTCGTCATAATCAGTTAATCACTTTTCCTTTACATAATTAGACAGCTCCTGGTGGAGAGTAAGACCCCTTAGTTTTCTTGGAAAGAAGAAGGCTGCTGTAAGCTGACATTAGCAGAATTATCATGATGTTTTCCTTTGAGTGTATATAGGCTGATGCAGGTGGGTTTTTGCCAGTTCACCACAAATGGAATCTCAAACCAGAAACACTTTTAAAAAATGTGTTTTCTCAAGCGGCATCAGAAGACTTTTTCTTCAGTCTTGCCCTTCAACTGTCCACCAGGACGAGGCTCCAAGATTGCTGAAGAAACTGGTAAAGTTTTACTATTGATGTGCCCAAACAGAAAGCTGCCCATTTTGTGTGTAGAGTAATAAAGAGACAGTCCAAATATTTAATCCTTTTGCATATTTCTCAAGCTGAGTTTCTCTTATTCCCACAAGATATTTTTACATGACCTTCAAAATGATAGCAGAAGTGTCACCACCATTTAGCTGAGTGGATCACTTTTTAGGTCCCCTGATAGTCCATTTTAAGAACACTCATATCAGAAGTATGGATTTTCTGAGAAGGAGAGCTAACAAGGATGCTGTCCCATTAACATTCTCTTTTAGACACAGAATTCTCTACCTTTTGATGTGGAAATATGCCAGGAATTAAATTACTGAAGGACACTGTGTGTTGGGGTGGCAAGTGCTGTGTGCTTTAATGCCGTTTATTGCACATTGACATGTCTAATTATACTGACCCTTTACAATCCACTGAAAGAGTATAAGCACTTAAATGCTCCAGAAATGAGTGTTTCTGTACTCTTTCTACTTTCTGCTAACTCTTCAGCTAGGCTGTAGAATCAAGAAGCGTTGTTCCCCTCTTTCTTCTGTGTCAGTAGAGCAAAGCACACAATTGTCTCTGGTATTAATGTTTTAAAAGATAACTACTACACTATGTCTCAGTTCTGTCAACCACTGAAATAAGATGCAAGATAGAGCAGTTACAACACAGTGGTAACAGATGTGTACTGTAGATATTTGTTTAAAACTGGATTTTTCCCAAAATGGTGTGTTCTTTCCAGCAATTGCAGTAACATCTAACGTCTTCTAAATTATTCTACATTGATTATAACCTCAAAAAACTTAGAGTATAACACCTTGTCTGTTAGGCAAGCTTGAGATTGGCACATCAAGGGTAATATCTGCAGCCAGATAAAACCCATTCTGCACCACCGTGGTTTTGGTTTTTCTTTGTTGACAGAAGGCCCAGGGAGAGATGAGAAATGGAGTCTGAGGGAAAATATCACGCATTTCTTCTAGGATCATTAATATTAGTTAATTATCACCTTTTTTAAATGTTTCTAAACTGTGAGCTTATGGAATAAAATAAGGTTTTGCATACATATACATATCAAGTCTAATAACAGTCTTTCTAAAATTACATAAGCAGAAGAGGACAGAATTTTTTACTGAGTGACTAATGTAGAATGCAAAGTGTTTAAGGCTGATGTTTGAAAGAGTTTTCTGAAGGTGTTCTTTAAATTCCAGTGATTCATGTCAATGTATTAGACATTTAAAAGTGAAAATACCAAATAAGACCCCATGAAAAACTATTGTCTCCATGTGTTTTTAAATTTATTTCTCTGGTAATAATAAAATTGAATATTTTCTATGTAATTTCTGGCTACAGCTATAGATTTTTTTTATGAAGTTATACTGTCTTCATTGAAGAAACAGAGCCAGTAAAAATAAACTTGTCTCAATTTTTCAAAGATGTCTGTTTGTGTCAACTGCACATTTATAGTATTTAGGGACTAAAGATCTCTCAAAACCTATTTAGCTGACAAAGCAAAGGAAAAATAAAGGATCTTCCTAATCATTAAAATATCCATGTTCAGAAAGCTTCCATGGATATTTCAAAACTGCCTGCCTGTACAAAATATCTGTTTGTAAAGCAACAGGAAACAATTCAGATCAAATAGTTGTCATTTTTTAAATGATTCAAATATGCAGTTAGAGAAAATGGCTTCAGCAGCATTGCTCTTCTCTGTATTTCTCTTCAAGCATGTTACATTACTTCAGCTTGCCTTTTGCGCAGTAAGTGGGATAATAAAGTACAGAAACAAACACAGATGCAAAGAAGATAAGTCTTAGCAGTTAAACTGATGGGCATATAAATCACTAAAAGAATCTGAGAAAGTATGATAAATTTATAAATCTGTAACGAAATAAAAGAAAAGTTTTCTTCAACTTTACTTTTTCAGTAAAATCTCAAAATTTCAGGAAAATCATTTAGCAAGGTAGGTGAATTTCTTGGACTAACAGAAGAGCAAATAAGAATGCTTGTCTTAGACTCACACAAATCCCTTTAAAAAAACTCCAGCACAAAACTGGACTATTTCTCCTTTGTGCCTTTATTTTAACTTTGTACTTTTCCTCATTCTCATGGAAGTTAATGCCCTAAGTGGCTGTCCCTGACATTTGATATTTCCATTTGTAAACATGAGAATTTGTGATCATTGAGATAAGGTTATGTACGTACCCAAGTGATTGCACAGTCATTCAAGCCCAACAAAAGTTAGAGCAAATCGAGTTTTGTGATACTGAGAATGATCTAAAAATGAAAGCATTGTGTGGCTATGGTTAATAAAGGTGCTTTTACCAGCCTTTTTAATGGAATGAATCAGTTCATGCAATATTTGACCAATTTTTTCAAGCTGTATTGCTAAAGTGCAGGGTTATCATAATATTCCTGAAGAGAGAGTAACAGCTGCCTAAATAATCTAAAGAGCTCTTATTCTCCACCCTGTTGATCTTAGTGACTTCTTTTATATTGAAATATTTCACTTTCATTCTCCCATATTGTCATCAGGAATGCTGAAACCAAAATGCAACTCTTTTCTAACCTTGGTTGGAGAAAAGTGTCTAACACTGACACAAAGACTCATTTGTTAGCCTACTATATACTGCCTATATCTTGCTAATATTTTCTTGCCATTTTTATAAATAAGGGCTATATTGCTATTTCTTATACTATTTTCCTAACACAAATAACATTCTTGATAAGGAGATCAGGATTAGCATAATGCAAGTCAGTGCAAAAATACTTCTTGAAGTTGGCTTTTGAACTTAAAAATGTATTTTTTTAGCATATTTTGTGTTTAGTCTATAGATTTCCTCTTTACAAATGTCCACAGAGCACATAAACATCTGGAGATAACTGTTATGTTGCTCTGAACCTGCATTAGAAGAGCTTTTGCAGAAACAAACCTTTAGAATGACCAGTGACTTGGCACTTACTCACAAAACATTTCTCATGACCTCCAGTGTGAGGAGAGATCTGAGTTTTCTTTCACATCAACAATAGTGTTGTTCCCCAACCAATGTGCAAATGGATAAGAAGCTTCTCATTCATTTGAAGCACAGCTTTTTTTTACATTATTTCAGAAAATGCTTGAACTTTTCACCTTTGCTTGAAATGGGATGTACTCTGTCTCTGCCACTGATTTGAGAATCTGTTCATTTTTCTGCACCATCTTCCTGATTACTGACTAGATTTTTCTTTCCAACCTCATTTTAACTTGCTTAAGCTGGGGGAAGGGAGAGTCATTGTAGCATAATAAGTAAGAGATCAGAAATAGAGCATTTTACTTGTCTTTAATATAAGAACACCCACAGAAGAAGGCGTAAAAGAAAAAGAATCTTGTGCTGGTTGAATCATCAGTGGGTTAGTGACAGGGAGGTCAAGATAGGCCTCCAATTATCTGAAACAAACTTCCACAGAGATGCATTGAGAGCATCTGATTTATGAGGAGGGCTTTCTGCATAGGACAATAGAGGTTACCCTAGAATTTTCACAAGCATACTACATTTTGATGATGTTTTCATTGGCTCGAGGATGAGATTTATAGTTAAAACACTATAGAAACACTGAATATTCAGTAAACTATGTGGTGCTTCCCTGGGGCAATTATGTTCTAGATTTTGCTCTGTCTGATTTAGACCAGGGACTTAAGTCTGCCAAAAAAAATCACTCTTGGTGTCTCCTGCAACACTTGTTTTACTCATGATAAGTAATTATTCTCTCAAAGCCACAGCCTGCAAGTTAAGGCTCTGAATTAGGTGGGCAGCCAGCTTCAAAGCAGGCATTCACCTGATGTTTCTCAATTGTATTAAGCACTCTCTCTCAAAGCTTTCTCATAATTACAGTGTAGTTTTTTATTATTTTGCATTGATTTCGCATCTGTATAACTCTTGAAATGTTGAGTGAATCAAAATTTCTAATCTTTAGCCAGCCTATCTTGAGCATAATTGCTGGCTCCATGCTCACTTCTATCCACAAATGTTGCTGGCAGTCATGCTAAAAAACATATGGAAAAACAGACTATTCAAAGAGGAATTGTTGCTATGAAGGACAGGATACCATACATTATAGCCAGGTAATATGTTAAACTTGGAATTACTCCCTTTCTGGTTTTTGATCCCCTTAGGGCAAATAATTTCCCACCTCTCTTCCCTCTTTTTCCTTCTAACCTCTGTGGTTAGCGTGTGCTTCTGAGGGTAAGGACTCTCTCTTATTATTTGCATGAGTACTGACTAGAATAATAATGCCCACTCCTGGTTAGGGCCTTCCAGTGCTAACATAATACAAGCAATAATCACTGCTCAACACTAGTGACTAACATATCACTGCTTCCAAATGTTATGGTGCTTTCACCTAGTTCCAATTATACCATTTTTGAAAATACTAATTCAGGAAATTCTACTACTGCTTTATGTAATTCAATGTATTTTTAAAGAATATAATATCTGAAATATGTATACGTGCCATAGAAGTAGTGTGTGTTTCCTATATAATACTGTTACAAGTTTGATTGCATTTATCTTTATGCACTTTGAATATTTGATGCAGCTGCATGGGTATATATTGTTATATATACATATGTAAGAAAATAGATAAGTCAATGCCTGAATTTTGTGATAACATCAATCATCATGAGCTAAAAGGAATCAGACTAGCACAGAGCAAGTGTATTGTTGTCTGTCTCCTTGCAGGAGAATATGCAGTATAGTTGAATTTTAAAGAAAAAAAATACTTGCTTTTCAGGAACAGGGAACAGTGTAGAAATAGAACAGATTTGACTTGTGGTTATATTCCATAGCCTATGTATTACTGTGTAGCAAAACCACTGCTATAAAATAATCTGATATGATCAGTAAAACTAAATATTATCCTCAGTCTTTTCACTTTTATTTTCTAACAAAGAAAACTTGGTTTTATAAAAACTTTGAAAAAAAGATTTTAAAAAGAAACTGCCGTGTGCTGTGATTGATTTGTGCTATGAAATTTCTGGGCAGCACTCTAAAATCTGATAACACAGAAGTTTTGCAAGACAGCACCAAATCTGAGGTGCTGATATTAAAACCAGCCGTATACACGCTGTGTATACATGCTGTATACACATCCCACTTTGGCAATTCAGTGCAATATTAATATTTTTAAATCTTTCTTAAGCTGGAAACACCAGTGAAGCTCAAAAACTGGTAATCTATATGATGAGTTTTATCAGCAATTTTTCTCAGTGGGCCAATCTGACTGCAATCCAAACTTCACTTCAAATTTCACTTGACTAGAGTCTAAATCTCCTTGGGAAAGCTCAGATTTAAATCATCTTAAGATATTCAGCTGTTCTTGAGATAATTAAGTTTAAAATAAGGTTTCTGGCTCTTGTTTAAAATACTAGCCACTGAATTGCCTGAGTTAAATGATTTTTGTATTCATATGTACGTATGAACTCTCATTGACTTTGATGAGAAATGGCCACAAAGTCTTTTAATGTGAATTACAGCAGTTCATTTAAATTGCTGTTTATGTTAAATCTTAATATGATAAACCAGCAGTCAAAATACAGAGATCTGATATTCAGCATTTTGTGGAAGGCTATAGCTAGGTTGAAAACTTCTTTCAGGTTCCTTTGACCTCAGCTCAACAGAAGTTAACGCTAGTCTTGAATTTCTTTAACTAATAGTTTACTCTATCCTCACTCAGAAACAAATCTCCCAGTCCCAATCTTGTCCCTGGTGTACATCAATGTTAATTGCCAGAGGCAAGAAGGAAGCTCTTGGTATTGAAAAACACATGGTGCAAAACTCTACAAAATCTAAGTGCTAAATGAACTACAGCACACAGGATAATTTATATTTTAGTATGTAAAGTGATGCAGTGAAAAATTGAAATCCAGACTACTGCTTCCTGGATAAATACTATTCATCACTGGTCCACAGAATCATACTTATTTTTCTTCTATCTTTCTAGCTGAGTTGATTTTGCAGTCCCTTCTAAAGACTGGTCAGTTTGAACAAGAAGAATGGCTGCTAACCACAACTATATTTTAGTTGTTTTTTTAAGAGCTGAAAAGAGAGGAAACCAGATATGCAAATGTTGTGGTTTAACCCCAGCCAGATCTAAGCACCATGAAGCCACTCACTCACTTTCCCCCAGTGAGATGGGAGAGAAGAATTGGAGGAATAAAAGCTAGAAAGCTCATGGGTTGAGAAAAAAACAATTCAATAATTGGAATTAAATGAAATAATAGCAATAATTATAATAAATTGCAATGAAAAGGAAAATAAAAGAACAGAGATAAACAAAATCTAAGAAAGACAAGTGATGCAAATGAAAGCAATTGCTCACCACCAACAAAATGATACCCAGTCAGTTCCCAAAGCAGTGGCCCCTCTGACCAATCTCCCCCCAGTTTATTGCTGAGTATCATGTGATATGATCGGGAATACCCCCTTTATCAGTTGCCATCAGATGTCCTGGCTGTGACCCCTCCCAGCTTCCTGTGCACCCCCAGCTGACTCGTTGGCAGGGTGGTATGATGGGTGGAAAAGGCCTTTAATTCTATGCAAGCACTGCTTAGCAATAAATAAAACATCCCTGAATTATCATCACTGTTTCCAGCAGAAATCCAAACCATAGTCCCATACTAGCTTCTATGAATAAAATTAACTCTACACCAGCCAAAACCAGCACAGGAAGCTGATTAGCCTCACACCGTGGAAGGTATTGAAACAGGCCACTTTTCATGACCTCTGTAATCATTTGACGGCTACACATGTTCCAATCATTATCAACACCCTACATTCTTCTAGCAATCTTTTAAAATTAAAATAATGGACCTAAGCAATGATAGAACCAAGTAAAAAAGGAGAGAGTGCTTGTTACATAGATTTGAAATAACCAAAAAGGAGGCAGGAATAATGGTTTACCTTGTTTTCAACAACTCCTCTCTGTCAGCTGCTCTCACCTATGTCCTTCTCTCTGGGCTGCTGGTTTTGGTCCTCTCCTCAAGTGATGTCCCTCTCTCTCCCTGTATGTTACTGATGTGTCTATCTGGAAAGGTTTTTTTTTTTAATCTGATTTATGATTAGGTACCAACTTCCTCAGCATCTATTTCTTTGGATCTTGACTTCAGTTGCTTAACGAAGTTCACACCTCAAGCCAGTGGTGGTAGAACCAGAAATAGCAGGATTTCTGGAGAACAGTTCCCTCTTCTGATTTTTACACTGTGGATCCAGTGATACATGTTTTATATAAACCAGTCTGCTTCAATAGCAAAGATACTGTAGATTTTCCCTCCTTCGGTTCTGTTCTTAGTGTTCATTACAGAACCACAGCTTGAACAAGTGTGTTTTCTTCTTTTCCTCTTGGGAATAATAATTATACATTGTCACTGTCTTTTCCTGCACGTTATGCTAGATCTAGCCTTTATGCTTCAACACTACACCTTATGTTTGTCTTAGTCTGTTAAAACCTAGGGTTCCTATTGCTAGTTTAGATTTCAATTAACACGCTTAAACAGAGCTAAAAATAGTAGCTGTCATGTTATATTCTTTTCCACCAGGAACCAAATGTCCTGCACTGTCTCTAAACCACAGTTCGTACGACAATAATCACATACTTTATTTCTCACTGAAAGAACAGGCACAGTGCTTTGCTCCTTCCTCCATTCCCTAATTGGCATTGGTGTTTATTTGCAGGGGGTTTTATACCAGATTGTGTGACTGATATGATAATAATATACTGCTACAGGTCTGAAAGTTTATAGTTCTACCTAGGATCTCAAAGCACTTAACCCAAAGTAGTTATGAGCTGCTGAGTCTATGAGATTCTAAGAGAAATTAAGCTCCCAAGAAGAGGTTTCTTTTTAGGTATAATTATGATTCATTTCCATAAGAGAAAAGTGAACCTAAGAGTATGACAACAAGGTTATTATTGTCCATTCACACTCAAAGACAAATCTTTTATGCATAGTTAAAACATGTGCTTTTTAACATTTTGTCACAGTGATGATCTTGTCTCATAGAAGAAAATAGGCTCAGCATTCTCTACCTTTATTGTACAAGGAGAATGAAAATATGTAGATGAAAAAGAACAGGGTTGTTTTTTTAAAAAAAATACTGTGCTTTGTTCATTGAATAATCTACAAGTCACAGTACCTGTTAATTTATTTATGCCAAGAGTTCATTTCTTTCTGAGGTGGTAAAAGTTAAGCCTGACACTTCATAGGAAGCACAACAAAATGTCCCTTCTTTTTTTTTTTTGTTCAATGTCAAAATGGAAGCAATGTATTTTTCTGAAACATTTTCCTTGGAAATAAACAACAACAAAAAAAGGAACACGTGATAGCTTTCGGGACTTTTGGATGATTCATTTGTATCTGATCTCTTACCTTCCATGAGAACTTAATGAATTTTTTGAATGGTTTGAAGACTATTTTATTTGGTCCTTTTTCTTTCCATATAAATATTATATGGGAAAAAAAAATCTTAAACCATAGTCTCATCTTTATGATGTTCTGTTAGAGAGTAGGGAATGTGGAATGATGATACTCTGTCTAATTTTATTATCACTCTCTTGTGAATATAATAACAGGTCAAAGGTTTATTGTAGTGACATGTTTGAGTTGGCTTAGAAACATCTAACTCCAGACTGATGACTGAAAAGTGTTTTAAACAGCTGCAGCTTTTGAATTTGAAAAGACCTCTGGCTTTGAAGAACAGTTCTATGCATTTTTTTATGGCTACAAAAAAGGAAGGATATCTTAAACTATGAACTTATAAACACCAGGAATTTGACTGGATTGACAGCCCTGAAAAGTGAAATCCTCTCTTTGTCCATCAACCAGGTGCAGCAGTGCCAGCATCCTCCAGCCTGTGTGGGACTGGTGTCTCAGAGCAGTCAATTTCCCCAGCTCTGCTCACAGAGATTGAGGAAAACTGTAAATTTTAAGGGCAGAAACCAATAGAGGAGTGAGAGTAGAAATCTGAAGGATGGTACTTAATTTCCTCTGCACATTTCAAATCTTAAAATCACACTCCAAAAGTACTTCTCTCAAAAAATAAAGCTTTTGTATCATATAGTCACACAATCAGTTTGCAGTAGTTAAATCACTGCAACTGCACAGCTCCCCATTAAGCAATACAGTACCTACAGACATTAGAGATGACTTTTCAAACGCAGCTATTTAGTCAGTACATCTGGTACCACATGTGATGCTAATCAAAGTCCACTGAATTCAGCTGAAAGGCTCCCATTGACTTCTCCAAGCTTTGGGTCATGCCCTTGAGCAGTTACGTTCACCTACACTGACGAACATGTTGATTAAGGTATTGTCTACGGGTTGTGGGGATAACTTCTGTGTAAATTCATAAGACATTTTATGCCCTCTAACTCTACTCCTGGACAGGTGAAATGATCAAGGTTTACTTGAATGTCTGAAGTTCAGAAAAAAATGCTGCAGCTTCTTCAAATGGCTTTCTTCAGGGAACAGCTGTGCACTCAATCAGGCCAGGAAATGCAGAGGTTCAGAACAGCCTAATGCCTATATCTGGCAGTAATCAAAGAAGTCTATTGAAAAAGGAGGTGGGGAAAAATAGGGCTTGGGGTGGGGAGGAGGAGAGAGGCAGAGAAAAGGGAGTAGGGGAAAATAAATGTCCCTACTGTGGCTTAAAGCACAATAATTTAATTGTCACTATGCAATCAATAAAAATATAACAGTGTGAAGGGAGCACAGCAAACATAGATTCGCTTTGTCTTAAATGGTATGTACTAAATGAATGTTCCCCAAACTGAACAAGATTGACTAGTAAATTAGAAGAAAAATTGGTGTTATTTTACATTTTCTGCTTACCTACAGAAAAGACACTCATTTGCAAGAAGAAAACTGGAAAATTGCTTCTTTTTCTCTGGCAGTCATTCTTTTAGGTCATCCCAAACAGAAGCAATAGGCATATTGCAAAGTAATAGTACGATTCAGTAGGCGTCCTGCCTTCGGGAATCAAATCAGTGCAGCCATCATATTGATGTGAATGGATTTCACAGGATCAGGCCTTACCATTTAATGTTCAGTTAGAAACACAGAGAAATGTGAGAAATATAAAGCAGTATAGACCTTAACATTGCACAGATGGAGTCTTACATCCTCACATAAAAATGCTAAAATTAACAAGGAGCCATGAGATAAATGAGTTCCATCCTTGCAGACACTCAAAGCTCAACCAAAGTTTGCAACTGGTTGGGAGGGTGTGGGGCAACCTGTTGTTGGTTTCTATATGAATTTTAAATTTCAATAATCAAACAGTGCAGAAACTGCTATGAGACAACAGTACATTCCCATTACTAGCCTCTTTATGGGCTTCTATATTTCCAACATTGTTTTTTCAGTTGAGGCCAGTTCCTTTCTTCTGAACATGGTAGATGAGGAGATTCAATGAAAGAACATTTAAACTCCAAACAATTTGGGATGTCACTAAAGTGTTCTTTTTGCCATCAGGAAATAATTGTTGAAGAAATAAAGCGAAAAATTTATACAGACCACCCTACCGTTTGCCTTTTAAAAACGGAATAAACAAGACCTTATTTGTGTTCCATTTGGCTTCATTGAGAATATATTAGCAAGAAGATATAAACTGGACAGAAGAGACTTCATCCTGGAGAAGCTTATTTATTAAAACAGAATAAACAAATATCTTAAACCTGTTTGTGTTTATCTTCACTTTTTCTTGGCCAAGATCCATATTCAGAAAGAAATTCCAATTCTTGCAGTCTAGGAACATCCCTTCTATCTGCATGGTACTTGACTTTTTTCTGCTTGACTCATTAAGTCAGCAGCCTCAAAGGAACAACAGTTTTTCTCTAGAATTCGTTCAATGGCAGGAATCTGAGCAACTATTCTTTAAATCCTATACCCCAAAATGCCAGCAGTGCATCTGAGCTTTACTTTATATAAAAAAGTGTGAGCCACGAGTGGAGGAAGGAGCAAAAATTCAACCCACACTTCTTTGAAAACAAAACAGAGCAAACCAAACCACCACAAAAATAATGTGATTGATACACTGACTCACACAATTATTTTTAAAACAATTGAGGGAAGAAGGTAGAATTGTGTTCCTTTAGAAAATATTGGGACGCCTCCTTTCTCACATGCCAGCCTAAAATTCTATGGAAATGAGTTTTCTCTGGAAATCCGTTCATACATGTAAGAAGGAGATTTACTGAACATTTCTTGTTAAAGATGCAGCTGCTAATTGTGTTGTTCACAGAAAAAAAATATAAGTTGTGTGCATTGTGCTGAAAGGCAAGAATTCAAGTGTGACTTAAAAAATTGCTGGAAATGATATGGGATGACTGAAGGATTTATCAACGTGTTTTGGCACCTCTACTCATCATTTAGCTTACTATTTTGAAAATACTTTCATGTGAATATTTAAAAAAAAAGCAAGCCTGCAAGGAGTGGACTGTATTTTGCATTCTCACAGTTCAAAGTCCTGTTTCTGAAATAAAACTGCAAGTAATTACTGGAGTCAATGGGAATTCAAAAGTGCAAAATAGTGGGTTGTGGAATAATTGGATGATAATATGCTCATAGCCTTGTTTCTCATTCTTGAGGTGAATTCTTTGCATGAGGGAGAATCCATGCTGTCTACGTTTTGTGAATTCTGTTTCCCCCACAGGAAGAGAAAAATGAGCTCTAACAAAACTATAGCCATTGCTTAGAAAGCCTGAAAAAGTGGCAGCGGTTATAGATATTTGAAAGAGTTCTCAGTTTAATTTCTTTATAGTTCACAAAATTCAGGGCTTAATATAGAGATTTCACATCATACCTGTAAATAAAAAAAAGTCCAGGACATATATTTTAGGAAAGTATGTATGTAGACCTGTAGTGGTGAAAAAGTCTTTTCCATATTTCCATAAACAATTTGCATAAATCTCCACTGCTAGAGAAACTTAAAATCTCTCCAATGATGCTAAGTTATTCAGTTGCATGTCAAGTTTCTGCAGTGAATTTAAAATGAAATAAATAGGGTCTCTACCACAAAAAGAAAACACATGTTTTTTCAAGTGCATACATGTCAACTCCTTTTGTAACCGATGCAGCACATGCACATCAAAAAGAATGCTCATATTTTTGCTGCGGTACTTTGATTCTAACTAGTGACATGATGATTGTACTTATCCACTGTACATCTACCTGTATCTAAATGTAGAGAATAAGTACAATAGCTATATTTTTTGGATGGAAAATAATATGTATCTTGCTTTATTTGTTTGGTGGCATTCTGAATTTATGGTGTTAAAGGAGGCTGTAAGCAGGAATGAAACACTGGCAGGGATAGTGTATCTCCAGGGACAATACCCAAGGTCCTTAGGACTGTGAGCTAGTCCCTTGAAATTCTGAAGCTACCTGTCACTAGCCTGCCTAGCAGGCCTTTTTTTTCCCAAGGTCAGTAACTAAGATCAAAAGTGTACAATGATGTTAGAAGTCATAATTTGCAGGGAAAATCTGCTCAAAAGACGCCAAAAGACAAATACAGGGTAAGTGTGTTTGTTCTTGCTACCAGGGGTCATCCTCAGGATATGCTTAACCTTCACTTTGAAGAGAAAGTGTGCAAGTGTGAAGTAAAGTACTGTCTTCTTTTGCCTGTGAGACCTAGTTCATCTCAAATGCAAGAGAATAAGGATGCAAGAGGTTTCTGAGACCTGTTAGAAAAACATATCCAAGCAAGATCATGTGGCCCTTCACAAAGGGTGCTCATCCTATGACACACCCCCCAGGCACTTCATAATAGGTCAGGGTCAGGTAATAATCCTAAACAAGACTTATTTACAGATGTCCAAAAATTCTTTCAAATCTATTCTGAATTCTATCTAATAGAAGAATACGTCCATTATTCTAAATAATAAAAATATAGAGAGCTGATTAGCTTTTGTTTGAGTAAATGAATGATTGTGTCTCCTTTGGGCTTCACTCAAAGAAGGTAAGAAATCATCTTAGAACTTGGATGGCAGAGATATGCATTGTCACTGGTGGCTGCACACCTATTGGATAAATTGATGGAAAACATATAAAAAAGTGCAAGCAATTCCTGCTCAGAAAATGCCCTTGCTAAGTACATTGTGTGTGTCTCATGAGCAGCTGGCACTAAAGAACAACTAGCCAGGAGAAGCAGAGAAAATAACAGTAGCTTCCAGGTCTTCCAGCTACTCTGTCTCCTGTGCTTCCTGTTTCCCTAATCCACCAAAAGAAGATGTTTCCTTCATGTCCTCACAAAGCTGGCTGTATGGTCCCGTGTTCTCCACACAGCAGGGATGTCTCTACCTTTCTGAATGAGTAGAAACGTAAGGAAGATCTTCTGTCCCAATAATTTATGTTACGTAGCACTACTGGAATAAAACTGAAATGCCTTTGCTATTCTTCTAGGAGAGGTTCTAAGTCACTACTTTACTTTGTGAAGTACTAATCCTTCAGGCCAACCATGTTCCTCTGGTGTTGCCATTCTTACCAGGCTGTCCAAGGTCTTGAGAGGGAGAGGCAAGGAATATCATAAATCATGTTATAAGGCTGTGTCAGACTTGGCTGTGACTGATGGTGAAGTCTATCTGGCAGAATCTTTCATCTCTCAAGACCCAGACAGGAGTGCTCTAGGCCAGATTCACAGCTGAAGTCTCTGACAACTGGGTGATAAAGCCGCCTCCATCAACATGTGAAGTAGCTCTGGTTTACATTACTTTAGCCTTCTACGTAAGGAAAATCCCAGGAGGAGGATGAGGGAGAGCAGGGCTACAGCTTTTCCTTTCCATTTTGGCAGTCTCCAGTCCCTACATGAGCCCCTTCAAAGCTGGGACTGCCAGGACAGATTAGAAGAGGCAAGAGGTCTGAACTCTGCCCATCCAGCTTTCAAAAAGGGTGTCAGTGAGCAGTGTTTCCAAGTATCTGAAACCAGACTGAACAAAACTGTGGAAAATGTATTATAGAGGAACAATTATTTGCTACTAGGGGATTGGATTAGATGACCTAATGGGACTTTTCCACTTCTGATTTCTTTGATTCTTTGATTTACATTTCCAAATGCTTTGGTCCCTGAGGGAAAACAGTGAAAAGAAGTTGACATGATCAAATAGTTAGCAACACTGCTTTTTTAACTTTTAGCAGAATATTTTTCAGTAGCTGTTTGCCAGATATGCAAAAAATGCCACAGAAATATGTATATTACATTGTGAAATATTAATGCTGGCTGGAAGTGCAAGGCTGATGCTGGAACTAAGTAAAAAACTGTGGTTTTGACTGTGCCAGTGAAAGCCAAGATGACAGGTTTATTTTAATTTAATAAAAATTGAAGGTAGTACTGTGGAAATCTGGCCAAGCCTGCCTGGCAGATTGCCTTGAAGGCAGTCATTGGTAGTCTCTCTCCTTTTTACTTTATTAGGTTCACCATTTTCCCTCATTTAACATAAAAAAAGTAATTTCCCAAATAGCAGGATTCCTCAGTTGTTTTATCCTGCTCAACATCCACATTTTACAAAGCATTTCACTGAAATTAGGGTCCCTAAAACTCGCAGCATGAACAATCTGCATTTTGCTAAGAGATTCTTTTCTAAATTCTATGTGATATTGAGAGTCAGAAGCACCATCTTATTACGTGCCACTATGGAGATGTGAATGGAGAGCAGTAAATACTGTTCAGACCTTGAGGGGACATTTATAAAAATGTGGTTTTAAAGATTTGCCTTTTTCTTTTCCTTCTGCAAGGCTGTAGGAAGAGAGGCTATCTATCAATCTGAAGGGTGGATTAAGAACCATTCGTTGTAAACCAGTCTTCTAATCAACTATTCAACAAATAGTGTTTCATACCTCTTTTTAGCTATGAAGTCAGCAGCACCAATCAGGAAGGACACTAATCCAGAAAAGTCAGGGCCAGGCAAAGTAGTCTTTAGTGTTTATTCATGTCTTACCTGACCCTCTTCATTTAATTTCACCTAACAAAAGTCTTCTATCAGCTTCCTACCCAATGACACCGATACTACTCAAAATCTTGTCCTAGAGATTTACAGTTTCCTCTAATCCTCAGCTGATTACAGATATATTTTCTGTAAAATAAAGTTTTATAACAATTTCTAACATTTGCCCCAATATCTGCTGTATTAAGTTTCCCATCCTGGATTCCATATGTTCCTTCTGAGGTTCTAGTTAGGAGTGTTGTTTCAGATAATTAAGGAACCTGGTATGAATGTGCTTAAGAAAGTCCTCTCCTCTTTCAAAATACTTTGTCCTGGAAAGTCTTTAGGACTGTATAAGATGGTGAATTATTTGGACAAGGCTTATTCTCAAACTGTTCTCTAAAAGGCCTGTCTCACAGACCTTTACATCATCTTATCACCCTTTTCCTTTAATATCCTTCGCCAAAGCCACTCTCACAAGGCAGTTTCCAAATGCCTTATACTTGTCTAGCCCTTGAGAAAGTGATAATTATAGTCCTCATTCAAGTGGGTTTTGTTGGTTGGAAAGTCTATTCCACAGAAATATAAAAAATAAAGTATAGTGGCATTTTAAATGGCGTTTTCAGATCCCTAGGAGTAAGTGAGAAGGAAGAAAACCTGCTCTCTACCACCTGGAGTATTTTTCCAGTCACTTGTTTGGCAGCTGTACTAAACTGAGTAGCTGGACTGACTGAATCAATTTGTTCATATTGTGAATTCATTAAAACAAAAAACAGTCTGTGGGCAGGGCCTTCAGTCCTGCAAGGTTTGATATATTTATTGGTATTTATGGATTCAGTGATGGTGAGTAATTTTACTATTCGTTGCAATTGTTCTTTGTAATAAAAAATAATGTGCTTCCTCAGATCTTCCACTTTGTTTCAGTTAGCCAGAATGTGTGGATTTAATAACCACTTACAACATTGATTCCAATCTGGATGAAAGTCCTTACAACAAAAATTGAGCCATTGCTTGGCATTATCTCTCCGACATCACGATCCACTCTGTATTGAACCAAGCAATGCTTCATAACCAACATAATGGGATGACACAACTGGAATTGAATAAGGAACAGACTTCTCATAATTAAATTGCAGCTATCAGTGTGAATACCATCCACCTAATATGCAGCACACAAAGTAAATGGAAGCATGCAAACATATTTGTAATGTTTACAGCAAAACAATTAAGACTTCTCTATTAGCAGCAATATCACTCATCTATTCGAGCCATCAGCAACTTCCTTTGATGTTCTGTATTCTGACTGCACACGGGAGGACTCTGATTTTGCCCAAATAAGCTAGCAGCAAATGATTCCAATGATAATTTAGTTCCTTCATATCTAAATTTTAATTATTGTACTTCACTTTCCAGTAATTTTAAGAAAATATACCCTTAGTCAGTACAAATTACCATAACTTTGCTGATGTCAGTAACAATTCCTAGTATCTGAGAACCTGGCCCAAGGTTACAACTTTTAAATTACAAGTTTTAGACAAATGCAACCAGTTTTCAAGAAAATAGTAAACATAATAAGGTGAAAACACGTTCCACCTGTATTATGCTTTGGACATTATAAAGCTCAGCAGTAGCAGCAAGGTTCACCCCTATGGCAAAAATCCAGCTTATACTAAAACCAAAATATTTTCCACTCGAGTCATTAGAGTATTTACAACAATTGCTTCCTTCTGTTCTTCCCCCACAAATGAATAAAAGCAAGTTCTTCCCCCTGAAAGACATCAAATTAATATAAATTGCTATCTTCAATTACTTGAAAGGATAAGAGATATCAGGATGACACAAACAGATATAACTTTTGATAGTGCTTAGGTGTTTGATCTGATCAAGAGTATCCAAGCTGAAAATGTCACTTTTATTACCTGTGCTTGTGAGAAGTCAAGGTAGCTGGGGAAACAGGCATTTTCTGCACCTTGACTTTGAAAAACAATCCGTACTGAGATTCGACATAATGACTGTGATACATTTATTGTGGGAAAGTATTAGGTTTCCGTAACAACCATCTGGATTCTTTCATGATAATAATTTCACCTTGAAATTAAAAAAAAAAATATGTATATTGAATTCTGGTGCTTAAGAAAAGGTTTTAAATAACTGTACAATAGGATGCAGAAACCAGATCATCTTCGATTTTAAACAATGCTGAGATGTGTTAAAAGCAACTATTTTTATGCAAGAGAAGGCAAGAACCTTGACAAAATTTCTGCACACTCAGAGAAAAAAACTCCTGCATTCAGCTTAGTTTACATTGTATATATTGAAGATAATCAGTTCAAACAATAGACTTATTTAGCTGTTAACATGGATGAAGGAAATGGAGAACACAATTATTTTTCTTTTCCTTTTGAACTTTAATCATATTTCAGATTGTTCCTTAATAGGGAAAATGGCTTTTCAGCTCTGATGATCTCCAAATTATCTATGATCAATATATTTTTGAAATGAGAAAATGATAAAAATGAGAACTTAGTAATTACACTAGGGAAAGAGTTTTCTTTAAAAAAAAATTTGTAGGTTTGATTGTAATAGTATAATTATGTTTTTTTTATTGCACATTTCAGGAAATGGATGTGATAAATCATTTTGTTGCTTTTTTTCCTGCAATGTAAAATTGCCTTTGCTAAATTAACAATTCATTCTTCCATGAACATACTCTTCTGGTAGATATTTAGAGCATGACAGTTGAAGAGGGAGACCCTCTAAAAATGTAATTCATATGGCAGATGAAAGGCAGATTATTTTATACAAATTATGCATGAACATGGATTGAACTAAGCAGTTTGGAAAACAACTTTAGATTGCCCAGTGCATTTAGAAATAACCGGCTTTCTAGTCTGCAGAGATTTTTTAACTGCTATATTCACGGATAAGTTCAGTCATATCAAAATGTTCAAAATAATTCTTTAAGAATGAAGAGTTAATTTGAGAATAAGAGACAAATGAAGACATTACATTCATCCTATCTGCTGTTTCACTTTATTTTTCCTGTATCGAGATACAGTTTTCTTTATTTCTCCATATACCCAAGTAGGGGTCTGTTCATTTCTCCTGTCCTTATTCCACCACCCCATATATCACATATCATCAAAGCCTATACAACTCTTTATGTACAAGCCTGGGAACATTCATGATGAAATAATAAGAGGTTCTATAAAGGTTCTTTAAAGTTTTTTATTTTTTTTGTATATATATATTTTATATATTGCAATAAATTCCACATTAATCATAAAATTACAATTTAAAAAACATGATGTTTTAATAAACTAATAAGAATGTTTAAGTTATATATAGAACACAAAGAATGTGGCATGTGCTCAATGAATATTGTTGTGGCCTGTTACAAAATGTAAGAACCAATGTAAGAACCACATTGTAAACTCTTTTGCCCAAGGAAACTTATTGCACTCAAATGATCCAAAAGCATGTATATGATGTGTCTGAGTTGGATACTATAGACAATATAAGAGCATCATATGCTGAAGTGGGCATTCATTAGTTCATGTAATCTGAGCTCTTCAGCTGCAACAGCTTAGAGACACCCTGCTAGTGAGGGATCTCTATTTTGAACAGATTGGCAGAAGGTGGCATTTTGTAGTCCAGTCTAAGAAAAGCTTCATCAGACTTGCCTGCTCTTTCAAACTACCCTCACTACGGGCTTGATTTGAACCTGTACAAATTTGCTATTATCTGTAAAGAACAAGCATGGGCCAATTTCCCAGCTGGCACAAGTTAAGTCACGGCAGTTATATTAAACGATGCCAATATACAATAATTTAGAATGAGTTCCTTCATCATTAACACGAGTACTTTAGGAAACCAGTTTAGAACCATGTACTATGTAGATTCTCTATTCATCATTTCCCATCTGATGTTTGATTAGAATATCGATTTACTCTTATTAAAAAAAAAATAAAATCAACCCACTCATCTTCTTTCACCCTCCACATCCTAAAGCTGCAGAATTCCATCTGGATTAACAAATTGATTTATTGATAATAAACACATCGATCTTCTTTGCGCTTCTCCAACCTGTATAGCTCAAATTTATCTATCCCTGGTTTTCTTCTCCACAGAAAATTTTAGTATTACCTCCTCTTTGCTACTGGGACTATTCTTGTGAGTGCACTCCTCAAAGATTCAGATACTGGTTTTTCAGGGTTAAATTTTTCCAGGTGGTTTTCCAGCATGGAACAAGATAAAAATGTTCATGTTGATGTCAGCAGAAGTCTTCCTGTTTGCTGACGTGGGAAGATAAACAGGTCAATGCAGAAGTAGATATGATCCATCAGACTTTAGGAGACACTTCTGAAAGGGCAGGATTGGTCTAAAATTAAATCTCTGGGACACAGTTCAAGGTAGCTCTATTGATAAAATGACCTGTAGATGGGCTTACTTTGTGGAAGAGATGTTATGTTAGACATCCAGCCAGGTGTTACTAACTGATGATGATGACAACATCAGAAGAAATTACTGGAAATTTACTTTAATACAAAAAAAACCCTGCAAAATCTAGGTCCAAGATGAAGAATGAAATTTAAACACTCCATTAGAAAGACAGTCTATATACAAAACACCTAATATTTCAAAATTTTATGTTTTCAGTGCTGATCATCCTGATTAAACATTCATATCTCTGTGGCACCTAAAGATCAGCTGGGTTATAATTCTAGCTGTGGTACAAACCAAGTGACAGTCCCTTAACAAAGACCTAAATAAAAGCTGCTTCACAGCATTTTCTGAGATTTCATAACTTGCTTTCACTCTGCACAGGACCAAAGTGAGACCAAGAGAATGGCACTACATCAAAATGTCTACTGAATGTGTGTGGAGTTCCTAGATGTGGCGTTGCTATTGCCATCCTTCTTCTCCCCAGTGTGGTGTTCCTCTCACTCTTTTCTTGCTCTTGCCCTGTTTTGGATAGGCCAGGGTGATGTTCCATCCACCTCTTTCCACTTTGTATAAATTTTCTCCAAAAGTGACTTATCTGAAGGAAATATTTTTACATTGGCGACATGGCATACTTTTCTAAAATCCAAGCATAGCAGCCTGATTATTGAAGAGGTGGATTAAAAAAGAAAATAAAGCAAAACAATCAAGCCCCCCCTAACACAATACAACCAGACTAGAGCAAAATGATCTGATATATAATAATGACTTAACATGAAATACCTTTAGAATTGTTACATGAGATGGCAAACAGCTCCTGAAAGGGAAAAGCCTTTTTCTCACTCCCTGGCTCCCACTGCCCGTGTATTTGGAGCTGCTCTGCTTTGTGATGGTCCTGGTGCTCATCAGACCCTCCAGAATGAGCTCACTGGACACTAATCCAGTGGAAAGCTGCTGTTTGTCTTTTACTGATGAGTAGCAGAAGGGAGTCACTGTAGGAGGGTCAGATGGATGCCACTGGGGAGTGTGGAAGAGGAACACCAGAGTGGAAGCACATCCTTGTTTCAGTGGCAGGAAGTCATTAGGGATATCATGAACAGCTTGACCCTTATCTGAGGTCACAGTGGTTTCCACATGCAGATGCTATTACAGATATAAGTGAAAGACACTGATGTCTTATATGAGGCATTTTTACATAGTTTTGAAATCAACTTTTATATTAACTTTCCTTGATTTGGTAGGACTTAAGATGGTAAAACACACCTATTTAAAGAACTCAGCATCTGGATCCAAATTTCATCCCTGGGAAACATTATCAGGAAAAACTATAAGGCAGATCTAAGGCCAGAGAGTCAGCTGGTGTAACTCAAAGCAATATTGCTTCCTCAACCAGAACATATAAAACAAAATAAGATACAGAAGTTCAGTGAAATGAACAGAATCAAGATGCTTGAACCTCAAAATATTTTCATGGAAGTATTTTCATGAGAAACTAATGTATAGGGTCATTAACTTCTGGGAGAAGAATTAAAGTCAGGTGAATGAGTTCCCCACTGTCTTTCAGATTGATTCCTTTTATAAAGATCTCTCACATGATTTCAGTAAAGCAAAGACATGGCAAGAGGAGAAGAATTTTAGAGAAGAGCAGGAAGGCAAGGACATAAGTTATGGTTGTATTGGCATTGAGTGTTATCCAGAAGTTAAATATTAAACCAGTATTTTCTGTCACACATGAAAGGATGAATTCATCTTTCTCCAGATGAGTACTAAAATACTATGTTGTCAGTAGAAGTTGAATAGTCAATATCTGTCTAAGGCAGATCAAACCTATGACACTGAAAATGCCTTTTTAATCAGGGTAATCATTGGGATTTGAGTGGTTGTATTTTAATAATATTATTGTTGTTGTTGAATTTCTTCTTCTTCTTGTTATTTTTATTGCAATTATTATTATATTGTATTTTATTGCTTATTAAAATGTTTATCTTAACCCATGAGTTTCCTTTTTCTGATTCTCCCTCTCATCCCACTGAGTGAAGGGGGGTGAGAGAGATCCACATACTGCTTAACTGCCAGCCAAGGGCTAAACTACAACAAAATGCTACATTTCAGACAGTTCATATGGCTTCCTACAATAAAGTTTTTATATTCTTTCTATGTATACAATTAAATAGTTCAGTATTATGACTTTCCCAAATGTAGAAAGTTACTTGTTGAAAATATTTTGTTCTGCTGAAGTTAGATTTTTCAGTAGTAAAATATCTGAAGCTAAACTTTTCAGTAATAAAATACCTGAAGCTAAACTTAAATTGTCATGTAATTATGGGGAAAAAATACATATACCAGGAGAGAGGGAAGAAGGTTATTTACCCTCTCTCAAGCCCTACTTCAGGACACATCTATTTGGAAGATTTTTCTAATTTTTTGAAATCCTACTGAAATGTTTGAGGGAAGGAATGCTCTGCAGAGGTATCTGAACAGGCATTATCAATGGGCCAAGGTCAACTGTATTTGGTACAACAAGGCTAAGTGTTGGGTCCCCTACTTGGGACACAACAACCCCTTGGAACGCTACAGGCCTAGGGATGAATGGCTGGAGAGCTGCCCTATGGAAAAGAACCTGGGGGTGTTGGTCAGCAGCAAACTCAGTATGAGCCAGTAGTGGCCCAGGTGGCCAAGAAGGCACTCAGTATCATCCTGATTTGTATCAGAAATATTGTGGCCAGCACGACTAAGGAACTGATTGTCCCCCTATTTTCAACACTGGTGAGGCTGCACCTCAAATACTGTGTTCAGTTTTGGACCCATCGCTACAAGAAAGACATTGAGGGGCTGGAGAGCATCCAGAGAAGGGCAACAGAGGTGGTGAAGTACCTAGAAAACAAATCTTATGAAGAGTGGCTGGGGAAACTGGGATTTTCTAGAGAAAAGGAGGCTGAAGAGAGACCTCATTGCTCTCTACAACTATCTGAAAGGAAATTGTACCAAGGTGGGTAATTGCTGCTTCTCCCAAGTAACAAGTGACAGGACAAGAGCAAATGGCCTCAAGTTGCACCAGAGGAGGTTTAGATTGTATGTGGTGCTTAGGAACACGATTTAGTGGTGAATTTGGTAGTGTTAGTTTTACAGTGGCGCTTGATGATCTTAAAGATCTTTTCCAACCTAAATGATTCTATGATTCTTTGGTTCTGTTTTCCCTGTGTATTATCCTAACTACGGACAGTGAATCTGGCATAGTCACTATGTCATATTATTTGATTTGGATAGAAAGATTACTATCTTTGTTGCAAAAGGTTATAATCTTTGGCAATATGACATTACAATGTCAATTAAGCATGGGCTTAATGGCTTTCTTAAGTAGCAATTATTCCTGAGTCACAGTAAATATGATTTCCAGTTTGTGTTTTCCAAATCCACAATTAAGATTTCACTACTTTTGAAGTATGAGATGCCAACTTGAATTGCAGATTTGGACTTCAGGATTGATATCAGGTTTTGAGTAAATAAGAGATGGAAAGTTTTACAGAATTTAGAAGTCCATGATGTCACTTTTTATAGTAGATTCAGAACAATAAGTATGATGGCATGGGGGAATGAGCTTGCTGAGCAGGAAAGAGGTAAATACTCAGTGTGAACAAGTGAGTTTTTAGAGCATTGATTAAGGAAGACATGTTTTCACCTTCTAAGAAAGCCACAACTGAAATAATAATTATAATAATTATAGTAATAGTAATAATAAAAACCCCTCTAGAAATGAACTTACTAATGAAGGAATAAATATTCACAGCAATTCGGAAATATGAACTCGTATTCTCACAGACAGAAGACAGAGGAGAAAACATATTCCCCCCCTAGTTCATCATCATGTAGAAATGTAATACTTTTTTCCCAAAGTCTTCCTGTAGACAAGATTTTTAACTTCTCCTGGAGCAATTAGAATTAAAGGATTCACCTGGAATTTATATTTAGTATATTTGTTATAAATGAGATCATTATATTCTATGGGATATATGGTTATTAACATGAAATAACACTCTGATCTAAATATTCAACATAGTTCTTTATTTATTGTCAATATAGTCCTTTGTGATATGTAGTAATGTTTCAAGGATTTGATATTATCTGCACTATTTTAAGAATGAACTCTGTTAAATGGGTATGCAATTCAATTTGTGATTTCACCTAGGAAATTATGAAAACATGACTCTGTTGCCACTTACAGAAGCATGCACACATGTACATGCACACACACACATAGCTTTACTGTAAAAGATATATTTTGTGTCAGTGAGTGCATAGAAATCAGATGGATGCTTTTAGCAGAAAACTAACATCTCTGTAATGGAAGATGGCCTTGTTACAATACTCATAGGTTGCTCAGCTGATTAAAGAAGCTTAAGAAATTTAAAGAATTTGAGAACTTCTCATCAAACAAAAATTTACCTTAAAAAATTGCTGCAATTGACGATGACACATCTATTCAGACTGGAATGCTTCTTTTTCTAATGCCTCCAAGCCCCGTGCTTTTGCCTATGATGATAAGATTCTTTATGTTTCTTAGATCCAACCCTCTTGTTATGTATTGATCTACAAGACAGTATTTGTTAACGTTTGCATCTACTGCAATGTGTCAGCATAAATATCTTTGTCACTAGAGGGCAGCCATCATCTTCTAGAGAGCCAAGAGAGCTTCTCATGGAAATGGAGTTCGACCGCAGTCGCAGAAGACATGATTCTGGATCCGTGGGCTGTGGCTCACCTGTACTAATTTTCAGTACATAATTAGCAGCATTCCAGGACTTTATCTAGGGGTGAAATTATGACTGACTGTTTCAAAAGAAGAAGACTTGTCAATGTGGAGTGACCAATGACTTTAAGAACCAAAATGTGGAGGTAATCGATCATATAGAGGCAAAATAGCATTCGGTATTTTCCAGTGGAGGAAATTCTGGAGCAGGTTAATGAAATGGGGGCACTAAATATGGCCACAACACTAGTGAAAGCTCAATCCCATCTCATGTCTTCTGCTTAATGGACAAATGGAGAACCCTGTGTGTGAGTGTTTGCTCTATTTGCTCATGAGTGCCTATTGCTGACCATGGAGAGGAATAAGTTGGTGTCCAATGCAGAGAAATTAAGTTCAGCTCTGAAACACTCAGACCTTCTCAGTATCTGGCATCAGGACAGAAGTTCATCTTGCCCCTCACTGAAGAACTGGTGACAAGGTGAACAATCTCTGTAACCAAGCAAGCACCCAGGGTTTCCTCTTAGCCAGAGCTTTGTATTGACCATTGCCAGCTTGACTCATTCAAAAATCCTGCATCACTGCAGAGGGTTCTCATGGCTTCCTTACTTCATTCCAAACAACATATTTCCTTCAGTTTATTATTTGTGACAAAACAATCCTCAGTTTTTCATGTACCTGATGTGAATATATAAATGAAGATTTAAAAAGCTGGTTTATTGGAAACCTATATTTATAGCTCTCTTGCTTTGCTCTACTGACATTTTTGTGCATTAGGATAATTTTGCAAGGTATTCAATAGTTTTACTGCTATCCACAGTTCCAGACTGCTCACACTCCATCCCAGATGCTCAAGTATGTGTATGAACCACAGAGGACTTGACAAGATAAATAGTGATACATGCCTGAACATCAGAGACCAAAATTCTGATGTGTCACATCAGAATGAAGTTGGCTAATCTGAAAATCTGCTTTAAACTCTCATTACGATAAACTTCTGAAAATCTAATACATACATCACTTTTTATACCCAGTAGTAAACAAGACTTGAAATTTTTAGATCTTGTGAAATAAGGGCAAAGCCTATTTAAAGTCAGCAAATTGGGCTAAAGTGAAAGGAGTGAATTAGCACATCATATAGACATACATATATGTAAAAGAGTAATCCTCAGAAAGAACGTGATCACATGCGTTGGTTTTCTTTTTTCATTCAGATAAAAAACCTAATGGTGTACATCACAATGAAAACAAATGCTAAAATTGTTTGATAATGTCTCTGGAACTGAAAAAGAGATACAAACAGCACAGACAGTTGAATCTAAACTGTAACTAGTAAAAATATGTAGAACTATTCATTTACACAACAGATAAGTAGGAATGTATTGTAGTTTTGTTCCAGCCAAAGGGTGGGAATTAACACTTGTAAAGGAAGACATAGTTTTTGTTTTGTATTCTTGCCAGTGATATTAATCAGCAAGTAATCAGCATTTCATATGGGTGGAAATGGGGAGGGAGAGGATATTTTGCAGCCTGCTCACATTGTGTTACCTGTCCTTGATATGCAGTCTACCCTGAGACACAAAGAGGCTTTCAGAGGCCTCTGCAATTCTATAGAGTAGTGGAAGCACAAAGATCTCCACAACAGAAGTAATAATTTTCCCCATATAGGAATATATAAAATTCATCAGGGCCTTGACTTCCCAGCCCAGACTTGAATTTCCAGCCTCCTCTCAAGAGGCAGCCCTGACTCCAAGGGAAGCTGTTCAGCTATGAATCCTAGAATCATAGGATCATCTGGTTAGAAAAGACTTCTGAGATCATCAAGACCAGCAGTACCTGTCCCCTTACTAACCATGTCCCTCAGAAACTCATCCACCCACCTTTTAAACAGCTCCAGGGATTGCAACTCCACCTCATCCCTGGGCAGCTGTTCCAGTGCCTGAGAACCCTTTTGGTGAAGAAGTGTTTCCTGATGTCCAGTCTGAAGCTCCGCTGACACAATTTGAGGCCATTTCCTCTCGTCCTATCACCTGTCACTTGTGAGAAGAGCCCAACACCCACCTCACCACAACCTCCATTCAGGCAGTTGTAGACAGTGATGAGGTCTCCCCTCAGCCTCCTCTCCTCCAAGCTAAACAGCCCCAGGTCCCTCAGCTGCTCCTCGTAGAACTTGTTCTCCAACACTTCCCCAGCTCCGTTCCCTTCTCTGGACACTCTCCAGCCCCTCAATGTCCTTCTTGTAGTGAGGGGCCCAGAACTGCCCCCCAGTACTCGAGGTGTGGCCTCCACAGTGCTGAGCACAGGGGCACAATCCCTGCCCTGGTGGCATGGCATCTTCCAGAGCAGCCAGGGCTTGGTCTCAGGTGGCAGAACAGGCACACATCCTTTGGACATTTTTCTGAAAACCTCATATCTCCCCAGGACTGTAGAAGCAACTTTCTGCTGGGAGCAGAGTGGCTGGGGAGAAGTATCAGTGCCAGCATGGCAGACAGCTATGAACACCCTTTCACTTGCGTTAGGAGGGACAGAGACCTTCCCTCCCATCCAGGCAGAGTTCCTCTATGCCAAACCTTAGTGTTAATTCCTGACATGCTTCAAAGTCCTGGAGAAGACCAGAGAAACACTTCAATGCCAATAACCAATAATTCAAAGGAAGAGTTATTTCAAGGACTTGAAGAATCCTGTAGGAGTGAAGGGTGAAGTCCTACTGTCTTAAAAGAAAAGCACAAAGAAAGCATGATCACTTGATAAATAATTTAACTAAACAAGAATGTGAAAGAAATTTTTCTGTATTTGTCTCTAGTGTTAGGAAGGGTTCCAGCATTGAAATGTTCCTTCCTGATTAGAAAACAACACGTAGTCAAAAATACAAAGACACAAAAATGTCTCTCTTTGGGACAAGAGTTCACATTAATTTTTCCCATTGCAGGAAAACAAGCATTTTTAGGTTCTATGGCATAATATGATGTGCATTCTTTTATTCTTTTTTTCATTGATATATTATTTAAACTTTTTTCATTATTCTGGAGTTGCACATGTATCTTCTCATACACTGAAAGCTCAACTCTTAATACATAATATAAAAGCATGAAAAATCATGCTTGGGGTTTTTATTTTTTAATGTGAATCAAGCCTCACATGAAATGACAAAAAGTAGGGTTATGAATTTATTGCTTTTTCTATCCAACTGTCACTTTAAAAATAATTGAGAGCTATATTTTATCTATAATAAGGAAAGGTGAGCTATGCACAATGATTTCTGTATGAAAGTCTTAATTCTTTTTTTACTTCAGTGTTGTCTAGATTAAAAGAAAAACAAAAATTTAAAATATAATAGTAATTGTTATGACCAGATGTTTAATGACATTTCATTCTCGCTTCTAACAGAAAAATGTGCTTGTAGAGCAGACTTTAAAGTGAAGAAACAACCAATGTGTGTTTTATTACATCATCATAATGACTTTTTAGTCTGTCTTTAATCCTCCATTCAACCAATAAAGTAAATCAAACAAAGAAATACCTTTCAGTATGAGCCTCTATTATTTTCAAAACCATGTGACATACTAGACTGGCACCAAAATATGAACTAGAGGCTTATGATAAATTCAGAAGATCAATGAATTACATTTAAAATGCATTTCATGAAATTTAATTTATACTGATATTAGAGATGGGCAAAAGTTTTTCATAAACCATTTGGATGGCACGAAACTACAATACATTCCTGCTTATCTGTTGTGTAAATTAATAGTTCTACATATTTTTACTAGTTACAGTTCAGATGCAACTGTCTGTGTTTGTATCTTTTTCCAGTGCCAGAGACATTATTGAATTGTTAGTAAATGCCTTCCTTTCTTTACAGAGACAGAGAGAAGTATAATACTGTTAATTACATGAACATTTCTGCTAAATATTTGCAGGATGGTTCAATGTGGGACTTAGGGTGCAACAGTTGCTGCCCTTGAAAGTATCAATCTTATCTTAGGGTGACAGGCTTTAATGATTGACTTTTGATTGCATATTGAAGTATATATGAAGATTGATTCAAGATACTTGGGGCTTTGTTTTGTTCCAAATGGTCAAATGATTTTTGCTTTTAATACAACCAGCAATTGAAGTGCATTTAATTTTGAAATAAGATTTTGGTTTTTTAACTAATTTTCAATTATATTTACAAATAAATACACTTAGAGGCACTATTGGTACAACTACGTTAGAAATGCAAGCTCTTGAGATAGAATGAACATCATAAAGGACAAAGATGGCATGATGCTGGCGTAGCTTGGTGGGTTTTTAACAATATCCTTATGTAATGCTTGTGTTCAAGTCAACAAACAGAAAAAAAGAGTTTGCTACTAATATATATGATAAAAAATAATAATGCTTTTGGCCATCGAATGCTGTTAGATAATAAAAACTTCAAAATGTAAGTCTGTCTTGTGAACCTCATATTCTTATATCATATCATTATAAAAAAAATCTCAGAGGTATGGTCTTTGTCAAATGGGACGTTTCACTTGCTCTCATACACCACGAATAGCTCTGCTGCCAAATAAGCATCACGTGCATTATCGTATGGATTTCTTTGTTTTTTTCAAGCGGTCAGCATTTTTGTGGTAACATTAATAGTTATTACAGATTTAAATGGGCACTCTGTGCCTGTAACTGATTGACAAGATCAATAATTTTAAGATCAAATACTAACAACAGTCTGTGTTTTTTTCTTTAATCACTGCCTTTTTGTTTTATACCCATGCCTACAGCAAGATCCTGTTTTCTGTATGTAGACAGAGCTTCCTGCTGTGTGCTGTCGAAAGAATGAGAAGACAAGATGGAGAATCAATTTAAGAAAAAAAGCTTTAGTTGACAAAGCTTTGCTGTAGATCAATGGAGCCTAGCTAGTTAAAATATCTTGGGCAGCAGAGAGTTTACAATCATGAGCTTGGACATAATCAGTTTGCTTTCCCCTATTCCATTCATACAACATTTTGCCAGATAAAAAAAAAAAACAAACAAAAACTGTATGCAAATATTGTTTTGACAGCCGAAAGACTTTTGGCTTTGTTATGGAACAATAAAAGCAGCTTTAAAATATATTTCCTTGATATAGAGAAAAATCTAGGTCTTTATTAGATCTTTTCTTTTAAAAGAGACAGTATTTACTTAAGGGGGAGCTTGTCTGCTACAGTAGAGCAGGCAGCACATTTGCCCATGGAGAGATCTAATATCATACAATTCACGACCAGCTACTTATGGGATTTTGTCATTGTCTCATTTAGTCTTTTATCACTTGTTTGTTTAAACAGGTTTCATAGCAAACACCGAGTATGTACAAACTGACATAAAGTACCTGTCTTCGCTAGCAGATTTGTCCATATATCTGATATTTATTTAATTGGGTTTCACTAAATTTGCATACCAGCAGTAATTAGTTGTTTTTAAATTCCTAATAGCATAGAGTGAAAATATTATGAAACTTTTTTTTTGCTTAAACACACATTTAGGATCATTTAGAAACAATCTAACCACTTCCATGTATGCTGTTAACTCATTCCTGGTTGCAACAAAGTTGAAAATATCGCAGCTCTATCACCTAAACAAGAAATGTACACTTGAACTACTTAGAAACAAATAAAGCCTGCAGGTGGTTTGGAAAATGAGTACTCTCATACTGAACTTTCATGTAGATGTATTGGAGGCATCAAGTCTTTTACATGAAAATGTCTTCCTTAGATGCTTCGGATTTATATTTAGCTTAAAATATTGCCTACTGATTTTATCTCTTCAGAAGCAAGAAGTTGTTTGTATAGGAGATACAAAAAGGGAGATAGGGAAGTGGATTTTTAAGAAATTAAAAAATAAAGTAAACATTGTTAAATCCTGAGCAAGGTTTCTGGCAGTAAATGTAATTTTGAGTGTGTTCATTGTGGGGTACCAAAGGAGAGATGATTTAGAGGGGTCCAATTCTCAAGAAGATGAGACTTTTCCTCTTCTGAAAATCAATCTCTTATCAGACATGTTTTTGAATATCTCTAAAATCACTAATCCCTTCCAAAACCTTGGCTAGCAATTAGCATTAAACACTATGTGCAATATCCCATTAGTCTCTTGGTCTGTTACAGAATTCAATGCCTCTATGGGAATTTTGTCTTTTGAATAAAAAAGGATGCTGTGAGCTCTTAAATATTGGATTTATGGCATAATGTATTACTTCAGATCCAGTTCTGCTTCTCTAAATAAAGGCATTGGTATTTAAAAGGCCTCTCCACTTAAAGTGAACATCTGTAATTCCACTGAAAAGGCAAGTAAAATTATATAAAATTGTCAAAATAGGGGAAGTATAAATATTTATATAGAAAATATTTTTGCTATTTCTGCTAGTTATTGCAATTCAGTAATGTTAATATGCAAAACTGTCCTCACTGTGATTGAATAGGCCAGAATATGTCTGTATGCATGTGCCCCCATTTGTATATAGCTCCTAAAACTGTTACAGATTATTCTATATTGTGGCCTTGTCTTAGAGTGTTCATGACTCACTTGGAATTCTCTGTATTATCTCAAACCTATATGGCTTCAAGCAAATAAGGACAGAGGCAGTAAGGTGTCATGAAAACAGAGGCAGTGAGGCATCATGCAAACACATTAAGTTACCACCCAGAAGTGCCTGCAACTATGTTGTTTGATAAATATTAGCAAATTATCAGGCCATTCTCTGCCTTCCCTCATCAGCTTAATCTGGATCATGGCACCAGCCTCCTTGGAGAATCACCTGTAAGGTCTACTGAAGGAAAATAATTTTCCTGTATACAATACGTATTTTTTTAAGTAGGAGACACAGGAGAAGGAATCAAGTTCATTTGTTTGGATTTTATTAGTTAGAGCACAACAGTGTTTCTACCTCTAGGTGGGCTTTAGAACTTCACTCATTCTGATACTGATGCACATACGGCCATGAGGGAAACATCTGGGTTTCCTCCTTACATGGGAAGGGCTTAGGTCTCACTGAGTGCACTTTTACAGGACTGCACCTGTATAAAATAGGTATTTTGAATAATAATATTTCTCTCATGCCATGAAACCTAACAGTGGAAAAGAGTGGGTACAAAAAGACCAGGAATTCCTTGATGTTTTGGTTTTCACACTGGCAAAAGGTTTTCTGCAGAACCAGAGTTTCATTAAAAAATGCAGTCACTATTCATTATTTTTACAAAGAGATTTTCCCTATATAAATTAACGATGCACTCTTGTACTCTTTAAGCCTGCCCTCCAGAAACTGTAGAAGGGCCCTGCAAACCACACACCATAGAAGCAACAGTAAAGGTGCAAACTATATTCCCCCATTCATCTTAATGAGGTGTTAACTTCTAATTCTAGTTGGGACCATTAAAATGCTAGTTTTGTTAAGTGGGGTAGCTGAACTACCTTAACTCTTTCATGGCATTTGCCTTGGTGTCAAATCTCTTAATGTGATTGCCCGTTGCATAACATATACTATCAATAATATAATAATATAATATAATATAATATAATATAATATAATATAATATAATATAATATAATATAATATAATATAATATAATATAATATAATATAATATAATATAATATAATATAATATAATATAATATAATATAATATAATATAATATAATATAATATAATATAATATAATATAATATAATGTAATGTAATGTAATGTAATGTAATATAATATAATATAAATATTTTAATAAACTGTGGAACAACTGTTTGAGGAATAAAAGTAGTGTTCCAATAAAGTAGTGAATGGGGAATATAAGACGCTTCAATAGCTGGTGGCTGTAGACCTCTATAGATGACCATAGGAAGCTCCTCCTGTGCTCTTATTTGAGACTGTGTTCATAACAAAAAGAATTAGAAGAATAAATGCTCTACCAAAACCTACGAGTGTGCTGTGGGGAAAAAAATGAGGCTCCATCTAGATAAAGAATGCTGAAGGAGAGTCCCCAGATAAATCATCAAAATGTCAATGTTTAAGTCATTTTAAGGTGCAATTTGAAAAGAATAAAAAATGAATTTAAAAAGAGAAAGGTGAAATAATCTGAATTAAATAAATTGATCCTGTATGAGATATTTGTAGGTAAAACACGAGATCCTTCTTTACACATAAATGTTCCCTGGCTCAAGGGTATAACGATCTATCCTAACATAACATAAATCCCTCAGTGGCACTGATCAGAAACTATCAGATGCAGAACTCTCCTCATGCCCTTAATTCAAGAAAATCCATCCAGTCTTGAATAATATCACAAAATAAAAATTCAAAGCAAATTTTGGATAGTTCTTATCAGAAAACATCCTTAAGACTTAGTCCAATGTTATAAAAGAATTGATGTTGTCCCCAACTAGCAAGCTGCTTCAGGCTTTAGTTCAAGTGAAAACACATTTAAACTTTGTGAGATGAGATTCTTCAGCTGAGTTTAGGGATACAACCCTACAAACAAGGATCCTGAAAATATACTCCGGAGTAAATGCTGGAGAATCTTGCATGTGAGAGAGGGGAAAAATAAAATACAGCCTTCATGTCTGGGATAGGCAGTGTGGATTGAATATGTAGCTGCCAAAGCCTGTTTACAAACACAGATCGCAATGTATGGGAGGTATCTTGCTCTGATTCATCATCCACCAGAAACAACATCAGCTAGTCCTATATCTTACACTCTTCCTCCATCACCCAAGTTTTTGCTTTATCTTACTTTCCTTCACTAATCTCCAAGGGTTTAGACACCTCATTTAGCTACTTCCTTTCAATTTCCTATTTAAGGGCTCCATTCTTGCCAGATGGAAGTTTGACACCTACTTTAGGTGTGAAAATCCCACCATGGAGCAATCCCCAGATAAATTTTGGTCTGCATATGTATACAAGTATGAACAACCCAATTACTGCACACTCTGGTAAAGAGAATCAACACAAGATAATGAGATTCTCCTTATAAAGTCCCATCATCAGTAGAAAAAAACCCATAGGATGTATTCTTTGGATCTGTTCTTCTTTGCCTCAATAGGTCTGATGGGCTACACAGAGATTATATCTAGCATGGATTACTTAGGGTCTGTCCCTTTATTCTGTATTTTTTTTGAACTTGCTATGTTCTTCTGCATAAAAAGTAAAATTTTTCAATGATCTTTAAGTTTGCCAAGCCAGGAGATCCTCAAAAACAGTTTTCGGGCTGCACAGTTGGAGGAAACTTCCTTTGCTGCACACATTGATTACAGCTTCATTATTTGAGGGATGTACTGAAATCCTCTGCTGAGTTGGGTCTACCCTGCCCACAGCCTGGCTTATCTATCCTCATCTTGCAGGTAATAGACAATCTTGGGCTGGCCCCTATTTATGTTAGTCTGGACTATTTACACCAAGTTAAACGAGCTGGGCGTTAAATTACTGGTGTAAATAAAACTGGGATCAATTCCTCAAGCACACAATCCTGCTGTGATTATTACGAAGTGCAAAGGTCAGCTTTGTCACCTGGAAGATTTTGAATCAAATCTTATTCACCTGAACAACGCTACTCACATGCTCCGAAAGCTGATGAGTCTGTCTCCTTCCAAATACTGACACCTTGGTAGGGTGTGAACACTAAACTACATTTTCAATCTAATGTATCTGTTCATTTTAACATTCTCCTGTTTTATATATTCTTTAATATGTTCTTTTTTTCTTGGACTCACAGAAAAATAACAGTTTTATTATTATTTAATAATCACAATTAAACATTCTATTGCACTTCAGCAAGTAGGTGGAAGTTTAAAGCACAACTTAGTCATATCTACCCACCACCTCTCAGTGGAGAATGGAAAAATAATGAAATGACAAACCTGTTTGTTAATATTGAAGCATTTTCAACTAGGGTAAGAGCAGCATGAAAGATTTCAGGGTAACAGTTCTTACTTAGTGTGGCTCGCATGCTTTATTTGATCATATGAGCATTTCCAAACCATGCTTTAGAGGCAACATGCATGGTTGAGGTTGATCTCATTTTTGGATGTTGGCAAGGAAGAGAAATCCTGGGGAAAGCAAAAAGTACAGCTTGGTCTGTCTATGTGTTACTGATGTCTTCTGGGTATACTTCATAGTATCACAGAATCATAGAAACACCTGAGTTGGAGGGGACCCAAAAGGCTCATTGAGTCCAACTCCCATCCCTAAATACATTTAAGCATACTTTTAAACACTCTGAAGTCTTTTGATGAGATTTTGGTTAAGGAAAAAAAGGGAGAAGTTATCATTTGTCTTTACTCACCCTTCAATATGAAGAGAACGCTCAGCTCATCTTTGTAATAAGTTTTATGGTGTTGATTAGGCTGTGATTTTAACACAGATATTTTAACACAAATATTTTAACTCTTTTTAATGAGAAGCTATTTTTATACTTCAGCACAAATAACAAAGCAAAATCACTTCAAAGAGAACCAAGAGCAAAAAATCCTGAACCAGAAGTGATCCCTCTGATTTTATTGCAATTTTTTTAAGCTCTTTTCTTTTCTATTTCAAAATGGTTGTGCTACAGGAAAAGATAGGCTACATTTCAATGCTTATGAGATAATGTTTCATTTAACTACAAACTAATTAACTGTACAATAATTAAATAAACAAAGGATTAAACAATCTCAAAGCTTGATAGAAGTTCTCAAATTATTCATGTGTTCTTTAATGTTAATCTAGAAATCTAGAAATTTGAGAAAAAATGCTCCACTTGTTCTCATATCACTTTTCTCTGATTATGATCTTAAGCCTATCTTTTTCATGAACATAAAACCATTTAATTCAGAGTTACAGTGTGTGCAGGTGGGAGCAGAATTAAGCCTCCAAGCCATCTCTCTTTCTGGAATATTACCTCTCAGGATTTTTAAAACTGCTTTCCTCAAAAATCTTTAAACAGTATCAGTAAATAAAAGCTCATGTGCCCTTGCCTTCCAGTTATTGCTCCAGGTGTCTAGACAACTCCTTGGAGGCTTTTGCTGCTCTGTCTAATACAACTCAGCTCAAATCTGGAGCATAATCACAGCAAACATACTATGAAAATAGATCACATAAACATGGCATGAACAGCTTAACGTATATCCGAGTGTGCCCTTGCTTGGAGGGGTTGGTCCCATGAGGAATATCACTCAGTGTGAACGAAGGTGGCTTGAGGTGAGCTCAGTGCAGCAAATATCCACTGATTAATAAACATGTGCAATATTTGTAAAACACGCAGTGTCTTAGACTGGGGCAGATACTGATGGAATGTCAAGATATTTTAATTTACAGAAATGAAACAGGTTAACTTTGGACTTCTTTTCCTCTAAAGTTTTTTTTAAAGTTATTATTAGTTCTATGGTTTCCTTCGGAAATATAATATTACTGTAATTATCCATATTTTTACTGAAAACCCCTTTTTAACACTGATTTAATATCACAGAACCACAGAACAGCAGGTTTTGGAAGGGACCTCTGGAGATCATCTCCACTCCTTATGCACCTTTTCTGTTTTCTATGATATTTCAAAGATAATGGAGAGTGGCTTAGTAACATCTGCCAGCTCCTTCAGCACTCGTGGATGCATCTCATCAGGGCTTATAGATCTGTGGGTGTTGAGTTTGCCTAAACAATCTCTAATCAGATCCTCTTCTACCAAGGGGAAATCTTCTTTCCTCTAGCCTTTCTCTATTTTCTCCAGGGTCTGGGATTCCTTAGGGACCAGCCTTAGCAGTAAAGACTAAAGCAAAGAAGGCGTTCACTAACTGCCTTTTCTGTATCCTTTATCACCAGGATACCCACTTCCTGGGCACAGGCCTACATTTTCCCTAGACTTCCTTTTTCTGATGCACTTGAAGAAGCCCTTGATGCTGTCCTTGACTTCCCTTGTCAGATTTAATTCCAAGTGGGCATTAGCCTTCCTCATTGTATACTCTGACAGCATTCCTATATTTCTCCCAAGTGACAAGTCCTTTTTTCCACATTCTGTAAATTTCCTTCTCCCATTTTAGTTTTTCCAGAAGCTCCTTGCTCATCCATGCTGTTCTCCTGCCTCCTTTACTTGATTTCTTACTCATACAATGCATTCATCCTCAGCTTGGACCAAGTGGTGCATGAGTATTAACAAGGTCTCTTGGACCACCCCCCCTACCTTCTAGAGCCCTAATTCATGGGATTCCTCCAAGAATGTCTTTGAAGAGGATAAAGTTATCTCTCTTGAAGCTTAGGCTTGTAATTTTGAGTATTGCCCTGCTTGTTCCATGCAGGAACTCCACCATCTCTGGTCACTGGAGCCAAAAGCTGCCCCCATCTTTCACCTCCTCAACCAGTGTTTTGTTTGTTAGCGCAAGGCCCAGCAGCACTCTTCTGGTTGGCTTTTCCACCACCTGTGTCAAAAAGTTGTGATCAGTGCTCTGCAGGAATCTTTTGGGCTGTGTGTGCCTCACAGTATTATCTTTCCAGCAACGTCATTCACTGTTAGCTATTAATTTCCATAAGCTTTTATGAAATAATACAGTTTTTAGGTGATAAAAAGTAATCACCCAGTTCTGATTAAATTCACAATATATGCACAGGTAGAAGACAGTTTACATGAGAACACTCATGCCTCAAGAAAAGCATGGTTTTTAAATAGGGAAGCACAAAATTACAGGCATTGAAAACATTTTGTCTTCAGCAAAAAGGCCTGAAAAAAAAAAACAAATAAAAACAAACCAGAAGGGAATTTCAGGATGTTCATCAATTTGAATGGGGTAACAGGTATCCCCCTAGAGAGCAAGACCCACCCAGGATATTTACTCTTCCCACTGGCAGGCTGTTTCCCACTGTAAACAGCACGAATCCTGCCATTGACTTCAATTGGAACTGACAAATATTTTTACTCACGGTAAGAGATAAACTTTTCAAGGTCTTGAAAGCAGAAAAGGTCTGCTTTTCTGCACCCTTGCAGACCACCAGGCTAACTGCGAGTGTTTCCTAAGACGTAGCTTCTGCTGTTTGATTTTGCTTCCTGAGACTCCTATCACCTTATTACCACTGGCTGTTTGATTTAAAAATAAGCAGGACTGACAGGTTCTGGGTAGTGACAACTTTGTCAGACTTGAATTTACTTCCGTTTTCTCTTAGAACAGAGGAGCCACTTTTCTTTGTGATGGCTGCCTATATATATTTACCAGATTGATTTCATTTTCTTTTGCTACAAAGGAAAAAACGAGTATGACCTTCCAGTAGGCAAAGGTGAAGCTTCCTGGATATTTTTTTCTTTCATTTTATAGAGAAATGCTACTCCTTTGAGAGAAATGTCCTATATTTATACAAAATGGAAAATAATTCTGAAATGAGAAGAAAATATAAAAAATGGAAATTGGTGTTATATTCAACTACTGTAATAGCTTTCAGGAATGTAGACAGTTACAGGTATTTACTGGTAGAAGTTCTCAGTTCTAACCCATCATCTAATGCTGTGGATCAATACCTTAAAAAGGTACCCCAGAAAATAAAAGATTCTAGAAAAGTGCTGGGGTTTTCTTTCTTTTAGTTTTTTTTCTTTAATCATTTTTGCTCACAACTTCAGCTTGATTTTTTTTAATAGCTCACTCTCTTGTCTCAGAATAGCTACTTAAGACCAAGCTTTTGTTTCCTTTCTAAGAGTAATTAATCTTTAACTGATATTCTGCAATATATTATATTTCAGAAATCAACTGCCCTTCATACACATTTTTCAAACTAAATCTCATGCTGCAAATTGGCCTCTGGCAGGTACCTACGGATTAAAAAGACAAAAGTATACGCAGGAGAAACAGTAAAAAACAAAATCAATAATTTTATTTCAATAAAACTGGGATGAGATACCCTGCCACAAATACAGATGTACAGCCCTTTCCAGGAGAATCTCACATTGATCGTAGGAATGGTATTGGTGACATAGAAGGGGTTTTGTGTTTATTTTTTTAATCATAGAGATTCAGATTCAGTTTTGAGATTGGAAACTGTTACTCATGAAACTAGCAAGTTAATATTTGATTATTTTCCATATCTAAGGCGCAGTACAACTCCAAGCTTTTGGATTTTTGGTAACACATGCTTTGTAGTTGGAGGATATGCATGATTGAAGGAAAGCCACAACACAGAAAGATATTAAAGTGTATGGGGACAAGTTAAGCACCAGAGATATGGCAGTGGGGTGACAAACCTTACAATGAAAAAAAATGACGGGTAAAACTAAAGGTTTGTCCTAGAGTTCTGAAAGTGTGCATGCAGTCACTACATATTGCTTTGCTTTTTAAATGCAATTCCTTTTCTTCAAATATACACCTTTTTTTTCCATAGATAATACTCTTGTTGAAAAATTGGACTAGGAATAATGTTAAGCATTCCTACATACTCAATCACTATTTCAACAGAAAAAGGAATTAATTTTTTAAAAAAACCAAACCCTAATCCTTCTTGATTGCCTAGAAACTGAGAGAAATGTTAATGAAAAGATTATGAAAAAAAATACAAAACCGTAATGGTTTTGGATTAAAAAGTTCAGATTTCTATTTGCCTACAGCTCCCCTCTCCTCTTCAAATAATAAACTTTACTTTTACAAAATATTTTTTTTCTTCTCTAGAATAACAGCAATAATATTTATGCAAAAATATTTAATTTTGAAGTAACACATTTTGGTCATTAATCAGAACAAGACCAATTTAATTTATACCAAACTGACTGACTTCAAGATACCCCAACCAAGTCAGGAGGGAAATAAAGGAACTTATTTAGATAAATCAGCAGTAATTTCTTTCTTTCTTTATATTGGCTGAGGATGTGTTCAGAAGGTTTCAGTCCTGGTTTGTTAAAGAACCAAACCAAACAAAAAAAAACCAAAGCATGCTGGGTCTGTTATGGCCTGATTTCATTGCTGTTTCCCCTAGGAAGGCATGGTGAGAGCATCCTTCCATACCTAAAGTCGCTAGCCTTATGTTCAAATAAGTCTCCCAAAACTAGAAACACTTTTGAAAATTTTACTCACTGTGACCATTTTGGGGGAGAGTTAGAAATCATATTAAATCAAAACAAAGGAAGTTTCACCTAGACACCTTCAATCCTTTTTATTTTTAAAGCTTGGACAGGACCCAGGCTACGGCGATCTCGCTGGCTGATGGTCTCCAGAGGCTTTACAGAAATTGCCTTTAAATTTTCAAGTGACCTTTTAGACAGAAAAATATTATTCATACCTTAAATTTGATGATATAGGTCATAGCTGAGATAAGCTCATGTTAAACAAGCTAACACAGACACCTGATTTTAAAAGTGAAGGCGGTTCACGTATATTAAATTAGAGGGTCAGTGGAGAGCTGTATCTGAAGCCGCCTCTGGGAGCAGGTCTGCTCATAACTGTGAACTAGACAGAAGTGTTTACAGTAACCTGCAGATGGAATTATAGAATCATAGAACCATCTGGTTGGAAAAGACTTCTGAGATCACCAAGTTCAACCATACCTGTCCCCTTACTAACCATGTCCCTCAGAAACTCATCCACCCACCTTTTAAACACCTCCAGGGATGACAACTCCACCACCTCCCTGGGCAGCTGTTCCAGTGCTTGAGAAAGTTTTCAGCAAAGAAATTTTTCCTGATGTCTAATTTGAACCTCCCCTGACACAGTTTGAGGCCATTTCCTCTCGTCCTATCTCTTGTCACCTGGGAGAGGAGGCCAAATCTCACCTTGCTGCAGCCTCCTTTCAGGCAGCTGTAGACAGTGATGAGGTCTCCCCTCAGCCTCCTCTTCTCCAGGCTGAACAGCCCCAGGTGCCTCAACTGCTCCTTGTAGGACTTGTTCTCCATCCCCTTCCCCAGCTCCGTTCCCTTCTCTGGACGCTCTCCAGCCCCTCAATGTCCTTGTTGTAGTGAGGGGCCCAGAACTGACCCCAGTACTCGAGGTGTGGCCTCCCCATTGCTGAGCACAGGAGCACAGTCCCTGCCCTGCTCCTGCTGCCCACGCTGTGTCTGACGCAGGCTGAGATGCCACTGGCCCTCTTGGCCACCTGGGCCACTGTTGGCTCATGTTCAGACGCTGCCAACCAACACCCCCAGATGTAACAGAACATCAGGTTATAACTGATTTCATAGTAAATTAATATAATAACCTAATAAAGACACAGATAAGTCTGATTTACTGAGTGCTTCCTGGGTTTTCAACTGGTCATGAAGCTGGGAACGTGGTGAAAGAGCTCTGTGTTGATGCTCAGTATATGGGTCAATGCATTCCAAAATTAGAAGTAAATAGCAAACTTATCAAGTTAACATTTTATACATCACATTCTGGCTCCTTAAAAACCAGTTGTTTTTCACTAAATCTTATCTTCAGAAAAACATCCTATTTAAAGATGTTAGAAACTGGAGAACAAACTTCTTCCCTTGTTATTAATTTCCGGATGATAATTGCAAAAAGAGTCAAGAACAAGAAAAGAAGAAATGAAATATAAATGGTCTATAATTTCTAATCTGAACTATCCACTCATAAGATTCCCACCACTAGCTCTGTCTTCACTCTTCTAGCTCAAAAAATCTTGTTTAGCTCTGGAAAGTACATGCATCCTGCAATCAAATCAGCTTTCAAACTTCTTTATGATAAACTAAACAGACCAGGTTCCAGACATTTACTCAGAGACGAATAATTTCTGTGACTTTTTTTCCTTGGCGCTCTCCAGTTTTTAAACATCCTGTTGTGCACTTAAACTTGCATACCTTCCTGTGTCAGCCTGGCTACATGGATAAAAAACACATTCCTGTTTGCATGCTCCTGTTTAATCATGAGCAATATTGACTGCTTTCGCCACAGCGTTTGAATCTCACATTGATTCTTTTTAGGGTCTCTGATTTCCAGCGCATGTTGTGTTTTTCATGCTTTGTTCTTGATGAACAACTTTTACATAACCTTAAACCTTAGTTTTCCTACATAGCCCAGGGCACCAAGTAATCCTGATCACCGTTTAACAGCTCTCTTAATTATTTACCACTCTGCTAACCAGGCTGTGTTTTATAAGTTTGCTTGGTAGTGGTTCAGAAGCGAGCCCTGAAACCAGAATGAATAATCTGCTTTCTGAGACATCAACCAGTTCTTAATTCATGTGATGTATATGCTGCTGGTGTCGTATATAGCTGATATCTCAGCAGCAGCGTTGTATGGTTGTTGGGTGCAATCCAGTCACAATCCCTGGCACCTTTATCAGCCAAACTCTGCATCCCTGGGCGAGTGCGTGGTTGGCAGATCCATAGATGGCGCCTTCTCCCTGCCTATGGCTGCACCCACACCTGGGCAGTGAACAGCACCCACACAGCTGACACTGAACAGTTCACTGGCAATTTTTGCTCTCTTATTTTCTTTTTTTCTTTTTCCTTTTTCAATTTTTTCTTTTTTTTTCTTTTTTTTTTTTTCTCCACTCATGATTTTTTCCAACAACAATCCATGGTATTTATGAAATTTGATCACTTTCTGCAATTGTGTGAAAATGTCAGCCTATCGATTAGTCATGGGCTGTTGATTGCAAGAATTCACTCAAAGGCTTGGTATTCATCATTCATTATTTGAGTGGTGTGGCGAGGCTTCCGAGTCAAATAACATTCTTACTTTTCCCTGATTGATTAATTGACCTTTTAAAAACTTCTTAAAGCTTCTTTCCAAAGCAGAATTTTGCACATGAGGGATAGAGAGGTTTATTTCTTATTCTTCATCTGGTTAAGAAAGATGGCTGTGAAATAAACTGCCAGGCTGCACCTGAGGTGAATAAGACAGTTTCAATAAGAGCATAAATCAAAATTTTGTGTAAGATAACTTGTTTGGGCAAGAAAATAGACAATGTTATTTCATATTTATTTTTTTGCTGGCTACATTTAATAAAAATAAGATAAAGGTATTTTTCATATAATTGATTAAAAGTGGTTCCCTAGACATTTTATAATTATCCCTGAAGACCATTGTTTTTTCTTTTTCTTATTTCTTACACGATATTTTGACTTAACCCTGGGAGATAGTAGAAATCTTATGGAATTTATTCACAGAGGCATTATATACTGTATCAGAATCCATTTTTTCTAAAAATACTAACTAACTGATAGCTAGTGATGAAAATCCATCCTCGGGACAGTGTCTCACACGTATGAGAGATAATGTAAATATAGGGTTTCTGACAAAACACTTCAATTTGCAGTCATACTTCATTACATTACTTGGTTAAAGATAATACTTTATGAAAGGCAGCTAATGTCAGCATGTACCAAAAGCATCTCTCCCTTTCCTGCATATTAGTTTCAAATACCTAATAAATTATCTTAAATAGATCACATGATTTGTTCACTAGAATTTAAGATGTTAGCATCCTGAAAACTCACAGTATCTTGAGACCCTCTGCTTGATATATTACCTCTTTTTTTGTCCTTCTCTGCCATGGTGATAGCCAGAAAAGGCATTCAAGATGTATTACTCATAATAAAACAGAGACAGCTGGCAAATCTTGCCCTGTCCAGGGTAAGATCTCAAGCTTCTACTACAGACACTCTTTCTTGGCTCAAAATAACCCACTTTGTTTCCCCTGCACACACTGTTAGGCAGAGCTTTTGAAGAGTGTATTGAGAAAATGCAAATCCCACAGTGATGATAGGATGTAAAGGTAGAGAGGTTTTTTAAATGCAGGTTGGCTTAGTTCTTTCTTTGAAAACATATTTAATGCAGCTGATAAGAAGGCTTATGGATATATTTTATTATTTAAAGCTACATAAATAGCAAAGCAATTTATAATAATGCATTACAAATCCCCAGAGTTTCCACCTACATTCCAGCTCTCATAGTTCTTCCCATTTTCTAACTGCCTGGGGAAAAGTGAGTCTTGCCGTATCAGTAATCTGACGACAGAAAAGTAACATCACTGTTTCTGACAACAGAAGCAGATTATCCTGTGGCAAACCTGAATTATCATATCTTTAAAATGCCAGACCAAGTTTTCACCAGCTTAATTCATTAGCTAATGTTAATGCTTAGGAAGATAACTCAGTTGGACATTTCCTATGTGTTGTTTACATCACAGTGTATGGAAACCACTGTATGCATTGACAAGGAGATCCTGAGAAACTCTGGATTCAGTATGCTTAAAGTGTTATAAATCCAACATGGAGCAAATACTGGTGTGTTGACATCTCTGGAAATATTTTTCAAAAGCTTTCTTGTCATATTTCCATGATAGTTTCCTTCTACATTCAGAGGAGTAAATGTAAATATATGGATTGATCTGTATCTGTCCAAGAAACCCTTTCTTGTCGTATTTCAATGGTAGTTTCCTCCCAAATTCAGAGGACTAAATATAAATATGGATTGATCTGTATCTATTTATGAGACCCTTTCATTGCTACAAGAACATTGTTAATCACTTAGATATGCTCAGTGTAATGCAAGTTACTATAGAAGGTCATTAGAAGTATTCCAACTTAAAAGCACTTGTAAATGCCACACAAGTCAAGCCAGAGACAATTTATGGCACTAATGTTTACAGTTTATAGTGCTGCAGTGAATTCCTAGGAAGACAATATTAAAATTGTCACTTTATATATTGCTCTGTTGTTTTTCAGAATTTTCTGGTCAAGAGAAGTTGTTTATGTTTTTGAGAAAACTTTCAATAAGTCTTTGCCCGGGCTAATCATTTCTCAGTGGAGACAGCGTAATATTATATTTATATGAATACTATACCTTAAAAAATTAATTTTGAGTGTGTTCAGAATATTTATTTAATTCGTTCACTTTTGACCAATGCTAAAACTTTATTATTACTGTGATACAAAAAGAGGTGAAAAGCCTGAAAATTCTATTTCTTAAGATTCCTTGTTACAGACTCCACGTGCAGGAACCAGGTCTGATTTCCAGATGACTCAGTGGAAGCTAAAGTAAATAGATATTACATAAAAGAGCTCTGCAGTTGCCTAAATTGTGCTCTGGAATTAAATTTGGTGTCATTAAGCCTCAGGACTAGGAGGGAAAGGAACTTTTTCTCCCTGAAGATCAGATAAGAAGAAGGGAAGTCATACCATACTATTCGTACTCTGCATGTGAACAATTGAAATCCAAAACTTATTCCTACGTCATATATCTTCATGCAAAAGTTGTTTCCAGACCTGCAGGCAAACTGTTGCTGCTTGTATTACAGATACCTGCTAGAGGATGCATTCATCAAGATAAATGGATTGTTGTGTTTCTAGAGGTGTTTAGCTCTGCATACAAGAGACCATCTGTTTTCTGATAAATGGTCTTGCTTATATTTGTGGGCAGGTTATTTTATTTATGGTCTTAAGCTTTGCTTCATTTTGGTTTTCTTATTGTTGTGGGTTTTTTTAATTGCTTTTAAATAAACAACACAACAAATTACCACAACCTAAAAATGGAAAGAACCTTAAGTAAATTTCTTTTTTTTTAAATTATTTTAAAGTTTTCTGCTGCTGAACTCGGTAGGATTTTGTTTGCTTGTTTGCTTGTGGTTTTATATTTCTTACATTTTTGGGTGGAAATGGAAGTACGCTATGTCTTTTCCAGAGTTCACTTCCTGTGGTTATGTCTCCTTGTTAAAGGCCGTGACTTTGAAACTCCCTTGAAGTTCATTCTCACTAAAGTCAATTAGAACTGGACACAAGGCATAAATTGCTGCCGCAAATGGAGCAATCACTAAGCACAACAGTCACAACACAAGGATGGCACAGAAATAAACACAGAGGGGATAAGACCACCCAACTTTTCATGATGAATACAAGACAGAGGAGTCTTGACATTTTTTTACTGTCAGAACACAGGACCTCAGGAAGAAAAAGGCTGCAAGGTACTGGTGTTTGCTACACGACTGAGCCAAGTCTTGCCAAGCAGATTAAGAATGATGTATTATGGCCATTGATCCTACTTAATAAAGATTCATTTTTATGAGCAATATAAGCACAAAAGAACAAAAAAAAAGGAGACTAATTTGTGAAATAAACTCTTCAGTCAAATTGCAACAGAATCCTATACCTCATAGGAGGCCCATCAGGAACCATAATATGCAAGTAGTGAAATATGATGAGAATCTCTCTCACATATCTCCATGGGTGGATAGGAATCACCACACGAGTATTCAGAAAAAAACCTAGCTTAGTAGTTTATATTCAAGCAGCACATTGTTAACAAAATCTGATACTTTTACTTGTGTTAACAATGATGGGATAAAACATTCCTCTTGTTTCTTAAGAAGATTGATTTACCTATCTTCTGGAAAGTCTCTAATATTTATAAGCTCAAAATTCAGTTTGACAAAGTCTTCCTCTTTAAAATGAACATTTCAGCAAACATTCCTGTGAGACTAATAATCCAAAAGACCATTCACAAAAAGTAAATACGAAAGGAGTAAATACAGCCAAGACAAGTTCTCTGTGAACATTCTGTCAGTGCTTCTCAAATAAACAAGCAAACTGACTTATTATCATTGCCATTATTATTATGACAAACATTTATGGAACTTTTCTGAGGTATTTTTCCATGTTAATTTCCGATTTAACCTACATAAATGTGTGAAACTTCTGAGAAAACATCAGTAACTTCTGTTTCTTTTGCTTTGGAACCAAATTCTGCAAAAATTTAAAATCTTCCAAATTTTAGAAGAGTTGTTTTTTTATTGGAAACTCGTTTGAGAGAATTTCAAATTCTCACTTTGAACATCAGCATGGAGAAACACCTTTAAAAGATAATTGCATTTCTTCAGAGATGTTCAATGCAAAGATCAGTATTTGCAAACTGACATTTCTGCCTTGTCACCCAGACTTCAGGAAAACCTTGGTAGTGTTCAAAACAATAACTAAATAGAAAGGACTAAATACAGGCTCAGTTGGATTAAGACTTGTGTTGTAAAGCACATGCAAGAAGAGGTAGTAGCTAAGGGAATGCTTTAACTTTCTGAATTTCTGGGTGTTCAGTCCTGCAATCTAAATCACAGTGTTTGAAAACTCATTTAATTTCATTGAAGAATGACCTTACTTATATTTCCTGCAATGCATTCCTTCCTTTGTACTTAAAATCCTGACTTATCTAATACACTCTGATGTATTAGATAAGTCAAGATTTTCATCAATTAGATTAGATGTAAAGGAATCATGTGCACTGGAACAATTTCCCTGGGAGACAGAATGATTTTTATTTTTGAGAGATGCACATTTTTGTATCTAACAATATTCATGAGTCTGCACCTGAGAAATCCCCTTTCCTGAAGAGAAAGTTTAGTTGTGTATGTTTGTGTGTGTCTGAGAGAGAGAGATAGGTAGATAGAGAGATTTTGGTTACATACTGTGATCTAAAGTCTTTCACCCAGGCTAAAGTGTTGTTATGTTCATGGGAATGTAAATGAAAAATCTGACTTAATCCAATGGTAGATTCACCGGGAGTACTAAGAAAGTTTTCTTCTTGGGCTTTGCTTCCCACTTTCTTCCATCTCCTAACATTGTAGCAGTATCACTCATTACTGCTGTAAAATACTTCTGTAAATCACAAAGTAGTTTTTTTTCATTTGCAGCTTAGACTTTCATATTCTTAAAGCCCTCTCAAAGCTCTCCTAAAATGCTGTTGCAATGCCGTGGTTGTGCTACAGTATTTACATGAGTTGAGAATTATGTGAGAGGTCGGGATCTGTTCTTAGAACTCAACAGCTTGAGCCCAATAGTGCTCACAAAAGTCAACACCATCAAGTAGATCCAGAGTATTTTTCTACACAGCTGATCCTTGCTTCTCAGTCATATAAACTTAGTCCTTCCTAAGCTATTTTAGATAATTCTATTTTTAAACTCGATGGAGAAATTTCATCTCTGCTTGTTTCACTTTACTTTGCATATAGTCCTGAACATCCAAGAAAAACTTCAGGGACTGCTGCTCCTTGTAGGTTAACAAGACTCAAGAGTCTTCATTTTCAAGTACAAGTGTTAAAGAGAAGTTTGTTCTAAACCCCAGGAGATTATTGAGCAGTATTGAACACACCAAAAAGGAAAAGAACAAGAGAAATAGCACAGCATTTACAGTTTACTGAAGTTAAGACAAAAGCTCTCTGGAACAAAAGCAATCCCCAAAAGTAGCAGACTTGATGTATTTAAGATGACCAGATTACATTAAATATGTGGTTTTCATATCCTTGGGAAATTCTTTAATAAATCTGGTATGACCTTTTTTTCCATGTTGCACATAGCACAGGTCTTCAGAAAATTGGCTTGTAAACCTGAGTTTTCTCCAAGTCCAGTACCCTTGAGAGTTCTTGATTTCCTTTAGTCTGAGGCTGAATAACACTGGGCTACTGGGACTCATTAATCTGAGCTCTAATAAAGAATAGTCCAATGTTTAAACTGAACCAACCATTAAATCAAATGTGTGGTAATTTGTTCTTTTTTGACATATGAACACCACACCTCAGCCTACAGTGTCACTCTCTTCTCTGTTGCCTAAAAAACCCTAAAATTTTAGCAGTCTTGGGCATAAACACAGACAAAGCTGGTCCTTACCTCATCTTCCCATGTCGGGGCAAGTGTATTGCTTGCTCCTACCGATGTGATGGCCCAAGCACAGAGTAGGGCACAGAGTGACAGGGTTTTACTTTTATGAAATCAAGATGCCAAGAAGGTTTTGCAAAAGCTTGCTAACACATCTCATTTTCAAATCTGTTGTTGTTATTAAGCAATATTCAGCCTGTGCTTTTGTTTACAGTTTCATAATAATTGAAAATATTTTAATTTTGTTTTTAATTAAAGGGATTTTTCATGAACCGTAAAATGTGCTATATATACTCAGAGATAAAGTTCCTTAATTCAGTCATGATTTAAAGAAATTCATGACCACTTTTTGTACTTAAAGTACTCTGAAATGCAATTCTTAAATCACATTTTATAGATTATTTGTATGTATTGAAATCTTGTTTTATTAATAAAAGCTGAATTGCGTGGCATGTGACAATAAGCATACATGGCCCTCTGAGTCAAATACAGACTAAATCATACTTTAGCACAAGAATTAGCCAGAGAAAACACTCTCATCTACAAATTAGATGTCATAAATATGTAAAAATGAAGCATAAAGTCTCAGAATATGGAAAATGAGTGTAAGAGAAAACCACAAGCAATTTTTCACATTTCAAAAAGCCAGGTACTTCCTTTTGATGAATTATAAGGTACTGAAAATATTGAAGTCAGATTTCTTGGATAATTTTTGTGCTTATTAATATAACATGGCTTATACTTGAAAAAAAAATGGATTTCCTGAGTTCTATTAATAAAAAAGGAAAACCAACTTTAAAAATTATTTCATGAGAATAAGAGAAATAATTAATTAGCTTTTTGTTATTCCTAAAAACTAATAGCTGCTATTCTTTCATTATTGTTGTATATATCTTTTACTTCAAACAGAAGAGAACTGATTTAATTAATCCTTATTTTTGCTTGTTTTCAAAGACATGTTCCACTATTTTGCTGAGAATGAACTACTCTAAATGGATTAGCTAGTACCAGTAGAGAGGGGAAGTATTTCCTAGGAGAAGTCATGTCCTTCGCATAACTTTTAAACAAATAAAAGCTCAAGAGTTTTGTTTTGAAAGCACCTATACTATAAATTTTCATGGATCCTTTGGATTCATGTTTAACAAATGTTTTGATAACGTAAAAGTAACAGCCTGTATTATTCATTCAGAGAAATCAACAGTGTTATTACTAATTAGCTGGTTTAAGTGCAGGATAGAACTACAAAATTGGCCTCAGGTATTCAACTATTGAGAAGGGATTGGTAAAACTGATTTGTGCTGAGGGAAAATGCAAAAGCAGCTGCACTGGGTGAGAAGGTGCTCTAAGATACAATGACAGAAGTAAGGGAGAAAGTTCAGTCATGTAAAGAGATGACAACTGAAAATTAGTCTGACGAGGAATTCTGGTCCCAAACAACCAGTTGAGATATTCCAAGAAACACAGTGTAACTCTAACATTTGAAAGTGGAAATCTGCCTCTTATGGAACCAACAAGAGTTTTGCCACGAAGCAATTTAACAACTTAGTGGTCTTCCCAAATCTGTCATTGGCTTGTAGAACGAGTAGTTAACCCAGTAAGACATTTCAATGCGTTGAACAACAATTAAGTTGTGACCTAAACTGTAATTTCTAATGTGGTGAATGGGGAACTGTAATCCTACAACTGTGAAACTTCAATGTTAATAACTCTAATAGGGATGTAATGTCTCTATCCTTCTTTATCTAAGCTGTAGAAGCAGAAAATTGAAGGAACAGAATGTGTTTGCTTTGGAAAAGCCTGGTATTGGCATTTATATATCTGTAGTATCAGATTTAATTTCTGTCCTTAGTCTGGCAAGGCTCAATGGAGTAGATTAGCCCTGGGAAAATGAAGGCTTAAAGTATAATTAATACAGTAAAATCACCCAAAATTAGTCATTGACACGCAAGTATGTTTTATAATTTGGTTTGTATATCCATCCAAATTAAAGTACGCATTTGTACAGTGTGTCAGTAAAAAGCTAGACACAGCTCATGTTCCACCTCATCCATTAAAAAGGCATGTATAGAATTAAATGATGAATAATTTTGTGCTGCTCTGTGTGTAGAAAGTGCACACATACTTGTAACTACTCACTTCCAGATCAGGAAAACAATACTGTGTGTGCAATACCAAGACCACAGAGGCAACTAAATCTAATAAAACAGTAGTAATGGGGGACTTCAACTGTCAGCACATAAAGTGGTCATATGTCATATTGGGACAAGGTTTAGGAAGCAATTTCTTGACATTTTAAGCAATTGTTTCTTGGAACAGCTCGTTCTAGAGCACACAAGGGGAGAGGTTATGCCCTAAGTAACACACAGCGAGTTATTTCAAGAACTATAACTGAGCCACTAAATAATAGGGCCCAAAGCACAACTACATTCAGATCATTGTGGGAGGGACCGTACAATAACCTGACATTAAACTTTAGAAAGGAAAAAGTATTAAGTATAGGTAAATCACTACAAAAAACACTACCAAAACCAGAACTCCCCTTCCCACCTCCCTACTAAAATAAAAGGCAAACTGTAACCCTGGAATCTGCAAAATGGCAACTACTTACTCACTTTGCCTTAAGGGTCCCTGAAGACACATGGCCTTAAACAAAATTGGAAGTGGGAAGGATCAGTACTATTAGAATAAAAGTCTCCTCTACTGCTGTGATGTCAAAGATGGTATTTCTTAAGTGTTGACATAGCTACATCCATTTTTAATTATGGCACAAGATTATTCATAGATCTTTGTCCAAAATGCGAAGCCACTACTCATTAGTCATTAATAATACATCTAAATCTGCACAATTGAGTCTTGCAGAGCGTACATTCTATTTTTCTCATTAATAAAAAGTAGGATTTTTGACAGCCCTCATGAGAGTTTAACAAAGTTTTCAGAGAAGCTGTGAAGTTTTGTTATTTATTTCAGTGGGAGCAGATTTAGGACAGTGTAGGACAGTTTTTAGAATCCCATGCCAAACATTTTTTAAGGGTTTCATTTGAATTCCAGTTCTTGTAACCAAAGTACACTCCAAATCAAGTGCCTAAGAATTTTAAAATGAAAGCTATCATTACAACCGGATATCTTTTAACATTGAGCATATTTAAAAATAGGAAAATAATGGGAGGAAGGAATACAGATGATATGGTTTGATAGCTGCGATTTGTTACTTTTTGAAGAAAATAACACCGCTTATTTTATGATGACTAATGCATACCATGCATTTCTCCTTTTCTATCTCTACCACAATTCATGTGTATTCTTAGAAAAGGGGCTTAAAATCTTTATAAGAGATAACAAAACATGAGAAGAGTAATAGGCAGAAGAAAACAGCAGAACTTTCTTTTTGGTTTTGGCTTTTTTTTCCTAACAATCCCTGTGACCCACATTTTCTGTCTTACATTTCTGTTGGTTTATCCACGGGTTCCTAATTGCTTTACATTCTTCCCTTAGGAGCTTGCAGGCTGGTACCTTCATTTCACTTTCCACTTAAACATTCAGTACCAAAATCCTGGTGTGGCTCTTTTTTTTTTTTAATTTTCTTTTATTCTTTCTCTAAATCATGGCATTTCTAATAAATATATACTTGAATGATGAGTGGTTCTGCAGCATAAAAGTAACCTCTTTCAAGATAATGTTTTTACGGCTTTCTTGTTAAGAAGTTCCTTTTGTGATCTCTTTTGTCAAGTAAAGAAATCATTTTAACACCAATGGCACCACTAAATTTCTGATATGACGGATCAGTTGCCTGCTAGCATCTGAGTTCTCACAAATATTTCCATCAATTGTCCTCTTCACAGCTGCTCAAACAGAAAACAGAACAAACCTATAAACCACATTTTGTGAATAAACAGTAGAATAGTTGTTATCTCACGATTCTGCTAACACTTATGAGTGTTGTGCTCCTGAATTTCATCATATTGTAAGCAATGTGTGCCACATGACTTTGAAATGTTTACATTGTATGCTGTGTGAAAAGGAAGAAATGTATAATGAATCAAGAGGTAGAATAGAGGTAAAGAAACGCATCCTTCTGTGTCTCACGGCAGAGATACCTTAACCTCTCAAACACTTCACAACCAGTGGTAGGTGGTTATTATCTATGGGGAATGCTGGAAAGTTTCTCCAGCTCCTTTATTCATATTTCTTTTACAGACTAAGAGAGCAGTTGAACTGTGAGCAAGAGAAGATTGCATCCAGTATTCACATTTAATCCTAAGCCAAGACCTTTTTTGAGAAACATATTTTCAAACTAATTATTTTTCCTGGGTCAGAAAAAGTAGAAGACTTTCTGTTATTTGAACATGAAAAGTTACACCAAATATGACTCAGAGCAAACAAAAATATATCCTTTGCAAATACATAAATTCAGGAGTATGACTTTCACCTTCATAAATACTGAATTAATGACACCTTAGATTTACCTGTACGTCATATGTTTACAACTGCAAAATACTCTTAAATTGGCTTATTAGTCATTTTTATTTGTTACATTTTATTTGAATTATGTACAGGGAAATTGGTTGCAATTTTAATATTGCAAAACCACAGTGGTTTACTACATACGTATTTTTTTCCATTTGCAGTCAGCACACACATCGTTTAATAAATCAAGTGTATCTACCTTCTACCTATTAGGCTAAAGGTTTAAAGATTTGTTTCATGAAGGACCATTAAATACATGAATCAGGCTTGCATATGCAGATCTAGAACATAAAAAATTAAGTATGATATATTAAAAAAAAGCAATGCAAATGCACGGAATACCTTATATAAATAAAACATTTCAATTCTAGGCAGGAAAAAATCATATAGCGCAACTGATTATTCCAAGGATGTGCTCTGTGAAAGCAATGAGTGTTCAGGCAACTACAAAAGACCTTTGAACAACTCAATTTTTAACATGTAGACACTACATGGATGACATTTTTCAGGATTATGACTTGATGATACACAAGAGCTGAACCCATTGAAGCCAATTGTAATTCCTTTCTTATATCTATCTATGCAGAAGCAATATAGTCTGCATTTAAGGTTAAATAAATGATCACTAGAAGTCAATAGCAGTTCACTCATATAAAATGATGCATATACTCAACTCTGTAAAAATTTTACAGTACAAGTAAGACTTATAGTGCTGCCTGCAGATGAAGTGTTTATGTTTTCATTTCTTAAAACAACTAATCTTAAAACACTTACGTTTTAAAGACTTCTATTAGGTGGCTTCATCAGGAAAATACAGTAGATGACCAGGAGGCCAGATAGGTGGAAGATCTGCATCTTATGAAGAGCTGTTGAAGGTAGACAGGGGACACAGACAGGTAGATTTAAGTAGGAGAGTTATATGAGGATTCCAAAGCGTAGAACAGTCCTGAACAAGAGACTACAGCTCAATCGAAAGTGTGGGAACGTGTATGGGGGAAACTGGAAAAGAAAATCAAAGATAAAAGAGTCAACAGCATCAGTAGGTAGAACAGTGCCACAAAAAGCATAACAATTTTAGAGATACAGTAAGAATGGTTCTACTTCAGGGCTCATCAGCCTTTCACAGTCACAAGGACAAGAAGAATAACACAATCAACAGCTGCAGTTTCTGCAGGGGCAGGAATTTCTGACTTGAGGTCTCCTCTTATCACAAGAACCCTACCATCTTCTTTGCAATCCCAAATCTATCTCCTGACACTCCTAGTTCCTTCCTGAAGCCAGCAGAGCTCAGCTCTTTTTATTACTAGTCCTAATTTTCCATTGTGTTTGAAAAGATCCACTACTGTCATAAGAGATCTTAGCAGCGATAAAGTTGAAGTTCAAACAGGGTTGATTGGACATCTCTTGCCTACACCCATTAAAATATACTTTCTTGCCAAATCAGAATTGCAGTTCAGGATTCCTTGCAGTCTGCTGTAACAAGTGCAGGTGAAACCTAAATAACCAGGCATGAATCTAATTCCACAATAATGATGATACACATAGAGAATGGTAATCTTATATTGGTAGAAATCAGTCACTGTGTGCAAATGTTGTGAATCCAAAAATTTCAATTGTGCTGAGGAACCCTGCCTGTTGTCAAAATGAATATTACATAAAGGAGGTTGTTTGCTATTAAAATCTAGATTCAGTAGCTCACTGTTAGGAAGAGTACATGCACACAGGTTCTTATCAAGAACAATGAGAATGTGATATCATCATTGAGAAGTAAGGAACTGGTCTATTAAACTTGCTGAACCTTAAACAATTTGTATTATAATTCTATTCTGAACATCTGTGGTGCTATGTAATAGTGATTACGCTGAAAAATCAGTGTCAGACTGAGCTCCCAACTGACTGTACAGATGTCAGAGCAATGCTGGGAGGGTAAGTTAATGTTAAAGTATCACTCAAACACTGCATTGAAGACAGCCATATAAATCTTCTTAAAAATATAACAATTTTGTCTTCAGAGCAAGTCTGGGCAGTGTGCAGTAATAAAATATGAAAGTATCCACTGAACATTAGACAATACGTAAAATAAAGTGCTTTCTCTGAGTAGAATTTATCCAACAGACTAACGAGAGGGCTGTGGAAATAAACCAATGGGTGACAGGGTAATTAAAGACTGTGTCATAGTGCAAACATACCAGGGAAATAAATAAGGGTTAGACAGCTGGCCTTAATTCTGCTGCATAATCATTTCATGATGAGATTTTGAACTCAACATGCTTTTAACATATTGAAGTGTGTATACAAAATTGATGCAAACACATTGCAGACTATATACAGCTGTAATGACTAATAACATATGAAATTTTTAAAGCATAACATAGATCTCTTTCTATGTCAAAGCAGGATCGATTCTATCTATGTCACTCCTGACATGTATTTGTCTAACTGTTTCTTAAAGGCTTTCAGTGATGGACGTTCCTCCCCAGGCAATCTATCCTAACATTTCCCTCACTATCCTCACTGCTCAAAAATTCTTACTAATAGATAACTTGAATCATCTTTACTGCAATTTAAATTCCTTATTTCTTTTTCTATCCATCACAGACATGGACAACAGATTGTTCCCTGCCTCATTGCAGCAGCTTTCTCTGTATCTGGAGAGTGTTATCTTGTCACGCTCAGTCTTCTCCTCCTTAGGTTAAGCAACCCGATTCATTCACTCTGTTCTCCAAGGTCATGTTTTATAAACATATGAGTCTTCTTGTTATAGTCCTCTGACTAACTCTGGTCCATGTTTTTATGAAGTATGGGATGTAAAGCTAATATTCTACCTACAGATCACAAGCTGAAGAGTACTGCTCTAGCCAAGAAGAACAAAGGGTTATTTCACATGAAGCAATTAAATAAAGTATTTCTGAAAGAAGTTAACTATCATATACTAATTCTTATTTATTTTTAAGCCTCAAATTAAATGAAATGTTTTTCTTCTGAAACTATGCTTTTTTTAATTGCAATTATTGGTATATTATCTATACACCAGTGACATATGGTTCACTCTAGCCCTTTCCTTTGGGTTGCTAAAGAATGGAAGTTATAGTGAATAGACATAGTTGTGCTAAAGAGCTTTTGGCTATTGAGCCATGTTAGCTGTCATCTCAAGTGAATCCCTTCAATCAACTAATAAAATATGTTATCAAAATCCTGTATGATTAATGCATTGTAATCTATCAAACCTGAGTGAACTACTAGGATGGAAAAGTAATGGATTCTTTTTGTTGCTGTTATCAGAGTCACAGTTGTTTCAAGAAGAATGAAGAAACAGTAGGGCAGGTCACACGCTGCACTACACAAATTTACACTGAGGATTTTTTCCTCAGGGTTAACTAAAGGTTGGCTCCTACCTTAAAGGTAAGAGGGAATATGGAGTTAGGAAAATAGAGGAACTTTGTATTTGTAAGAGCAATTTTATGCACAGGAGTCCAGGCAAATAAAGATCATATAGTTTCTGAAGCAAAGGAGCTCTCTATATGTTACAGTACATTGGATAGGACGAGCACTGTGTACTGAAGTATTACTCCAAGCCTTCAATAAATATTTACTCTGCTGTTTAATAAAGATTGAATAACCCTTAGAAATTGGCTGTCACGTGATTGAAATAACATTCCTGCAGGAGCACATAGCCCCCTCTTGCAGAAAAGGACACTACTTTAGTAAGTTTTTGTAATACCTACTTTCCTTTTTCTGAGTGGCTGGGTCAAACATTGGAGAGCACGAATGGCTCAGAATCACCAAATTAGAAAATGCATGTCATCTTTCTTTTCTTATTTCAGATAGCATTTCCCTGTCATCAGAGCAGCTTCATTTTCACATTATCTTTGTCCTGCCTGTTCTTTCTCAGTTTCTGAACTGAAGCATCTCCAGATTGGCTTATGTAGACTGTACTACACCTGAGGTCAGAATGCGGCTCTTTTTCCACCAGCTGTTTCAGCTGTTGCCTGTGTTGATCTGAGGATGCCACATTTCCAATCATGCTGTTAAGTTTTTAAGCCAGAGGTTTTCCACAGTTAATGTCAGCTGGTGGCATCCACGCAGGGTGCGTTTCACATGCACCATCTGCACCTACTGCACCATCTGTGATTACCAAACGTCACGGTCATTCCAGCCGGTGTTTCTGTTGGTGTGGACACATCCCCAGTCAGTGTGGAGGTCACCCTAACCCTCTCTTGCAGAGCAACTCATTCTTGCTGCTCCTTGGCAGACACAAGTAGTCTGGGAGTGAGAGCTCAGTGTTCACTTCAGCTTCACACTCTCATCTCTCTGTGCCAAGATCTCTACAGGCTTCAGTAAACACAATTCTTGCTTCTCTGGCATAAATATTTTCCACACTCAACCCCTATAAGGGAAAAGGGACTGATAAGTCTTAGATGACAAGTTTGCATGGGAGATAATATAATTCATAGTCAATAACCATGGAGATGGCTTCAACCCCTTTCCTGCAGCACTGCTGCACGTGTGCTGTAGTATATGTCCTTAGGAATTTTTTACGTGGCTTCATCATATGAAACTGAGGTACCTCAATAAATTCCTTGATAAATAAGTTATCTGCTTGGACATTCTCTGCACGTACCTGCAGTGAAGGTCTTTCATCCTCCCAAGAACAAAAATAAAGCCAAAGATAAGCACTTGATATCATCTGTAAGTAGCATATTTTTAAAACTTTTTTAGAAAGGAAGTAGCATTCCAGAGATATTAACATGTGTTGAGTTTGGTATACTCTTTTCCTGTTATTCTACTAGTTTTGTGTTTATTCCTCATTGACAAGGTCTGTCTTCATAGTCTCTAAAATGCAGTTAACAGGTGAATCTATGTTAACTTTTTGCTTAGATCAGGAGTGCAATTTTTCAAGTAAATACCTCCTTCGTTCCCATTTGCTGAGATTTGAGTCATGTCACTGAGTGCTCTAGGATCTTATGAGCTGGATTCCTTTCAAATGAAAAATAAACCAGAAGCAAAGCTCCAGGAGCAAATCCAAAGCACTCTGGCTGCTAATGGGCATAGACCTTGCTGGAACTGCCAAGAATTAATAGGAAATAATATCTCACTCTCCCCAAATGAAGACGTTTGCACCAGCTGTTTTGTTCTATAGATTTACTGTCATGCTTGAGTATATCTAACATAGACAGAGCCATCACGACTAATTCAACTTATTAACAGAAATAAGAGAGTTTTTTTTCTGAAGTTACATTGCACAGTTTGTATTTATATATATGGATTTCAGACAGGCTCCCTGTGGCAGGATTGTGCAGAATTATTAGGCTCTTCTTTAGCGTATGACCAAGATACATGGATTAGTAATTGATTTAATTATAACATCTAGAGTGATTTTGAAAGACTTCAGTCATGATTATGTCTCCTTCACTCAGTAACAATAAAATAAAATGACATGATGATACAATGATAAGAAACCCACTGATAAAAATTATATCTCTCAAATGAATATCTACAAAAGGTGCTTAAGCAATCTATAGAAATACAGTCTGTTTTAATTTCAGTTTATGAAACATTTCCATTGGATCCCCATAAACCCAACTTCCCTATTTTCTATGGTTCTTAAATTATGTTTCTTTGTCAGTGTCAGCGAGTTGTGAAAGATGTTATAAACTATGAGGGAAGACATCTTGTGATTTATAATCCTGATCTCATTTGCAAGACTGCTCACTGTCTTTGCAACTTAAAATGATTCCTTACCAGTCTCAGTCTTACCCTTCATTGCAACACAAACCCATGAACTACTATTAGCAAAATAAACTGAAACACCAAGGCATAACCAGAATGGTGATGTGTTTAACACATTTCTCTAACTCTCTGATAAATAAGGCCCTTGAAAATAAATCTCTCAGATAGGTAGTTTATATCAGTAGTCTGTAAAATGAGCCACGTAAGTGTTTGTGGGATCTGCCTATTAGGGTTTAGGAGTATTATGAGTTTCTACACAAGAAATTCAGTTGAGTTAGTCACATGCTGAGACATTTGCCAGGGCAGATCCCAGATGAGGAAAACTACAAGACAGGAAGCCTGAAAAAACGATGCTGGATCCATTTCTGAGAGAAAGCATTTAGGAGCTGCAGAATCAATCAAGTGAAATTACACTAGGAGCCAGGACCAATGTATGCTATTTTCCTTTGATTACAGGTTTTTGTGTTCTGATCATTTAAAATGTAAAAAAAAAAAAGGCAAGTTAAAAAATTACAGTTGTACAATTGCAATTTGATATCAGGTTAAATAAAGTCCTGTTAAAGCCTTCTGAAGTAAAAAAGATTGCAATTCCTCCTCAAATAGAAATACATGATCCTGGGAAAAGTCAGCTAGGTGACTGTTCTGTGATCTTTAGCTGAACATGCAGAATGTTAACATTGCCCTTTCTACTTCTGCAGACCTTCAAATACAAGAGTTTTGCCCCTTTTGACCCAAAAGGAGGAAGTGGTATGCAGAGTGCCAGAAGCTCAGCAAGGCACTTCATTGAGACATGGTCAATTAGGAGCTTTAAATGTCAAAAACAATATGTTTAACCCAATCTACAAAACCACTCAGTGAAAAGAGTGGGCAAACTTACTAATGTCCTGCTTTGCAGAGTAAAAAAGGGAAGGTTCTTTAAAGGAACTTTTCATTCCAGTTTTTTTTTGATGTTAAAAAAAAAAAGCTAAGCCTGAGTAGTAAAAGGCCCTGCTGAAAACAAGGCAGTCAGTGTACACAGGCACACTTCATTTTGGAGCATAAGTGGGATTTTTAAAAGGTTAATGTTGCTGAACAACAAATTGGGTATTTTCAGTAACATTTTCCATGGGAGGAGAGCTCATCAGAAAATGCACTCATAATGACAATGTCGATTAAAGGGATTTTTCAACTGCTTTAAACTTGCTATTGCTCTCTCGCAAGCTTTCTTTTCCTCTGTGAGCTCTTTAGGATAAATCCCAGTCTCACCGAGCAAGTGGTAAAATTCAACACTATTTCACCTTTCAAAGTTTGTTGCTACCTTTCACAAATTATTAGGATGAGGGGGAATGCTTTTCAGCTGAAAGAGGGGAGATTTAGATTAGATATTAGGAAGAAGTTTTTTCCTGTGAGGGTGGGGAGGCCCTGGCCCAGGTTGCCCAGGGAAGCTGTGGCTGCCCCATCCCTGGAGGTGTTCAAGACCAGGTCGGATGGGGCTTTGAGCCCCCTGATGCAGTGGGAGGTGTCCCTGCCCATGGCAGGGGAGTGAAACTCAATGGGCTTTAAGGGTCCTTCTAACACAAACTATTCCATGATACGATTCCATGAAACTGAAAAGATGGGTAATGGTGTCCAGAGAAGGCAATGTGCAAATTTCCACACACTGTGTGAAAATATAATTAAATTATTATTATTTTCCTTATTTTTGACACATTTTGAGGGAGTAACTTTTTTGTGACTTCTCCCGTACTCATGAAAACACCCAATGATATGGTTTCCCATCTCTGTCAGGGAGCTAGGGAAATGACATGCATAACATTCAGATCAGGACACCAAGTGACACAGCAAGTACTCTTACAGCTTTGACCTTCATCTCCTTTTCCACACTGACTCACACATTACATTACCCATCAGGCAGCAAAAAGCACTTTGCTGACAAAAGCTGCTTTTCACTTACGGTCAAAGTGGTGAAAATATCCAAGGTAAAAGGACATTTTTTCTTTCCTTTCGCTATGATGAATGCCAAAGAAAAATGAACAAAAAGGGGAACAATTTCTTAGGAAGTACCTAATTTTTGACACAGCTCTATTTTCTGGCTGATTGAATGGAAGGCAGGAAAGTGGCAAATTTAAGAACAAACTTGAAAATAGTCATTACATCCGTTTGCTGACCAGTTGGTTTGGCAGTGAGTGACCTAATTTGCTCCCTAAGACTCTCTCCTGTTTGATATCACAAGAAAAGGCCTGTGTGTTAAAATGTGCATCTCATTACATTATGCAGCACAGGCCTCTCTAATGTGATGAGATATGACATGAAGTTCAAAAAAAAAAAGTCTTTTGTGCTTCTGCTAAGACCGCTTGTTCCAATATTTTAAAAGTCTGTGAACGCAGATGCCTCAGAAATTGCACTGCTGTCTTAGAAAGTCATGATTATTTCCACAACAGACATTATCCTCCAAATTTTGGCTCTATCTACCTCTCAGTTTTAAAAACATTCCTTGTTTAGTGCCTGGTCCACATTAACAGGAAAGAAACCACTCAAAGACAGTTAACTGTCTTTATCCCAAGAATGAAAGACTCTATGTCAGTCCCACAGTTGATTTAAAGTGGCCAAAGACCCACTGACCTTAGATTAACAACAGCTGAAGACATGGTCTGGTCCTCTCTGTTTTGTGACCTCAAGTTCCAAAGATATTGTTCAGGGCGACTTTCTGATGATGGTTATCTGCTACAAATTGAAGATAACTCAGCTGAAATCAACGTTACTTAGACTTCCATGGGTAAGCTTAAGACTTACCTTGTATCTTCAGTTTTAATCAGTAGTTAAACTCGTACTGTCTCAGAGCTGAAGGGGGGGGTTAGCTAAAGACCACTAAGAAAAACTGCAGTAAGAAACTCCATATTTCATCTTCTGGGACATTTGCCAAGGATCTCATGTAATTTCTTATTTGTTCCTCCATCAGGTGGCTAAAGCAAGATTTCAGCTTCCAGCTCACTGTACAAGTACTTGTACATACATTTTTCTGGATGTCTTTTCAGCACAAATAGCACGTGTGTTTATTTAATTGAATGGGGCAGCAATGGGTTTGGATATCGAGCTGGATGAAAGCTTGCTGACTCCTATAGAGCTGTGCGTGTGCATGTGTGTGCACGTGCGTGTGTGCACGTGTGTGTGTGCACGTGCAAGGCTGGGGGCTGGCAGGGCGTCCAGTCAGAAGGGAAACTCTACTCTGCAAATATTTGATCAGCTGCTTCTGTGCACCCTGTGTCTGCAGGGTTCAGCTGAGCCCAGCTGCTGTGTGCACACCAGGAAATATCTTCCCTGAGATCCTCTGCAACAAGAAATTCAGGGATGGAGGAGCTGTGGGTCCTGCCCATCCAGTCCATCCCACTCTTTTCATCCTTTCCTGCACACAGGAGGGGGGAAACCTTTCCATGAAAGGTCCCCTCTGTGTGAGGATCAGGAGGCAAAGGATACTATCCCACCTGTTTTCTTTCAATTAAATTGATTTAAAAAACTGAAACATAAACAGAGCTGAATATTAATCATACTGTTATTACAGAACCAGATCCTTAAGCCTGGACTCAGTCCTTCCTCAGTCAGGGAATATTAACTGAGCAAAATAAGAGTAAAGGCTCTCAGTGTTTATATAAAAACCAGTAACGTGCAAAGGCATCATTAGCAGGAGATGCACATTTAATCTCCCTCCTGTGCTTGTCCCCTGCTGCCACCCACCCTTTGGTATCTTCCCAAAGTCTGGCCGCAGGGAGCTGTGGGCAGAAACCAATCTGAGGCACAAGGTGGCCACAGTTCCTGGATCCAGCACCAACCCCTTTACTCCTCCCTTCTCTGCTGCTGCCTGCTAAACTGCCCTCACTCAAGCAAAGGGAGATGGCTGGAGGAGCAGTTTGAAGCAATTTGATGAAGAAAAAGACAACTTTATATTAAGAAAGCCCTGAAATATCTCAACCATATTAATGGTCAGATTGCACTTTGTTTGGATCCAGTGCTGTTACAGGAAGACCTTCGGGGTGGCGGAGGTGAAAGCAGTGCAGGAAGAGATCTTTGTCTCACACTGTTATTAAGCACCAAAACCCTCAACAGAGTAATGGGCCAGGAGGGAATATTTCGTAACATGGTGATACATATGTTCCATAAAACAAAGCAAGCTACTAACCCACCTCTGCCCTCTGAAGTCCCCATAATTAAAACACGTTATCCTGGAATGAAATGATCATCACCCGGGGGAGAGGAGGGTGTCTGACAGAGGCTGTTGTAATTTCCTCTAAGTTATGGCACTGTCTAAATTCTGCGTGTGGGAGTTTCATTGAGGGAGTATTTTTTAACCATCGTATTATTCTGCTTCGCCTGTGAGTGGTCGTGAGTGTTTTCTAGTAGGCTGTCAAGTGACTTCAGGAAGCTGGAGGAAAACCAAATGGAAATAAAATCTGAGCAATCTCTTACTCTCTGCTGCTATATACAGGAGTGGCTTTTCCTTCCTGTATGTTTATCTGTTCTTTATTAACCCTCTTCTGAAAAAACCCCGCTTCTCTGCTGAGATCCAACAGCTCTAACTTCACTCAGCCAATGCTTCATTACATACTGGAGAAAGCCAAGTGTCTGTAGTCCCTGTATACTCTGTGTGCTGTTTGTCTCTGGGAGTAAAAGGTGAAGCAGAGCTCCATAGGTAGAATCCTGGACCCATTAAAGGCAAGAGGAGTTTTGCCATTGGCTTGTATGGGGTCACAGTTTTGCCCTGGGTCTTTTATTTCCATCTTGTACAATGTCAGGCAGCCTGTCAAAGCTGATGCCTCATCGGTTCACTAGGCTGACATGATCAGGTACAAATTTACCAAATCTAAACTGTTGGGATCTGCAAAGAGTTTAGACCAGAAACCAGAAAATCTAACAAAAAGCCTTCACAGGTTTATAAAAGTATGCAGTTTCTAGAATGAGTACATATCAAGGATATACCTAACATTTTAAAGCCAATTCTGTTTTGCATGAGGATATAAAGTAAGCTGAGGTTGGAAATTGTGAGCTATGAAACATAAGAGCTTTCGTACCAATTCTTCATGATGCAGACACCATGATTTGAGTATCATTACCTTGAATTTATACAAAATCAGTGTGGGGCTCTTAATATTTCCAGGAGCAAAAAATAAGCACACACAACTAATAAGACTAATTTCTGCAAAGGTTTGGAAACAGTGAACATTATGTTAGCACACAATGCATCTTGTTTGGACATAGAAATTAATTACCTGGAACTGACTGACAAAGCATGGGCACTTTTCAGATCCTTTGTTCAGCTTAATATACTACTGTGATGGCTAATCAAGCTCAACATGTTTTGCACAGTTTCCATACATTTTGAGATTTTTACTGCAGCCTTTCAGAAAACACAAAGCCAAGTGCAAATTGTACTGCATGTTTTCCAAATAAAAAAATAAAGCCTGAAGTAGATTTCTTTGTTTTAGAATTATGCAACTTCAGTGAGGATATCCTCAATCTAGTGAGTATTATCCTCTTCAGAGGATAACAGGGATTTAAGTACTATAAGTGATATCTTAGCAATAACAGCTCCATCCTGTAGAAATTATAACAGCAAGGGAACCTCTAAAACCTGAAGATTTAAAGCAGTGTTTTATTTTAGTATTTTAATCTATTTCCTACTTTTTCACTCTGAACCAGCAATATAAAACCAGACATTCCCCAGCACGGTTGACAGAACAACTCTGAAGAAAGGCTGAATACTGTAGGATGTATCAGTATAGGGCTTTGTAATAAAGCTGCAAACTTCAGTACAGGTGAGATGAAACATTTCACTGCATTGTCAGCCTTGATACAGCTACAGCACACAGTCCTGTGCCTGGCAAAGCTGCTGACTGAGGTGAGCTGGGGACTCGGTAGGGAGAAGGTCTGTGGGGTTTGGGCACACTGCCAATAAATCCACATGATTCTGAGAGGCTAAAAGCCTGAGTGTGTTCACATTTACCCTCATATTAAGCATGAGTAATTGCCTTCCAAAGAGTGAGGTTGCATGAATGTAAAATTAATGCAAGAAGGAAGACTCTACCCATAGGATGGGGAAGACTGTTCATATAGAAAAATAACCCCCCACTGATCATTCCTGTATTTTTAGAACTGAACTTGGGCTGACCCTCTCTCAAGGTCACAAAACTTTCTGGTGATGTATGTCCAGGCCTCTACCTTTTTGGCTCATGGCCTAGATAAGGACTGAAAGCACAAATAATCAGTCTAAGGGTTGTTCTCACAGTGCTTCATACTTGAGTGAGAAAGGAAGCAAGGGGAATCTCACTGAGCTGCCTGTTTTCAGATGATTTTCAGCCCTGTTTCCAGACCTGCAGGATGTGTCAAAAAATCCTACAGTGGAGTGCAGTCTATTCCACTTCTCCCTGTCTCCTGCGTTGGCTGCTGCTTCTCACTGAGATCACAATCTGAGTTTGTTCAGAGGAAATAAAAGTATATACTTGTGCACTGTTCTAAGCCAAATCCCAGCTGCAGGGGCTTTCAATAGTTGTCCACAAACTTTTGTACAGTCTGCTTTCTCTGTTCTGCAAGTTTTTAATTATTTTGCCTATGTGTCTTCTCTTCCCATCTCTTTCTCTCCCAGTTTGACAATTGTGTCTTGTAGGTTTTACTTCTTTAAAAAAATTTATTATCCATTGGTGAAAGCAGAGATTCATGGAACACAAATGCAGATTCTTATAGGGAAGAAGTCCTGGGTAGTGCAGAGAGTAAAAAAAATCAGGGTCAGCTGGAAGTCCTGAATGTGTCTCGCTGATATCAGTCACAAAATCCTTAATTGTGTTCTGGATTCCCTCTTCTAATCTGTCTGGGAAAGGGGACTGTGGGAAGAAATCTTGTTCACCAAGAGGCCTCACATGATCAGAGGCATCACTTCTGCTGCTTCTCTTCCCCGGAGTTCCTGCCTCAGCTACTCTCCCCTCACCCATTCCCAAAGTTTTTATAACATTTTCTCTTGAAAAAAAATCTAGGAGATATTTTGATATCACGCTTTGTGAATTGCTCTTCTGTCTTGTAATTTCCAAGGAATTTACAGATAGAAGCATTAGCTGCTCTCTGAGACACAGAAAGATGCATTATTTCGCAGAGACCGATGTATTTGTGTCCATCAATGAACTTGTGGGGCCTCCAAAATCTGTAATAACTGTTACATACAGTAATGCAGTTACGATGATAGAATTGCTAAAGTTGACTCTAATGATTAAATTTAAATACTTACTGCCCCAAACCATCCCAATTGGACTATTTGCATGGAGTGTGCAGGTCTTCTCAACCTGTGCATGTATGAAGAGCTAATTAATACTTTCGCTGTGTAGTTTGTGTTGGACAAGACCTATTCTTTTTACACAACAACTATTTAAAGTTTATGCCACAAATTTTTCTTTTTACCTGTTCTTACCTTCAAGTCTGTATTGTGACCACACTCCTAGCCTCTTAAGCTTACCCATGACCCTCTGGATGTGACCGTGCAACCAATTCCTCCTCCACTGAACCTTCCACTCAAGAAATCCATATCTGTCTGATTTAGAGAGGTTATTGGGGGGGCTGTGTCCAAGACCTTGCAGAAGCCTTACGATATGTTCATCATCACTGTTTTGCACAGCATATGCCTGATGAGAAGCAATTGATTTTACATCACCACTAAGGCATGATACAGGTATCTTTCAATGGGAACACCTGCTGGGTGGTTAATAAAACGTGTTTCAGGAGGGGTACTTTGTCACTCAACTACTTTTTGCCCCCTTCTATAGTAAAAAGAAAATGCAAAAAGACCTTTTAAAAATCTCAACAAATTCACTGGTTTGTGTTAAAAACAACGGCTTTGTTATAATCTAACACAAAATAAAAAGAAAAAAGAAAAAAGAAAAAGCATTTAATCTAAGGCACTTAGTTTCAGGAAAAAAATACAGTTCATCTAAAATGAGTAATTGGCTTTCCCTCCTCCTCTCCACTTCACAGCTTCCTGGAAATTCTGGTTTTATGTTTAGTCCAGAAATTATTTTTTTCTTCATTATTTGGATTTAAATTTTTGATTAAGAAGGGTTTGCCTTTTTTTTTTGTTTGAAGCTACCTTAGTATTTTATCCTTTTTCTTAAGTTATTCCCACCAAAATACAGCTACTAGTTTTAATGTATTCAACATTGTAACACATTTCCTTAGACGTACCAGATGGTAAGTTAGCTACCCAAAAAATCTGTACTGTTTTTATCTCTGTGCAACTCTTTTCCTTTTGGTATCATTCCTCTAGGTAGTGTAATTGTCAGGAATAACATAAGAGTCAGAAATAAAATCATATCTTCAGAAACTCTTTCATTTGATACCTGCCTCTAGCTTCCCTTTAAGAGCAGCACTTCAAAAATGATGTTGACTGGGTTTTTTTCAGAATAATTGCAATACCTGGGTGTAGCAGCGCTGTCCATAGTGGATATTCTGTGGCTGGCACTTCATTATTACCATTTTGATTGCACCAAATTTATCTTGAGATGAAAAGTAAACATCATTATCCTCACTGGAACGCAGTATACTTACTTTGCTCTGTAATTACAGGTCTGATCATTACCATTGCTTTTCTTCAATGACCCAGGAGTAGTAGAATATGGAGGCAGGATTAGAGTAATATGTGATTGATGATGGCTGCTTTCACTACATTATGCAGTATAAGTGAGCACCTAACAGATGGATTTCATCACTATGTAACATGTAAATTCCAATATATGATAAATTTCTGTACCTCCAGTGTACTACAATATTCTTTACAAAAATAATGTATTATTCTAGTCAGAACATTCATTAAATTACTGTGGTGCATTTCATTATACAGAAGAGTCATTTCATCTTACAGTAAATGTGTTTTTTTTTTTACTATTATTATACAGAAAATGGGTTTGGGGTTTTTTAATGTTATACGATAACCTAACAAATAATTTTGGGTTAAAAATGCAAAGATATTGCTAGACTTTTCATGTTCTCATGGCTCAGAGATGACTGTCTGGCCTAGGAGCTTTACAATAACTTTTACTATTAGTTGTTACGCACTAGGAGACATTTCTATTTTTCCTAATTATAAAGGATAGATCTTAACCTCTGCTCTGGGAAGGCAAAATTAACTAGACAGCTGAGGATACTCCCAGTGAAACAGCTTTTATGAACCAAGGTTGCCCCTAAAATCTGTTCTGACATTAATATCTGTACTCAGTTCTGTAAAGATGGATCAAAGTTCTTTAGTAGAAGAAAAGCAGACGCTGTGTTCTCCAATCTGTTTCCAGGCTGTGTGTATAGATTCAAGAATGCAATAAATACATATTAAAAACTGTTGAAACAGCATATTTACCACTCTGACAAGATCTGATCCTTAGCAGTGTTGTTTAATACTATCCTTTGTTACTTTAGAAAGCTTTCAACGTGTGAAAAGGATCATTCATGAAATGCCCTTTGAGTTACAACTTTAAAAAAAATAAGATCTGGTCAGCATATTTTTAATATTTGTTGCATTAATGGCTCTGTACATATCATGATGTTTCCACACAAATGAATTCTTGTCCATTTTTAGAGAGATGTGGCTTTTTCTCTCTCGTCCCTCTCATACAAGCCTAAAGTCTTATAAACTCTGTCCATTGAGTAACTTTCTTGCAGCCTGTAATAAGAGAGTCAGCATACTCACTAGCCATAAGATCAGATCTTTCATTTGAAGTTGTAGAAATACACATACTTACTGCTCTAGGACTTCCTTAGTTGTATCTGAGTATATTAAGAAGGGCTTTTTTTAATATGAAGACCTTTTTGTCATTATTTTAACAATTTCAGAACAATCTTTAGAGTACCTTAATGAGAAACATCAGGTCAAAACCCCATTAAAACTGGAAAAACAACTGGATTTTGGTCCAGAACATTTCTACATTAAGCCACGCAGAGCAGAAGTTCCAATTCATTACTCAGCGTAGACTGAGTCAGGAACGGTCAGACTTTAGTATAACCAGAAAGGTTCTGCTAAGTAATAACAGGGACTACTTCTGGCATGACTGGGTAACTTCTCTGAAATTGCTATTCACATCAGCTTGTTCATCTCTTCAGCAGTCCCCACCAATCTTTATAAAAAATAGGCAGGTAGACAAAAGACTATTTGTCATCTAGTCCAGTATGGACATAGACAGATCCATCCCCACCTCCCCAGGTGTTTTTATGGGGAAAAAAAAGAAAGACTGAAAAAGAGCAGGGGACCATTGGCAGGGCAGAATGCAGGTGAGTGTGCTGTGCAGCACAATCCAGTCCCCAGAGGCTGGTTAACTTCCTAATCCACAGACCCTTCCGATGCAACCTGAGCAGCAAGAGGACCTCGTAATTCAACATCAAGGCAGACACAACCAGAGCACACTGTGTTGCAGAAGCAGGGGATAGTTCCCAAGCCTGACAACCAGCCCTGCTTTTTATATATAAAGGGGTCACTGTTGTGATAGAGTACCACATATTTAAGTTGCTTGGATTTTCTTTATGTTTCTAAGAAACATATTTTATAAGTGTCTTTAAACAAATCAAAGTTTACACTAGAGCAAATTTTACTGCTATTAATATTCCCATATGCTTTACAAAGTGGTGATACAATCCAGCATCGTGTCTGAGTCCCTCTGAGCTTCATCAGAATAAAACAACCTCAAGTGCTTACATGTTTCCTTAATGTTATTGCTTTTACAGCCCTTACAAAACTCTTATGACCATTAGAAATTCTACACAGAAACAAACCTTGCATAGATTTAATCTACTTTTAATGTACTCAGAAAAAATGCATGGGCATCTTTTATTCCTCCAGAAAATGAATCCATAAGTTGTGGCTGACTTTAGCTGACCTTCACGCAAATGTTTCATGATAAGTATGGAATGTGGGATGTCTATGTCTGTAAAATGTTTTGTTTGAAAATATAGTCCAATAACATTGATTTATGGTGATGTCTACTCTCTAAACCATTATGGACACTGTTTTTAAAATGAATGAAATAGTGACAGTACATCACTCTGTGTGAGGTGAGCAGTCTTAAATCATGAATCACACACACGTCTAAGTGGAGTCATTTTAGAGACATTAAAGTCCAGCAATCCAGTTTACATTGCAGAATTTCTTTGTAAACAAATGATTTGTTACTTGCTTCAACATCCGTATCTTCTGCTTGTGTGTTCTATGTTGTAAAAAAGTCAAGAACAGCTTAAAAGAAGTTTCATGGTGAACAGACTTGAAATGCCTGTGAAAACAAAGGATTTTATTCTTTGTAGTTACGCATGTTATTAATAAGATTGGCTTACTGCAATATCTTGTAAAAATATACAAGATATTAACAATGAAAACTGACGAATCTAGGAGTTAAAATTAGGATTTATGTCATGGCAGGTCATTATTTCTCTGCGGATATATGTCTCTGATTATTGTATTAGAATTTGTTTTTTAAAGAGGAACCATAAGATAGATTGCTCTAAGCTCCCCGAGCTTTCACAGCAGGCATCAACAGGGTGAAATCCTAATAACTGATGAATAGCTCTCCACTATATGTCCCAAGAGGAGGAATAGAAAAAACCCACCAGTGTTACACTGCTGTCTGAAGGTCATTTAAAAGCAGCTTGTTAGCTGAACTGAGCAACAGAAAAGCTTGCGGTTAAACAGTTTTGCTAGCAGGTGTTCCCATTGCAACAGGGAATTCCTAAGTGGTTTAACCCATAACAGAGACATTACAAAACGGGGTGATATAAAAGGATCAGTTTTTCAGAAGTTACCCTTTAGATTGAGATTTTAAAAATATGCTACTGTATGTATAATAGCAGTCTTTTATTTGTGGAAGGTACCCTAGGATAAGATTGAAAATGTGATTTTCAAACACACTGTAAAAAAATTCAGTCCCACAAAATCTTGCACACATGATTAATCTTGCTGAGAGGCCACATAATGAAGTCAATCAAAAAGTATAAAGTTGAAGCATTGCTGTTAGTTTTGAGTCTGAATTTAGAGGAGTAACATCCATATTTGATTCTACCAAGACATACACAACCTATCTAATTTGCACAACTCTGTCAACATCCACTCATAAATTGTCCTCTTAGAAGGCTGGATGAAAGAACTAGAAATGGGCAGAATCAGCTCAGGCTTCCCAAGGCCACCTTGTGTTCCACTTTGTCTGAGAAGACAAGTACATGCTACGAATAATCACGTTAGACTTTAGCTCAGATCTTCATGTTTTTATGTGTAATACATAGTCTATTTCTAATCCAGCCCATAAAAAATACTAGCAGGCAGTTACTGCAGACCAGACATGAATGCCCTGCCTATGAGAGCAAATTATAGCTCCCCACTGCAATGTCATTTCACTTTCATTCTTTGAAATACATTATAGGTGACTCTAGATTGATGTTGGATGGAATATCATTATATGATAAAATAAGGCCTCTAAAGATATTATATGTCATTTAGTATGAAATTCTTACTCAATCTTCAAAAGAGCTGCTTGTTTCAGACTCCAGGCTATAGTGCCAGTGGAATTTTTGATGGACTGCTCAATGAAAATCCTAGTTATCTGCTACAATATGAGAACAGTAGATTGTGAGAAATACACCACCTGTAACCAATAGGAGAAACTTCTTCCTTTATTAAAAGTGAGCATAAAGTACAGTAATTTCACAAACTCTGTCTTTGCAAGTAATTTTTAGCATGTTTTGAATCTTAGAACTGGATCTGTTTTGACATTATTTGTGGGGGGAATGACCTTCTTGTCTAGAGGAGATAGAATGTCGTGCAAAAAATATTCATTATTTATGACAGAGGACATTCTTTTCTTCCAAACATGCTCATTGCTTTCCTCTTCCTCACATGGAATCTCTTAATGTTTTGTTTAACATCATTAACAGAATACATAGAACACATTCTCCTGTTTTATGTATGGTTATTTTTGACCCCATCACAGGTCGTACACTTAATGCCAAAGCTGATGTTCCTTGTAAAAAGTGTCAAGAACTTTAGTACATCCAGCCCGAGGGAAATCAACTTTAGATATAAATGGGAATGCGTAAGTTGTAAAATTTTATGCAGTAAGTTGAATATGTTCTCTTTAAAGTCATTTTAAATGTACAACAACAAGGGTTGTTGCAAAGGGAACTAGAAAGTTGTGTAGTGAAAAGAGGAAAGACAAGAGAAGAGAACACAAACTTAGAACACAAATGTTCTTATCCTGATTTGTTTCAGCTCCCAATTATTCAAAATGTTGGGCTTAATATGAAAGAAAAAGACCAGTAATATCATGTTTCCCAACCTGATTCTCATTCCAAGATCTAAATATCATTTTTCTATTGAAAAGAGAGAATAAATTGATAAGATATCTACAGGTTCTGGGCTCTGGTCGAGTAGACCACTTTCTTTAGGGCTTGCTATTGAGACTGTCTGATTGTGGTTGTGATTGCAGTGGATAATTTTGAAAGAATGGGTCTTTTGAAAGATTGAGGCCATCAAATAGTGAGGTCTCACATATGCAGAGGAAAAGAAAGAGGATCAATAAGCAAAACACACAGGAAGCCACACTGTCATTTTAAAAGATGTTAATTCATTTCCAGTAAAAAGAAGAAATATGGAATACTTAGCCATTGAAAATCATTGAAAAAGAAGTGAAATTTTAAATGGAAGATGGACGTTAAAGCAGCTAAAAGGGAAAATGACAATAGCTGAACAAACTCAAAAGTAAATGAGAAGTTTTTTAGAAACACTGGAACTCAGGGAATTTGTCAGACCACCAGGAAATGAACAATGCCACAGAAAATGGAGTGGTTTTCTTTGCATCCTGTTTTAAACCTACAATGTAGTGTAAATACCACATTCAGGCATATGTAGATCATGTTTGCCGGGCAGTCTTGCAGCCTGCTGAAAGGCAAAGGATGCTTTTGGCAGCACTTAACTTCAGGGATGAGTCACTCTATCCCAGATGTGTAAGCTTGAGCAGTACCAATGTTTCTCTAAATTGTGTCAAAGCCACCTGCTCTTCCTGCAAAGCCAGGGTTACTCTGGACATTCCCATCCTGCTTCCCTATGTTTACTTGTATGACCATTCCACTGGAAATCCCCCCAAAATACCTACTGATTGGGGAAAATGCAGCCTATTGGGAAAAAAATTATACAGAGAACTAAACTAGATCTTTCTTTTTCTCACCTTTGTGTAAGTATGTCTACAAAACACTGTTCCAATACCAAACATTTGTCAAGTTCTATATCTGAAGAATTAGATAATTTTATTGCACTTTTTAGTTAGGAGCAGTCAAACTGATAGTAAGTAAACCTCCCCAATCAGGGACAAATTGCACAATGGTTTCAGAGCATTGAACCTCTCCGTACAGCCATGCATGAGGATTCACTAATCACCCTCCTTTATGCTCTAATCAAAGTAAATACAGTCATCTCAGCTTGTTTTATCCAAACATTTAAAGATTTTCTTCTAGTTATAACCTCCTTATGCAATAATTTAACCCAATCGTTTCTCACAAGTCTCCCAGTCATCAGTTATTTCACTGCATTAATAGCCCAAATAGAGTTTTCTGTTAATGTGTTAAGAGCCATGACTCAGCTTAATAAACCCTTTCGGGGGAGGTACTTAGCTCAGAAGACAGCTATTACTTCATCTATTTTTCCTCTGAGTGAATCCATATATCTAGCACATTAATATCACCATTTAGAGTTTGTTCACATTAACGTGGAAAAAAAAAAAGCCAATTTCATTCATATCAGAGGGATGTAAGAGACAAGAAATGGAATTACTGTTGTATAAAAACCAAGCATTTGGCTATATGGAGTGACTTTCATGACAGAATATTCACTTTAAGAAGTTGGATGGATACCATCAACACTATAGAGCAACACAGGCTGAACAATTCACTGGAGTGAATTCACACAGCAAATGACAGAAGTAAATAGAGTTCCTAAGTATCGTAACTCACATTTCTTTGCTTCATCCATTAGGAACTCTTTCTCAATTTAATTTGCTATTTTCTCTCATACTGTCTGGAGTAATCATAAATTAGTGGATAAAACAGAACAATGAAAATCTGGTTATTTCTTATCTAGCAATTATGATTTTAGTCCATTAACTAGTATGTTAATCAGTTTCCTTTCCCCCAGCTACTTTTTCTTTCATAATTATGCTAGTGCTGGAGAATGGTTGGGTTCCCAAATTACTTCAGAGTTTCCCTCCCTTGGGAAGATAGGGTTAGCTATTTATAGGCACTGAGTCTGACACCACAGGTTTGAATGACTGTCTCCATAAGGAGACTGAGGTCACCATCAGACTCAAGTGCAGGGCTAGACGATAGAGTAAAACTATTCTGTCTCAAACGCACGTCCAACTTAATATTCAATGTAATTATTTTTTCAGCATCTATCTACCAGAAATTTATGATAACTAATATTTATTTTAAGTTAAAGATCAGATTGACTTTTTTTTTCTAACATCAGAAAAATTATAATTCCACAAGATGAATTCAGCTCTATATCGTATTGAGACACAAAAATATCCTCCAAAACCAGATATTCATAATCAGGAATTAACATATATTTCAGTAGTAATAATAGCTATTGAAATAATGAATTCAAACATACTGTCTCAAATAAAATATTATTTCAGTGATGTACCAGTTTTCATTAATTTTAATTGTTTATTGGCATGATCACAGAAGCCTTAAATAAAATTTTCCTAGAATCCATAGAAAGTTGGGACATCAGTGAACGGCAGTATAGGTAATCCAACACATAGTGCTACTGACTGGTTCCATAAAAATGCAAATATAGGAACACTTAGTGGGCACTAACACCAGCCTGATATCTTCTGGGGTTTTAGAGAATATGTGCAACAAGTATGTAATTATTTAAAGTTATTAAACAATAAACATCTGTAGTGCTTCAGACCTCAGGTCCTGGTTATAGTGAGGATAGTTATAGCTTTGGGCTGAAGCTTAAATCCGTGGTTCAAAATAAAGACAGTCATTCACATCCACTGTCCTAAAATATTAACATTATGCTGTGTGCTTCAAAATAGTTACTGCAATTTCACTCCCAAAGCAGCTGCAGTTTGCTTAATTTTAAACACAATGGAACTTCTTAGAGCCTTTAGATAATGACTTCACTACAGATATTTGAATAGGGAAAACAGTCTATTAATTTGCTGCAGCATCCTTAATTCTCCCGAGATCATAGTTAAAGGACAATTCACTGCAATCTCAATTATTTTAGGAAAGTTTGAAGACCAGCACATTTCTAGAACAGTGCATGTTTTTATGGTAAGATGTGTTTATGGCTGCCTCCAAACATAACATTGATCTGTAGGTTAATCATGCGACTTGTTTTTCTTAACAGATATTTTAACCTCTTTTTTCTTACAAGTTAACAGGGACCATCCATCTGATTATCTTTTGTTTTAAAACACCGCCATTAAAAGTTCAGTAATCTGAAGTATGGAATAAGTCTCAAACGACTACAATTTTGTATAACTACATACATATGTACATACATGTACATGTGTTGGGTTTAATAAATATATATACACCCACAGTAGTCATTCTTGCGTGAACTGATGTATTTCTCCCAATAAAAGAAAAAAAAATCTCAAATTTAACAAATCAGGATTCATTTGATTTAAACTTAGATTGTGAGATCTGTTTAATTATTCCTGTATTCTGATTTCATGAAATGTCAGAATTATCGTAATTACTGGGTGTCAAAGTATTTGACCAGATCTATTTGCATTATTCTATGGGATTTGCAGGCCAAAACACAACTGAGTTTTAAACAAAATGAGAAACTTCAGACAATTCTTTTAAAGCTGATTGAACGCTCCGTGACAGTACCCAGGAGGTCTCCAAAATACCTAGAAACTAAAATATTAACGCTCATCAAACTTCAGATCTTTAGATTTCAATCATACTGTATTTGTGACTCTAACAGGAGCAAACCTTTTGATATCCATTTGTTTACAAGAAGATCTTCTAGAGAATTCCTAAACACTAACATGAATGATACATCCCTTTGAGAGGAGGAAATGGAAAAGAGTCGTCTACAGTGTAACTCTAAGCTGGATTTTGTACCTTTTCCCTTTTCAGTTTTGGAGATTCACAGAAGGAAATTTACATTTGCTGAAGAACTTAGGTGCCAAACTCTATGAGATTTAAACTGTTTCTTTGTGAAAAACTTGCCTTCCAACCAAATCAGACTTTTTTAATGCCAGCTATGAAAAGAATAGTACAACTCATGCCCCATTTACTCAGGAAACATGTTTTCCATTGTTGTGCCAGAAAAATGGTTTCAGACAAGTAGTTTTTTATAGAACTGAGTTTTTATTATGGATTATATTTATTAAGAACAGTCTTTTACACATACATCACCAATGTGGAGGATAGGAGCAATGGCAAGTATGTCAAAACCAGGCATGTTTACATTAAAAGAGGAAGAAAAGGGTTCTGAAACAGGGGGTGGTGACATCAGGAAAAAAAGAAGGAAGATCTGTGGGGAGTGAAAGAAAAGAGGCAGGCCTAAAGCAAAAGGCAAAGTAGCAACCTGAGGTAAAAAAGTGAAAGGGAGGCTTGACGTAAAAGGTGACAGAGGATCAGAAAGTGTAGTCTGGAAATCTATATAAAGGAAGCACAGAGCTGCTCATTCTGAAACAAAACAGTGACCCTCATCGCCTCAATGGTTCCAAAGGAAAGGTGAAACTGTAGAAAGGAAGGATCAACAGGCTAGTCTAGGGGAGGGAGCATCATATCACACAGATGTATTTTAATACTTGTGCTGGATTTTTACTGCTTGCAAAATTGCCTTTTCAGATAACACACATGAATGGAATTTATAGTGTTTTATTCTTTAATACAAACCATGCTTTCTGCTTTTATCAGTTCCATCCTGCATTTGTTGAGATATTCAGCTCATTTCCCTCTCAACACATTCATAGTAAAGGCTTTTTAGACAGGAAGAGTAGAGAGGAAGATATTTTAAATGCATGCAACATTAGTGTCTGGTATAGCTCTGAAAACTGTAGAACACTGTTCCAAATAACTTCTCTTTTTAGGGTAGCTTTCTGGGATGGCGTTAACCGCAGTGCGGTCACTGGACAGAACACTTCCATCAGTTCACTCTCTGAGTGAGACAGCATTGGCAATATTAATAACCCATTAAAACCAAGACCTTGGCTTAACCTTCCAGCCTCATATAAAAAAAGTTTTAACAAATCAGTGAAATCAGGTCTTTCTTCTTCAATAGAAGATTTAAGCCGAAGCCAAAGCAGGGCCAGCATTACCCATCCTTTTTAAATTTTCCTTGCACTAAGGCATTCAAAGGCAATTTCAACTTTAAAGTTCACCAGAAAGTTTTCATCTGCAGTAGAATTACATCTGCACATACATGGGGGCATACATACATCCATAAACATCTTTTTGTAGCAGTCATAATTAGCATCTTTTCTCCCTGTTATCTATTTACTGCTCCCTAGTGATTCAGGAGATTCTCTCTCTTTGGTGTAAAGGAAGCCTTAGGGGAATTAAATTTTCAGCTGTATTAATCCAGGTACTTTGAAGTTGATATGGAATTCCCCAAGAAGCAAATGTCTATCTGGAAGTTCAGTGTTTTTCATCACATATCACACTGAGAACAATGATGATTCTCTCAAACTTCCCATGTAACAATTTTTTGTTCTCTTTTTACTCTGATTTGAAGACTGAGCTTCAACGCAAACCAAATTTTCCAATAAATTTTTCAAAAGAAAACTTGCCAAACATTTCAATTTGAAAGTGTCAAAACAAAATTTTCTGACCTTAACAGAAAGCCTTATTTCTTCCTGAAATAAAATTGTCAAATTTGTCAGGTTTCTGTAAAACATTTTGCTTGGACGCACTGGCATTTTATAATCTCTGATAAAATGTTCCGTCAAAATATTCCCAGCTGGCCCTATAATAAGACTATAGAGATTTCTACCAGCTGAAGACAGCTCTTTTTTTTTTTGTTCAGATACAGCCATCATAATGAGAAATATGTACATACGTATTCACAATTTTTCCATGTAGACTCTTGCTTTTGTTACTCTTTATAGATGTCTGTATTAAAAATGGAAGATCAGGATGGAAATGTTCTTCTTATATTGGCAAATAATTAATAAGTTACTCTGTAAAAACTCTGAGAGAACACCCTCCAAACTGTATGAGAAACAGAACATTCATCTGTTTAGGGCCAGATTTTCTGGAGGAAGTCTTGAATTTTTCATTCTCCTCCAAACAGAGCATGTCACGGAATCATGTGGCATAAATAAAGGGAACATGTTGCAAGACAAATCCTCATAGTACTAATAGGTATTGTTGTTCTGAGCACAGCAATCTACAGGTTTAGTCAAGATGGTGTGAGAATCATGAAAAAAATACTGTTAAAAAGAGCAAATTTTTCCTGAATAAAAAACTTCCTTTGATCTATTAAAATCCCATATTTTCATGGTGTTTAAAAATTTGGGCATGTTACTTACATAGTAACAAACCATTTAATGTCTGCTCCAATAATGCTACCTATGCCATACCTTCCCCAGTCCTTTGCTGAAACCAGTCAGCTGAAGTCCCATATGGTTCTGATGTCAGAGGACTCCAGCAGAGACTGGAATTTAGCCTCAGTAATCTGTAAAGATTTTATTATTGCCTCGTGGATTTTTAAACTGTGCAGCAAAATTGACGAACAGACCACAAAGTCACAGTACTATAAGAGAGAAAATTGCCAAAAGATGACAGAAGACAGCAGAGAAATGAGTAAACAGAACTGAGCTAAGGAATTAAAGCATCTTTCCATGAAACATCTTTTTTTTCGTCCTTTCATTTCTTTTTCTTCCAAAAAAAAAGACTCAGTGTAATATTATTTTAGTGGCCAATGTAAGCTTCAGCTTTTGTTGGATTTATTGAGAAAGGTTGGCATTTCTGAGGTGGTGCAGCACGATGAGCAGCAGCTGCACAGCCCATCAGCTTTAGTTCTGCAGCATCTTGCCCTGGCCAAATCATGGAAGATCCAAGGCATTTCTGCTGTTCAGGCTTATTCTCACTGCATTATGAGCCATTAACACAAGGCACCCAGGGCTGATTTTGTAGCATTCGGACTCTGGACAAGTAAAAGTAATTAAAAGCATCATTTGGAAGGACATTTATGCAGATCTTATCAATGAAAAATTAGCAAGTGCATATGGTAAAAATCCACTAAGTGAATTTGTTTGAAAACTCATAAACAAGTTTCCTCATTTGTCTAAGAGACTGGAAGTGGTTGTTTGGCCTTCCCAAATCAATTAATAATATGCTATTTCAATGTTTAGTTCCTGTAATATATTTATGATAGGATAGCTGTTCACTGCCTTCTCTCGAGGGAGGTGAAACAGGTGTTGATCCCTTCTCTCTTGCAATCTATGATAGGACCAGAGGGAATGGCAGGAAGATGTACCAGGGGAGGGTTAGACTGGGTGTTAGGAAGAGGTTCTTCCCCCAGTGGGTGGTGGAGCACTGGAACAGCTCCCCAGGGAAGCAGTCAGAGCACTAAGTCTGCAGCATTCCAGAAGCTTTTGGACAATACCCTCAGTCACACGGTGTGAGTGTTGGGAGTGTCCTGTGTAGGGGCAGGAGCTGGACTCGATGACCATTTTGGGTCCCTTCCAGCTCAGGTAATTCTACGATTCTGTGCTATTTTCTGTTGTCACTATGTGTTGTCTTACGCCGTAGCCACTGAAAACTATGTGCCCAAAATGCCACTTCCCTGGCAATATTCCTGTTGATGATTTCAAGCTGCTTTAGCAGGGCAGACTGGTGAGGTGCTGCTGAAGGTCGGGTCAAAACTTCTGCATCCTTGGCTAATACATATCTGGAGACGTCAGTGCAGCTCAAAGTGGCCCGAATGTAACTTCTGTGTTCCTGCTTGCTGGATGGATTCACAGCTTCCTCTCATTTGTTCCATTAAATTTAATGTTAGTGAAATCCAAAGAGGCTAAAAGACAAGACCTGATAAGAGCCAGGGGTGGGGATTCATGAGGGTCTCATTGAGGTCCTGAGACTTGCATTTGTAGGAGGTATGGGTTACGTATATGTTATCTCTTCGTGCTAAGACTCAAATGCCATTTTTGTTAGGAAGATACCCACATTCTGAGTCACTATATACATTCCTACTACAATATAGAGGAATTTTACATGAGTAGCATTGTTTTCTATGAATTTAAAAGTTTCAGTGATTACAGAATGAGGTTTCAAGATTTGTAGTAGAATGAAACTAGAAACAATGTCTCTACCAGCAAAAGCCAGCCTGAAGTAGATGGTAACATGACAATTCATCCCACTCAAGGTTTTTATCTTCCTGAAAACAGCTAAATACAATCCTAACCAGTGATTCTTTTTTTTTCTTCTTTCACCTCATATAATTATTTTAACAATCCTGTGCTTTCAATACAGTATTGTTCCAAATCTGAAGAAAGTTTTCAAAATGACTAATATAGTTTTTCTTTCGGCAGAACTGTGATATGCATTTAATTTCATAAACTTTAATGACATGGGAACAAAAGAATATCTTAAAATTATTTCAAGCATTTCTATCATCGAGCATGTATGCTGAATATAACATATAATTTTCATATTTAGTCTCCTGAACTCATGTGCTTTATAATACTCAGTTTGCTCATTGAAATTAGATACTGTCTGGTGGAAAAAAAATCTCCTCCCAGAACTTTATGAAATTGTAAACTCGAAATATTTCTCACTTCTTTGTGAAACCCATTCTTAAAATTAAGTCATTTAAACATTTGAGGAATATTTTGGAGGTATAAAATGAGTAGAGTGACAAACGTTTTTGACAGTGAAGCCTCAAGAACACAAAAACTGGGTTATCAGTTCTGTCTAGTTACTCCTTTACCTAGAAATCCACACTCCCTTGGCTGTGAGGCTGGGGAGATGAATCAGTGGTGGCTGAAGTTAATAAGAGGCTGTTTTTCTAGTCCAGTGGACAACAGTTTTTTCCTTTATTACCTGTTACCCAGTATATTCACCTTCAGATATCATCTATTTTTCCCTTTTACAGAGGCTTTGCTTCAAACATAGAGCAAAGAAGACATTCCATATTTTTTCTTTTTAAAATGAAGATTGCTTCTTTTTGTTTGTTTTTTTTTTCTGTATGTGTAGGGTTTTTTTTTTATTTTCTCTCCTTTAATTCAAAAATTCTACCAAATAAATAGTGTGTAGTTACTTTCAGTGTTCTTATGTAGCCAGTCCTGCACTGACACCCGTGGATTGATGTGTAACTACTCACTACTTCTATGGAATCAAGTGTAGAAAAGCATCTAAGTTCCTGTCTACTGATACTGCATTTGAGAGCTCCTAACTGAAAGCAAAAGCATGTGCTACATAGGCATGGTATTAGACAAAAAAATGCTTATCTGCAAATAGAAAATAAGAGAATCTCAACAGAAGTTAGGATTTGTTTGGAACGTGTTTTAGCATGTAAACAGTTTTCTTGTGTTGCATGCATTTTAAATTTTAATGACAGTTTCAACTGAAACATCTAGTAAAGCAAATTACAGCTGGAGATTGCTATTGTCTCCCTTCTTTATTATCATGTAATCTGCTGGATTTTTCTTCCCACATAATGCTGTACATTACTTTCCCTATTACACAGACATCTTAATTCTAAAAACTAGTCCTGGTTGTCATGATAGGAAGCAGCATTATAGCATAATGAATACTCTCATTTCCTCCAATTTTTAATAAAAAGTTAAAGCAGTTAAACTGTGGAAGCCACTGGAGTTCATAATGACACTGCATATTTTAATGGTGTATTTATTATGCAGCCATGCAGACAGAGCAGAAAAGATGTTCTGAGGATAATTTTTTAGTCTCCAGTTTCAAATGCTGCAGCCAAAATGTAAAAAGACTTTGTCTTGTATATAGATGGAGCATCTGGGGAATATCCACACAAACTGCTTTGGAACCTCTTTTTCCACGCTGAAACATCTTCCAGAAACATGGCTAAATAGGAATTTGGGACTTCTGTTTGTAGAACACAGTATCATTGGGAATAATTTCTCCCTATCGTGACCCCTGCTTTAGCTCTTCAAAACACTGGACAGAAACAACATCTCCACCTCCATCTATGAAATGCTGAAGCAATTGACTTGAAAAGCATCTTTGATACTCTTGTAATCATCTTTTCTTGAATGTTTATTTGAAGAACAACAGACTGGACCTGGGATGGTCCTTGTGCTGTTGTGAACTATGAGCTCTTCCAGTTAATGGGACTCTGCTATATTCACGCTCCACATTTTGTATAACCTTGGTTATTGTTGCAAAAAAAAAGAATGCAGGATTAGCCCTGAAAAAGAATTTAGTCTCCATGGTGATTTAGTCCAATGCCTCTCTGAGGACACTTCCAATAGGTGCCCATGAGAGCTGTTAAATTATTCATTGTGAGTAATACTTATTCCAAATACTTTTTCCTGGTTGAAAATTACTCCTGAGCCAGACCTTGTTGTTGTTCAGGATTATGTGCCAAGCATCCTAAGAGATAAAATCTCTGACCCTTGTTTGGTGATGAGCTGTCCACTCAAGTTTTTGCCCACTCCTGACGATAACCCATTGCATGGGATTTCACACATACAACAGTCAGAACAATTAATAGATGGAAAGACAGACCAGAAACAAATACTTCAAACGAGACATGCAGGAAATAGTGAAAGGATGTAATGCACATACATGCTGACACTTTAGACCATAGTTATTTTTGTTGGCAATGGTTTTCTTTAGGTTTAAGACTCTTCAAATTCAGGTAAATGATAAGCCACAAGTAACCACAAATGAACTTGCTGTTTCTTTTCATGCAAGCAGTCACCATTCGTCTGAATTTTTATTCATCCAGCTGGACAATACACCATGAGGGTTATATTTGCTACAAAGACATTTGACTGTAAAGAGAGCCCGGTCCTTTTCTGCTGACTCTGTTGGTTGCAACTTTCAGAGTGGTGATGACTTTCAGTCATTTCCAATCTGGCTAATAAAACTCAGCCCAATAATTTAGATGTGAAAGGCTATCATGTCATTATTACAAAATTCCTGAGCTCCTGCTCCCTCCTGGGACTACTCAAAAATAGGTGTATTTTTGGTACCACAAAATGATAAATTGCAGAATATTTCTAGAGTTTAAATATTTCTGAGAGTGCAATTCTTCACTCCCTGCTGTTTACAAGGGAAATACTGTCTACAAATAATACATTACATTAGCTGTCCTCTTTATCATAAAGCCATGTTGAATGCTTGTAACATTTATAAAAAGACACCAACTGATTGCAAGATGAGCGTTACCCTTGAGCAAATTATGAACACATTTATTTCAGTCTTATGTGTTTGAAACTAATTTTCTGGTAATATCAAAAGTGTTCATAGAATTAATTTCCTGTCAGTTCAGCAGTATTCAAGTGAATATTTTATGATTTTGCATTAGCTGTATTTGTCTAGAGTTGTGACATGATCGAGTCATTCTCTGAGGGAAACACATTAATAATTAAACTCTGTCCAATGTGGAGTGCTAAAGATGACAGCATAATTGTACATTTCAGAGACCGTTTCACAAGACAGAGAATGAGAATTGCCCTGCCACTATTTAAATGTCAATTTAGAATTTCTTTCTAAAATTAAAACAGTGTTGAAGAAAACAAAAGGGAAAAAAAAACGAAGGGATAGAAAGGCTGATGTCAAATTTGGAACCTTGTCCCCTTTTCACATTCGCTTTCTTTTAAAATGTGAGCTAAACGTAAATGACATTCCAAGAAGAAAAGGAAAAGGGAGAAGGCAGATAAATTATCAACTCTAGGATATTTTTTTTGCCTTTCTTTTAGTGATATAATATCATCACTGGTTGTAGTACTAGAGCTGTTGAGATGATAAATGCAACATGCATAGATTAGGTCCAGAGAAAATACTACTGCCTGCCACTGAAAGCTTTGATTGGTTTCAACCCTTAGGTTTGACTCTTTTTACCCTGGTAACTTCAGCAGTATTTTAAGATTTTAATCTACTTCCTAGTCAAATACCCATGGATAGATCACTATATTATTTATTATTTATGTTTCTTTTCCAGTTCCTGAAAGTAAAATGTTATTGGGTTTAAGCTAAGAGATCTCCAAAATTCTTGAGGAATATATTTTGCGACCACTTAAGCTTTCCCAATGAAAAATGCCTTTGCTATCCCAGAGAGACAGTTGGGCCACATTTACAGATTGTGTATGCAGGCCACTTAATGAAAACATATCCTTAAAAATGCATAAATTAGAGACACATCAGTGTTTCCACAAGACTCTTTATTCCCCTCCTGCCTGCACCTGATGCCATGCCAAAGAATTCACCTTTTGACTGGAATCCAGGTGATGCCTCACTCATTCACTGCATCTTTTACCACTTTCATCCTACAGCTTTAGATGGAAGTCCAAACAATAAAAAAGCAGCACGATGGACTTAGACAAATAGGAATATCTGCAAGAAGACTTATTACAGTGCTTTAGATCCCTGCCACATTTCTTCCATCTTCCATTTTGCGTCCTCCTACCTCACCCTTACAGAGCCCAATCTCTTTCCTTGCACATTCTTTTCAGTTGATCCCCTCTTGATAAATCCTTAATTTCTTTTCATACACAAACATTTAGCAAATTATATCCACTTCTTACCATCTCTTTGTTCACTCATTTGTGCTAAATCTTTTCCCTCACCAATATTATCCATCTCATCCATTTAGATTATAAGCAGCTTAAGAAAAGCATTTGCTCCTCTGCTTTTGTACCTCATCTACCACAACAGTTGGTGCTTGGCCCCTACCACATAAAACATGATCGATCATAATAATTCATTTCATTTTGTTTCTCTCAACCCAATTACATCTCTGTGGTACGATTCAAGAACTATTTAGGGCAAACAGGAGCTTTTAATAGATACAATCCTTGTGTTTTAAGGGGCATGTTTCATATTTTTTGACATGCAGATGCAAAAAAAAAGAACATTTGATCTCAACGGTGTGCTGATTTCAACATTTGGTGCTATTTTATGATCCAGTTAAATGAAAAGAAAGTGAGCAGAAGAGAAATTTCTATGATGCTAAAAGTGATTGATACTCTTTATCACTGTTTGTATATTCCCATGGTTGGGATCTCACTACAAATACAGTTCCCAAGTTATTTTGCATTTGCTAAGATGAAATGAATGGCAAACTTAGTATTTTTAACACTATTTTAGCATATTTAAGGAACGTTATAAAAGAATGTTTTGATATTAAATACACTTTAAAAAGAAAGCAATTTTTTGTACCTCAGTTTTTACCTGTAGGTATACAGCAAACTACCTATATATTGCTAAAGACAGTGAATGCTGATGTCATATTCAGGCACATGAAGTGAAAGCGAAGACCTTAAAAACATAACAACAAAGCTGTTTATAAAGCTGTACTGTGTGAAACTCTGGCTGGGTTAGGTCAACATGTAGCAAAGTGAAAGAACACATTACTTCATGTTAGATAACTAAAATATAGTTGTTTTAAATGAGTATAAGTTGGCAGTTAAATAACCTGTAACATGTGGTTCATTTTTTCCCTGACATCCGTTTACATTATTTGCTTGTTTCAGTACAGCTGCCTGTGCTGTGTAAATTCATGCAGCCAGCAAAATTCTTTTAGATTCTATGAAACTAGCTAAATAGATGCTGCTTCTACAGAATTATTGTACCTCATGCAAAAAAATATCAGTTCTGACTTAGCTGTGAACTTGTTTTAGTAAAGATCCCTCTAGTAAAAATACTCTAGTAAAATATTTGACCAGAGAAGAAAGAACAACTGAACAGTGTTCACTACCCCTTTCATTATTTCTGAACAGTCTTTCATCATGTCCCATATTTTTCACATATTCAAAAACTGAAGTCTCTCTGGGGTTCAGATATTAGAGTTGGGAACACTCAATTGTTTGTGTCTGGAAGTTTTTTTTCCAAGTATTTAAGTCTATATAATATGTTAGAAAAGATGAAAGTCTTTTTCAACTATTATTCTTTGAAAACTGTGTAAATAGGATCTTGCAAGATGTTTAATGATTCATACTGGTAAAAGGCTGATAAATTGTTCTAAATTAAATTCCAAAAGCCCTTAATATTAAGGAAGCTGGTAGGATTTATCAGATATAATTTTTTTCCATATAAAGAATTTTAAACTACTCCTCCAGAACGTTCTTTTTGAGGTAATTTGTCTTAGATTCCACTGGAAGAGTGTGATGGCATGACCCTGTAGGCATGTGACATGCAGCATTTCAAATTCTGTATTTTTTGAAAAAAGAGTAGCGTTCACACATGGGAAACACTTGTTGACTCGGTCACTTTGGTCAAGCTGTGGCCCAGTGAGAACACAGAACACTGAAAACACGTGAATCTAGTTTAATAAATATTTATAGGTCATTAGTATTCATCAGTAATTCAAATGTTAATGCTAATGCTTTAACAAATTCAAATGTTATACATGCACATCCTGGGATTAATGCATTCCAAATCACTTTTCTGTACTAGAAAGGACAGTGGCTTGATCCTTGGTCTCTAAATAAGTTAATTTCTTTTTATTCTGACCACAGACAGGTCCATGGCAAAGACAACTCTGTGAGACTCCACAGTATATTCACAGCAGCAAATATTTATAGGTGTTTGTGTTTCTATGAATTTTCAGATCAGAAACCTCTCCAGGCAAACAATGGAGTCCTTTAGAAGGAATGTGAATTGGCCGAGTTCTAAGTCAAAGTCAGCTCCAAATATAAAAACCATCCCTTGCTTAAAATAAGAACAAAGAAATGCCATGTCAGAAAAAGCTCAGCTCAAGTGAACAGAAGGCTGCTTTGTAGCACTTGCAATGTAGTGCAGAGATAGCTGAGCCAGTAGCAGCAGCATGAATCTCAGCATGGGCTTCTCTTTCCCAGTCAGGTTCTTGCCTGGTAACTGCCGTTTATTTTGCCTGTGTTTATTTTGCACTCTAGGGGAGAATCCTTTGCTTAATTCACACAGAAGAGTTTATTTGCTTCTTCACTACACTTTAACCTTAGTAATATAGGTGCTTTGTGATTAGAAGTAAATCTTCAGAGACTTTTCATTCCTTACTATTCCACCTTTTGTGCAACTGAAACCTCAATTAAGATGTCATTTTTCCACCTAATGTCAATGTTGTACATTTTCCAGCTCTATTGGCATTTTCCTTCTTTTTTTTTTTTTTTTTTTTGTCTTGCTATACCCTAGAATTTAGTATCTTGAGTCTTATTCTTGCATTACAACTTAGGTATGTTATCAATACAGTTTCACCCATAAATGTTTTTGTATGCTATTGATACTGCTTCACCCATAAATATTTTCCTTGCATTCATAGCTAGAATTTCAGTAATTTTCGTGGTTTAATTCCAGCTGATAACTTAAATACCATGTGGCCACTCACTCACTCCTTTCCCCCTGGTGGGATGCGGGAGCAGAATGAAGAAAAAAAAGGGGAAAACTAATGGGCTGATGTAAAGACAGAATAATAGAACAGCAAAGGAAGATAAAATAAAATAAAATAAAATAAAATAAAATAAAATAAAATAAAATAAAATAAAATAAAATAAAATAAAATAAAATAAAATAAAATAAAAAAACCAGAATATTCAAAACAAGTGATGCACAACACCATTAAACACCCAGTGGCCCATATCCAACCCATCCCCAAGCAGTGATCCCACTCCCAGCCAACTTCTACCCTTGATTATACATATACTGAGCATGATGAAATATCCCTTTGGTCAGTTTGGGTTAGCTGTCCTGGCTCTGCTCCCTCTGAGCTTCCTGAGCACCTGCTCACCAGTGAAATCCAGGAAGCTGAAAATTTCTTGACTTAATTACTTAACAACAGCTAAAATCATCAGTAACTTACCAATGTTATTTTCAAAATAAATCCAGATCACAGCACTACACCTCAGTCAAACCCAGCACATTAATGCAAAGGAGGACACTTACTTCTGCTATTATTAATAACATCTAACACAGAGTGAAGATCTCTTCATAGCTGAAGGAAACAGAAAGGCTTCCCTAAGCAGTGATTCAAAGTACTCAGGGTCCTACTTTTCTCCACTCATTATGTAAGTAACTTAAAGGTCAATGTTAACAAATTAATGATCCATTCCCTAAAATTAACACTTTATTACACAAAACTGTTATGCAAGCACCAGTTTATACTTAGTCATTTTGCACGATGACCTTTTGGAAAAAAAATATAAATATATCTATTTTAATTTGGAAAAAAACAACGACAATCGCATCCCCCAAAAAAAAGCTTAACAACCTCCCTCCCCAAAACAGTTTCATTTTACTTCATTTAAGGGTATAAGGAAGTCTTAACAAAAACAACAGAGTGACCATCCAAAACACTGGCTATTTAGAACAAATGAGTCCTGTAGGAATTCATTCTGGATCTTACATTGCTCTTAATGACGATGATTATGATGAATAACTGGCTTTTACCATTGTTTTTTCTGCTGATTCCTCAGTTCTTGACAGATATATTGTTACTACAGTTATTGCTGCTGGTCCAACTGCATAATGTGAGGAAAGTCCACAGAGGTACAAACAAGCTCTTTAGTAGACAAGTGAAGAAACCTGTAATTTTACAAACAGGAAGCAAAATTGCTAGTGATTTCCAAATACCACAGGGGGTAAACCATAGCAGGCCGCTGTAAGAAAATCCCAGCCAAGCCTGGAAGTGGCTGTGGGTCACAACACTTAAAAGAAGTTTGGGGCCCTAGACTTTGGTTCTTGTTTTTTTCTTTAAGTTAAGAGAAATAGCAACGTATTACAATAAAAAAAATACAATTGAGGCAGAATCTTTGCTTTATTGGCATCAGTGACTCAGATGTAATTGAGGCTGGTAGCACAAATGGTCACTATCAGAGTCAAACTGTGTCATGACTATTGCTATTATCTTCCACTAAGTGATTCCCAGACATATTTAGATTATAAGCCATTTGTAAACACTCCAGCCTTTTTGCAATGTGTTTTATAACACTTAACATTTTATGGCTCTGTTTAATGAACTGGGATACCCTGAAATACCCTGAGAACAAAGTAAATGCAATACAGACAGACGTATTTTAAAAAGAACAGCAGACATAAGAAAATATTTTTGATCTATGTACAGTAGTTAAAAATCTTCCCAGCTATAAATGCTCTCTCTTTCTGATCAGCTTAGAAATCTAAAAAGATATCAACTACTTAAACTAGGACATAGAGAATCTCATTTATAGGCAGCCTAATGTCATGAAGATCTAATGACTAGCAAGATACTATATGACAGTCTTCTATTCATTTCTTAATAAACTTGTCCTGCAGCACAACCCCCCTGTCATTAGGGCAGCTGATATTTGTAATAATTTAGGAAACTTATGTAGAATTAATGAACTAATGATACTGAGTTAGTACATTACAGTATTTCTTTATGTGCAACTAGATATTTGACCTTATGGACAAGGCTCCTAGAAACCCTTATAGATCTGAGCACAGATCTGGTACTGAATCTTAATAGAAGTCTACAGAGACTGAAACAGCTTTGGACAAAAGGCATCCTCCTCAGGAGAGCTAATTTTCTCATGCCTGTCTGCAAGAGGTTGGTATCTTTCCCTGCTCCAATTTTCAAAGACAGAAAGAAATACCCTGGCAGTTTTGGTAAGGAAGGAAATAAACAACTCAGAAAATTATGAGAAGAAAGCTTGTGGTAGGATTTAGAATTTTGGGACTGTAGAGCAGGAAATATAATTTTGCTTTCATAGTAGAGCAGAACGAGGTTTTGTAGCTGTGGAATGAGAGTCTGAAATTAAGAATGCAGGTTAAGATGCACAAAAGGGTTTTATTCCCATGAGGACATAAAGAATATACCTGAGTGATCAAAAAATGGCTGATTTGTTTTCTTTTCTGAGATTTACGTCTCGCTACATGGGGAAGACCAGTGGTTTTCTAAGAAGCTCTGTGCAAAGGCCAGTTGAGTGTGAAAGTTTAAGTGGTAAAGCAGGAGGCTCATACCATAAGAGGTGAGCAAAGAGGATGTTTGGAGGCACAGTGGTGTGACACTAGGATTTTTCATCTACCTTGAAGCCAGCCAGCAGATTCATCCTGTTGCAGCGCTCTCGTAAGCATCTAATGTGAAACCTTAACAGAACTCCTAGAATTAACTGTCAAAATTGCTGACATTTTAAAACCCTCCAAGGATTCAAAATTGCTTGAGTATTTAATGAATGATTGTAGGTGGTATAAATCATTAATTCAATTAAATCAAAGAAATGACATCTAATATAGGGGAAGTGTCTTTTTGGTGTAGTTGTGGACACAATCCACCCTTAAATGGCTACGTACTTCCCTTATTTATATATTATGACATGCACTGTCAGACTACTTTGAAAAGTTCTCATCACTGAGGGGAGTGATTTTGACCAACTGAAGTCAAAGGCAGTATTCCCATCCTGTTCAGTGGCTTCAGCATAGAGCCAAACAGAAATTAATCCTGAGACCAAGCATGCCATTTGCAGCCAGGATGTGACATGACTAAAGAACTTACTTTGCAGCATGTTGTTTATTTCAGTGCATTTTATTTTATTATGTCCTTAAACTCTACATTTGGTGCAGGACAAGCACTTGAGAGATGTGAGCTTCTCCTATTAAAATGACTTGTTTGTACAGACAGAGTGAAATTTAAAGACAGAGTGAAATTTAACAACATCAAATCTGTGGAAGGATCCTAATGTGTGATAAACAGGCTGCTGGTCCACTCCCCTGACCTACCACACTCTGACTCTCTGCAAAGGAAGTGTTTTCACTGGAGCCCTCCCGTGGGCTGGCATGTAAATCTTAAAAATATCTTTGAAGCCCATCTGCTCTAGTGTTTCATTTTTAATAAAAACGGAAGGTGCCAACGATAAGCAGTTTTGATACGCCAAGTCTCTCCCATAATGCCAGCCTGTTACATCTCAGAGGAGTCAATTTAAACAGCCCCATACTTCTAGGGCTTGTTTGTAAGTTCATGATTAAGTGTCCTTAGAGATTAAGTAAAAAAAAAAACCAAAAAACAAACCCTACAGACAAGAAAGACTCAATATTCGACCCTTTTGACAATTAAGCTGTCAATGTGAGATTGTTATCTTCGACACGTTCTAATGAATTTGGTCTATTTGGTTTTCCATATTTTGTACAAGATTTATATTCAGAGATAAACATCTTTCCAAAGAAAAATAGTAATTTCTTTTTTCAGCTGGCAAATGTTTTTTTTTCCTAATCAAGTCAAACCCAATAAGGGCATTACCAACATAGTACTAGATATTAATATTTAAGGGATTTATTTTCTTGCTGGTTTTTATACCTTACAGACGTTTAGTAACGGAGCCAGCATAAAATAAATAACACCGTATTAGCCTAGAAGACTTCCAATTCTGTATCAGAGTTGCTTGTCCATGTTAACTTTTACAGTTCATTAAGTATGTAAAAAATCTGAACTGATTTTCAACAAAGGTTTTGCTCAGAATGGGAAGTAAAAATATATATACATGTATATACAGATACTTCAGAGGTTTGTTACCATTAAATCAGAGCGTGTGACAAAAATAATGTCAAGAAAACAAACTTCAGAAATATTTAGAATAACATTTCAAAAACCTAGTTTTTGCTTTCCCCACATTCTAGTGTCTGAGAATGAGAGTTTTGTAGCCCCTTTGCCTCAGAGAAGCGTTGAAATGATGTGTAGGTTGAATCTCAGCTACCTAAATAACATTTTAAAATACCAGAAGTGATGTAAAACCAGGTATTATTGACACATTACCAGGGTCACAGAACTTACAATTCAATGGAAACAGAGAAGAACTTTGAAACTTGGATGATTTCTACAATATTACCACAGGAGCACTACATATTTGCTGCACTATCTAGAGTATGATTATTCCATAACCATTTGTATTCCTCCTATAAATCTGAGAAAAGCTCTCTCTACAAATGATTAGGGGATTAACTTTCCTTGTGAGTAGATTCACATTATGCATGGTCAAAGTCATATCACAGACACACATGGAAAAAAAACATTTCAAGGGTTATAATTACATTCACATGTTGGCTAATTGGGCCCTCAGGGGCCTTGTTCCTAATTATAAGAGGGTATGCAGGAAAATACCAGTAAAAAAAGTATGTATAGAATGAGTATGAGATTAAATGGGCTATGCTGGCTGTATAAAAGCCGTAAAACTTGATAGGAAAGGAATGCACTTGCTTGCCAAGTATCTCTGAACCATAAATGGGTTTTTTTGCTGTCATTATCAGAAAGAGATAGGAGGAGGCAGTGTTGTTTTAGAGGAAGTCTGCAAACATCTATTGTAGCCTCAAGTGGAATTTCTTCGTAATTGTAAGGAAATCAAGTAACGATTGAGCCAGATGAGAAAAAAGGGGGGAAAAAAAGAGTAACTTTTTACAACTTTGACATCCAAAGAAGGTGAGAGCAACCTAAAGGAGAAGAGGAAGAGGCAGGTTCATACTCTTGTCTAGGTCACTGAGACCTATTAACCAGAAATGAAATGCTCTAAAAACTTTAGATATTCATTAATTAAAATTGGACAGGCTTTAATGACACTGTTTATTAGTTTAGCTAAGGGCAGCATTTTTATCTCCCATAATTGAAAACTATACTTTACTGCCTTGATTATACACTAGGTAAAATATACAGGCTTTAGCTTTTGCTCCATGTCTCTCAGAGTGAAATAGCCTATAAGAGTAAATTATAGAACTTTTACAAGGTTGTAATGTATTTTATTTCACATCAAATAGTATCCTTTTGACATATCTATAAAAGTCTCACTTTTTATAGTAGATGTGTATGCAATAATACAGTACACTTCTTGTGAGAGACACTGGTAGGAACACTGAAGCTGAATAAGAAAAAAATTTTCTATATCTCTTAAACCTGTAATTTTAATTTTCCACTCTAGAGAGTGCCTGACTTAAGTTCCTAGTGGCTGTTAGACCACATTCCTGTAACAGACAACTTTTAAGTGGTTGTATTAGCCTAATGTTATTTTAATGGATTAGATTCTTCTTACTTCTCCATAAACTAAAGGAATGACAGATAGCAAGCCATGATAGAAAGAGATGTCTCTTAAGTTATTTCTGTAGATAACAGTGTTAATCTGAATATTTTTTTTCACAGAGGAAAATAAAATAGAGAAGGAAGGTGGAGTCTCTTGGCCAAGGCAGTCTAGGGTAGCTCTGGTTTGAGTGATGATTAAGGCAACACAGATACAGGGAAGAGTAGACCACTACCAGGAACAGCCCAATTCAGCATTAATTTCAATATGTCTACTTTTCTGTCTTAATTACCTATATTTTACAGTATCACAGTATCACAGTATTACGAGGTTGGAAAGGACCTCTGAGATCATCAAGTCCAACCTATAACCCTACACTAACACCAACCCATCATCTAAACCATGGCACTCAGTGTTCTTGAACTACTTTATGAAAGAATTTGGGCACCTTTCCTTAACAAGTGCATTCTTGTCTATTAGGACAAAGAATAAACCCCAAGATTTTAATGAAAGAAAACAAGTAGTTACATATCAATCAAATTGTTTAGATTAAAAAGAAAGCAGTATGCCTTGATAGCAATCCACACTAACCCTGAACAGAGAGAAATATGTGTCAATTAACCTAAAAGGCTAAAAGCCATAAGGTTGAAACTTATTAGGCTTCAACTATTACAAAGAAAAAATTGGCAACTGTCACTGTCTTGGGATGTTTTGCAGTACAGACATCAGCTAGAAAACTTCTAGTTGTGTCTGCCTGACTTCTTTTGTCATCCACAAACTCACTCAAATTCAGTAAACAGGAGTCTGTCTGAACTGCTCAGGTATTTGTTTCTCGTCATTGAAGTCAGTAATGCTCATCCTGAAGTTCTCTGAATATTGATACTATGTACGTAGTACTCTCTTGAATAAAGATATGCATTCACTTAATTTCCAATCATTTGGAGTGATAAAGCAAGGCAATTAAGAGTTGAGAGTGCTGCACAGCTAGGTCAGTTATGATTTCCCTATTTGCACCTGCTGGCTGCTTTTTTTTTGTTGTTCAGCACTTTCTAAAGACCCTGTTTCAGCTTCACTAATTGAAAAGCAAGTTATATATCTCCCTATTATCAATGCTCCTCAGGGACAGGAGCCTTGTGAAGGTATTACAGAATTTGTTCCACTATGTGGAGTTTGCTATCCACCACAGGCCTTGAAGAGACTGCAAGTTCACAATCCTAAATTAACACTTCTGTATCAAGAGGCAGATTTAGATCCTTTACTGTGAAATAACATATTTCTTCCCCTAAAGAGTTTTTCACTAGATATGCTGATGTAACCTGAAAGCGGTCTGAGTGTCACCACTTACATATACCTGAATATGCAGTTCTATGAAACAAAACCACATCAGCCAATGCTCAGTAAATAACAGGCCTGAAATATCACAAACCAGTATTATATTCATAAGCAATTTCAACTCTATCTGCTTAGTTTTTCAGAATATCTTGGTCAAATACCATATAGTGAACAGTTAAGCCGTAGGAAGTTTTAGAATACGAAACATTTTCCCTATTGCCTTTTTTGCCCTTCTGTCTCTGGATTGTGATATGCAGGGATAACTCCAGTTTTCTCTTTTTATAGTCCAACCAAGACTATGAAATCAGTTCAGATTTAAGAATCTTTTTAATTTTAAAATGTCTTGTTGGTGTCAAGTTACCCTTCCATTTTTTGTCCTCCCTGCAGAAGAAAGTTACTGTTCTGATACAGTCTACATTAGTTTAAACAGTCATGATAATTCAGTCAAGGCTTGTATTTAGGGGAGGGAGATTTATGGCATTATATACAGTTATATTTACCACAAAGGTATTTCATGCTAGATACTTGTCGTCTAACTCTATGAAAACATGAGAACATGGTACAATTATAAGAAACTTGGTGAAACATTAGGGTTTCAGAAATACAGCTTCATTTTCAGCTAAATATTTTTCTGGAGGAACAGCCAAATAGGTACTCATAAACTCTTATATTTTTTAAATATGAAACTTTTAAGAAAAGGGGAAGAAAAAAACCTCTTTGAAATAACTTTTTAATAGATGTTATAGGATCTCTTTTTTCATAGATCTTAGAATCTGAGAATGGTTTGTGTCAGAAAGGACCATAAAGATCATCCAGTTCTAACACCCTGCCATGGGCAGGGACACTTCCCACTGGATCAGGGGGCTCCAAGCCCCATCCAGCCTGGCCTTGGACACCTCCAGGGATGGGGCAGCCACCACTGCTCTGGGCAACCTGGGCAACCTGGGCCAGGGCCTCCCCCCCCCCCCCCCGAAAAACATTTAATCGGGTTCTAAACTACCCATCCTATGGTCAAAAATGACTTTAGGAATAAAAAAGTGTTTATTTATACCTAGAAAAGGTCAGAAGAAAGACCTAGAGACCTAAACCTTTTTAAAGTCATTCTGTTCCTCCAAAGGAAACATCGAAGTCTAATATCATCAACTAGAGAGGAGAACTCACAAGGCTCAAGAGGAAAATGTAAGAATCAGTCATTTGTAACTCACAATAGAGAAGAACAGAAAGAACGAGAGCACCTGTTTATAGCAGACAGTAATTTCTGCAGTCCCTAGCTACAACTGCAGTGTAAGTCTTCATTTTCAGCAAGAAGCAGGTTACAGACTACGCTGTAGAAGAACAAACCCTAGAATTCCCTGAACTTATCATACAATTGCAAATATTTAAATATTTTAACAAACAACACGTAACAAAGAAACAAAAAAATCCTAAAAGGATGAAGAACAAATCAATCTCCCAAATACCCATCACCCTCTTCCCTGAGTTCCTTCCATTTTTTCAGGTTTTTCTTTTTTAGATCCCCAATACACTAAACTCACAGCTGACCTGAATCCTTTATTACTCCACCCTCAATTAATCTCAACAGGATAATTATAAACTTGTGCTCATAAGGCACAACCCTTTTGGTTTAAAAAGTTATGAGGTCATTCAGGGTTTTTGCTCTTTCAGCCTTAATGTTGCTTTTTAAATAGAAAGGAATATTTTACCAGCTTTATCCATTGAATCTTCTCATGTGTAGGATTATTTTCCAAGGATAGTGGCACAAGATATATAAACAACTTGTAACTGAAGTTCTAGTAGGTTATGTAGTTTGTTTTAATACTCAGTATGCATCAACTGTCACCTGTAATTCAAGACTTTTAATCCTGTTTTCTTCTAGATAAAAATTGAAATAGAAAGTTAAATGTTTAGAAGTGTTATTCAGTATTCATTAGGCTTCTTTTTTCTATGCAAGAAAACATTTTTTACAGTGCATGTTTGTTTTTTAAATCTATTCATCAACTAGTAGGACGTGTTCTTTATATATGCATGCAAATATTTCCAATTGAAAACTCATTTTCAGTTTGTATATGTTTTAAATAGGTGCATAAATTATAAATTACAGGTGAGATACATGTAAAATACCTGAGAATATATGTGGAACAATAGAAATAATTAAAAGAGATCTATTTTTTCATCATGTGTTCAAGGTCTGTGGAGTATGCAGCATCATTCCTCTTGCACAAGATAAAAATGAGGTCACAGAGCATGTAATATCTCACAATTTCTTAACCTTTAAATATTTGGAAGCCTGGTGAACACTTTTGCTATGAGTTTCTGCAGTATTCTCACACTGTTGTACTCGGAGATCTACCCTTTTAAGTACTGGACTATTTTTTTTCCTACAAAGGGTTTGTATTCAGTTTTCTTCTTTCCTAGAATCTTTGAGAGCTGCCCTTGAAGGTGCACAGAGTCCCTTGGGTTAATGGAGGGTGGGGAAGGGGGGGGGGTGTACAATGACGGTCTTGGTTTTAAATCACAATATGCAGAGGTGTTTTTGCTTCTAAAAGCAGGTTTTACAGCGGTGACAGTTCTAATTTTAAAAGCATTAAAATTCATCCTGATATTTTAAGGGTTCGTGTTGCTCTAAATTTGGCCTTAGAACACATTAGCACAGCTGATCCTATCAGTTTATTAAAATGCAAGAGGATACAGACGAACACAAGCAACTCCGTTCCTCTTAGCGGAGATATTTGGTGTGAGGCTTGGTAGGTGCAGAGAAAGTCTGTTCTACCCTCGGGGTGCTCTGCACAGTGACCCCCCTGCCCAAAGAGATCTGATGTGGTGCAGTCTGATTCCTGCCCTTATCAGGAGCAGTGGGGAAGCAAACGGATGTCTTAAGGGAACTCGGGCTCGTGTTTGCCACCCCCCAGCGCGCAAAGAGGCTGCAGCAGCCGCAGCAGAGCTGGCATAATTAAGATACTTCCCTCTGAGGTGTGGTGCTGGAACAGGAGCAGCAAAGCTAAAGGTATGGTATGATTAATGAACAGGGTGGGCTGCAGAATTAGCCAGCCTGGCCCATTATACAAGTTCATTATTAAATCCCTATGTGTGAGTAAATGCACATTTTATATGCATAATTTCAATTTTTATAGGGTTTTTTTTTATTCATATCATGTTTAACCCCCCCAAATGTTTATTTTTCTTTAAGTTTAGCTTGCTTCTTGTGCAGGTGTCATTACTTTTTAACTAGTAGGAAACAAGCCATCTGACATTTCAATTTAAATCAGGCCTGCCATTCATTATTAATAACATTTATGAATCTCTGAGGTAGAAGAAATCTATACACTTTTTTAGAAAAACAAAATCAGCAGGAATTAGAAAATCCTTAGCAATGCTTTGAGCTTCTTTCTGAAAAAAAAAAAAGAGTGCTGGCAGTTTTTTTTCTATTTACTTAAATGCTATGAACATTTCAGATTTAGGAGGGCTTCTAAGAAAGAAAGGCCTTTCTAAACCCCTTAGGCCTTCAAAATGATTTGTGACTTGTGATCCTGACATTTCTCCATTTCACTATATCTGTCTGTCCATCTTTCAACTCAACTGGAAAAATGAATTGTGTAGATGATATAAAAATAATTCAGTTCTTTATCCTTTCTGAGATGACTCAAACAGGTTAATTGGGAGCTGTTATATATAGGTGATAAGTTGAAATAAGTGGGCTCAAGATTTTGAAGTCTTGTGCATTTCCTTTCTTGCTTAGCTTTTACTCAGTTGTCTTAAACAGATATCAAAGTATTATAAGTTCTAGCCAAGTATAACTTAATCAAGTTTTCTTTTACCTTCTAAAGAGAATAATAACCTTGTTTTCTTTCAATATAATCAATGCATTTATTTTTTATTAATTTAAAAATACATCATTTTTTAATTCTCATTCTAATTTCATTTAGTAATGGAATGTAAATGTAAGTTGTTCTCCAGTTTTGCTCAAGAAGAATCCCTGATGCAATTGTTGGTAGTGCTATTTTCTGACCTTTCTAATGTTTTATTCAGCTCTTTTAAAATGACTACTGAGAAGAATGTAACACCGTCACAGCACCTGTTTGTCAAACCACAACCGCCTCTTAATTCAAGTCCTTAAAAAACTTATTCAGTATGTAAAAAAGTGGATAAATATCAATTAAGAGAGGATTATAATGGATGCATCAATCCCTGCCTCAGAAATTACATAATTCTTTTTGTGTAAACCATGAGCTTACTTGAACTAAAGATGTGGTAATGGACTAGAAATGCGGGCTATCAAGAAATTTGAATGTATCAATGCTTTTACTTGTGTATACTTGTGTTTCCTCATTTGTGTGGTCACCAAATACAATATCTTAGGCAGAAAACAGATTTCCTTTGCATAGAATTGTAGAATGGTTTGAGTTGGAAAGGACTTTATAACCCATCTGGTTCCAAGCCCCCTGCCATGGGCAGGGACACCTCCCACTGGATCAGGGTGTTCAAAACCTCATCCAACCTGGCCTTGAACACCCCCAGGGATGGGGTATCCATGACTTCTCTCTGTAACCTGTGCCAGGGCCTCCCCGCACCATTCCTTCTTTTTAAGAATGCAGACATATATTTTTATTAACCAGGGTCAAAGTCTGTTCTTGAAACATGGTGTGTTAAAAAATTTTCTTTCCTCATAATGTCTTCACTACTGCAATATTTTCATCTGCCTAATCTGAGCCTCTGGAGCTAAAGTAATTTTTCTAAAATTGTGCTCTCATCACCTGAAATCACTAATGGGACATTTAGGTACTATAATCACTGTTAATGTAATACTGTGGTAAGTTGACTGCAGTCAAACTACAGCACAAATGGAAATCTTGGTAACACAGAAAATCATCAAATATACCTTATGGAGTTTAGCTATAATGACTATTTCTGATATGCACTCTGATAACTGAGTATTAAGATGCTGTGTATAATCTCTTCCGAATTCAACACTGCAGATAATTTCAGAAAGAAATTGAAAGCTGGGGAGATATTCACCCTCTGGTTTTGTGTGGCCTTGAAATCCTCAACTGTTCTAGTAACACACATGCAAGCTTCAGCCTGTTTCCTCCAGTCAAACAGCTTTTCCTGGGTGTCTTGTTGGCAGTTAGCATATGAGAATTACTCGAATCACGTATCAATGTCTGTAGCATCCCCAACGCTTTCCATCTGAAGTACAGAAATAAGTGCCACAGAACTTCAGATCAGATTGAATGGGGCACAATATCTCAATAACCTCACTTTCAATTTTATTAATGAACTGCAAATAAGCACTCTGGGCTACCAGAAAACTATGGGAAATCTCAAAATTTCCTATGACTTGCAATTTCCATTTTAGCATTGCGTAAATCCAGTAGATATCTGTAGAAACATAGGGTAAATTTGTATAGATTAAAAAGCCTTTCCCAGAGATCTCACAGTTTTATTGGATGAGGCCTGTATAGAGGTAGAAGAAAGAGGAAACCTCTCTGTCCCTCACTTCACATTGCAAACAGGAAAACTGTTATAAAATGCTGACTTACTCCAACAACTGCAATGTTCTGAATCAAAAGTAAGAAATATGTAAATAATACATAAACAATCTTTTGCTATTACATACAAAAGAGAATCTGTTTTATTTTGTGTGTGATTTATGAAATGGTGTGAATTGCTTTTCTGAACAAAGTTTTTTTATTTTTTTTTAATAAAATTTACTTACTAAAATATGCCTAAATACTATGCAATTTAAAAAATATATTTGTTCTCAGAACATGGAAAGGAAAGAAGAGATCAGACTGATGTCTGGTATACACGAGGTAAAACTGATCCTTATGACCACACTTCCCACTCCCCCACCCCCAAAACATTAGTGTTCTTGTTTTTTTAACACCAAGAACATAATAACAAAATATTAGATACTATTAACAAGTTTGGGATCCTTTCATTATGTGTTCTTTGTTGTGCTTTAGGGTGAAGTTTCAGTAGATTGGTTTCAGGTATTGATATTTCTTTTTCCTTTGTCTCCACATATGTGTGGCAGAAAAAAACACTGCAAAGCATGTACTGGAATAAGGGTTATAAACATTGAGCCTGTGGGCTGTGTTTGCCAGAAAACATTTGCAGCACTGAGTTACTTTCTGCTTCAGCACGATTTTCTACACCAAGGGCCTATCATTCTCCTTTAGCCTTTAAAATTTCAAAAGAGGAGCAGATACGGTGGACAATAAATCTACACTAAAGGATGTGTTTAAGCAAAGCATTTACATCTCTTGTGTGCTGCATTTGCCTGTTAGTGGAAATTCAGCAAAGGCCACCAAAGCAATTTCTCAGTAGCTGCAGCAATAATGTCTCTGGTTATGACTGTGATCTAGATGTTCAGTTATAGCCTTTGTAGTTAAACAGGAAAGATCTAGGAGATCTGTTAAATATAGCCTACTTACAGGGGAAGAAATAAGTATAACCTGATACTATGCACAATGTTAACTGGAAACACTACACACGGAGACCTGACTTACTTTCAGAGCAAAATTACATTACTTTCTTTGTTCAAAGAATCAAGAAGAGGAGAAAATAATCATAAATGTACTTTTTAATGTATCTTCAAAGAAAATAATGTTTATGTTCTCTAAAAAAAACCTTACATCACAATTATAATTAAAATATTAATTATTACTTATATTATTACATTAATTAAAATATAATTATTTTTCAAAGTTGAATACCTATTTGTTCAGGGTTTTTTATATATTTATCATAAGGATTTAACTTAAGAAATGTGGTTGGATGCTAGGAAAAATGCTATTTGAAAAACCTTTACTGCACAATTTTGAAAAATAGTGGGTTTAATTCTTGTCCAACATTACTGAATAACATTTGCATAAACAGATTGAGAAGCTAAGTGAGATTTATCTGTCTAAACCTGTTAATGATGTTTCTGTTAGGTGGACTGTGTGGGTCAACTGCAATGGACTTGTGCTCTCGTTACACAGCTGGCTTGCTGTATCTGGTCCCACACCAGAGATGTGCAGAGGATGCTTTCACTCAGTAGTAGAAAAATAACCAAAAAGCAAGTATAGTCTTTGCACCTATTGATATATTGAATAACTTAGGAAAAGGTGCAGGTTGGCTCAGTAGTTTGCTGCTCTATAGTCCAAGAAATGAAATAATTCTTTTACAGCCTTCTCAGTTGTGTCTGAGAGTTGCTAACTTTGGATTTTTGTGTGTATCAAGCCTGAATTGCCCTTCTCACCAACTTTTAAAAAGAGCTCATGAACCACGGAGCCCAGTGTTTGCACACAGAGGAGCAGAGGGCGTTACGCTATGCATATCTGGAATCAGCAATAAATAAAAAAACTAAATTAACAATAATATCTGGAATCCTGGCTCTGAGGCCATCCTGGAATGTCAGAGAGAGTGGTTGTAATTAGGTACAGAAAATCAGCTGAACCCACTGCCTCTGTGAAACAGTTCAATGGCAACTCTCAGTATCTTAAAGTCTTGTAACGCAACTTTATTTTTCAAGGAAAATATAGGAAAAGAAGTAGAAAGTAGATCCCAAACTCTACACTAAACTAAAATAGACCATTTCATACAGTTATTTAAAAGTTTTTCAGGGATTTGTTCTGACCAATAACGTTCTGGTTCTGGCAAAATTCTGGCAAGAGCCACTCCGGGCTCTCAGACCAGTGGAATCATTAAAAGAAACTTGGAACTACAAAATATTGCGTTGTCTGTCTTAACTAGACATACAGACAAACCTCAGCATCTGGGCTGAGCTGAAGCTTTCAGGGAAACCGTATGTTCTCCTCATCATTCTGACTATTAAATTAAGAGGCAGAACCACTGTGTTGTCAGCAGAAACGTGTCTATGTACATAAGAGCTCTGTGCTTGCTAATAAAACTGACAGCTTATTGCAGCAAACTTCATGTGACACCAGCACACTCGTCCGCTGCAGCTTCACAGTGTCACTTCGTGGCTCGCCAATCACCTGCGTGAAGATGTGGCTCAATTACAAGCCCTTATAAATAAATAATAAGTCAATCTGACAACTCTCTAACTGATTGAGATAAAAATTATGTCGAGCTTTGTGAATTTTTAATCTGAAATACAGAGCATGACACGCTACAATGATAAATATTTATAAAACATCTAAACTGCTTTCCTCACGATCTAATTTATATCTATAATATCTTTAAAATATATCTGAATTGAATGAGTTATACTTACAGTAAATTAAAAAAAGAAAAGGAATAAAGGTTAGAGGATCCAACTAAAACTGAATTTTGTTGTTCCTGGTCATAGGGAATGCCTGCTGACTTTCTGAGGTAGAAGAACATCTTTCCTTAGGTAGATAGGAAGCTCCCAGCAAGCATTTTGTGGAAATAATTGTTTTACACAACCCTGTTACAAGACTTTCAGGTCACAATTCGCCACACACTCTTGTCAGGAACCAAAGGGTGTAATAGGCTCCTATGACCCCCAACAAGAGCTTTGCTTTATACTTCCATCAGCAATAATTGAGGAACAAGTGTTTAAAAGATGGGTGGATGAGTTTCTTTGGGACATGCTTTAGTAAGGGGACGAGCACCTTTGAGCTTGAAGATCTCACAGGTCTTTTCCAACCAGATGATTCTATGATTCTATGAAAAATAAATCCTTTTGAAATTATGCTCTGGGAATGAAAGGGTTACATGACTCCAAATGGCTCCAACTAAACACAAAAAGTAGTTTTTGACTCTATGATTTTTGCACGTGTATTTTATATATACTTAACTGTGTTCCTAGGAATGTGATAGTTTCTTTATATGGGAAGAATTAATTCACTTTGGCTCTAAGCTATCAAGGACTAAACATCACAAGAGAAAATACTTGAAATCTCCTAATCCCTAAGAGGAGTTATAGTAGAAAGTATTGGATCAACTTCATTTCTAAAGGGTCAATACCACTTACAACAAGGACAAGTGGTACAGTCTGTTTGAAGCCCCTTATGTAATTAATGTTTTCAAGTGCTGCCTTCTGTGTTTTTCCTTGTTAGTTTTTATTAACTTTGCTTAAAATTCTTTCCCTGTTTTGCATTTAAATTATATTTTTAATCAACATTTTCTTAACTATAATTTCTATTTGAATGAATCTTCCATCACAGCAATACCCCACCTGTATTTTATAAACAGAAATCTGATGATAAGTTGCAAAGGGCATGGAAGAACTCTTCTAAATCCAGGGTATAAAAAAAAAAAAAAAGGAAAGAAATAGAAAATAAGGCTGGAAGGGACCTTGAGAGGTCACTTCATCCAATCCCTCTGCCCCAAGGCAGAATCAGCTATACCTAAACCATTCCTGACAGATGTTTGTCTAACCTGTTTTTTAAAACCTTCTGTGACAGAGATCCCATATCCTCCCCAAGCAATCTATCCTAATGCTTAACCTTCCTTTTAGTTGAAAAGGTAGTTTTTTATTGTTGGTTTGGGTTTCTTTTTCTCTGACTTTGTTTTCATTCCATATTATCTAATTTAAATCTTCATTGCTATAATTCAAGCTCATTATTTTCTGTGCTGTCCACCACTGATAATGGGAAAGAGATTATTCCCTTGCTCTTTCCAGCAGAATTTTGGATACTTGAAAAGTGTTAAATGGAAGGAGGAGTTAGGAATACTAAAAATACACTCCAGCATAATAAGTGACCAGTGGGGGAAAAATGGATACAAATGCAGAATTTGTTGGAAGGAAGCCCAAGCAGGCAAGCAAACCATAATGATCTGATAATTTGGCTAGACAGGAGGGAACCTGAATATAAACCACACATATGTAGCTTCTCTTGGATACCCACAAAAGATACGCACGATTTCTGGCATAGTGCACCACAAGCTATTTAGTTTAGCAGTAATTAGTTGTAAACACCAGTGCAAAACTTTTAAGGATGAGATTTGTTCTGAAGCTTCTTTTGGAATGTTGTTTCAGTGACTGGAAGACTGGGGAGAAAAATTGTCCTCATTTTCTAGGAATTATAGAAACTAAATCCAAGGAAATCTAAATATATACGAGCTTCAGGCAAAACGTGGAAATTAGTGTCTTTATGTTCTAAAGAAAGGTAGGTCAGTGAGTTAAAATTCAGTCAAATAATACCTTCCGAGAAACAGCATTGAAAATAAGATGCTGTTCTGCAAAGGTTGATTTGATTGCATCTTAAGGACAAAAATAAATAAAAGTGATCTTCAGGAAAATACCCATAAACCAATAGGTTATCCAATAATAGAAGACCAAATGTATAGTAAAAAAAACAAAAGTACTTTATATACAAAAGGATTTTGGAGACTTTTCAAAGTTTTACCCCAAGCATCAGATTCAAGATGACGTTTACTTCATTGCAAATACCTAGAAGCTGGGCTAGACTAGAAATTGAAGTTTTTAGGCAGAATTACAGCATGTAAAGCTTGAGACATACTTCCAGAAAACAGGAGAGTAAATATGGTACCTATCACTATGAAAAACATAGTGATAGGTTATTTTATGCTAATGATATGATATGTTATGATATGTTATGATATGTTATTTTGTGCTAATGCAGATAAATTAGCAGAAAACTGTAAAAATTAAAACCATGTCTTTAAAAGTAATTCAGTTAAATATCTTGATTATATTTTGTAGATATCAGCTTTTGATGCTGAAGCTCCTAGGATAAAATTGTTTTATCATCTTAAAAAGTCAAGTCTCAGATTAATTTTGCATATTGCAGTAATCATTCTGAATGGAGGAAAGCAAAAAAATGCTCCATGAATTCTTTGTAACAACAATTTATTGATTACTTTCTTTACTGATAATTCTTCTACTTCTTGTTGTTGCCAGTTAAAAACATATTCTGTCTTCTTGCAAGGTGAATAAAAATTAATTTTTCATTTAAATATTTTCTGTGCTTCTGTTCAATAATCCAAACCTAAAATATTATGACTGTGTTAAATTATTAAACTCAAATTACAAGGTTTGAGCTTTCAACTTGTAGAAGTCTCCAGGGTAAGTCATGGCACTGTCATCTGTCAATTCATTTTTAGAAACACAATCTAAAGTGTTGTGACTAGATGTATACACATGCAAAGTATCTATAGGGAAGAAGAAGACCTTGAGCAGTCGTCCATTTTGCAGTGCTTTTTTTCTCTTCTTGGACCTTCATTTCAGTCAATAATGATAAATTCCTATCAGCAACCTTCCCTTGCCATAACAGAGTGGTGTTTGATGTTTTTAATCTTCAGTGTATTCTCTTTATTCTTCACTAGTGCCGTATGAAAGGATATAGAAGAAGAATTTGGATGGATCCAGCCTGCAGTATCCTGTGGTTCCTGTGTGCAGGATCCAGCTGAGTCTTCTGGAAAGGAAAAGAGGGCCTCACTGCCTCCCCGTGGGTCTCTACAGAAGGCTACGCAGAGACCTTGATTATTCTGCCTTCCTGTAGCTATGCTGAATTTTCATTGAAAATCTCTCTTACATGGGGAAGTCTGTGCTTCGTTGTGTCTTATTAGCATCCTCCCTGTAACAGAGCTGGCCAGATACCGGGAAAATATATGTATAATATATTTTAATTTGCAGTACAAAGAGGTTTCAGATAGAGCCTTGGATACTTTTAAGTTAACCAACTTAAATAATAATAAAGGCTAAAGACCAAATACAGAATCAGTCTCTATAAGAAGAAAAATTAACAAATAAAATATTAATTTGACTAATTCTGGTGTGTTTCCTTTCCAATCTGTATGGTAATAGGATTTGCGAATGCATATCAAGGCAAGAACAAACATCAGAAGTATTGATTTATCTGATGCCATTGAGTACAAAAGCACTAGAGAGTATAGTGAGTATAAAATACAGACAGAGATAAAAGAGCTATTACAATAAGCAAACTGATAGCAAATGACAAACAGGAATAACACTGCTTTTCCGTCATGCCTTAATGGGATGATTGCATTCACTATTTTTTCTAAATAGTGATTTTCACTTACTGTAAGCCTTGGGGATATTCATCAAAAAGTGTTTCCAGTAATTAGAACTTTGAGAAGAATTAAAAGATTGACAGTACCGAGCAGCAACGAAAACAAAATTCTAAGGTTCATTCACGAGTGTTTACAAGTTGAAATGTGAACTCAAGCAAGCAGTCAGCTCCTTGGCAATGTCTCAATGCATGCTACTTCAATAAATCTTTGCATTTGGAAATGTAAATGTATTTCTCTTAAGCAAATGATCAAAAAGATTCCTGCTTAATTTATGATTTGAATATATTTTTCCATCCGAATATTCTTGGTTCAAGATGTTTTCCTTGTAAAATCTGTGTATCCATATATACAAATACATAGAGAAGAAAAAGAAATGTGAGAGGATTTTGACTCTCTGCAAGTTTTACAGAATTCTACTGACTGTATATAGCAAAAAAAATCATGTCATTGTACAAAATCATATCTTATTTGCCAACAACAGAGCAAAAGCAGCAGTCCTCACCTGTTCCTGTATGGCACGGGCTCTTTGAAAAGTGGGCTCAACAACTATTTTTTTCCTCACTGCTGATTTTTTTGGGATGGGAGCTATGGATTTGGGTTTTTTGTGTGCAAACAACACAAATAAATATTTCTTTCTGAATGCTACATGTGCTAGATAAAATACTTTTCTGTTAGAGAATATTTGTTTACCTTTTGAAAATCCTTTTTTACTTCTAGCTGTGGTTTCACCTGCAATTGACAGAAGGGATCGACCCAAACCTCACAACAAAGGCTTTTGGTATTAAAATACCAAGGGGAAATACCAAAAAAACAAAACCACTATATTCTTAAAATTCAGAAACTTTACCAACACTAAGAAATAAGATAATTTTTATATGGTAATGTGTGTGAAATTTAAATAACATAATCATCTATTCACAATCCTTTCTTTTTCTACATCACCTGTGTAAAAGTGGTTGAGGAAATGAAAGAAATGTTTTTAAAAATTCTGCCTTGTTACCTGGGACAAGTTATTACAAATTTTATTGTGTGAGTTTTAGGATCAACCACTCTTTTCCACCTTCTTTTCCATCAATTCCCTTCTTTGATTTGTGTTGACCTGAACTGTTTCTTTTATAGGAGCATCTGGAAGGTTGCATTCCAAGTTGTTTAATTCTGCAGAGCCCAGTGCAGAGTAACATGCGCTGGTATCGGTCCAGAGCAACTTGCAAACAAGTTCTGACAAGAATGAACTTATGAACAACAGAATATGGGAAAGCTGGCATGTTGTGTCATTTTCTAGGCATAGTAAGCTGTCTAACGTAGAAATTGATAAGAAAGATAAGAAAACCCAAGCTTTTGCGAGTACCCTGTTCTCAGCATCATTCTCAAAGCCAGTCTCCCCAGGAAACTCAGAGCAGCATCTGAGGTAAAAATAGGGTGAGGAAAGCACTTGAAAGCGGAAGGGTGCTTCAGGTTCAGCCTTGCTTTTGCACAGCACAGGGGTCTTTGGGGGTGTTGTTCCTGGGTAGAGGGGGTATTTAATACTCAGTCCTGTACAGTCTGATATTTGGTCCGTTTTAGTCCTTTCTGGCAAGTTACCAGTGTTTTGGTTTGGACCTGGGTCCAATGAGGTTTTGGCTGTTTTGAATTTCAGGTAAGAGCTTTGTCAGACTGGGAACTGGCCTGTGTGACCTTTGCTGACCTTGTCTTGGGACTGTTGGTGGGGGTGTTGGGATATCTTTAGGCAGAACAGAAACCACTGACGCCTTAAGAGTAGATAGGGAAGGGGAGAAATGAGTCTGGCAGGTGGGACAACAGCAGGTCCCCAGCAGGGATAACAAGCAAGGGTCAGGCTGGGAATCTGGCCTTGCCTTGAGGTTGGTAGAGACATACGCAAGATCTTTGTGTGTCTCTGCATCAGATGCTTTCTGATCCTCCTTATTTTTCTTGCACGTGAGACATTTGGGACATGATGTCCAAGACACTCAAGAATGGGGTTCCAGGGTGCAAGGGAGCCTTACAAAGGCTGCAGAGCTGCCAACGTGCAGCTTCAGCTGCCAGGTGGTAGCAAACTGGGGTGCGCAGTCAGGGTTGAGATCAAGGAAATCGCTAAAGAGCAGCTTTTAGTTGTCTCCAAGCCTGCACATTGATGAAGTGGCCTTATTATTTGGTAGCACATCTCTCTTAAAGGGCAAACACATTGTCTTTAACCTTTGCTGTACGATTTCATACAGCACCTCTACTTTTGCAGGTGAGTAGAGAAAAAATACGCTGCACGTTGCCAAATCGATCACTAGGGAAGAAAAAAGGGGAGAGCAGTTGGTGACGGCAGCTACCAGAAGAAACAAACAGATAAGGCTGTCCGTGTGCCATTCACAAGCTTATTCTAGATCAGAATTCCAGCAGCTTTGTCGAGCAGTTTGTGCTTCATGCCAGCTGGATGACATAGATTGTATATTTCCAGCTTTTTCACAAGACTAATGGGCTTTAAACTTGAGAAGAAATGCTTTCTAACTGGGTGCTTGTACCAAAAACTGTACTGTAACTTTTATTTTGAGCAATATTAATCATAGAGGCTGTTACAAGCTCACTCCTTCATCCCTGTAATGAAGATAACCTGTCTCTCTTGTGGCACTTGGATTAGATCTTCCTGGTGTTTATAACAGACAACAGAGGTCTCTTTAGGACCCTCTGGAAAGCTCAGTAATGTTAACAGTAGTCTTTCTCTTTATTTCAGTGTACTCAGGAGCTTATGGTTTGGGGTCAGCTGAGGCAAACTGGCAAATTCTAACCAGTTTTCAGCTGGCATCATTTCTACCTTGGCAACACTTGTTAAAACAAGAGATTGAAACAGAGAAACTCCTATATTTGCTTAAATTGCTTTCATTTTTCTTATTGTGATTGAAAATGACTGACAATCTGGAGGGACAAGCTGCCCATGACTTAAACATTCCTGTTTAATATAATGCTGCTAGAAATGTACTTGTTATGAATCTGTTCTTATAAATTGCACTTACTAATTTATGTGCTGATGTGTTTTGGAGCTTGGAAGTCATGACTGCTTCAGCACTATTGCGTGATGGACAGGAAATAAATTCTTTGCTTTATGCTGATGGATTTTGAGAGTCGGAGCCGGACAGATTTAAATCAATTTGTGATAAAGGCATTGTATACCAACACATGGTCTGGAGTATGCATAAATACAGAAAAGAAACAATTAAGGACCAGCTGGGGATACAGACACAAAGAATTCTGAAGTAGTAGGCTTTTAAGCCATCAAAATTGCAGGATTAGTGGGTTAGGGATGAATATGAATCCTTGTGGGTTATATACGAACTCTAGGGAACCATTTCTATTCCAAATAGTTTACATCCCTTCTAAAAATATATAAACTAATACTCTAAATTTCACACATGTGTGTACTGATGAAGGCTCAAGGGAGCCTTACTTCTTCAGGTAAAAGCTAGAGACAACCCGGGAAGGCTCTGAGCTGGCACTTCCTCACTGAACTCCAAAACAAAGCAGAAATGGGATTCAGAAAAGGACCAACATTGGGCCTGATGTCTGTGCTAACCCACAAACCAGCTAAGTCAACAGTAAGAGAGGACAACTGCACCCAAGAGAGCATTAGTTCCTTGTACGTGGAGGTTTTAGTGGCCTTTAGTGGCTGTGAGGTTTCCAAAAGTTTGCCAACTTTATTATAGAAAATAAGTTTATAACATTGAAAAAAGTTATATATATTTTTTTGAATACTACTGGTCATTTTGAGGAACTTGGAAATTCCTGTTTTGGGGTCCTATACACCGCCTGGCCTGCAGCATCAGGGTCACATGCAACAGAAATTTGTGCAAAAGATACCCAGGTTTGTCAGGAAATGTATCTTGTGGTGCCTCCAGACCAAATCCCAGTCTGCAGTCCTAGGAAATATTCTCCTGGATGATGACCCTGTGGCTTTACTTCTGTCCAGAGTAATTGCCCCAGCCATAGCCTGAGGTTTATGCTCTGTGAGGAATCTGAGGAGAAATGGAAGGCTTTTTAGTAAAGTTATGACAGAAAAGCAAAAAGTCTAAGCAGAAGTCAGACTTGAGCGCACTGACTTTTATTGCTTGGGATGGTGCTTGTCCATCCTCTCACGAACATTGAGATATCTGGAGCACTTCTTTTTGTGCAAAAGGAGAAATTGCTCTTAATCCCTGGTGAATCGAGACCCAGCTATAGACAGGGACCCCATGGAAGCAGCTTCCAGCCTGAATCAAGGTGGCCATTCTCTAGTACCCCTTTAGCCTTCCTTTTTCTCTGCTACACCCACTCCATCCTTCTTACTTTAATTTTGGGCTCTGAAATTTAGCCACCCTTTTGCCTGGTCATTACTGGGGGGAACATTTTATTGCTGGATGCAGACTTTTTCATATTCCAAGATTTCTAGTAGTTTTTCAACACAGAACTAGAAAATCTTCTTTTAACAACTTACACAGACTCAGCTGCTGAATAACCAGCAACTAAATTAAACCAAATTAATCTGAGACAGAATATGATCTCCAGTATTCCTCTACAAACCTGGAAAAGGTTTGCAGATTACACAAATTATTCCATGCTTAAATGAAACTCAGAATCTGGCCCTTTATGCTCCACCAAACAGATGCAATTACATTACATCTTCTCTGCCTACTTACAGATATTTACATTTAAGGATATTAGAGGAAAATACCATCCACAGATACATTCTGGCTGATTCCTGAAAGCATGCGGTAATATAAAATATTTATTTTAGAGAGTAAGATACTTAATTGTACTCAGACACCTCTGGAATCCATTCTCATTCATTGCAGTGTGAAAAGCAAACAGACAAAAGTCTAGCTGACAGCTTGCCAACACACTAATTAACTTTCAGCTGCAGCATTCTCAGTCAGGCTTCACTCACAACATGTACACCCTGCCAGGAAGCAGAGCAAAGAAATGCAACTTTAAAATATAGACCTAGGCAGAATATAGAGGGTGGCTTTATAGGAAATGAAAATGTTCTGCATGTGAACATGGGTTATACCTTTTTTATTATTTATTTAGGGGAGACCTGTGTGTAGTTTGCTTTTGCCTCAGTAACTCAAATTTTATTATTACTACTCTTTAATTCAGGAAATTCAAAGATCCATTCATTATTCACATACTTAGGTCTCCTTTTCATTGTTTTGCTGATGCATATGTTTCCAAATGTGCAGTTTGTGCCACGGAATACAGTGCAGGCAGAAATCTTCAGTTTCCAGTTTTTTTAGAGACAAAATCTCATGGTTGAGAAACTTAATGACTTCTCCACTTTCTAATGCTTGCTCAAGTGACATTGATGTCATTTTTCTCTGTCTTTTATGGTTTATGGGCTATTCAAACTTTCCTCTAGTGTAAGACACAAAAAGTGTGTTTATGGGAAAAAAAAATGATTCTAAATGTATAAACTACAAATTTAATTCATATTTGTCCTCCTTTGTCTTTAACCAAAATTAGCCCCCTTCCACCCCCACATCTGCTCTGCTTCTGGTCTCTTCCCCCCTCCCATCTGCTCCTGCTCTCTCTTCCCTCCTCCCCCATCTGCTTGAACATCACTAAGCCTCCAGGGATCTCTTTTCCTGTGTTTGACTCCCTGCCCATCTCCCAGCTGGGCTTTCCTCTGCTATCTGAAAACAAAATGATGAAAACAAAGTTTATGACAGAGAAAGCAGCACACATACTATTGTTAGTGCACTTCTTCAAATTCCTTTTCTTATGCTTGGTAGAGAAAGCAGAAAACACTTTCTTGACTTCTCAAACACGATATCATACCCTGTATGAGCCTCCTCAGAGGGCTCAGTGTCTTTAATAGATTCGGTTGAGGCATCGATTAAACAAGTGCCCCAAATATTTTCCTCAGAGTGGAAAGCTTTATTCAAAGTAGCTCCTCAGTACTGGGTCAAACATTGTGTTCTCCATCACTTCTGGGAACCGAAAACACGGCTGAACTGGCTTTGATGGCTGCAGGTTCAGGCAATGATGAAACTGCAACTGACATCAAGATGCAAAGGTCTTGGAAAACGCTGTGTTTTCCACACTCTTGTGTGGGCCCTTTGACTACCCTGAAGTTATGTTGTGCTGCTTTCATGGCAGCAGGGTGTAGCATCCTGAACACCAGGGAAATACTTTTCTAATATTTCATTGTCATTACGTCTTTCCCTCTACTCCACATCATCACTGTGCCCACACCTCAATTGTTGGGCAAGGCAAACTTAGCAAAGCATCATGGTGGTTTTTTTTAAAAATTCTTCCATGGAGTGTATTTTAGGAATTTCAGGAAATATTTTTTGGTTTTATAGAGCTTGAAGCAATATTTTATTTTGATCAGCCTTTCCACGGTTGCATGAATATACTGTAAGCCTTAGGAAAATTTGTTGAGGAATTACAGTACTGTATTGCAGAAATCAGTCTTGAACTGCTTTGCCTGGAGACCTGTCAGTTTTATTTAACAGAAAAAATAATATATTTATTGTTAGGGGTGAGCTACTGCCTTACCTCCCAACACAAAGTTAGGTCAGAGGAAAGATTTTTCAAAAGCATTCAGAATTGGACAAATTGGCACTGAGCATACATGAAGCCAAAATAAAAGAACTGAGAAATTTTGGAATAATACCATGTCCCATTTTAGGGCAACCTTGCAGTTTGAATGTTAAAAAGAGGGTTTGTATCTCATTACGTTACCTTTCTGTTTCATTTTATTGGTAGTGTAATCGTTTGGAAGATAGATGAATTCTTCGTGATGAAGTCAAATATGTTTCTCACTCATTTGGTTTTAAAAGCTGGAGAGAAAAAAAAAAAAGAGTCAATGTGTTTGTTGCATAGTTTCCTGTGTTTCACTGTCACTCTTTATCCAAGGAAAGGGCATGATTTATCTTGGCAGATAAACTAAATGAGAACCACTTTTCTGGGGAAAGGATAGCTGTATTAGATCTATAATGACCTTGACAAAAGAAACTGCATTTTCAGAGAACAATATATATATAATAATATATAATAAATAACAGATAATATATAATATATGACATACTATATAATATATAGTATATAATATATAGTATGTAATATGTAGTGTATATAATACATAATATATAAATACATATCAGAAGGAAAATACTATTACTATTACTATTACTATTACTATTACTATTACTATTACTATTACTATTACTATTACTATTACTATTGATTTTTCTTTTTAGAAAATTGAAATAATCTTCACTGAATTAAAAAATAACCATAAGCTTTCCTTAGAAACCATTCTATGAGTAATTATTCTTGAGCTTCTTGTTTCTGTAACAAAGACAGAGAATATATAGCCCATGCAGACTTAACAAGGTTTATGTATTTTTCTTGTGTTAGAGAACAGGACTACAGAGATGGCAGCACCACCAATGTTCTCAACTTTTACGACAAATTCAGTTGCCTCTTTTGCCATGCAGCTTTAAAATCCCTTTGAAGGGACTTCCTATTCATAAAGTATTTGGGAAAGAGGAATAAAAACCCACCAAATTACACTGCACATTAAATATTAAAATCACTCATGTAAAGTTTTGTAACTTTAGAATCTGGCAACAATTTAAAATATTTAATGAATGTTAACAGCTTATCTGAGAGGAAGTGTTCATTTTCACCATTTTGTATGTGCCAGTAAAATTATACGTTGCTTGAGTCCTGCAGGAAGTCTGACTTCCATGGCATCTTTCATCAGATGGGGTCTGAATTAATATAAGTGTCCAAAAAATCTGTGACAGAAGAGGAAATGGGTCTCAATTACACAGTTATTAGCCCTATACTTTTAAATATGACTTGTCTCCCAACAGAGATCTGCAACAGGATTTACTCTGAAGTTAAATAACACCACTAGTGAGAAAAATCATACAGTGAATTTTCAGAATAGAGTTCAATCTGACCTCCAAAGAGAAATTTAAAGCCTGATTTCAGGAATTAATTTGAGGTTTTTTGTTAGATAATGAGTCCAATAGTGCTGAACCAAATAAAATATATAAATTTTTTTAAAAGGCAGGGAAAATTAAAAATATAAAACCCTAATGAGGACAATGCTCTCTATGAATTTTTTTTTACTATTTCATTTTTATTATGTGTTTTGTTTAAATAAACAAACCCATAATACTTGTAAAGATAAAAATGCTAAAGAAAATAATGTAAATAGAATCTAACGTGACTGTGAAGTTTTCTTTGCTTAGCTTCTGCTCCAGGTGGTTGGTAGTAATTTTATTTTTTATTTCTACATCACTTAGAACATCCATTTAGGATTCTAAAGCCTCAGCAAGGACTATGGAAACCTTCTCTTTTGGTTTTCTATATTGAATAGAGCTCAGTATTTTGAGCAGTTGAGTGGTAGCATCAATTTTGTTATCGCTGCCTTTAACCATAAACAAATTTGGACCTTATTTCTAGAATTCCAGACAATGAATGTTAAATGTTGATTCATAGCTCAATGTCTTGCCACAGGATATCAGTTTGACACATATAGAAAAGATCCATCAAGTGTTGCCTTTCAGTAGAATTAAACAACCCATAAAATTTTCTGTAGGAAAAAGAAGTAATGATACTCAATGGCTACTATTTTAGAACAATATCAAGCCAAGATATTAAACCCACACATATTTGTGTAACAGTTAAATGGGTGAGAAGACACTTAATTGCATAACCTGATACAGCTTTAGTCTATTTACCAACAGCAATGTAGTTGTTGAGGCAGAGATCTGAGATTAAAATCCAGCTGCGAACATGGGCAAGAATTTGACTCCAGTATGTTGAGGGTAGCTTGGAGATACTTATGCAAAGTGAAGCTTTGCTTTTGACCATTGTCTAGATATATCTAAATGTAAGATAAATTTGACCATAATTCAATAAAGGAGGTGCCTGTCATCTATAGCAGATATTGCTGAATTTAACTGTAAGATGATATTTTCTTAAAAACCTTGGGTTTATTATGGATGCTACACAATTAATAGGACAGTGAACATTACTCACCACACAACTAACTGTGCATCACAGCAAAACTCTTTGTCAAAACTTCACACCATTAAAATTAATCAAATTATGTGTTTAATTAAAAGATCTGGAATACAAGCTGCTTCATATATGAGAGGACAACTGTGATTCATGTTCCTCCTCACAACACTGGTTCAAAAGTGTTTAAATGTAGTTGGACTAAAGGATCATTGTAGGTTCCTTCCAACTGAAATGTAATGTTCCATTCTATTCCATTCTAAATAAATCAAAGAAAAATATAAATGCAGTTCTTGAAGAAGGCCAATGGAAAGCTGTGTGGTGTGAGGTGGGGCAGAGAGAGAACCAAATTAAAACTTTGCAGTAGTGAATCTCATTGTTTCCTGTTTCTTCAAGGGTGATGTTCTCGACTTAAGGCATCATTATCTGAAGAGAAGACAACCTATCTTTTTCTAAAACTCCTTATTTTTACATACTAATGCAGAGGTTCAATATCCTGATTTTTTTTCAATTCTGTTTTTAGTGACAGGTGCTTCACTATTTCCTTGATTTATTAGAGAATCAGAAAAAAATGTATAAAGAGTTTATGTAAACAACTGTAGTTTAGTTCTATGGCTTTGATATTTTTAATTTGATACACTTAGTGAACTTTTGATATATTCAGTTAAAAATTATATATATCAAGTATTTCTGAATAAACAAAATTCAAAGAGTCGAAAGGAGGTTTGAGTGAATTATTCAGTGTAAATTATTTGTTCAGTTCTCTCCATTATACCTCTGGTTTGCGTGATTACTACTAAACAGGCTTTCCCAGAATGTGATATTTTCAAGGACTGCATCAGGAGTGCAAAGGTGACCTTAGCTTATGCTAGCAAATATGGGAGGCCTTGAATTACTAATTCTTAATCCTCTATTTCTTTGCAAAGATCACATACTACTTTTTTATCAGAAAATAATGCTTCAGTTCTTTTTTCTTTCTTAATGAATCACATATACAAACCAATGCCAGCATTCACCAATCATAAGTAACAAATCAATGAGCACAAGCAATAACTGAGGAAGATATCTTTTCAAAATCAAAATTCAGTTTTAACTGTTTATAACTCTCTACCTTAACTGAGGGTAACAGCGAATCTAAAACTTCCTAATTTTATGAAACAAAATTTCTTTTTACTTCTTAGTTTTCTAAGTGTGAGGTAAACATTTCTCTGGACAATTTCAGCTATTAAACATAATCAGATTTTCATGTTTAGATGTAAGTACATATTAGATAGCTCTGGAAAAAAAGGTGGAAGACTATATGAGATGTCCTTATGAGATTTTACTGCACAACAACACTATTTCTCATACTTTAAAGGATATTTACTTTTGTAGAAGAATATCTTGTTGCTTCCAATTAAATTTTTGTGGTTTAAAAAAAGTTTTAAAAAACCTGGAGGTTTCAGGAGGACATAAATGGCTTAAAAAAGAAAGCCTGCAGCAGTCAGTGCCAACCTCTCTTAAGCAGTTGCCTTTTGAACCTGAGATAGTCCAGCCCTGTTTGATGGTCTTCTTGAGGCTGAAAGGGTTTGAGCTGAAGCCAAACATAAAAAAAAAGTCAACTGTTTTGTCTTTGTCCTAATAGATCCTTCCTTTGTGTATACAATACAGCAGGAAAAGATGATGTTCAGATGGTGACTATAAATAGGTTTTAAAAAATACTGGTTTTTTTAATGCCTTTCTTTTTGAAGATGCAGTTACATCAATTGCTTAGAGTCAGCCAGCAGAAACAGAGCTGCTAGGATTTAGTAAAACACTGAAATGCTGTGTTTTGGAAGCTATCTACAATACTTTATGAAACAGAGAGAAAGAAAGACATCAATCCTGGATTCTACATGCCCTTCAAAACACATAATGATTGAGGAAAATTTATATAAAACAACCAGGCCAAGAAAGAACTGTGGGGAAAAAAATCATGTTTTGTTCAAGGTTCCAAGTCTTTATGTCCATTAATTTTTGTGAAAGGAATATAATAAGACACTGCCATAACCTAGTTAAAGAAGTCTCTGCTCCTACAGAGGGCTGGAATATGCCAAACAAAACAGACCAAAATGGACCAACCCAAAGCATGCTGTGATTCATTTGAGTGAGTAGCTTGATTTCTGCTTATAGATGGTAACATTTCTTCTCTTTAAAAGCAATATAGTATTAGTAACTTATTTGGTTAGCAGTTGAACAAATATGTATATTAACTGCAGTCCCCATTGTTTAGAGCTTGCTTTTGGTCACTGTTCATTCTAAGAGTGATAACATAGATGCACTAAAGAAAACACTGAACCAGTTTGAATATGCCAGAGGAGAAGGTGGTCTGGAAGGAGTCAGATGCAGGATGAGACCCACATCTCCTAGATAATACAACCACAGCCTGAAAAAGATAAGTGGAAGGATTAGTAAAACAAGTGTGTTTGTTTAACTGCTTTGGCAGGTGCTGGCGATCAGCATGAACTTAATCAGAGCTGTTTCTTGAGGGCTGCTGAAGTTGGCTTCTTCCTCCTGGAGTCTGAAAGGGGCAAAGATTGACACAGGCGCTGTGTGTGGGCTGACTGAGCTCCTGCCTTTTGCTCTGGGCAATGCAGTCTGCAGCACTACCCCTGCCTCTAATCCAGTGAAATATTTTGTCACTTTGGCTCCTTAAATAATCCAGAAAAGATGTGTATGCATTTTCTGCCTCAGGTCTGTACAGTACAAGGATGTGTGCTCATGTTGTTTGCTGAGACTATTTGAGTTATTTTTAAAAATACATATTCATCTTCTGCATCTAGTTTTGGGCTTTTTTTTTTTCTCCCCAATTAAAGATTTTCTAAAAGTGTTAACAAAGCTGCCGTCAGTTACTGACTGATCGTGTGTTTTACATTCTGTTTCCAACTTGGCATAAATCCTAAAATTAATAAAATGATGTGGTTCTCCTCTAGGTAATTAAAGCAAGATAATTATTCTACAATAATAATCCTCTTAAATAGTGAGGCGTGTAAACAATGGAAAGATAATTCTTTGCTTGGCAATGTAATATATTGGTAAATAAAAAAATAGATTGCTTTTGAATTGATAAACAAGTAATCTTGTTTGTTTCAGTCAGAATAATGAATCTCCTTTTGGGCAGCAAATGAGCATTTGGTTTGTGACCCTGAAGATATAAGATAGAATTCAGATAGTCCATTTGTTTAGAAATAACTGCTTTATCAACTTGCCAATTCTGAGCCTAAAGCATACATCATAGCTAAGGATAACAATCTGTTTCATCCTCCTGACTTCATATATTCTGATAAATACTAAACAAATAAAAGTGTAAAGGATATTTTATCTGTAAAAATTCTTTTTTTTATATGTCCTAAAACTTACAACTAAGTTGTGTGAGCTATAAGTATTACGGAGATTATGGACATTTTTTTGCAAATGAATGTTTGATAGTCTTTCTTTTTTTTTTTTTTTTTATCTTAGAAGAGCAGAACAGTTTCCTTAACAAAATCAAAATTGCTTCTAGGGCAGATGCAACCAGCTTTAGGTATGAATACTTCCCAGAGGTAAACAGCTACCTGCTGAGAGAGGGGAGATGGGAGAAGGGATTGGAGCAGCCTCTGTGGTGCATGAAGTGGGTATGGGCGTGTTGCTACCCATTGCTAACTAAGGGGGAGAGTGATAGAGAGGGGACTACAGGGCATTGGGAAGAAATTCTTCACAATGAGAGTGATGAGGCAGTGGCAGAGGTTGCCCAGAGAAGTGGTGGCTGCCCACCTCCCTGGAGGTGTTCAAGGCCAGGCTAGATGGGGCTTTGAGCCCCCTGATCCAGTGGGAGGTGTCTCTTCCCATGGCAGGGGTTGGAACTGGATGGGTTTAAGGTCTCTTCCAACCCAAACATTCTATGATTATATGACTTAGCAGTCCTATTCACACAGCTGTTTCACAATTGGGCTTAGAAATAACAGCAATGTAGCATACTGAGGCCAATCATTGTAGGGGCATGGAGAAAATTCAAAGCTATATCTAATGTGAAATGCAAAATAACTGCATGGTCCAGCTCTTCCTAGCTAGCTGTACGAGCAGAAAAACAAGTATAACTTATTTGTCACAGGCACAGAGAGGACAGGAGCTGTGTTCCTTAGCTGTGGTTTATGTTCAGATTTTGGTACTTAAATTTTTATGCTAATAACCTATTTTATTATCCATTATGTCTATAATGATCTAAGTAAATACAAATTTAATGTAATGTGGTAATACATCATATAACAAGCTCCTCATCGTGTCTCCCATTTATAAAAATCAGAACAGAATTTTCCCCCAAATTTTTCTTCTTGACTAATTGGGATCATACAAGGTAAAAAGGAAAAGAAAGTTGATGGGTAATGGCAAACTGTGTGTTAGCCATGACAGTAGAATTGTAGTTGTCAACAGTACTGAGAAATAGGTGAAAAATTGATTCACACTGAAACTAATGTAACATTGAGCTTTACTCTGAAACTAAAGAGAAGAAATTTATCCCTAGTATAGGATTTTCTGTTTAGGCTTCAGCATTTTCCCCCTTCAAAGCGAATAAGTACAAATCACTGCTACATGCTTGAAACCCTTTTCTATAAGGCAAAAGCCAGTACAAGGGGATGGAGCCAAACTATACTGTCACCTGGAAATCCCAAGTTGCATGTTCATCACTTTTCTGTAAAATCCTCTCTCCTTTGTCATTATACCACAGATTACTGTTTTTGGAACAAGTGAATATGTGTGTCCTATCCATTGTTGGCTGAAATCACAGTTAGGTTTTATTCATGCCACTCTAGAATATGTTAGGGTTTATGTTTACATCGTTCAAAGAAGCATTCTCAGGTTTGTACAAAGCCAGAAGGGTTCTGCTCTAAGAAAGGTCCTTTATGCTGAAAAGCATTATTTTACCTCCTCGTTGTCTTTTACCCACTCTTGGAACAAAGGTTTCTCTGACAATTTGTGTGTGTTTTGAATGTAGATATGGCCGTACTGTCTCAACAGGACTTATTTAATCCAATTTCTGATGCTATTATCACTGACAGCTTTTAGGGGAGCAGCTGTAGTTTTGATTTATGTCCTTAAAGAATTTGTCCTGTCAAGGAACGTTTCCAAATATGTCGGGACACATAAACTCTTCTCAAAAGGGATTCCTTATGAAGTGTAAAATGATAGGATCAAGGGAGTGCAAGTGTTTGACACATTTCTGATTTAAAACAATGTATAACCCTTTGGGTACTTAAATACATTTTTGTCTATTCCAATCAGTCTTAAATCAAAAGCCCTTGAAGACAATGCTGAGAGTAGTAAGTAAAGGCAACTTCTCGGGTGAACCTCTCAGGGAGCAATTAGATCGATCAATTTTATGTGAGCAATTCAGTTCCATTTCTAGATCCTGGCAGAACTTAAACATTTCCATTAAAGTTTATGCTATATGAATTAAAGACTTAGCAACTACTGCTTATATCTTTAACTAGGTAAATTTAACAATGATCTTCAATACTCTAGTGCATTTGTGGCAACTCTTAAATCATAGAAACCAGATTATTTTAATAGGCTGTATCACTTTTAACTCCCTCCCACCACTTCTCACCCATCTCTTGAAACAGACTGGTCACAAGCTTTGTGAGGTAGTGTGACTTATGGGTCATTGATGGGAACCCTTGGAAATAAATTGTTCTTCTTGTAAAAGTCCTTCTAGCAAGATGTAAGTATTATGGAACAATAAATAAAACCTGAATTGATGTGATCTACTCTATAGAATTTTATTATATAGAGGTTACTAGTGATGGTGTTTACAAAATAATTATTTCAAAGGCTTTAGGAATAATAACCTCCAAATGTGTTACCTTATGCCAGTTTTCTCTTCCTTGAGCAAAAATACATAAACAGTACTAAGTGACTTTGTTCAATCGATCCCGAATTGAATGGGAACAATTTACAAAATTATTTCATTACCTTTCAACTAAAGGATTGTTTAGAGACCTATTGGTCACATATCTGACCTCACTTACATTAGCTTACAAGTGCAATCGATTGAGTTGCTCTGGATTTATGGTAGCATAACAGGGAGGATATTTAGTAGAAACAGGCACAGTTGCCTAAGTTCTGGAAACCAGAGCATAACCTTTAATTGTCCATTCCTGCAGCCTTGAAGAAAAAATTTTACCATCTCGAGACTTATCTTCGCTGCTTTGCTTTTCTTTCCTTTTCCTTTAAAATAAGGAAATAAGCTCCTCAAACTGTTAAACCTTGTTTAATCAAACCATAAGGCTGATAAAAGTAAACCACATGAATGCTCTCCATAACTTTTTAACCTTGTGCATTTCTGGACACTCATGTTCTCATTTTGTTCTGTGTCTGTGTGTAAAATTTGAGGCAGTATTTTGTAGAGCTGGATGTGATGGAGTCTTGGATGTACTCACCCATTGAACGCAGTCTTAACAGAAATAGACACTTGCATTTAATCAAGAGAAAACCTAACTTTAACATTTCCTGAAGCACAATGGATTTTTTTTTTAATTTCCTAAAATCTTGGTATTTGTAACAAGGCTAAAAACTGATGAGACAGTCTGTCTTCAGGATAATCAAAATTTCAGTTATCTGAGGAAATTTGCAATGCAATTAATAGACTGGGATAACAAGTCATTTCAATATTTAAGAGATGGCATTGTTTTTGATAAGCTATCATAGGACCCACAAGTCAAGGCAGCATTCCAAAGAGTAATTATGACAGATTTAATTAAAATAATCTTTCCCTCTTCACAATTTTCTCCTGGGTCAGTATGAAACAAACATCCAGTGTGCTCAAGACACATGTTCTTACTTGCTGGAACTTGCTTATCTTTGTCAATTTTGATGGTGTACAAGGTAGGTGAATACCAGTGTTTCATGTCCTCTTTCATTTAGAATACTGCTTTGTAAAAATCTAGTGTATTTTCCATAGATTTAGTTGCGTTATCATGATCACAATCCAGAATGACGACAAAATACACTCAAAAGGTTTTTTTTCCTGTAAGGAATTATTTTTTTTCTGGGGGAATGCTTTAGCAGGCTTCCCAGTGGAGTCCCCTCAGACTGCCATCGCCTTCTGGCACTACTGAACCTGTCAAAAGGTATTGGAAAGTATCATATATTTCTTTCTCTTCACTTTGTTCCGTTCCCCAACAGGAGAAGATCCCTCTTCCAGGCTCAGACAATTGTTTGATATCAAATATGTCTTAATTTCAATACTATGTGTCTTATGCCATTTAATTTCAAGGTTCCTAGTTCGGAATGAATGCTTTGTATGAGTAAGAAATCAAGCAAAGGAAGCAGGAGAACTGTGTGGATGAGCAAAGAGTTTCTGGAAAAACTCAAAAGGAAGAAAGAAATTTACAGAATGTGGAAAACGGGACTGCTCACTTGGGAGAAATATACGAATGTTGTCAGAATATGCAGAGATACAAAGAGGAAGGCTAAGGCCTACTTGGAATTAAATCTAACAAGGGATGTCAAGGACAAGAGGAAAGGCTTCTTCAAGTGCAACAGCAGCAAAGGAAGACTAGGGAAAATATGGCCCACGGCCCAGTTTTAGTTGTTTTGTTTCATATTGAGAGTTTGAGGAGGAATGATGTTTCATCCATGTGTGAATGAAACATGATTTCTTGCAGGTGTGTGGGAACCAAGTTTGAAACGGAACAATGAACACAGCCCCTGAGATTCACTTCTAGAGAAAATAAGCAAATTTTTGAGATATTCAGGCTGCCCTAATATAGTTTACTGGGCTGTCTTTACCAAGTGGAGTTCCTCAAAGTAGTTACTAGACTAAAGAGAAAAGAGAGACTACTTCCTTAAATACATCTAGCATAATACTATAGATATGTCACCAAAATGTCTCAGAAGAGCAGCTGGGGGATGCTTGTGGGAAGCATATGTATGAGCTTGAAGAAGCATATGTATGAAGTGAATTTTATTACAGAACAGATGTCAGATATGTTGAACTGTGATACAATGTAGATCATTTTATTGGCTTCCTTGTAAAAGGCAGTTTTAAAAGAATACTGACTAATCTCTTCTACTTTCTTGTACATCATCAAGGGAGAGAGATAAGTCAGTGACCAACTTCTTGAAGGGATGAAGAACTCCTTCAAGGTGAAGGAGGCCAAGAGAAAAAGGCCACTTTCCTTAAGGCAAGGTAACAAGAGGTTGAGGGGGGCATCCAACAGTGGGTTTGGGGCATTTTTTAAAGCACTTGACAAAGAGGCCCTTGACATTTCTTTCTTTCCTTTCTGAGGCCCCAGCTCCCGGAGGGGGAAAAGAGGATGAAAAAGCTCATAGGAAACGTAAGTGATCTTTACTGACCTGTGACTTTCGTGTAACCATGGCCTCTGGCGTGTGACTCAATGTGCATTTCTTGTCAAAACAGGTAAGGGAATTGTGCACTGCCCTGAAGGAATGTGTAGTGTGTGTGTGTGTGTGTGTGTGTGTGTAGAGTGCTGAAAGGAAAGAGATTGATGTGAGGGCTGAGGTGAGAAGAAGAAGATACAGTGAAGTGCGTGAGGGAAGAAGCACTTTGAAATGAAATACCTCTTGTTTCCTCAATGCTGGTGGATGATTGCCAGAGCTATTGACCTTTTTCTATCACTAAGTATTCCTCTTTTCTCTGAAACAAAATTTTGTATTTATTTTGATTCAGGAACAATTTATTTATGTGCCTTTATAGTTCTATGTTTAGTGAGGTTTCTTGCATTTAATGAATATTTCCATCCAATATTTTTGCAATTGTATGTAATACTTATTGTATTCATGCAACATATCAGGAGAGATCTGATAGACTATATAAGAATAATTAGACTATGGCTGTGTAGGAATAGGCTGTGTAGGATATGCTCTGTAGGAATAATTATCCTTACCTGTAATGGCTGAAACAGTTCATCCCATTGAGGTAAATATGGAAAGTATTTTCCAGCAAACTAGTGCTGTTTAGAAAAACAAGGCAGGTTTTGTATTATTCCCAGAGATTAGGTCAGCAATTAAGCCAAGGAGTTGAGTCATGGATCAAATATTTCTGTGGAAAGGTAGAGTCTGTAAAAGGACAGGAAAGCTCTTTCTGAAAACATTGTAAGCAGTTAACTTGCTACTGGCTGTATTTCAGACCTACAACCAGCAGCCCTGAGGTGGTGTGCCAGAAACACAGAAACATCCAGGGAGAGTGCTGAAAATGTGCAGGGACACCTCTGGGTTCTGCCATCTCACCCACAGTTAAAAAAAAAAGGGAGACAAAAAATAAGATGATATTTAAGACAAGAGATACAAGAAGTGTGGCTTACAGATCTTGATATGTTGTTTCTGGAGCCCTCAGTTTCACAGGGAAAATCAGAGTAGGTGAGATAAAACAGGCATGTGCAGAAAACCTACAGCTAAGTAAGGCCAATATGCAAGAGATGCAGGCACATTCCTCCAGTATTTGGGTCAGTAGACATGTCAAGTGATGCATCTTTCTGCTCCACTAGAGGCCAAATTCTCTTAAGAACAAGACAGGAAAACCAAAATACACTGAGACATTTGGCACTTAATAGAGATGAAAATTTTGTCCCACTGCTCCTAAGATTGCCAGGAAATTTCTCTGAAACTGGAATGAATGGGGTGTTTTTCACCAGGGAGGAGATTCAAGGAGATGATGGAGCTGTCAGCAGATCATTTATGCTCAGCTTCTGTAGACTTGGAATAACTCAAGGTTATCTTGAATATCTTGTGTGTGAGAATCTAAAACTTGAGTAAAACCATTCTGGTCAGCATTTGTAGGCAAAATTTTGAGGATATGACCTCAAACCACCTGAAATTAGCAATGATTTGTTGGGCATGACTAGAGTGATCTGAGATAGAGGAAGCTCTCACAAGAAGATAACAGCATTCAATTGCTGTAAAGTCTGCTGGAGTTATGTGAAAATTAGATTGGGTTCTTTCAGCACAGCAAGCCTAAAAGGACTGAGCAAGAGTGTGTCATACAAAAATCATACTCCATTTTATGTTGGGTTTTAAGTGTGGAGAATGATTTGGGGTTTTTTTTTTAGTTTTTTTTGAGGGAGTTGGGTCAAAAATATATGAGAATTTGAGGAAAAGTTGTGAATCCCGATTAAGCTCACATGAGGGTCTGAAATTAAGGCTTCCTAAAATGGCTGGGTTAGGATTCACTACAGAGCCTGTGAACTAACTGATGGCTAGACTTGAACTAAATAAACAGCTTCAGTTAGATTATGTCTCACTATATATATCCTTTTTTTTTATCCCAGCACTCACTGCATGTAAGTCTCTTCACAGGGCCAGAAGCCCTTCTAAATTGTGTAAATGATTCCATCCACTTTTTTTCTTGTATTTTAAATACCTGAGTTATTTTGTACCTTTGGCTAGGGGAAAGAATGAGGAAAGAACACTCAAAGGAGGATATAGAAAATAGCTTGAAGAAAATGAAGCATGTGAATATTAACACATAAGAGTTGTGTGGACCTTTTGACCTTTTTGAATGAGTCTTCTGTTTGCTACTTTCTAAGATTAGTTGACATATTTACAGACCTTGTCAAAGAGAAAAAGAAAGGATGGAAGTGGTGGGAGGAGGAAGAGAGTTCAGTGGTCCCTACTGTAAAAAATATCATCCAGTCCCTTTGTGGTTCCTTTTTCTGGTTTCAGTACATAGAAATATTTCACAGAAAAAGACAATTTATCCTTGTGTTTCAAGCTGATTCCTGATCCCTCACATCAGATTTACCTAACTGTTTCATCCTGGGAGCAGTGAGATCAGACCTGAGAGTTCGTGTCAGCGGCAACAGTCTCTTTGCCAGATGCGCCTAAGGGGCAAACAACAAAGTGTTTGCAAGCTTGCAGGGGTTTGTTTTCCATATCTCAAAAACATCCACTCCTGAACAACTGACAGTAGCAGCTCTGCTAAAGTGTCCCACAGAACAATCAATCTGAATTGTAAAATATACCATAAAACAGCTTTACTCCCACTGGTATTGCCCTCTGCCCCAGAATTCAAACTTAATTTGAGGAACGCTTTGAGGAATGGAAATTCAAAGGAGTTTTCAGTGCAAATGTATTGAAGACTGATTTATAAACCACAAACGGTTTTGGCTGCCCTGTTTCTATGTCTTGTGAGCATCACCCCATCTTACAGAGTCAGGCACTCTGGCTTCAATGTCTGCATGCTCTATGAGCACACGCTGTGCTAGGTGGCTGAAGATAGGTATGTAGAAGGCAGGAGCTGAATGGCAAACCAGGAACAATAAGTGATAGGAAGTGCTAAAAATAGACTTGATGCTCAGCCACTAGCTTGCAACCCTCTTTCTTACAGCTAGCACTTGCAACTGATGGCCATATTCTGCAGCTTGGTGCCTAAAATACACCACTGATGTCTCACATAAAAACACAGCGTTACAGGCTTGGGGAAGAATGGCTGGAGAACTGCCTGAGAGAAAGACCTGGGGGTGTTGATTGGCAGCAGCTGAATATGAGCCAGCAGTGGCCCAGGTGACCAAGAAGGGTAATGGCATCCTGGCCTGTGTCAGACACAGCGTGGACAGCAGGGCCAGGGCAGGGATTGTGCCCCTGTGCTCAGCACTGGGGAGGCCACACCTTGAGTACTGGGGTCAGTTTGGGGCCCTCACTACAAGAAGGACATTGAGGGGCTGGAGAGTGTCCAGAGAAGGGAACGGAGCTGGGGAAGGGGCTGGAGAACAAGTCCTACAAGGAGCAGCTGAGGCACCTGGGGCTGCTCAGCCTGGAGAAGAGGCTGAGGGGAGACCTCATCACTCTCTACAGCTGCCTGAACGGAGGTTGTTGTGAGGTGGGTGTTGGTCTCTTCTCACAAGTGACAGGAGAAAGGACGAGAGGAAACAGCCTCAAATTGTGCCAGGAGAGGTTCAGTTTAGACATGAGGAAAGATTTCTTCATTGAAAGGGTTCTCAGGCACTGGAACAGCTGCCCAAGGAGGTGGTGGAGTCGCCATCCCTGGAGGTATTTAAAAGGCGGGTGGATGAATTTCTGAAGAACATGGTTTAGTGAGGGGACAGGTACAGCTGGACTTGATGATCTCAGAGGTCTTTTCCAACCAGATGATTCAATGATTCTACGGTTCTATGAACGCAATGACTATTTAGGACTAATGCTTCATTTTTCAGAATTAGAAGGGGCTCTTGACTGCCCCAGAAGGTAAGCTTGATTCCCTAATCTGAAACTGGGAGTTGGTGTTCATCTCCCATTTCTCAGGGAAGTGTCCCAAGTATTGGCTTACTGGGAATTCTGTCTCAGAAATCCTCTCATATTAAAACTGTTCCACTTTGTGTAAACAATTAAATATTAATTAAGCTGGGGGAAAGGGAAGGAAGAAGAGATTGACTCTATAGCCTGGTGGTTAGGGCAATCATGTGGGAAAGCCAGATTCAAGTCCTTCTTCATTTAATTATTTATACCAAATGGAATAGTGTCAGCTGGAGGGAGTGAAAGATTTACCTCGGACTGCGCTATAGCCCAATGGTCACAGCAGGCTTTCAGGAGGGTGACAAACTAAATTTAAATCCTTTTGTCAGCCAGAAAGAGGGAGGGTTATGAACTCAAGTCCACAGAAACCACCTACTCTAACTTCTATTAAGCCATTGAGGTGGGAGGAGCTCTTCTTTTTTTTTTTTTCACAGTGCCTTATGTTTTAAGATGGTTATTGGGTTATTTTGGCAGATGTTCTTGTAGCTAGATAACCAAAGAAACATGTTTTGATGTGTGTGTGATGTTTTTTTTTGGTTTTATTTGTTTGCTTTTAATGTAGTTGTGGTCTAGAAGGCTTCTCACTGTTAGAAGTTTAGTGATTCTGTGGTAGCTTGACTGGTATGTTTTGATTCAGGAACCATGTAAGTGTAGTGAAAAGAGTAAACACATCTGAGGTTTGCTAATGACAGTCTGGCAACCAGGAACTTTACAAAGCAATGCTTTCCACCCATTGTTGATTTTGTACATTATGGCATAAGCGTAAAATCTAACCAACGTAACTTTCAAATTTCTGCAGTTAGGGAACTTAAATGCTTCCAGATGAGGAAGAGGCAGAAAAAGTCTATGTAGTTCCACATTTTGTTCTTGGCTGATAAAATTAGAGTGATACCTTAAAGCCTATGTGAATATAGAATTTGAAAAGGTTTTAACTTCCTTCTTGTATTGAAATGCATCCAGGGCAGCTGTGTCACAAGCCTGAAATTCACAGCAGCAGGAAGAAGTGAAAAAGTACCATCTGAAAGTAATATTGGCTGAGATACTTTTAGTAGTATTCCAGGAGCAAATTTCCTTACACTTATATTTAATCAGCTCTAGCACTACGTTTTGCACCAAGTAAAGTTATTACCTGTGGGTTCTACTTCTTAGAAAGCTATAGTAGATCCTTAGGATCTAGTCCCCACTTTAATTTGTCTAAGAAGTAATGCTATATGAACAAAGCTGAGCTGACTTTTGATTTCCAAAGTACTCCTCCTGAAAAAACCCTAGTTTTAAAAAACCCTTTTAGCTATCACTGCTTCATTCCATTTCTGAGCACACAAGATTGTATTGTTGGGTCACCTAGCATTGTTATAGTAATTCATAGCCCCAAGTGTCTGAGACCTTTAGTCATATGAAAACAGCCCTATTTATCTATTTATCTATTTATCTATTTGTTTATTTTTATGGAAACCGACACGAAATTTTTTATGCATCAGATATTCTGAGAAAAATAACAGTAAGCTGTACTGCCACTGAGATCCTTCAGGAAATGATTGTCCTTGAACTGTCCAGCTACTCCTCTGACGTCCAAAAAACTCTTCAAGCTGATTTATTCACTATCCATGACTCCACTCACAATATTCCTTGTTTATGTTAGTGCAGAAGCTCACAAAACCCACCTGAGAAAAACATAGTATTCTACTTTTTATTTCCATAGCATTTTACCATCCAGGATTACCAAACTTTAATGGTGAAAAGTGACAGGAATGTATGTAAACTGAAATTAGACTTGTTCAGTTTATCTGCCCCCCATGGCAGGGGGATTAGAACTAAGTGATCTTTAAGGTTCCTTCCAACCCAACCCATTCTATGATTCTATGATTATGATTCTGTGATCTACCTTCTCCAAATCCACTAGAAAATCAGTGGCAGAGAAACTAATGGACAGAGGTCCTTGAATGGCAATTTCTTGTCAACACAAGAATGATAAATGTCAGATATTGTCAACCCTGCGCTCCCCCTTTGCTTGTGGATTTTGCTAATGGCCTGATCCAAATGCATTCAAAGCAGTCAATCTCCAATCTATTTCCATGCACTTTGGACCAGGCATAGCTATTTTATGCAAATAATCTAGGGTAGGATCAGTGGATTCATTTTTTCAAAACAATTAATATTCCTTTATCATATTTACCCTGTATCCTTTTTTTTTCTATATAGGCATGCATTGCTCCCCCAAGATTTCAGTTTCGGACCCAAACAGAGGGGAAAATGATAGAAAGAGAATATGATTTAAAGCTTAGTATGCTTCCTGGGAAACATAATCTTAAAAATAGTTATATTTTATATATTTAGTCTTGAGACAATTAAGTAATCCTTTTTGATAATTACTGCCAGATTATGAAAGGGAATAAAATCACTATCTCCATGCTTGTGACTGCTTACTTGGTAGAAAGGTTCTATAGGGAATGAGAACATAACCATCAGTTGAGGTTGTACACAGTGAATTGTACAGGTCTAGTAAAAGGTTGGGTTTCTCCATTCCCCTGTATAGTTTCACTCTTTTGCTTAAATTTATAAGGTTGTCTACAGCATCATAATCTGTTCTCACAGCAATGGTTTGATATAAGAGCCATGTTGCACAATCAGTGGTTCAAGTGTCCAAGCATACCTGTATCCCACTGAGGCCAATTCTTGCTAAGTTTCTAGGAGAAAAACAAGGAAAAATAAATAAGACAAGGAGCCTTATTTCAAAAGAAGCAAGTGACTGGTAATTTGTAGAGATAGTAAAAGGGAAAATATGATCATCTGAAAGGCAAATAGTTTTAAGAATATTATTCGCAAGATAATTACAACCTGATCTTGCAAGGACCAAGGAAAGGGGTGTTAGCCCCACCTAGAGCATCCTCAGATTTCCAGACGTCTGAATTCCTAGACATACCTGCAATTCCAGCTAAGCCTCACAGCAAGAGTCACTGTTTCATACCTGATGGTTTCTATTGCGGAAAAAATGAGTCTTCTCCAAAGTCCATAGCTACAACCTTGCCTGGTCAGATTTCATGCAAGTGGAAGTGATTCTATGTTCAGTAACTGCCCTAGATCTACATAACTATACCTGTATGTTAATGTATGTAAAATTATCTCTTTGATATGAACACTTGTTAATGTCAGTAATAATTAATATAGTTGGAATTGAAGGGGAGTAACAAAAATATAAGCTGTATACATAGTGACTTGTAACAGGAGATATATTGAGGCTGTGGTGAAACATTTATCTACAGAAAAGTGAAAAATCAATTAAGTTATTTTAAAAGTAATGATTTTTTTTTCAAGGTTATTAAGATATATGTAAGCAATATAACTATTGTTAATAATGCATTCTAACAATACATAGTGCTGTGTTTATTGGTCTAGCCAGTGAAATATAAACTGGCGTGCAAAACTTGGGCTGAACTGAGATACTCAGTACCAAAAAGGAACATTTTGAACACCTACTGGTACTTTACCATCCTCTTGTGTCTTTCATCTGGGTCACACACTAAGGCAGACAGTGAATTCATGCCTTCTCTATATGCATAATTTTCTATTGCATAGAAACATCAGCCCTCGTGATCCACCTCCAGAATATCTCTGCTTTATGAAATACCCACAGCAGCAGAAAATACTACACAGAGCTTACCTGTATGTGTATTTTCAGAGCAGTATAACAAAATTACATATATATTATGCACCTGTAAAAACCCTGTGCCTTTCACAGGGTGTGGGACACACAGCACTGGATATGTTTTCACAGCAAAAATATTGCCTGGTTTTTAATACCAGATCACTTAATTTGGTAAAGTCAAAGAGAACCTCTCTGAAGTCTCTTCTCTGAAACTGTTTATGTGGCCTTTCCCACATGAGTAAAGAGACTCATAACCACTGGTATGGCCTCATAAATATGTGTCTTTAGATTCACTATAATTGATTCTTTCCTGTTCTCCACAGAAAGATAATTTGTCATGGAGTATATATTTTTTCAGGGAGTATATTGACCTGACCTTACAAACTTACCTAATATTTCATAGTGTTAGAGTAGGGTTTGTTACTCTCTGCAATAGTAAGTAGAAAAATATTTGTACACTGTAAAGATAATATGGAAATTCTGTATTTTTTAATAACACGAAGAGCTGGGAAAGCTTAGAAAGCTGCCAGATTGGTTGAAATCTTTTAATCTTTTAATATTAAATCAAAAGAGTAAAAAAAATACTTCTGTATTTCTCCAAGTAGCTTTTGTTTAGAGCTGACTTTTGCCATGTCACTTCTGCCATGTGGCTTTAAAATAACATTGGATTTAGATCTCTGTCTGCCTTATTGAAACTGAGAACTTTACACACCTTACAAAAAAATTACAATTCGTTTTAGTATATATTATATTGCTTTAAGTTTAACTTGCATGTTATTATGTTTTGTAAAGAGTATGTAATAGTTCCAGCTATGTTTCATGTTTTTGTGGGTTGTGTTTACTGTTCTTTGTTTTTCTTACTACTCAATCATGCTATTTCTGTTTTGGTTATAGAATAGATGAATTTTAGGTCACTAAAGGTAATGGAGATGCCCTAAAACAAAAATAAAGCGTGCTAGACCTTTTCCCAATTAAGAGGCTTCTGACCTGAAGGGACTACTCCCTACAATCCACAAAATTACTTGCCAAGATTGGAGAGTCATCAGCTTCCTCAGGTTTCAAAACAATATGGTGAACCTCTCACTGCTTATTCCTGACCCAAGGGCTAACTTTGAGGTCCAGGAGGCTGGTACTGACAAGGATGAAATTTACAGTCACTGAGATCGTACAGAAGAAAAGGGTGTGCAGACAGAAATAAATTTCAAATGTACAGATAATCTACTAAAGATCTCGGAGAAAGCAAGTAAAGATAGAATTCTAGAATCTTAGAATATCAGGTTGGAAGAGACCTCAAGGATCATCTGGTCCAGTGTTTCTTGGCAGAAGGACAGTCAAGACAAGATGGCCCAGCACCCTGTCCAGCTGAATCTTAAAGGTGTCCAGGGTTGGGGAGTCCATCATTTCCCTGGGGAGTTTATTCCAGTGGTTGTTTGTTCTCATTGTGAAAAATTTCCCTCTTGTGCCCAATCAGAATCTCCCCAGGAGTAACTTGTTCCCATTATCCCACATCTTTTCCATGTGACTCCTTGTAAAAAGGGAGTCTCCATCTTCTTTGTAGCCACCTTTTTAAAATTGGAGCACGGTTACAAGATCTCCCTTAAACCTTCTTTTCTAACCCAGTTCTCTCAGCCTTTCCTTCTATGCCAGGCTTCCCAGTCCTTCAGCCATCCTTGTGGCCCTTCTCTGGACCCTCTCCAGCCTGTCCCTGTCTCTTTTGTATAGCAGGAACCAAACCTGAGCACAACACTCCATGTCTGGCCTGACAAGCACTGAGTGGAGTGGGACAATGAATTCTTTTTCTCTGCTGGTGATGCCCTTCTTGTTGCAACCCAGCATCCCGTTGGCTTCCTTTGCCACTGCAACACACTGATGTCTTTTATTGAGCTTACTGTCCACCAGGACCTCCGGGTCCCTTTCCACTTTCAGTTGTCTCAACCCAAACAAAATACTCTCCAACACCATGAAAACATTGAAAAAATGAGGTTGAATATTGGGGTCATTCGAGAGGGGTCAGAACTCTAAGTATTGAGGTAACTGATTTTAAACAGACTTTTAAATTTAAATATAGAGAAAATACAATGTCAAAAATAATCAAATAGATATCTTCTACTCTAAACCTGTAAATGAATTTGTCATTAAAAAAAATCATTTTTATCCCCACTCCACCTCCCCCCATCTTACTTAGTTAAATCTCAACTAGGAGTAAGATAATATAACTCTGTTGACCTGTATTCTGGGCATTTAAAACCTGCAAAGAATTTACTGGGTGAAATCAATGCAGAACTTAAACACAGCAAAGTTTAGCTTGACTTTGACATTGATTTGACACAAAGCTTGATGTTTGACATTCCTTTTTCATGATCTATCCAGTTTTAAAATTCTGCACTTAAATTCTCTTTAAACTTTGGTTAGACATTTCTTTTTAAATCTCTTCATATTTCTCTCTGTCCTATAATATTTAATGTGCAACTTATTCAGTTGCTTCTGCAATATTTGTGTATATTGCATATATTAACAGAATAATCTCACATCCGGAGAAATTTAAGATTTGATAATGGAAATATTTTTGTATATCTACTTTTTATGGCATTCTTAATTTGGTTTCACATTGAACATACATTGCTTTCTTATTACAATAATGAAATTTTATTAACTGGATGTGCAACGGGCAAAAATTCAAAAATGAGAGTGGTGGCCAAGCAGCAGGAAGGTGGTGACAGGAAGTCAGGGAAGACTGGCAGCTGGAAAAACAGACTCAAGTTCTGCAGTTGGCTAGGAAAAAGTAGTAAAGAGCTTGACCCCAGATGAAGTTAGCAAGTCTTGTTCATCTTCTGCTGCTAAAATACTCTTAATGAGCACAAATGAGTATTCTACAAAGAGTAGACCTTGTGCCTGTGCACTGGCCTTTTATGTTTTGTTATTAGTATTGAATGTCAGATGGGAAACTGTAGGAAGGAGGCTTCATACATGCAAAGGGCAACATTACAAGCTGAGATAGCATTTTGTCTGGTTTCATATTACAATACCTCTATAATTCCATCACTATTTCAAGCAGAGTAGTTGGGAGAAAGAGCTTTCTGGAGAGAAACATTCATAGCAGATTTTTTCTTTTCAGGAGTTTTCATTTTGAAGCAGCTCTTTCTCTGAACTGCTCTTTGGACTGGTCATCCATTAGCAGTTGTAGCAGTGTATTAGCTGGGCTCTCAGAGCACGTGTTCCTGTCATGTCTCATCTAAACTGGATGCAATTTATGTGCTCCAAGGTGTGAACTGAGCAGAGCCAGTTGAGACAACTGGAAAATTTGTTTTGAGACTCCAAAAGAAAATGCTAATTTAAGCACAGCTCATAAAGCCTGAGTGATCTTAGCTGTACTCTTTCTGCTCATTTCAGGTGGGACCAACCCAAATTTCCCTCCTTCTTCATTGTCTTTTTATACCTATGAGGAGGCACTTCACCTTCTCTTTAAAACAGTGGTTAGAGCCTTGGTTGTATTATTTTCATAAGTCCGTTGGGCAGCACTATGCTTAAAGAAACATATAGCTAAGGCTGTCAACTGGTTGATTTATAGTTCTCCAGTTGCTTTGAAATATCATCAAATGACAAGGTAGAGAGATTTGTATCCAGGAGGCCCACAACTTCCCTCCCTCATATGTCCTATTTCAGTTCTCAACAAGTCTCCAGAACTGTTCTTTTCCCATTCTGAATGAAATAATGGGTCTCTTAACAGAGAAATAATCTCAAAATCTCTGCTACTTGGTGCAAAATATAGGTATTCACTAGTGAGCAAAATATTTATTTATATCTCTGCTATTATTCTGCAGTAATTTTATTGAAATTCACCTGAAATAATACCAAGACCACCACTTTGTTCAGTTTTCAAGTACATGGATGATGTAAAGCTATATTTAAGCACCAAGAATGTTGTGTGAAAAACAATTTAGATTTCTTTTTTTAAAAAAAAAAAGTATATGTATATTTTAAATATTCACAGGTACAATAAATAATATTTCATTACTGTAATGTTTTTTAATGTCACTAAGTTGGTCTGAAAGGAGGAATGAAACTGAAATTATGGGTGTTATTGTACTTAAAAATCTGAGATGAATTTTCTCTTATTAGGCTTATACTGTGCCATATGTTTATATTTATTATTGAAGTACAATGAATGAAAAGTTATTCAGAAATAAAATAAGCTTTTAATGTTATTGCCAATAGCTTAGATTTTATTTCAGTTATAAATATGGAACTTTCAGACAACAGGAGCAAAAACACTCTCACTATGCTTAGGAGAAACTTTTGCTTCTATTGCTGTGTCACATCAGCTTTTGAAATAGAAATGCAGCACGAAATAGTTGATCACCATCATTAAGTGGTTCACTGAAGCACACTGTTTTAGCTGTCTGCTGTAATTAAAGGATTGAAAGAAAGGAAAAAGTATTCAGGTTGTTTCATATTTGGTTTAAAAGTATATCATAGTCAAAATTCAAAAATCCCATGTTTTTCTGGATTACATAGCAAATTTTCCCACTAGGAATAAGGTGTTTCCTAAAGAATAGTCATATTTATTCCATTTTGTCTGAAAATCTTATGATATCTGTTGTAGACATTACTTGCACATCTTCTCCAGAGACAGATTTTTGACGTTATAGATCACCATTGTAGTTGGCGTTAATGTGTTTCCATTCCTAACCTAAACATAAGATTGGAAGCTATTATAAAAATGGCTTTCATAAAACTGTTCTGAAGCACACTGGCTTCCAATTTAATGCTTACCATTATTAAAATTTTGAATTTAAACCCAAAATTTGTATGTGATTTGCAACTCTTGGTATGAGTTTACATCACTTATTGATTTCTCTTTAAAGGTGCAAGAGTTCTGCTTCTCTTGAAAGACATACAACATGAGAATATAACTTCATTTTCTAAAACAGATAAACAAAAATGAGACATATAAACTTTTAAATACTCAGCTAAACCCAAATCCATACAGTCAAGTGTTTCTCAAGTAGATCAGAAAAGTAGGTTTATTTCTGTTAGCACAAGCATGAGCAAAATACTTAGTAAAATCTCAGCTAAATCATAGTGATCCTATTTTTAACAAAGAAAACAGAAAAGACTTCTTTTGAATTTTGGTGTCAGAAGGCCAGTCAAGGAAATTGAAGTTTTAACATAGAATCATAGAATGGTTTGGGTTGGAAAGGACCATGAAGGTCATCCAGTCCAACCTCTTTGCAGTGAGGAGGGGCATCTTCAACTCATTCAGGTTGCTCAGAGCCCCACCCAACCTGGCCTTGAATGTGTCCAGGGATGGGGTCTCTACCACAATTCTGGGCAACCTGTGCCAGTGTTTCACCAACCTCAGCAAAAAAAAAATTGTTCCTAATATCTAGGCTAAACTTCCTCTGTTTTAGCTTAAAACCATCACTCCTTGTCCTATTGCTACAGGCACTGCTAAAAAGCTTTTCCCCACCTTTGTTACAAGTTCCCTTTGAGCATTGAAAGGCCACAACTAAGTCTCCTTGGAGTCTTCTCTTCCCAGGATGAACTACCCCAACTCTCTCAGCCTCAGCTTTTTCTGTCACGCAAAGCTTCCCGGCAAGCAAATTAACTCCAGTACCTTGTATAAACAATTTCTTTTCATAGTCAGGAATTTGCACATTAAAAACAAAAGTTTGCCAAATGTTTCTGTGAACAACTGAAAAACAATATTCTCAATCATTTCTAACTTGCAGGAACACTTCAAACCTTGGGATTTTTGACCTGCCAAAGAAATTTTTCACAAAGATGTATTCAGTGATTTAGGGAACTTGCAGTTCCATTAGCTGCTCTGCTGTTCCATTCCCAGGCTTGTCAGTCTGCCACCTTCCACAAATTACATTTGTGAATCTAAAAACAAAAGCAATTCTTGCTCATTTATTTTGCTGTCTGGGATACTGTTATTAATTCCAGATATTATACTGAATATTTGCATTACAGTAGTCAAAACAATGGTGAGGAATTTCCCTTCAATGATTGCATGCCATTCAAAACAAATTTAACCCTTATGTTTTGAAGCATTTGCAAAGACTTTTAACTATTGGAATTTCATGCCTGGCATTATTTTATACAGTTTCATTCCAAATGCAACTGCATAACCTGGAAATACCAATACAACTGAATAATCTGTTATCTGCTGAAAACAGCTTAATTTTAATATGCTGCAGTTGACTTAAAGGTTAAGCGACCTCTTAAAAGAATGTGAACTTGTGAATTAGGGAGTTCTTATACTCTCAGGTGGCATTTTATTCACTGCAAGAAGTAACTGCTAATGAGCTCCCTAGCTAGCAAAAGCTAGATGTAAAATATGTAAAACTTGAAATGTCTAGTGTTTCTGAAAAAAATAGTCTGTGAGCTTGGCTTATTAGGTAAATTATAAAAGATCAAAGAAGGAAAGGGTAAAACCAGGTGTCAAAAGCTAAGAATGACCAGCCAATTTATTTTCTAATTTCATTTCATGGTCTACCCTTATTAAAGTATTTGGTTAATACAATTTGCAAATAAAAGATTACTTCACCTAAAAAGTGTGTTGGATTAACATAAATAGAAACCTCAGTATGATGGCTCAATGTGCCAAAGAACAGGCTCATTAGGTGGGAACCAATTTAATTCTCTTTTTGCTGTTCAAATCAAGCTTGAGCAAAGTGAAGAGTCCTGATTTGGAGTATTTAGGCTGAAAAAAAAAAAAAGAAGCTTTCATTTGAGAGTTCATCTCTGAGATAAGGGGAAAGGGGATTCTAATAAGAACCACAAGAACTTGCTGCAGCACATGCACTAGAAAGCTAAATTACTGACAAGTACAAGAGAAAACCTCAAAGGACAAGTTTCTTGTAAGAGCAGTGAGGTCTTACTCCCTTGAGCACAGTGAGCACTGCTACTCTGAACATTAAGGCAATAATTATTTTGAGTCCCTAATTTTGCAAAGCACTAAAGGAAGTGTGTAATCTCAAACCTGTTCTACAAAGTATCTAGGCACATGCACAGCTTCTCCTGGCTTCAACGAGACTTAAGCAGTTGTCTCTACAGCATCAAAGCAAACTCTGTGTGTAAAGATAGTTGGGTGCTTGACCAGTCAGAAAAATTAGGAAGATGAACTGAGCAAAACCCCCAGTCCCCATCCCTCTCTGGCACTGAGGGGGAGGAGGTGGAGAATTTGAGAGTAAAGTTGAGCCTAGGAAGAAGGGAATGTTGAGGAGAAGGTGTTTTAAGATTTCATTTTATTTCTCATTATACTTCTCTGATTTGACTGGTAATAAACTAAATTAATTTTTCCCAAGTCGACTCTGTTTTGCTGTGACAGTAATTAGTGAATGGTCTCCCCCTGTCCTTATCTCAACCCATGAGCTTTTCATTATGTTTTCTCTCTGCTGTTCAGATGAGGAGGGGAAATGACAGAGGGGCTTTGATGGGCACCTTCTACCCAGCCAATGTCAACCCACCACACTTATTTCCTTTCTCACAGGGATGAATGTTTAATTTTCCTCTGTCCTTTCTAGGGAACTGCGCCTTAATTGCACTGATTATGTATTTCACATTAAAGCTCTGGGACCAGAACCCCTCCAGGTGTAGTTCCTAAATTAGATCATCTGTCCTTGCCTGTGAATTAGCAGATCACAGTATCCCTTACACAGAGTGGTGTGAGCAGATGACAACTAAATCCATCTGTCCAGGACCTGCTTGCAGTCCAGTGGTTATGATGTTCCATAGAGAGACAGAAGCATGATTTTGAAACTCTCCGGGCAAAAGCAAGTACAGAAATAAGGTGTTTTGTATGTGAATGTCACTACCTTCTCCTCAGACTAATGTTTTAACTGAGTAGAGCTTGAAATTTCTTTTGAGAGGTGCTTGCTCCACCTGGCATGCCAACCACCTCTGAACACCCACAACAAGTTTAACCTCTAGCTCAGCATTGGGATGCTTAAAGAATCCGCATTTGGGCTTGAGTAATTTTACAAGTGAAATCTTGCTAGCAACAATTTTATGCTCCATCACACCAGCTGAATTTCGCCCATGCTCCTGCCTCGTTTCAAGGGAGAGAGCAACAGAGGGGATTAGCAAACTGCACTCTGGTGTTTGAGTTCCCAGGTTCTTCCTCAGTGGGTCTGACTGCTCCATCTGACATATTGCTGGAAGAAAGAGAAAGCATTAATTTATGTTAACCAACAGCTCTTACAGCCGTCATAACTATTATTTTGGATATAACAGATTATACTGATCTATCACCAATTTCTTCAATAGGCTCATTTTATCTGTTGCTAATTACAAACACTTTCTTGTCTCTCAGTACCAGAGAGGTATGTGCATGTTTTGATAAAAACACAACTTGTGATAAATGGTATGACTTGATATGGAGGACTTACTGGAAGGCACCTATTAAGGCACCTATTTAAGGGTTGGACTTGATGATCTTGGAAGTCTCTTCCAACGCAGATAATTCTATGATTCTATGATTCTAAGTTTTTTAGTTTACTTTTGTAGATATGTCAGTAAAGCAGTAGTACATCTTTATAAAATGACAAGAGAGCCTGCAACAAAAATAAGTGAACATAAAATATTTCTTTATTTCCTCATAGGATATACTGATAAATCTGATCGATAGCTAAAAGAAAGTGAGAAACTTAGGTCTGTGTGTTTGTTCTTAATAATTGTTTTTTAAATAATATGTAATTATATATGAATCTCTTAAGATGGAACTATTTTTACATATGTCAGTTTGTTATGTATCTCTATCTATTGAAAGGTATCACAAACCTAAACAGAGCCTCCTATCAAAAAAATGGAACTAAATTTTGAGATTCCGAGTTGCAGAGCATCTCAGTTGCTATGTGGCCTCTCAGTTCATAATCTGTCGAGTTCCTGTATTAGCCACTTCTATTTATTTTGGACACAATACATTTGCATTGTGTATATTACTACTCAATGTTTGAAGAATTGTAATCTATCAAAATTGACTAATAAAAGGATCTGGACTGCTTAAGATATCATTTCCCATTCAGTCCAAAAGTATGTTGGTTTCACAGTGACGTAATTTGGAAATAAAAGGTATAAAATAGCTTTTGATTACTTTCAATTAAATGGAACAGCTGATGGGAAATTATCTTTTGCTTAGTTTGTCAGCAGTGAGGATTCCCAGAAAATGAACTGTAGATCATAGAGGCATAGAATAATTTTGTTGGAAAAGACCTTTGAGATCATCGAGCCTGACCATACCTGCCCAGTACTAAACCACAACTCTGAGAGCGTGAATTGTTGGAAACATCTTTAAATTTCCTTGGCTGTCAATACAGAGAACATGGCTTTGACTTATTGTTTGCATGCTATAATAGCAACTATATTTCTGCTACATTTTATCTGTAGCATCAGTGTTGTTTATCTCTATTCTTAGGTTTATTTCTTTTTTTTCCCTTCGTCTTATTAGGAAATGGCCTAATTGCTAGTTTATCCTGTTGCAAGATGGCATTAAACTCAGAGGCTTGCATTACTTTATCTATGAATATTCTTCATTTTCCCAAATGTCTACTGATGAGCAATTTGGCTTTCAAGGTGCTCAGTAAACTGATATTATTTGCATATACATTACTCTCTGAGGTCTTCGTCTAGGGAGCACCGTTACTCGCATTGCATGCCCACCACTTTAGACAGCACTTTGATTTTTAGTCCTTAATTACACAGCTACTATTTCAAAATGTTTCTACCATTAAAAAAAAAATGTTAACAGATAATTGGGAGTAAAAAAAAAAAGCATGGTGAAAGGTAATGTAAAGTTAGCATATTTGTTGGTAAATCTCTGTTCTCAGTCAGCAACAGCTGCAGTTTAATTAAACTCAACTGTTTGCAGGTGTTCACAAGAGAATATTGTATAGATATGTATGTACATACACAATTCAGCTGCAAAGATTTACCTTGATAAAAAAACATGGGCTTCTTACACAGAAGCACCTTCCTCTGTACTGTTGTGATTAATGTTCAGGTTTCTTTCTGATACATAAGGATGAGATATTGTCAGAGAAAAATCCACAATAAAGCGCCATAAAACAATAAGGGAGGAACACCAGCTGTGCTCATAAATTTAGAGAGTTAGTATAGCTGAAAAGCATTATCCGTCCTAAGACTGGAGTTACAGTTAGGTGAGTTTAGTGCATCAGACAATACAAAAGGATTTAATATGTATTAAAGAAGGAAAAGCAAATACAAAAAAAAGACTTTTTAAAGATCAGAACAGCTTTAGATGTTGTGTGGATCAATAGCAGCCTCATCACAGGTAAAAGTTCACTAGATAGCATATTGAGCTGCAAGTTCAAAATGTCAATAAGGTGTGTAAAATTTAAAACCAGGACATGTTATAGGGTAGCTGTACTTAACTTTTGGTGCTTGTGTTATAAATATTTCTGCTCGCACAGGTGTTTGTGAAAGTTGACAAGAAACCAACACCACTACATCATTTAAAGTTCATTTATTGCGCACTATCTAATGATCTAACCCAAAGAGGAATTCTATAAATATACATGTACCCACGGAGATTTATAACTAGGTCAGAATGCTGCTTCCACATCTATTACTAATTAATTAGGTGCAAATGGCAAAAGTACTTCAATGACAAAATCTATCATTTCAAAATTCCTGTGTTACTGTGGCTGTTCCAGCGGCATTTGCAAGTGCAAAAAACCCAAAACGGATTAATTCTCACAGACTGTACAACACTCTACACAGTATGTGTTCATTTCTGATCTCTAAATGATGTTTCTAACATTTAACTGGAGTAAAGCATATGATTAATGCTTGTGGTCACTCTGCAGCAACTCTATTAGAATGCCATGGCTTCAACAGATTTACCCACAAAACAAATAATTATTACTTTTAGTCCAAAGAGGAAGGGAATCATGGATGCTCATTTTTATGATGCTTCTATTAAAACATTTAATCATGGTAAAGTCCAACTTATTTTTGTTGTTGTTGAAATAAGTTATGAAAGTGACATTGTAGGATTCAGCAAACACTAAAATTTATCTGAATGTTTTTTATGCTTTCTGTGACACTTGCATAATAAAATCTGTATTATAATCATTTGGTTGGAAAAGACCTTTGAGATCATCAAGTTGAACCATACCTGTCCACTACTAAACCATCCCTGAGCACCTCATCTGCTGGCCTTTTAAACCCCTCCAGGCATGGTGACTCCACCACCTCCCTGGGCAGCTGTTCCAGTGCCCAAGAACCCTTTCAGTGAAGAAAATTTTCCTGAGGTCTAATCTGATTCTCATAGAAAATTCATATTACCTATATATGAAACATATTAAATCCTTTGGATGTGTAAATGAAGAGTTTTAGGAAGCTGAGTTTTAACCAAGATTACATTTGAGTGATCTGCTTTTTTAGGGTTATGAAAATTTTAAAATCATGACCAAACAAATCTAATTTAGGTGAGTAGCATAGCTCAGACTTCTATTTGCTCTCTTAATAAATGAATATTTATTGAGTACAAAACAGATGTTTACAAACACAATTTAATAAATTGAGTAATTTGAAATATTTATTTTGTTCTTGTTAGAAAAAATATATATAAATATACATACACATATGACTTTTTACATTGATTTTATGGCACACATCTGTCCTTTAAAATCCTTTAAAATTAGCAATACTCTGTGCTTCAAAGGATTAGTGTGTTTATTGAGACGCTTGATGTTTAGATATTCTACTATTGACAGCAACTCAGTGGCTTCAGCTTAGACCCACAGTAACTTTTGGGTCCTGTATTTGGAGACATCCTTTGAAGATCTCTGGAAAAAGAAATGAAAGATGTGACTAACTTTCAAATTTGGGGTGTTTTTTCTGTTTTGGTTTTGTTTTTTCCAAACAGTAATATATGACCAAAATATCCAGCAAATACTGTCCAGATGATTTAAATTTTGTTCCACCTATAATGAGCAGAAAAGTCTTGGTGTTTATTAGTAAGATAATGTCAGCAGTTTTGTGTTTGTGATTGTCAATGAAAATGCAACGTGGGATAATTAAGCAATAATGTAGTGTGGAGAGCACTTTCCAACAGGATAAAGTCATGATGAAGATGAGCAGAGTCAAGGGATTTAATGTTAAAGCAGAAGGCATTTTTCACCTAATTTGCATTAAAAAGAAGTTTGCTAAAATGCCAAAATAAATGATGTGAAAAAACAAATGAAAAGGCAACTTTTAAGTAAAATTAGGTCATATAAAGTTTAACTAAGGAGGCTATCAATTTGTACGTGTTCCTAAGCTTTTATTTTACTAACTTTTCAACTGCATCATTTCCATCCACTTCAGTAGGGAACAGCTCAGGGAAAGAGCAGGGAATATACTCAGGACACAGCCACGAATGTGTGGGAGATAACTTCTTCCTTTTATTTCCAAATTAGCATTGATAATATTCCACTTGGGTCTCTTTTGTTGCTGCTTGGTAAAATTAAACCTTTTGAGGTTTCTAACTACCCTAAAATTCCTGGAAAACTGATGTTTCAATTCAAGCTGAATAAAATTAATTACTTAATAGAAGGTGGCACTTCGTAGTGTTGTGGTGACAGTAAGAAATCATCCCTTCAGTAGGTACCAGCTTGGCTAGAAACATTGGCCTCAATTGGGAAAGCATTTTGTCTCATAGTGGCCAGTTTTTTCTGCCCAGTACCTGTGGCTCCAGTGCAGTGCAGGGCTGGAATTGCCACTTTCCAGACATTTTCTGTGTTTTCTCTAAAAAAAGACTAAAACAAATTCCTCTTGCATTAAAGAAAGTGGAAAGGAATGAGGAGAACACAATATCAGTGGTCAATCACATGTGTTAGGCCTCTTAAAACTGTGCTATCAAGGACATAAGTTGCAGAGCTTGGTGTGATGGTGAAGCACTGCTTTGGCTGGTAGGAGGATGCTGCAGCCATGGCATGGGATGCAGTATCTTAAGCCTTCCTTGGCACCTTCTGCCCAGTTAATAACCAGATATGCAGTTTCTCAGCCAAAATTAAATGTAATTAATTAACTTGTAAATGGCTGAAGATAAGCAGCTGCATCTATAATAAGAGAAGTAAAAAATTAATTAGTTTTTTTGTGGGATTTTTTTTGTTTGGTTGTTTTTATTAAGATGGTAAAATAGTAAGAACCCACCCAAAATGTGGGGGTATCTTTGTTACACTGAACTAAGGAAAACATCATTTTAGTTTTAGAAATTACTGTGACTATAGAAACACAGGTCAGTGTTTCAGGTTGTCAGAATAACATCGTCCCCAGCAGTCTGTATCTGATAGCTGAGGACAAGCTTGCTCAAGGTAAAAGAAGGGAGGTTTTCTTAATTTGTTTTGTCCCTCTTGGTCTTCAAAGAAAGCGAGGACATTGCAAAGAGAAGTGCTGGAAAAAGAGACTGATTAATTCACCTAAGGCTTACCTGGCAGGGAAATGATGAAAAAAATGAAACTATAGATGAGTAGGTTTGGAGGAATGAGGAGTAGCAACAAAGAGAGCTTGAAGGCAGACAGGTCATTCGTGTGAGGGTAGTGAGATCCCTTCCTTGTGCACGGTCCATTCTGTTTCTCCTTTGGAAAAACGTCCAGGTAGTACATTAGTTCCCATTTGGAACAGCCTTATCATTACAAACACACCAACATGTGACAGATAATTATGATATTTGCATCTGTAAAAGCTAGAGGCACCTTAGATGGATGTGTTCTTTTAGTACACAGAGCTGGTGTAAATGTATTATTTTGACAAAAAATAAGTTTCCAAATGAAACCAATGATTGAGCCAAAGCTGTGTTAGGAGTTGAAATAACTTTGTATTGCATCCAGAAGGTATAGAACCATGTAGGAAAGCTGCAAACTGGTTTAATACCCAAAACATCCTTACATGGATTTGTCATCTATTTATCTAGCCACCTTCTCAGATTTAATTTTCTAATTCAGTTGAATGATGATGAACAATTGCATTTATGTTTTCAGAGAATTTAGAAAAACACTTATTTTTAAAAGGTTTCCTATGCATTTGCATTTACTCTGTCAGGCGCTAATTCAAAAACGTGGCGTTTGAACAAAGTTGGGTTCCATTTATTAAAAGAGTGACTGCAATTTGCTCATTCAGATTAACTATGTGATCCATCATCCTGTAGCATCTTTTCCAGAGCAGTGTCTTAAGTGATGACTTATTGCTTGTTTGTAAGGAGAAGTGAATGGTACAGAAAATGTAATTTACTTTTCTGCCTTGGACTGAACTTATCGTTTACTAATTGGAATGTCATATTCAATGAATTATTCAACAAAAAACACAGTCAAAAGGAATGTCAGTAATGAAAACCAAACAAAATCATTGCATCATTGGTTCAAGTTCAAATAATATTAATTGGACTAAGTATTTGCATTTGTGGATGACAGGTAGTTATTTTTCAAGTAATCAATGATAATTCTTATTGAAGTTATTTTCTCAATCAAAAGCAGAATTTTTCTAAAGGAACTGAAGCTCAGAGCTGGTGGATTCATTTTGACACTCAGTAAAAATGTTATTGTTGGTAAAAGATGTATTAAAGTATTTTACTGACGTTATCACAAGATTCTTGTCTTGCTTTTTTTAACTAATTTTCAGCCACCACAGCTTGCACCCTTCATCCACGAAAATGCAGTGCTTGCAGCAGTGCTATGGGTTGTGTAGAGAGAAAATACACCATGTAGAGCATAAATATGTGAAAAATATAGAGAAAGAATAGAATAAATTTGTCAATACCACTTTAGGTAACAGCATTCTATGTACTAGAATCTCCTACTGATAGGAGTAAAATAAAGATTTTCCCTTTTTTTGGTTTCATCTCCCGTTCCTAAATGTCTATAAAGAGTTGATTTACTATTGGAAAAATACATCTTCTGCAATAAAAGTTATTGTACTGTTATGTAAAAAATGGAATCCATTCTTTTTTTTCTGAAATAAAGGCGTATTACATTATCTAACAATCAGGTTTATGTATGCACAACAGATTTGGTAAAAAACCTAGATAACTGGCCAAACATGCACTTTGCAATGCCACAGACTGAGTGTGGTTAAATGACCTATTTCTCGTGTTTCCATTCACTATTGTAAGACTGGAAAACTGTATTGTGGGTCAAATTATCAGTGGTTCACTTGCAAAGTGGGTATCTAGTTTTGTTCAATATTTTCATTTAGTACCCAGGAGATGGAATAGAGAACATGTTTATTAAATTTGCAAATAGCAGCTATCTAATGGTGTTCAAGGGAATTATAATATATGAGGTTTAAAATTCGAAATGATATGGACAATTTGGAAAAATGGTCTGAAAGGAATGAGACAGAAGAGCAGTGGGGACAGGTGTAACATTGGGAGCTCGGGCAGGAATGGAGAACAGTGAATTATGAAAAAATTATGCAGTAAACCCCCGAGATTCATCATTTATCTCTGGTAGAACATCAGGCACGATATCACACAATTATCAAAAATTGTATCTCATACTTGGGATCAAATATCAAATTAAAATTAGTTGATTTTGAGGAGTGGTGGGCAGCTTGCCTGCCCTCTCTTAAAGCAAGTTTGACTTTATTTTTCACATAGTGACTCCTCTTTCCATTGTCCATTTTTTATGTCTCTTCTTCCTATTTGTTACAGCCTGTTGGAACCAGACAGTGTTTTTAATAGATGCTTCTTCTGAAACGAGCTAACCCAACCCAACCCAACCCAACTCAAACCGAACCAAACCAAACCAAACCAAACCAAACCAAACCAAACCAAACCAAACCAAACCAAACCAAACCAAACCAGCACAGTTGTTAACTGTAACCTTACCTGTAGGATGCTCAAGGCAATCGTCCACCTGTACTCAGAAGCAGGACATCCTCAGCTGGAGCGCTAGGAGGACCAGTTGATGAAACTGCAGAAGAGAAAAACAAAAAAGCCAGAGTCCTTATGAACTGCTGCAATAATTTACTTAAAGGATGTGCACAATAGCCCTCAGGCATAGGAAAAGCCATTGCACAAAAAAAAAGTACAGGGAATAAATAGTTTCTCTTCTAGTGAGTAAGGTGGGAAGTAATGGACTTGAACTGTAGCAAAGTACATTTATGTTACAGGTTAGGAAAAACTTCCTAGTGGCAAATGTTCTTTCTGTTGTTGAACAAAACAATAAGAAATCATCCTCACGTTGACTCAATCTAAACTCTAATATTGCAGCATGAAATTAAAGCAGAAAAGCATCTTCTGATGTCACAAGGTCAGCCTCTTAAAAACAACTCCAAGAACTGTCCTGTCCTAAACACAACTATAACAAACTCACCAGAATCACTAATAGCTTTGCTTAATTGAAATTTTTAAAAACAGTTTACTAATGACAGCAATGGAAAAGGCTGAGGTTCACAAAAATGTTCAGAAAAATCCATTTTAAATAAATTTTATCATTATCTAGTCTAAGAATAAATTCTGTAAGATTAGGGATGAGACAATATAATTAATACATAAACAAGAGGATAAATTCTAGCCTCCAGTTACAGAATCATAATCAATGAATTACTGTGCAAATCCCAGTATGCTAAAAAGCATAGTTTAAAGTACTTCTGGATTGTTGTAGCTAAAATGTAAATGAGAAATCTAAATCATCATTAAAGCATTTATTCCCTAATTCATTAAAACACAGTTTGCTAGATTTTATTTTAATTTCTTTTTAATAAAGTGTAGTAATTCTGAAAGATGTTATATTGATATCTGAAGAGAAAGAAAATCTTTGTTTATTTACAAAGCAATTGTAGGACATGAAGTAGAGAAGGCTTTACAATGTCTCAATCTGATTTCAGATATTACCTAGAAATTATCTTTACTGAGACTGGTAACAAAGGTGATGGTGCTTCTTGATTTGGGTTTATGGATACTAACCAACAACTCTATGGAAAGAAATCAAAGCATGTCAAGAAATATCATGACCTACCAGTTTTTTTAATTAGATTGCATGCAGAAGTGACCTAGGAGAGAAAATTAGGGTTACTTAATTTTAATGGGTTGCAAAACAAATTGATATACTATATTTTTGTCCATGTTATTCAGCCTTATTTTTAGGTTTAGTTACACCCAAATAAGATGAAAGATAGATAAATGCTGTGGGACATATTTCCAGCAAATATCAGTCATTACACTGATTTTACATCATTTTTTTTACTTGAAACTATGCAGAAAGAACTGAAAATTCGCTACCAGTCTTTATATATTTAATATTCCAGGATTATAGAATAATAGAATGTTTTAGGTTCGAGGGGACCTTAAATCTCATTCAGTTCCAACCCCCTATGGATCAGGTTGCTCACAGCCCCATCCAGCCTGGCCTTGAACACCTCCAGGGATGGGGCAGCCACCACTTCTATGGGTAACCTGGGCCAGGGCCTCCCCACCCTCACAGGAAAACATTTCTTACTCAGATCTCATCTCAGTCTGCTCTCTTTCAACTTAAAATCGTTCCCCCTTTTCCTGTACCTGCACTTCCTGATCAAGAGCTCCTCCCTTTCTTTCCTGGAGGCCCTCTTTTAAGCCCTTAAAGGCTGCTAGAAGGCTTCCCCAGAGCCTTCTCTTCTCTAGGGTAAACAAACCCAACTGCTTACAAAATCTTGGCACTATAAATATTGAAATTGTTATGGATATTGACTTTAAAATATATCTAAGTATAAATTTGTTATCTTTCTGGTAAAACACTGTTCAAAAAAAGGAAGATCAAAACTTTTGAATAGATGTTACACGAAGTAGTTTTATACAGACATTGCCATGTCCAAGCAAGTTTATATCAAATTTGCAATTAGAGCAAACATATAAGCTGCATAGCAGGAAAAAAGCATCTACATGAAACAGGATTTGTATTTTTTACTTACTTTGTTTCTAACTTCATAGCTTCTTTAGTTTTCTTTTTTTTTTTCTGTATCCAAACTTCATGTTTGAAACCACGAGAGATTGATCAAATTCATAAATTGAACTGGGATGTAAAAAATATTCACACTCATTACAGAAAGCCAATATTTACAAATGACAGAAAAATACCTTTCTCTTTATGGCAAAACCTTTTTGTTAAGTTTGAATATAAATTCATTTTACTAATGTTTGCTGTAAAGAGTGCTTCAGTGAAATGGAGATTTAGGAATTCTAGAAACAGAGATACTGTGTATTGTCTAGAGTGGTTGAGTACGTAAATGTTTTATATATTGCCTCCATGGGAAATAGTTGTAGGATTGGTGATGTCCAAAACATGGTTTCCACACCCACATCTCATTGTATTAATGTGAACTGCTGATGTTTAAAAGATAGGTCATATTATAAAAAATAATAAAGAAGAAAAAATAGATTCAATGTTATTGATCATGTGGAAACTGGGATCAAAGATCAGCATGGTAATACACATGTTGAGGTCCCACTGTCTAAACTGTGGATATTAGTAGTGCATGAAGAAATTTTGTCCATTATTGTTGTCCATCTTATCTACAGGATTACCTTGATTGGCAGAAATATGTGACAATTCAAGCGTCTCAAGAATTTCTCATGCCTTTTTCCCCTCTTTTGTTGATGAGAGTTTGATGAATGAGATAAGACATCCAAGCTAAAAATCCTGGTAAAACACAGTTTATTACATACAGTAGAAAGCTAGTCTAACTGGCAGTACAGCATTTACTACTGGAGATATCCGCTGAGGACTTTGTATCGTGTAAAATTTAAATAAATAAAGTTTTATTGGTTAGCATATGCTGAAAAGGTATGCAGTATCTGAGATCAAGGCACAATACTAGAACAGTATAAATGAGATTAAGTGGTAGATGTGAGGGGAAAAGTAGGCAGAGTAATTGATTATATTAAATTAAGACATTTGTGTGATGATTTTCTTTCATAACTAGGAGAGCGTTCTCTCTTTCTAAGTAAAGGACAATCAACAGCCATGAAGAGGAACTGGATCTAATTAATAAAATTACTGCTTCATTTCCAGAATATTCACTTTCAGAAAGCAATGTGTTATTGATAAATGTGAAATGTGTTTGGGTCTGCTGATCAGTTCTCTCTTTTACATACTTAGAAGTGCTTTATGTTGCTTAGCTTAAATTAACTTTGCTCATCCAAATTGGATGAGTTGTTTAATGTGGTTATATAGTGCATTCTGAATGACTGTGTTTGTATGCAAATATTCATTGCACTCTATTCCAAGTGATTGTTAACAAAGCTAGTGTCACTTGCATAATCATAGTTGCTTTGAGATAATCAAGAATCTAGATAAATATCTAATCTTTTCCTCAAAAAATTGATATTGCTAAAATAATTGATATTGCTAAAATTATTGACACTTTGCAATGTCGCAACCTCTTGTTTAGATAACTCAAGTGCTGAATTTAATTAAAATTACACATTTAGAAGAGTTAAAACCAGCAAATTGGGCAGTTTAAAACAATTATATATTGTTAGCAATGACTAACAATATTAAAAGGAAGCAAAATTTTTAGATTGTCTTCTTTAAAGAAATTATTGTTATATTTATAGTCTTAAAAAAACCGTGGTAAGGAATAGTTATGCTGGTTTATTTATCAGCAGGCTGATGGAAAATAATGCTTTGGCTTTGGGATGGGAGGGTTGCTTTTCTTTTAAACGGGAAATTATTTAAATTTTGGAGCATCGAGCTGCTGTGTTGATTAACTGGATGATTAACTGGATATTCCCTTCATCTGTGTTGCACTGCATCATGCTTTTGTTGGCAAAGCAGAATACTGTCCCCAGACTGAACTGTTCCAGGGTAGGTTAGTTACACCTCCACATCTTGCATGCTTGTATCTACTTCATAATGTGTTACAGTCCTTTATATTGACAAGCAGTAGCCTTGTAATTTAAATGCCTTTGAATGAGAGCAGTATGTGGGGTTTGTACAACTTCTTGAGATCAGTTTCTAATGCCTCTGAGTAAATGGAATAAACTTTATTAGAGTCTACATTTTTTTATCAGGCTATAGTTGTTCTCCATTATTTTTGCAGTGCACACTACTCAAAGCTAGATAAACTACAAATTATTATAAATTATAGTAGTATTGGCAACTTTGAAGAACTGAGCTGAATTGAGGAAAATTGTTGAGTCACCATTCCTGGAGGTTTTTAAAGGACATGTAGATGTGGCACTTAGGGACTTAGTTTAGTGATGGACTTGGCAGTGTTAAATAGATGGTAGGACTTGATGATCTTAACAGGCCTTTTCCAAACCAAACGATTCTGTGAATCTGTGATGCTGGTAATTCAAATTTCTAGTGTAACTGTATGGAACCGAGATCCTCCAAAAGATACAGAATTCTCAATATCTTATCTACGTTCATATACATTTTTAAGGATTAGCAACATTAGCATCTACTGTAAAGTGTTTGATAGTAGTTGCAGGGTCTGGTAGAATTGAGAATAGATCAACTTATTATTAGCCAGTAAATTATTTCAGTTATATTAAATCAGTATGACAACATCCCATAGCAAAAGTTTTAGTGGGAAACTGTGAGCAGTGGAATACATGTGAAAGCCACGGGTGGGAATACCATATAATTTTCCTTCAGTTCTTACTACTGAGAGCAGATTTTTATCTCTACATCCTGTTCTTTCTGATGATATCTTCATACCTGTTTTGAATTACTGCAGTTATCACTAATGGTACATGTGGTGTCTTAGAAAAGTTAGAGTTGGATAGAAATTTGTTAGTAGAATATGATTAAGTTATGAAGCTGTATTAAATTATGGTTATATGGACAGTTGGCATTGGATTTAAGCAGTTTAATATAATTTTTGTATTGCAAGTTCAAGTTTTATAAACGATCTCTGCAACTGCACAGACTCCTCAATTATTTGTATTTTGAGTATCAAAATAAATAGATGCACTACCTAATAGTTAGGAGCACAAGTAAAATAAAGGCTAAGAGTATAAAGCTGAATTTATAAATGCCATTTTGTAAACATGTTAGTAGGATGTGGTATGTTTCTTGTGTATTAAGACATTTCACCTCAGGAAGGCACATTGGTCAACATCTACAAGAAATAAGAACATCTCCATTCCAGAATCTTTTTATCATCCCCTGGAGTACTTGTGAATGAATCCTATTCGTATCAGACTGCTTCTACTTTGAAGGCATCTCTATCATCAACATTAGGGGTTGATCGTTTCCAGTGCCACATCTCCTTTGCAGCTCTGTACAGAAGAGTCTCACCTGAGTTTTGTCTCATGCTGTGTTTTCTGGGGTGATCCAGATTTATTTATTTGATTGTAACTGCAATCTATTTCTGAAAACTGGTTGCAGTATGATTTAAAATTTATATTGAACTTATATTCACAGAGCCTTATAGCCAAACATAAGGAGTTGAACCTGAGATTTTATCATTGATTTAAGTAGCCTATTTCAGTTAATAATAATCACAACAAAGGAAAAATACGTTTTGGAGATCGGATTGGCATTGTACAAAATGACCTGTTCATGGACCTGTAGATGGTTGGTTGTTATTGAATTTTCCAGATTTACCAGATACTCTTAATAAAAACTTTCCTGAGTAGTCAGGCTATGGTCAGAAAAATCGAGCTACCATTTATAATAAGAGATGGAGGAAAACACTCTCCCTTGTCCTACAGTGCATACCAGAAAGCAATGTAAAAATTTGCTTTTCTAATTTGGTTGCATTTGACACCAAACCTTGCGCTGAGCAAATGACCAGACCAATGGAGAACAAGGGCTCAAGATCTCAAGTATCCATGCAGGATGGAATAAAGGGGAAGGAATCAGGTTATCCATACAAGACTTTAAATCTTATACTCCCTAATTGCTAGAAGCCCTTACAGCACAGATATTTCTCAGTCCACCCTCCAGGAGACGAACTGCTGCCAAGTTGTCCTTAATTAAGTTTTTCTGGATCATACAGTTTGCTGCAATATGTGTCCTTGAGCTACTCTGATGAGATATTGAGACATAATAAGCTTTACTGTAATAATTGTTATGAAGGTGGTGTTTCTTGCTTGGAATGGAGAGCAATCTCTGTATCTGCAGCCCAGGAAATGTATGTGGAACATCTGCAACCTAACAGCTGTTGAGTGTCACTTTGGCTAGATCAAGGGCTTAAAATGTGCTTAAGTAATCTACTGCAGCTCTTACCTTTATAAACTACATCTGTGCTGAGAGTTTTTCCACCAACGTACTCCCATACATGTTAAAATGATAAACAAAGTAGCCTAAAATCAAGGTGGAAGATGAGTAATGGAGGATGAATAATGGAAGATGCTAGAAAGCTCAAAGATAATTCAAATTGAAATGATACTTCTTAACACTTCAGTACAATTAATGACTTTGGCAGAAAAAGTGTCTCTCAAATCCATAAAGCTGTCTTGTTTTAGGCCTTTGAGATGCACCTTCCTAATAGAGTTTTCCAGGTTCTGCCCCTTTGAGCTGTGTATAATCTATTGTTTTGTGAGAATGATGAGCAAATTGCATTTATGCTTTCATGTTTCAAATGTTGCCTTGCTGGGGGATAATAGACATTCAATCGTCACTCATCATATGAACACAGTAAAATACTTAGTATTAATAAAATCAGTAGGGGGCTTGTGTTAATTTAATAGTTCTTGTTTTAAGATCATAATAAGCTGCATGAAAAACTAAGCCATCAGATTTCTAATAATTATTTTTCTTGTAATTATTTCAAGGATAGCTTCATTGCATGACAGACATCGATTTTATCTGTTTCCTAAATGATCTTTTGCCATTTAAAAGTTATTAGAAATCTTTTTCCCAAAGGAACCATGCAAGGAATTGCATACTGTAATGAAGAAACTAGGCTGCAGCAGGAAATAGTAGTGTAGCTTAAAAGGAAATGTAATAACAGCTATCAGTTCAAGAGAGGGGAAAAAAAAGACAATACATCAAACAAGAAAATGATTTGTGTCACCTAGTATAAAGACATCACTTAGAAAATGAGGTACCTCCTTTTTTAATAATAACTTTCCCACTCTGATTTGTCTCACAGTCCTTCATACAGACTCATAGTCTCTTGTCATATAATCTTTACGTGAATATCATCTTATACACTATATATTGACAAATGTGCTGATAAGATTTTCATTTATTGAATTAATATTTGTCCTAGATATTTCCAGATTATTATAAGTGAAATAATGTGTCAGAATTTAGCAGTAGATAAGTTTTGAATAATACTTTCATCACAGAGAGCTTAAGAGAGAAAATACATGCTAAAACACAAATTTAACTTTAAGAAATCAATAAGATATGCACTGCTAAATGATTAGGTTTTGGGCCTCAAAATTAGAAACTGTTTAGGGATTTGACAGCATGAAAAACCTTGAATAAATGTTTGATTAAACACTTTTTCTTTTAAAAAAGTAACTAAAATAGATCAGCTTAAAGCTAAAAGGAACGTGTTCATTTTGTCTTTGAATTTCTATAACAGAAAAAAAGATGGATTGATCTTTTCCCTAGAAAATAAATATACAAATAAAGCTGTAATTATAGTTCAGTTTTTATAAATCACAAATATCTACAATGTCAGAGAGTTTCAAGCCAATGATGAGTTATTTTAGTTTAAGTTTCAAGAACTGAAAACCAAAGAAAATAACAAAGAATTATTGTCAGTTTGGGTCTGAAGGAAATTGGAAATCAAAACTGTTTATTTTCAAGTACTATTACTAAATTACATATTAAAAAAGACACAAAATACATGGACCTATTGGAGCTGCTGCAGAGGAGGCCTCAAAAATGATGAGAGGGACAGAACACCTCTCCTGTGAAGAAAGGCTGAGAGAGCTGGGGTTGTTCAGCCTGGAGAAGAGAAGGCTGTGAGGGGACCTTGGATCAGCCTTACAGTATCTGAAGGACCCTACGAGAATGATGGGGCCAAACTTTTTAGCAGGGCCTGTTGCGATAGGACAGTTAGGTATTAAACTAAAAGAAGGCAGATTTAGATGAGGTAGAAGAATGAATTATTAACTTTGAGGGTGGTGAAACACAGGTACAGGTTGCCCAGAGTAGTGGTAGAATCCCCATCCCTGGAAACATTCAAGGTCAGGTTGGACAGGGCTCTGAGCAACCTGACCGAGTTAAAGATGTCCTTGCTCACTGTGAGGGGGTTGGGCTGGATGACCTGTAAAGCATTCTATGATTCTATGAAAATAATATGCACCAGGAAATATTCAAAGGAAGGCAATGAAATTAAAACAAGGGTGATGGGAAGGACAGGAAAAGGGAAAATCAGCTTATGCTAACTATGAGTATGAAAGGTCAATACTTGCTAGAGAAACCTGATTGCTGGAATAGATAAAATTTCCTGATTAGTGAATGAAGAAAATATTGCAAACTTAATGTAAATCATTTAATACAGTGTTTTACAAAGTTCTATACTAAAGATTAATCTAAACTATCTTGGATGAAAGTTTTCCATTAATTTTAAATGGACTAAAAAGGTACAACAGAAAGTAACATAATGCATTGGAAAGAAGTGCTTGGTTTGGAACTGTAAATATAGGTGATGATTCCAGTCTCAACTAACATCTTCAATGGTCTGTAAGTAGAAATATGCAGTATATAAATGGCTTTTCCACATGCTAAATGACCAATAAGGATAGAGGAATAGTGCAAAGACAGATTACGAAACATTAAATATATGGTAAAGAAGCCTAAAGATTATTATTAAGTTGGGAAGAATATATGCCACAATACATTTGGAAGAGAAAAGATGATTGAAATGGTGATTAGTAGGTGAAGAAGAAAAACCTTAGAAAGCACATACAGCTAAGTATACAAAACTATGTGGGAATGCAAACAAAGGATGGATCTGAACAATAGTTCTCTCCAGTGCAAGTGACAACTGCTATGGATCGACATATTCATAAGATGTTATGGTCTCCAGAGAATTTTCAAAAGGTCTTTTTGTTGTTGTTATTCCAGTATTCACTTTCACAGACTGTGACTGAGCTAAGCAAAAGTAATGAGACTGGCCACAGGATGAGAGACCACCAACCCATCTTTTGGGTTGTGAATATTTTTTAAGGATTCTTTCACCTCCTTCATGTGTAGAATTAGTTTTTCCTAATTTTATTCCTCCTGGAGACTCTGTTCTATATATTCTCTTCTCCTCAGGCCTCTCCTGCTAACCCACTCTTTCCTATACATTGCTCATGCTCACTACATTTTTGTAAAGTTTCTTATCTAATGCTATCTGTAGCAATTTCACCATTTTTTCTTTTCAGACTTCCTTCACCCTGAACCTCTGACCCCTTTCCCGTATTCTTCCATCTTGAGAACAACATTTTTCGATCCCTTGAAAGGATTTCACTCTTTAAAGATGGTTCTCAAGTGAAGCCTTTGAGCCTTAGGATGGGCCCGTAAGACACAAAAATTGCAAGCAGAACAATCATTTTATTTGAATTTCACAGAGGAGCAATATTAGCACAAAGAGAAGAAACTAACTGGTCATTTTTGTGGAGGGAAAACAAAAGCTCTGAACTGCAGTGAGGGTAAAATACGCAAAATTGAATGTTCTAAGATGGAAATACTCAGCTAAAGAGTAAAACAAGAAAATTAAGATCAGCTACCAAAGCATTCCTTCATAGATGTCAGGGTCAATAGGGAGCTGCTTCTGGCAAAAAAAATGAAGCACTTCCTCAGCCAATCCTGACTCTGACAAGTGGGATTGCTGGGCCTGGGAGATTGTTCTTACTTCCCTTGAAATCTGCAGCTGTTTTTTCCCACATAACATGACTCAGCTTTAATAACTGCTTTTCCATTGCATTGTGTTAAACTGCTTCTATAAATTACAAGGTTGTGCTTCAAAGCACAAGTTCTAAACCCCCAAATGGTGTATATATAGCAGATTTGGAATCTGGCATTCTAGGCCTCAATACACAGACAATATTTGTAATATTTGAAATGGAAATAAAGAATATAATTACACTCAGTCTGGATTCAGGTTACCTGAATTTAATAAAATATAAATTAAGTTTGATTTATATATCTTTTTTTCTCTATGTTTTATTGTTTGTGAGGAATTCCTACTAATAAGAACCTTTTTCCAACTCCCTGAGTAAAAGAAAGCAGATGGTCCTCTCTGTCTGTCTGTTTCTTGCTTGTTATTTACTTTATATTTTATGTTATGTCACATCTTCCTAAGATGGAATTTTTGTGATTGATTTTCTGTGATTGATCACAGAATAGCTTTTGGTGTTTCAGGGCTAAACCACTGAAAAATATCTCAATTAATAGCCTGTGGCCTCCTGCCTGGAAACATACCTGAGGCATGTATTAATGGACTGATAAAACATGGCCTGTCATATCTTAATGTTATATTCCCATTCCATGTGAACAAGCCTGCTCCCAGAGTTTGCCACAGGCAATCTGATATTTCATCTCTGTGTCTGTTTTAATCTCTGATAGATTTTATCCACTTTCTGTCAAATCATGAACACTGTCATTACAAACTGTTTTCATGTTCATTAATGCTTTAGTTCAGCTATTTGGTTTTGCAGCGTCTCTTCATCCTAATCCTTTAAAAGTGATACATTTATATAAAACACACACACTTGCTTCCCTTTGTTAATTGGAAAAAAAAAATCAGTTGTTTTATGTCATTGGAAGATTTCTGGTTTAGTTACAGTTCAGGTTGTTGTGCAGCTCATGAGTTTCAATAAATAAGCAAAGGAACCTTTGCTTGCTAATCATAACTCTTCCCATGGCTTTAGCATACTTCAAAAATGGAAATCATTGAAGGACCTGTAATGATGATCCTTGTAAAATGACATATAAATACTAGTGAAAAGCCCCCAAAAATGCTCTGTAATAACCTCCAAATGAAAAAGACCTGATTTTTTTCTCCTACTTTTTTTCTGGTCTCTGAGTCACACAACTCCGGGTGGAAAATATAGGAATAAAATCAATCACCTCCCAAAAACCATTCTGACAGAAGGTTTATCTGAGCTGATCTTTCATTGATCAACTTCATTGACCAATTTATTCATTTATTCATTAACACTATCTAAAAAAAGACTTTATTCACAGATGCCTTTTACCATATACCTTCTGGTTAATATCTTAATTTTCGAGACTGGCCAAAGATTTGGCTCTTGGTATAATAATCCAAAGGAAGCAGAGCTGACCCCGAGTGCCAGGGGCTGGTCCCCAAATCAGGCCTCCTGAGCACCTCAAAGAGTTTGTTTGCCTCCAGCATGTTCCTCTCCCCATGTGTTGGGAAGCAGGATGCTTCTGTGTGGTGTTGCAGGGTGTGGATGTGGAGGGGACCCTCTGAGCACACGTCACCTTCCTCCTCTTCTTCCCCAGGCTCCACCTAACAGCAGCAATCAGAGCTAATATACTAACCCTGGAGTCAAACTGTGAGAAATCCCTATCACCAGCAAAAGCAATGCATAATCACATTTTAAATGCCAGCTTCACAGAGAGCCAAATATTTTCTCATTCTGGTCTCTACCTTTCAGCTTTTCACATAGCAATGAAAGTTGTTTTCCATAGAATAGTAGTTTTTTCCATCCTAGGAATTACTCTGCTTCTGTTTATATTGGCAAGTGGGCATATAATATAAATGTGAAATATTTGGCATAAAAGAAACCTATAAACATGGCTAGTAATTATGACTGTAACTCCAGTCAAGAACTCTTTATTCACATATAACTGACATTGCTGTTGTAGCTGGTTTTCCTACAAAAAAAAGAAAGTGTAGAAAAACTTACCCACATTAGCCAAGTTCCCTGAGATTTAAGAAGGCACAAAGAGTTATGGTTATTTACATTTAGACTGAAACAGTATTTAGAGGTATGTCAGCATCAGAACAGAATAACCTGACCAGAAGACTTGCAAAGAATATTTGTGGCTGCAGTCCCATCCTTTCCGTGTTTTCTGATCAAAGTGCTCCAGAGATGTGCAAGGTGAGACCAGGGCTGGCTGAAATGCAAGTTCACTGTCCTATTTCCAGAACTGAACACCACAGCTTATAACAATATGAGATGCATTTCCAATTCAAAATATTTAATTGAATTGAAGTCATTGTAAGGTACACCTTGTTCTCTTGTTAGGAGGTGTATATCCTCAGGCCCTCTGTATTAAAGAATTATTCTATAATGTAGTATAAATGATATTTTATGTATATTCTACATACAGTGTAAATGATAGCTGGGCTTCTCTACCACGTACAGGTCATTTTTCAGTGCTGTTTGCAAAATGCCTGTTGTACTGAAATAGTGTGTTTGCTCTAGTAAATATTTATTCAACAAATATTCCCATGATGGTAAATGTAAAGATTATCAAAAGGCCCATGGCACAAAAGATCATATCACTTAAGGTAAAAAGTGATTTATGGCATTGTTGCTTCCCGTCATTGAGGAAATGAGGCTTGCAACTGACTAATGTTTCTTTTTATTCTGTTTGCTGGAAGCATTTATAACTTCCTCCTGGGATTTTTCAGAGATACATTGCAAGATATTCCCAAAATATTTTTGCACTATTGTTTGATTTTAATTATAGTTGAACAAAAGTAAAATCTGGGGAATACTTGTAATTTGCTTAACTCCTTCCTGCTATGTCTTGTTAAAATTTATCCTAATTGGTTATTGAAAGGAATAGGTCTATTTAAAATCCGAGCAATCACAAGGATAGTTACTCTTTGCTTTTATAACTTTTAAAAAAAGAAGCCATAAGATAAATTTGAACAGTGCTGGGGAGGCTGTGGAGCAGGTGCTGAGCTTTTCTCTCTGGTGACCAATGAGAGGACCCAAGGGAATGGCAGAAAGATGTGCCAGGGCAGGGTTAGGTTGGACATCAGGAAGAGGTTCTGTACCCAGAGGGTGGTGGAGCACTGGAACAGCTCCCCAGGGAAGCAGTCACAGCCTGACAATATTCCAGAAGCATTTGGTCAATGCCCTCACACACACAATGTTGATGTGATTGTCCTGTGTAGGGACAAGATAGGGACTCGCTAATCCTTGTGGACCCCTTCCAATTCAGGTTGCTCTTGATTCTAGGATGCCCAGAAACCTTCAGCATAGGCCAAAGAAGCCTCAAAAGGAGAGGAAAACCCAAGGAATTTTCTTTATGGAGTTTAGCCCATGTTGCTCTGCTGGTGGCACAGAGAGGAGAGTGGTCACTCACTCTGCAGTAAATTCACTGCCTTGATAATATATCTGACAGCTCCAGAGCTCAGGGCTTTGTGCTGCCTTCAGGACTCCTTGCTGCTCTGCAGCTCTCTGTCAGCACTGCCCCAGTAGTGCTTATGCTGATAAGTATCTCCTGCACAGATGCCTCTGGGACTACTAAAAAGGAAGAGGAGAGAGTTTTATATCTTTCCTCAGAAAGTAGGAGATCTAATCTATATTAACTAACGAGCACATTCCCACTGGTACAGGTGGGTGGACTAAATTGCCACACAGGACGATGTGGCACTCAGATAATGAAAATACATTCCTGAAACTGGTTTTTGTATCAGTTGATGGTGTGAGAATCAGTTCTGTCTTAATTTATGCATTGTCTGGGTTGGGAGTGAAACTATAATATTTCTTTTGTGATGATTAGCAGCCTCAGAGAATGCTTCAGCCAGGGAGGAGCGCTGATCTGTTTATGAGGTCAATCAAAAGACATACTCCCAACACTGCTTTCCTAGCAGAACTTTCAGTTACATTCAGTCATTTGTTATCTTGCATCGATAAAGTTAATGTAGAGAATCAAAGCCAAGCTTATATCACCAGTAAATATTATGATCATGTACATCTGCAGAGCATACAAACTCTGTCCTCACTTAACTAGAGCTTTTAGAAAACCTAAACACAGTACTTGATTTATGAACACAGTATGACATGTTTTGTCTATTGATAAAACATGGAACACTTATTTTTGTGATAAATTCAGAATAAATATGCCTAAAATTACTTCTAGCTGAAGTCATAGTTCTTAATGAAATCTAACTCTTCAATACATATCTTTGTTCATATATTTCAAAGTATTCTCTTAAGACGGCTGAAATTATTAGAACCTGTCTTATAAACAGGGAAACTGAGTCACCCAGTGAAATATACCTGTTTTCTTCTACTCAGCCAAGTAGCAATAGCACCAGTTTCCCAGTCCTGCATTCCTTCAACTTCATTCAAAAGTGTCCAGACCTCCACACAACCAAATGGAGCTGTACCATCCCATGCCCTCCTCCTCAATACTTAGGAATAAGTGATTTTTGCAATGGAAATAACCTTCCTAAATGCCAGTCTGCGTTTTCTTGCCTAGGTTTTCTTAGCATTTCTAGATATTCCTGACATAGTGCTTTGCAGATTATATTTTTATCTTTTTGTGACCTGCCCTCCTTCTTGACACTAGGTATGAGCTTTCTCCAGCCACTCATGCAATCCCAGAGGGTCTCACTGTCCCACTAGAAGCATTGCCCCAGTTGCTTGTTTCTGCTGCCTCTGCCAATTGCTCTGAATTTTTTTATCACACTTTGAGCATATGTCTGAGGATTTTAGAATTTTGAAGTTTTGACATTCACAAATTAATTTTGTTTGTTTTGTTGTTCCATGTAACTTTACTTAGTTTTCCAACATCCTGTGAACATCCTGTGCTTTGAAGTGCACCTGTCTGAGTAAGGTTCATCAGAGTTTAATAATCCTTCATTTAGTCAGGGAGATACAGAAATAGCCCAAACAGACTTCACATGCACTGATATAGTCACTATTTCAGCAGTTTTAAAATTCTTTCAAAATTGTAAGCTATACATAGACTCATCAAATTGTAAGAAGTGTAGTAATGCACCATGATGCTCGTACTTTGTGATAGATCTTTGATTAATGCATACTCTTAAAGAAAATCTTATCTGGAAGCCTAGATTATCCTACAGAGAATCAATTTACACTCTTAATTTATAAGCCATCTCAGCAAATAGCTTGGTAACACACAGCTGCTTTACTTTAGTTTTTGATTAATTATTGATAAAAATTACACCTTTATCACACCAGAAGGAGCAAAGATAGAGTGGTTTTGCTGTTTATTAGAAATCATTTTCAGTATCAACAAAGATTAATTTCAAGAATGAAGTATATTCTTAGTTAAATAAAAGCCCACAAGAACCTGCTTTTTAGTGCTTATTGTCTAAAACTCCTCTTGTTATGGATATAGGTATATATTTTAAATATGCTCAGAAATTTTAAATTCAGGCTTTTTTTGAATGAATGCTGGATTTTTATTGAACAATCATTTTACTTTTAGGAAAAAGAAGGGTCCTGCGTTAGTCATGTTTTAAGCACCAAATATTTAAGCTTCCAAACAGAATCTCAGTGCCTTGCCTGGATTTTGCTAAGTTTTCTCCTGTTCCTCAATTTCCAGCTGGTTTGTCAGTCTTATTTTTTGAGAACCATACCGATTTTTTTCAAAACAGAAAATATTCTTCTCTGAAGCAGGTGCAGGATGAGATCCGTCCCTTACTCTGAAATTTTATTTACATCAGCAAACAAAATTTTACTTGTCAGAAATTGCAAGAATAGTGTATATTCTTTACAAGTTAAAGGAATTTGTCTTGTGATTCGGAATATATTTTTTCAAAAAACCCTCTTCATTTTCCTTTAGTTCAGCCCTATTAACTACAACTAAAATATACTTGTCAGTGGCCAGTAAAATAAGGACCATAATGCTGGTCCTCATTTAAAAAAGAAAGAGGTTTTCTTGATGCAGTGTACTGACTCAGAGGATGAGTTACTGTCTGCAGAATGGTCACTAGAAGAAAAAAAGAATTCACACTTCGTTATACACAAACTCTCAAAGCATTTATCAGGTCAAACCTCCTTATGAAGATCTATGATGTGGTACAGATCCTGGTAATATGACAAAGTCGGTCACGTTTAATCCCTGCTTATTTTATGAAATAATGGACAGACCTTGGCACTACAAATGTAAATTAAAACAACTTTTTTAAGAAGCTAAGAATGTCTGTCAGAATAATGCAATAAAAAGTCTTAATCCAAGGCAAGACACTACCGATCACGATATTTTAAATGCAAATCAGAACAACAATTTTTTCGTTACAGAAGGATTTTTAAAGAAATAATCAATATCTGTGAGTTTCTAGTCTATTAAGAAGGTCAGCAGAAGAAGAAGCAGCAGATCACTTGCAGTGGTCTTTAAACTTTATTTGTTCCATGGAGACTGATTCGTAACCTTTTATTTAACAACTTTGCATCTTTGGGCTGTAGTAGAATTTTAATTGCAATGAAGTTTTCTTTATGTGAAAAAAAAAGACCACACCACCTCAATTAATAATCCTCCTTCAATAGAAAAATTACTTTACTTGTCTATACTTCTTTCCTTCCTCTTGAGCACAGCTACAAACGACTGCAGTGTCTGAAAGCACCTCCTTTGGGGAGCTGGCACCAGAAAATGAAGGCATTTATAATTGCCTTAGAATTTGCATTTCCAGAGCTTATTGGGTCACTTTCTATGACTTTCAACCTAAGTCAGGCCAGTATGAACAACACATCTAACTTTATAATAAGTAAATATGTATATATTATATAAATACTTACTATATAAGTAAATACTTACTACATAAGTAAATACTTACTACATAAGTAAATACTCTAGGGAAGATCATTAAGTTTTGTTCAGGTAGGAGCTACAAGAACAGGTTTGACATAACAAAGTAGTAACTTCAAAGTAATGGGCTAGATAATTAATTCTGAATTTCAGTGGAAATTGTACTAAAGTTCTATTGCAGCCATATTAACACCAAACGAGTCTATCAGAATTAATATTCCTGCAATAAATATCAAGCAGTTAAGAATGATTAAGCCATTATTGTTACATACTACATGATATAAAAGGCACAAAGAAGCCCTAAAGAGTCTGTGAAGATCTGTCTGGTTTTCTCAGTGTTACCATCACACATGGTAACGTCTCAAGGCTTGTCTGTGTGCAACAGTCAGAGTGCAGCTGGTTAGAGGAAATGTGAATTTATAGCACACTTGATAATTAGCAGTATCTCACTACATGCAGAGCATAGCAGAAGTTAAGGTTGCTTGTTCTGTTTTTGAATTAGAATAAGTTACTTTACATGATGGCACCCGCAGTGCTGTGTGCTCTGAAAATTCAAAGAGAAATACACTTCTTATTGTTAGTATTATTTGCTGATGAAAACCTGTTCCTTTATAGGACTTTTCAAAGCATTCAATGTGGGTCACAAAGCCACAAACTTACATTGTTATAATTCACTATAATACAGCTTTGAAATAATTAATCTACTTGTCTTCCTCTCTCATACCTTTGTGAGGGTACTGAGGACTTCTTGCACAACTTCAAGTTCTGCTTTATCAAGACCACATCAGTAGAGGGAAGAGGGGATGTAGATTAGGAAATCAAGCTGCTACATTCTAAGTCCATCCTTCATTTTCATGTGGTTGAAATACCAAAATAGGCTGTATTTGAGCTGGATTTTGAGTGAAGCATAAAGGTATGCGTAGGCAAATCTAAGCTACTGGAACTATTTAGACTCCTCTTGACAATGTAAATCTGAGTATCTATTCTGTGCTCCCTTGTAGTGCATGGATCCTTTCATACACCATTATATATATGCAAGATGCAGGCATTAAATACTATTCACAGAAATTAGCTATGATTTTTACTTTCCTGCAAACAGCTCAAATGAAAGACATAGACCTAACTGGCTGAATAAGAGTTGACCCAATTTAACAGTTAGCACATATTTCCAGACTATCAGTCTTCTGTGACTAAATTAACGTGTTTCATCTCAGCCTACATTTAAAAAAAAATCTTTAAATTTTTATTTCTGCAGTAGTGATTAAATATAATTAAAAGAATTATTTCTCAGGTTTTTCCCTGTGAATATCTCTTCTTCGCCATCCTTTTCCTGTTTCACTTTCACCCAGACAAAAGAATAAATCATGTTATAGTCAAACTATAAAGCTAGTAGTCAGGACTGGGCTTTCTTTAATCAAACCCGAATGTATTACCTCCCTATTGAAACTCGTGCATTTTCTATTGATAAATTGGCCCTGTGACTGTCTCAGAGATACATGAGAGAGGTAATTTTAGAAAATTCTGCCCCATTGATTATATATCATTCCAGATACAAAGTTTGGGATAGATATTAAAAATATTTGATATTTTATGTGTTTCGGCAGTATTTTTAGCAAAAAAAAGTCACCTGCAAGCTAGAAAACTGAAAGTCTGGCATGAGTTATGTAATATTCAATCAAAGGAAATAAGTTATCTGCAAACCTAAATTATCTATATTTAATGATACGTTCAGGCTTTTCTCTGTGGTATAAAAGCTCCCTTCTTTAAACACAAAACCTATGTAAACATCCACCTGCAAAAATAACTTATCTTGGATAGGAGAAGAATCATTAACAAAGAGCCTGAAAAAGGAAAAGATACAGAAGTGGTTGGAATTAAAAAGAAAAATAATAATCCTGAGAAATATAAGAGACATCGGGCTGGTTTCCTCAAGGCCATGGACATCATGACAAACAAAAGAGAATATAAAGACAGGTGGCAGAGATTGACTTAAGAATGATCAAAACAATATGGTATTAAGCAAAAAGAATTGCAAAGATGGTGAAAGACAGGCCACCAGCAGCAGGAAGTCCTTCCCTACTAAAAAGAGTAAAAGAACATACCTCAAGAAATAATTTGCTTTCCAGAAGTTCATTTTAATTATTGAGAAGTGAGCTACTGTTGATCTGTTATAATGACTGAGGGTAGAACCATCTAACTCATTTGTTTTCACTTTGCTGCCTGAATACTGTATGCCATAAGTCTTATTAAAAACCAGAATTAAATAGTGATGAGAAAGGTCATCTTCCCATTTCATCCTGGCAGTTGTACTCAAGAGATCTTGCAGGAGGCAAGAACTCTACCCCACCAGAGAGCTACCAAGTCTATTTAAATGGGAGAATCTTCTGGAAAGTGTGTAAACAAGGAGGAGGGTCATGTGCTTTCAGAATTCTATTTAATCTTTTCTCACCTAAAATATTTCTGTATTGTCTGTCTTCCTTTTTCTACGTTTATAGCTAGAAAAAAAAATTGGGGACACCTTAATCCAACCTTCTAGCCAAAAAAATCACAAAAAGTTGACTGGGAAGAGCCAGCATGCATCTATCACAACAAGATTGCTCATGAAGGTCATAAAGTATGTGCCTGTTCCATGGCTAGATAACTTTATCTAGGAAACTTTAGACCCAATTGCTTACACTTTAAATGAAAAATTATTTGTACAGTAGGCACATGTAAGTACCTCATTTTCTGTATGTTCTTTTCCACAAATTCATTAACTAGAATATTTGTGGAAACTAATCACAGAAGCAGTGTGTACACAATTTAAACTAATTCCTTTAAAATCAAAAGAATATTCATAGAAATATGTTTGCTGTATCCATCCAATTCTAATTATTACTTACTTTTGACATCTGTGGAAATCAGATAAAGTATTAACACACAGAGTTTAAAGGAGTGAAATACCATTCTTCCACTAGCATGAAATTAACAATTAAAGTTGCATCCTTTAGAAACAATGTAAAACTTTAACTAGAAATATTCAGTTCAATTACATTGCAGGAAGCCATTGGTCAGCTTATAGTATGATAAAATTATAGAAATTATTGTAGTTTAAGAACACATGAAGAAGTACTACTACATTAATTGCAACTAATGCTTGATATCAGTTCCATGTGGTTAAAGTGGGTTAAATGAGACTAAAAATATTAATTAATTAACAGGCTTTTACTTCATATTACTGTCTCACTGATGAATCTAGGAAATAATATGACTATTGATGACAAAAAGACAGTTGCTTCGTGACAACAAGCCCAAAGATCCAGCAGTAATGTAGTGACTGCCCAGCTAGGTGGGTATTTTTGTGTCCTTTCCATTCAAGTTATTTCTTAAGCCAAAATTGACTTTCATTATTCCCTCATTGCAGCAATGAAAAAATTCACTGTCAGGTAATTACACAATTAGTGGCTTTTGGTACTTCCATCAGAGTTAAAAGTACAGGTGTTTCATACTGAGAGGTGGTGACCATCCAGTAATTTTTGATAATGTTAGAGAGGTTGGGTTGGAACCATGAAGTTGCCTCCTGCTTACTCAATAGACAGATTATGGAGCAAGGATGTTAGAGAGGTGCCTAGACCTTCATGCTCTCCAGGATGTCCTCCCATAAGTCAGCACTCTTCTGGTTTGAGCTGAGTCCTTGCAAAATATGCATGAACTACATTAGCTCATTTTTATTATATATCCTTCATTCAGGCAACGTACAATATAAATTATTAAATTTCCCCATATCAAGCTGCCCTAAATTATATCAGACTCAGGCATAGAACCATAGAATAGAGTAAAACCATGAAATCATTTAGGCTGGAAAAGACCTTTAAGATAACCATGTCCAGCCTTAAATCTAACACTGCCAAGTTCACCACTAAACCATGTCCCTAAGTGAAAAAAAGTATGTTGGCCAGTATGACTGGTAGTATTTATGCAAGCTGAAAACTGTAATGACATGTTACAAGCAACAATAAAGAGAATATTGCAGCCAGCAGCTGCATCTTCCCAAAGAGCAAACCCTTCATCCTTGCTGCGACAGCATTTGATGGAAAGATCTTGTCATTTTTTTCCTTACTATGTGCAACCAGTATAATCAAAGGGGTTTTTCTCCCATTTGTTTCTCTTATATAAATGACATTGAAAGGCAGAAGAAATACATGCTAGAATTAAAACACATTAATGCATTCAAAAGATCCAGTAGCAAAGTAATAGATAAAGATATTACTTGTGTATCCTTATTCTCCTTCGTGTTCCTACAAGCTGTCTCTTAGCAATGGGCCTCTTTGAATACAGTTAGGAATGAACTTGAACTTGAATATTCACCTTTCCAGCATCTGTCTCTTCCTCACTTTGAGTTGTCTGACGCTCTCCTCTCCCCAGACAAACCAAGCTGCCACATAGGTCACTGTTAGATGACCTGTGCCATACAATAACCTAGTGGTTAATGGAATCAGAGAATGGTTTGTGCTGAAAAGGACATTAAAGCCCATCCAGTTCCACCTCCCTGCCATGGGCAGGGACATCTCCTACTGGATCAGGTTGCTCAAGGCCCCATCCTTCCTGGCCCTGAACACCTCCAGGGATGGGGCAGTCAACACTTCTCTGGGCAATCTGTGCCAGGGCCATTTTTTCACTGCATTTTGTGTCTGAACTACCAACCAAGCATTTGCCAACAGATGGTCCTTTCTTTAAAAATGATATATTCAGAAAATCTTTTTTAGGGGTGAGGAAGAAGGAAAGAGTCAGATGTTAATTCTGTTTTCCTACTGGTTTGTACTGCACGCCTCTCTTTCAGTCGTGCATGCTGATGTCTGTGTGTGCTACAAGTTCCAAAACTGCAAAAATAAAAGCAAACACTTCTTGTCATCTGCTTTACTTACAGTGTTAGCAACTTTTCTTCCAAGGCCTTTCATTTTCTTCTTTAAAAGACACTCAAACACATATCAATAGATTTTTTTGTGACTCTAACTAACTGAGTTATATATTTTTTTTCAACAGTAGTATGTGTCGAAGAGTTTGAATTGAAATTTGAAGGTTCCTGGCTCCCAAGCCAGCAGGAGATGAGGTTTAATTGCTTGGAAATACATTTTCACAGCTAATACTGGGGAACAGAAAAAGTCTGTATGTCAAGAGCCTCTAAACTAATCATTTAGCCATAACATACACCACCCCATACCTGGGGACAATGTAACTGTTAACAGCTTGAAGCTGTTGAAAAAATACACCAATGAGAAAGTTTCCTGTATTTTTCTAATGCTATTCTTCACCCTGAATAAACTAACAGAAGAGAAATGTCTTATTTTCAGTTCTGTCAGTTCAAATGAAAACAATTGTGTGTTCACCCAGTTTTAGCATTGGAATTTATTAGACCTGAGACTGTTCATTAAGGTAAGAATTTTGAAGTTGCTCAGTTGTTAATACAATGCCTGTATAAACTCAGGGGCTCCCTGTTGTGTCTGGTTACACTCTAGAGAGAGAGATTTGGTTTCCAGCACTACAGATCAGGTCAAGAATTGCAATAACGATTAACCATTAGTTACTGGATCTCTATTTACCATAACAGAAGGTCATTTCTTCTGAGCATTTGTTCCCTGAGAGGGAAGAAGAAACGTAGGGAAGTGTCAAGGTTTCAAAAATTGGGGAGTATACAGAAAAGCTGCGTATGGCTTCTGACAAGGTAACAGGGATAAAGTTTTATATTTCTTTTTTGAGCTGACTGTTTTACCATGGGGCAGGATCTGCTTATATTGACAGTGTCTGGTACAATAAGAGTTAGCCTCATTTTTTTCATCTCTCAGTGAAATGGAGAATTTATTTAATCTCACCAAGAATCAAACTGCTTTTTCCTGGCTCAATACAGGCATGTGAGTGTCACTGAGAAACTTCCCCTGTGCTTCATCCTACTTCTTGCTGCCACAATTATTTCTTTCCCACCACTTACATGAAGGACAGAGCAGTGTGCCCCACTAACATTTTGCACTACAAGGAGCTGCTGCCTCCCTCATTAAGGCTGCAGAGAGGCACCATAGAGCACTTGGACGCACAGGAGCTGAGGTGAGGCGGGGAGCTCGGCTTCCACACTGCTGCTGACTCAGGCCCTGAAGTAGGCAAGGGAATAAATGACACTTGCCAAGAGGTGTGCTCTCCTGCTTACACAGAAAACCCCTTACCAACTCCCTAACACCAAACTGTTGTCACTACTATGCATCCCATCAGGGCCTGAGCTTTTCTGCTCTGTGAAAGGAGTAACCAACTGGGTATTTCACGGGTACCAAGTCTTTGTTTCCTGCTCTCCGGAAGAAATATTTAATTTTAAGTCAATAAGTGCCTATAAAACTTGTAATCATGAGATATGACTAAGCTGTTGTTAGTTAATTTGACAAATCAAGTTGTTCTAAGAACAAGGAGGATACAGATGAACATTTAACTCACCTCCAGGCATCACTTGAGAGTATCAACTTGGCAATGTCTCCTTAAAATAAAATAAAAAAAAATAAAAATTGGAAATCCTGTTGCATTTCATAAGGAATCAGCTATTTTCTTATGAGCTGATCAAAGGCACAGGGAGAAAAAGGGTGGTGTAACTCAATTTTGGTAAGGAAGCTAATCAATGATAAAGAAAGTGGAAAGATACAACAGATGAAAAAGCAGATAGCATTTCAGATCAGATCCTTATTTTTAACGGACAGTAGCAGCTGAAAAAGAGATTATAAGGGAAGCTTCTGTACTTAGAAGATATATAGTGCATTGGTCTTCCCTAAAAGCAGTATTTGTAATTATTACAAACAGAGAAGCACCTCATGACTGTTGGTAGCCTGGCTAACAATCAGTTGACAGATAGTTAACTAGAGAAAATTCAAAGGTCAGGGCTTTTAATCTATAGGTTGATGATCCCTTGGGGACTGCGTGGTGTGAAAAAGGATTTAGTATGCTTGATATTATTATAGGCACGATCAGCCTGACAAAATCCATTAGCACTCACTTTTCCTTCTAATAAGACTTAAGCCAGATTTTGGTATGATTTTTTTCAAAGCGGATTTCTTATCATTCTTAGCAATGTTTTAAAAGCATGAAACATTTCGCTCCTTATGTGATAAAAACTGATTTTCAGCAATTGGTAAAATGCATGCTATATTCTGTAATTAGGTCTGTTTAGCATATTAAATGTATTTCTGATAGGCTTTAAGTTAAATTGAAGACTTCACAAAGGAAAAAATAGTCTTATTGAAAGTACATCTTAATGTGTGGAGCGCAGTGTTATCTTGTGTGAGTTTCTTGTTTATAGTATGACAAAGAGCAAAACAAATCTGAATACTCTATATAAAAGGAGATAATTTTTAGTCCTTTTTTATTGCTTTTAGACCCAAAGTGTTTTAACTTGACATTTTCTCTGAATATTTTGCAAGTTGCTCTTTAACTCTCTAGATAGCTGTAAGGGAGAGAAACTTCATTTGTGTTTTAACATTTGTTCGTTGTGGTTTCAAAAGCACTTCTTATAATGACCTTGAAAGTAAAGAAACTTGTAGAGGGTTTTTTTTGCTATATGACATTCATTAGTAAGTAATGCATAAAGAATGCTAATACCATGCAGCTGAAATATATGAAGAACTGTATTTTTTCATTATGTTAAGAAGAAAGATACATAAATTATATGACAAGAAGCTGCAGCATATATAACTAGAACATTCTGAAAACTTGCATTAGACTTAAGGCCAGTTAGGAAAATATAATAAAAGTAAAATGAAAAGAAATTTCTAAGCAGATAACATATTTATAGCAGTTATATAATGCTGAGTTTAAGTATGATTTAAATCTCCTAAGTAAAAAGCTATTACATGCGGCGTTGAATCTGACTTCTGTCAGCCTCAGAACATGCATCCTGCCATACATTTCCATCCCATATGTCAACCTTTAAAAATAGGTTTGGAAAATAGAAGGAAATCTTTTAATGTTCTCTGTCATAGCTGTGGCTGTTTGTAAAAAAAATCCAAATCATGCTTTCCCGTATGTAATAAATCTTGACTTTACCTCCCCATAGATTACATCTGTATCTTCAGAAAGGCTCAGTCAGTCTGGTTCATTTGATGGGCAGATGCATGTCATGCAATACTTGATGAGAAACTTGTGAGCACACTTTGGCCATGTCTGCTTTGAGCTGTCAGATGGATTTCTCTTGGGTATCTTTCCTTTTGCTGTGCATCAGAGCAAAATAATATTTTATTGTTGGTCACAATTAATAATTCATTGAAATGCACCAAATGAACACACACAAAAAAAGAATGTGGATATAAATCTTATTAGGTCCCTGGATAAAGTCACAGTATGCTTTTGCATTTTGAATTTCCAGGCATATATTATATCATTCAATATTGGAACAAGCTGAGAAATGTAATATAAAAATTTGATAAATTGCTTTCTGCCTGTAAATGAGAAAACAGGCTTGTAAAATGTGAAATGAAGCATTCTGGCAAAGTAGAATTTGAGCTTAGAGTGTAAACACTTGAGTTAATGGCTAGGGTATCTCTGAGTCTCAGAAGCCGTGGTACACAGGGAGGGTGAAAGTGAGGTTATGGAAGCTCTTCAATATTTTACTTTGAACATCCTTACAGGCCTTAATTAGACAGATTACCTGTTATGCATGGTGCAGTGTGCTGAACAATTTTCAACTGGCTTGTCCTCAAGGCAAATGGAAGGCAAAGTCAAAAAGAATTATACTCTACACAAATAACAATGAACACGCTGTTAATGGTTATGGTAAAAAAAATGAAAGCTTCCCAGCCCATGCAATATTTAATTTTTAACTTCACCTAATACAAAAGAGTTTGCTAAATATTTCCTGACCATTTGAATCTATGCACCTAACCTGTCCACCTCTTCAATGCTTCGATTTGTGCGAAACCATAATGAAATTTAATGTTGTAATTACATGATTGTTTCTGATTTATGTTGCTTTGTATCTAAGAAAATATGATAACATAATGAAAGCTTTTATGACATGAGTATTAAGAAATATTTTCTATATTTTAGTTGCACTGAAGAGATAAGTGTATTTTTTTAAATCTCAGCTCAATTCCATACCTATAGTAGAAAACATAAAGGAACAGTAAGTGTGTTTACTAATGGCCCCAGGATACAAGTGTTAACTTGCTGTATATATGCTAAATTCCTGAATCTATTTAATCAGTTTACTCAACCAGCCACCTATGGGGAAGGTCACCATGTCAAGCAATCCTGAATGGTATTTTGTGTGAATTGGGAACAGAACCTTTTAAAGGCCAGAGGTTTAGGAACATAAACCAGATGTGCTCGTTCAAAATAGTCTACTTAGTAAAGAAAAAGTGAAACATTTAGATCTTTTTAAATCTGTCAGACACACTCCATAGACCCAAAATTTTACTATTCTGAATGATATGAATTGCACTGATTTCTTAGATGAAATATGTCTTCTGATCTTTGCCGTAAATGCGTCATTTCCTTATTTATAGTGTAATGTCACATATAAGGATTTTTCTAATTCAATCAGATAAATATTTTTTAAGGTAGCAATTTTTAAGAAAACTTCTCATTTTTTAATTTATTTATTTTTATAGTTCAGAATTACTGCAAGTAATTAATTCATACATTGATTTACAAAACTGGTTTCCAGGCAGTAATTTGCACACCATAAATCTAGATAAGAATTTGGCTAGTGTGAAGATATTCGTTGGCTTTGGAGGGGAGGTTCCCTCCAGATATACAAATCTAAAGATTGATCTCTTGTCCATAGGATGCAAATGAAATGTCATTTAGTTATTAATGCAATTACACCGTTGGTCTGCCTGATAAAATATTTTACTAGACTGCCTGTGTTGACTGGCAGGGTCTTATTTATTGCTGTGCTCAAATCTGTGAATAGGAATTTTATCAAAGTGTGAATGAACCAACTTGCAAGATGCATGGGGGAGAGTCAAAACTTTTTCCAACTTCCATCCATTATACTAAACAATAAACTGGGTTCTACCCATTGAAGAACCAGTTAGCTGAATGCTCAGAAGTAGCTCAGATTAACAGAGGCTGAAAACATCCCTTCTCCTCCCCTTCTCAGCCCCACCCTTCTTGCCAGATCCCCTCAGGGGAACAAAGTAGAAAACAAGATAAATAGATACTCGATATATCAGTCAAAAGTTACAGCAGAACATACAAAATGAAACATCTGGCTTTGATAATATGCAGTAAAGGATGTACAACTGATTGATTCCAACTGAATGTCTATAGTTCTGCTTTGTTTGGTATGGATTATACAGCTACAGATAATTTTCTTGTTTAAACCATTTCATGCTCTTAAGAGGTAGAAGCATTGTGTTTGTGATGAATAAAAAGTAGATTTGTTGGTTGGAGATGATGTTTTGCCTTCTATGTGAGCTACACCACTCTCCATCCCTCACCAGTACTGGGTAACTACACAGAACAAGAACAACCTCAACCAGATAACAGGCTGCTACGAAACCAAGTAAACAGCTGAATAAACAAACAAATAAACAAATCCACACACACCTCAAAAATAACACCCAAACAAAGCAAAAAGCAAAACTGAGAATAATTTTGCTTATGTTATACTCAGATGGTTTGGCCTGTAGTGCTTTTGAATAATATTTTTTGCAGTGTGTTCTTTATTCATAGCGAACCGCAAAAGGCTTTCCATTTCTAGGTCAGAAAAATTATTCACCCTTCAGTGTACATCTCCATCTTTTAAAATACTTGAACAAAATTCGGGGCTGAACCTGTTTAAATTTGCAAAGAAGAAAACCTTAACACTAGTACCTAGGCAGTAAAAGTTTTGCTGCAAATTATTATCATAAAATATTTTTTTTCTCTTAGGGGCACTGTAATTTGTTGTGGATCTTTTGAAAGTTTAAACAAATGATTTGGAAATATTTATTCTTTCTGATATAAGATCTGGGTAGAATATATCTAGCACAAATCATTTCATGAAATAAAGTCTTCCTTGGATTCCTGGTGTTATTGCTGAGGATAAAAATCACAAAATTTGTCACAGTTGATAAACTTAGAGATTTCTTATAGATTTTCCCAAAAGAAGACAAACTTTAATCAAATTTCTTTGCTTGTTCTGTGTTTTTAATGGAGATTTTATAGGCTGTAAGTACAAAAATAGTTGAGGAAAAATGAAAATTCTGCCTACCAGTATTAATATTATGTATCAATGCATGTATAATGTTAAGATTAAAAATCTCAAATAAATATGGCAGATGGCCTAAGAACGTCCTTCTAATAGTATTTATGTTTATTATTGTTATTATTTTATTGTTATTATTTTTTCTTTAAAAGAAGATAGTTTAACTAACTTAATTTCTTCTTTGGGTAGGTTATTTATCTTGTATATTTAAGTATTAAAAATTCTAACACTCTCAGTGATAGAGCTTAGAAACTTTTGGTTTCTTTTAATTAGTCAATTGGAATGCTGCGTACCAGACACATGAGTTTCAGAGGTTGAATGTGTGGAATTTTCTTTATGTTTAAGTATGTAAATGATGGATTTCTTCATTATTACACTATCATTAGTTCAGCCTCCTATCTGAGGATTAAAAATATGGAATATTTAGGGTTAAATATTCTACTAATATATAGATTTAATTTTTTCAAATTAAACTTTCTACCTGATTTTTTTTTGTATTTGTGGACTTAATAATAAATAAGAGACAATTTAGAAGGGAAACAATATATTTCCTTTTGGGATGGCTTGTTCAAAAAACAGTCTACAGAAAAAAAAGGCATGATGTAACAAAATTTCATACCTGTAATAATTATAGTGACTGCAAAGTATAAAGTATTTCTATTCCTTTTAAAATGTCCACTTCCATATTTCCTACTTTGCCAAAACAGCCACCAATTTTAATTTTATTTCAACCCAATTAAAGCAGCAATATAAAAACTCATCATGGTATATGAGACTGTGTGGATGAGACTCATTCAATTAATGGCACATCATGAGAAAATGTAAATAAATATATTAAATTAGAACAATATGTCTTTAGTTTATTAATCTGTCACCATTTGCTTCATTGTTTTCAAAGCCTATTTTGGTTCATAGCCAAAAGAAAAAATAATTGGCTTGGTCTGCAGAAGAGAGGTTTTACTGGCATGAACCTTAAAAAGACATCTGATGGAATATTCCTATTATATGTGAATCCAAGGATAAGGTTTAAACACCCAGAGTCATTCAGTGATGAACTGTGAGTAGATAATATGAAATGCCCCGAAGGAAAATTTAAAAGTACATGAAGCAAAGTGAAATATTATAGAGTATTATGGAAATCTGTGAGCCAAGCTGGATTCAGAAGACCCATCTCAGTTGTGTCTGGGCTTCTGTGAGGAGTGACCTGCAAATGGATTGGATTTTTCTGACAGCCCCACCTTAGATATAAACTACTGTTTCGTACTCTCTGGCCCATGAAATCTAATTATCTTTTTCCTTGGTTAGACTGGTATCAAATCAAACACTTTTATATTCTCCAGTATTACTTCTGAATCTGTTCTTCATTCTTATTCATGGATAGGAAAAGTTGACCTTGCTGACAGGAATTTGGAATAAGCCCAATGAAAGTCAGAAATATCTGGAATAACACCCTTTCTCATAAAATTTAATTAATGTTGGTTGCTCAGATGTTTTTACCAGAACAGTGCCAGCCTCCCTGGGTCAATTTCTTGATCTGAATCACTGAGAAAACATTCATTGACTTGCCTAGAACATGATTTTGCTATGTAGGCTGTGGGATGCTATGGTCTTTGAACACACTATGTGTTTAAAATACTTTTTAAAAGGTGACTCCAAGCGTTTACTTTAATTGTTTTCTTCAATTTTTTTAATCATTTTTTTTAATAATATCTTTGATTTTAATCATGATAATGATTTGAAGACAGTAGAGCATTGCAGGCTAGGATTTTACTGCATTAGGTACGGTACAAAGGGGCGTGTCTTTACACAAAACAATGTTATCTTTTTCCACTTTCTCTGACAAAATGTTTTAGACTGTTCACTGTTATCTGCCACCTGTGCAGTTTAATACTGCTTCCAATTATGGCAAAGTAAACGTATGCTGTAAAAACCTTAGCTGCTTTATATTCTGTGCCTCACCTAACAACCCTCTGCCCTGTTTGCCTTTTATACTGCTGTTTTGCTCTGGGCTGATGGTTTCAATGATTTTCCTCTTCCTGATCATTGTGCTGGATGATTGTTCTATTAAACTCAGAGTCACTAAATTGGTTCCTTGCTTCACGCCTAATTATTTTATATTTATCTCACGCTTATACAAGCTTATCTGAGCCTTTCTGGCTTTAAAATATAGTGGGGTTCACAAAAAAAGAAGCTGAGAATCTTTTTTTGCTTAGAGATTTATGAGTTACAACAAGGTCCTTTAGCAGGTTTGGAGAATTTTATTGATACCAAAGAAGCCATTTCATCAGTTGTTTGCATCCTTGCTGGATTCAGACACACTCCCAGTTCTCCATCTCATCACCTTTGGAAAAACATTGGCTTTTCCACGAAGAGAACACTTACTGTGGAATTATTGCGTTTTCAGCAACACACTGGCAAAGGAGATTCTATACATTTTTTTCTGATTGAGCACAGAAGTGTGAAATAAAGCTCTTTCAGATAGCTCTAATATAAAAGAAAAATGCTTCCACGGAAGCACAGTTTTGAAAGTTCTGGTTGTTAATTTACATGACTGTTTTCATGACCTTTTTGGATATATGAGATACATTCAATATTAAGTTATTTCTGAAGTTATTACCAACTATTTAATCTCCTGGACTCCATGGTTTTTATTTGTTTTTAGCTGAACTGTTTCATTCATTTTTATTTCTCAAGAATATTAGTAATATTGCATTCTAAAAAGCTGTAAAGTGTGACTATTACCAACTCCAGCGTTCTTTGGTCTGGGTGTAGTTACTTGTACAGATGAACCTCTAAAATTCATAGCACCGGAAAAGAGCTAAAAAATAATGTGCAAAATTGAATTGTCCATCCAAGAAGGGAAACTCTCAATCCCAGTTCCCAAAGTATTAATGATGAAAAGAATACTATTTTTTGCTTAAGGACTGCTTAATACAACTGCTAAATGCTCTGTGTTACATTTCCTTCTAGTAGTCAAACCTATTCCTTCTCTTTGCCAATTTACAAAATACATCCTCCTTGAGTTGCTTTTTGAAGTTTACTGCTCTCTATATTTCAGTAACTAATAGAATAATAAAATATGCTTAGATTTGTCTATGTGCCCACTGAAATCATAAGAAAGAAAAACAATATGTATTTAGCTTTAAAACATTTTTTAAATTTATTTTATTTGATATTAAATTGAGGTTAAATATTTCAATCACCATTGTAAGGTACTGAAAACCACATTCCACTAAGTTTTGTTGGTGCACTCATAGAAATTGTCTTCAAACTAAGGGGGTTTAAAATGCGAATCACTTTTTTGAATCATCCTTATAAGTAATCATTAAAATCCTTTATTTAGCAGTGATTTAGTCTTTACTGATTTCACTTATAAATCAAGTTTTCTGTTGAATAGAGCTTAGATATTTCATATCCTGAGAGGTAACAAGGGAATACCTTGCTAAGAAAATCTCAACAGACATCAGAGACACTTAGGAGAGAATTAAAGAAGAAAATAAACTGCAGCAAAGACAGCTTGTTTTTCTCCTGGTTTGGCTTGGTCCATTTTTCTTTCTAGCAGGATATGTCTTTCAAGCCCTGCTGTGCCAAGGTCCTCGCTTACTACTTTGCTCTAGAGATTTACTACCACTGAAACATTGTCTTTATATCTTTGTGGGGAGAAATTATGTGCCATTATATTTAGAGGTTTAGGATTTGATCCTGTCCAGCACAGTGCGGAACATGCAAAAGGTTCTTTTTCTTCAAATATCATGAAGTGAGGTTTTGGTATGATTTTTTTTTAAAGTAAATTCCTTATCATTCTTAGTAATACTTTGTAAGCATGAAAAGTATCAGTCCTTGTATGATAAAAAGTGATTTTTCAGGAACTGGCACAGTGCATGCCATTTTCTTCAGTTAGGTATGTCTAGCATTTCTGATAGGCTTCAAGTTAAACTGAAGATATTACAGTGAAAAAGAGTCTTATTGAAAATTAATCTTAATATGTGGGGCACAAAGACCAAAGACCAAAGACAAGAAGACAAAGACCAAAAGAAATCTGAATACTCTAAAAAAAAAAATCATTTTTGGTCCTATTTTATCATTTTTAGACCTAAAGTGTTTTAACACTAGGGGGCTACAGGAAAGATGAGGACAGCCATTTTAGCAAGGCCTATTGTGACAGGACAAGGAGTACTGGTTTTAAACTAAAGGAGGGGATATTTATACTCGATACAAGGAAGAAATTTTTTTAGAATGAGGGTGGTGAAACACTGGTACACGTTGCCCAAGGAGGTAGTGGAGACCCCATCCCTGGAAACATTCAAGGTTGAGTTGGACTGAATTAAAGATGTCCCTGCTCCTGCAAGGGTTGTGGACTGGATGACCTTTAATGGTCCTTTCCAACCTAAAGCGTTCTGTGATTCTGTGATTTTATCAGTTCAGTTTGTAGCAGTACTTAACCTTTTGCCTCTCATATTCCTTGCTGATATCCGATTTGCTTAATTCATTTAACCACTTGCTAAGGAAAAACATAGCAGGTATACTTGCAGTGCTTTAGAGAACATCTAGTTTGTCTTGACATTTTGCATCCTAGCGAAATTGCAATTATAATGCTGTTAAGTATAGCTAACATGCCCTGACACTCCATTTAGAAGAATGAACATGGCATTGAACAGTTTTCCAAAACCAGTTATGTTCCTGCAGTACGTGTAGGAAAAATAATTCAGCAATTCAATTTGGTTTTGAAATCAAACTTCAAAGTGTTTTAAGAATGTTTATTACAGAAATGGAACATACATTTAACAGAACAGCGATGCAGTCAGAATTTGCTTAACACTTTTTCCTTTAGAGTGTTGACATAAATCTTTTGCAAAAAAAAAAAAAACAAGTAAATACTAATCAGAAATTTAAGCTCTCTTTCAGATACCAATAACCTCTCTCAGTCTAAATGCACATAGTTTTAGAAGATCAGTAACTTATGTGAACAAACGTGGGTTGACATGAATATTTATCAAAATTGAATAAGAATCACAATCATGATTGAATCTGAACAGGTATTTGAATATACGTTTTCTGCAGTCTTTCTGTTTCTGCATGGCTGAAGGAGAGACAAGAAGATTTAGTAGTGTAACCAACAACTGATGGCATGAAAGAAGAGCATTTAACTCCAATCTCAGGCTTAGTTTTCCTCCAGGACACTTGGCAAAATCCTAACTAAGCACCTGAAACCTTCTAGAGTTCAGCCATTTGTCTCTGTGACTTAGTTCTTGTTTGCAAAACAAATTTAATTGCGCTTCCTTACTCTACAGGATTGTTGTGACAATATGTACATTAAAGATTGAGGACAATGGGGATTGTATGAGCACAGTCAACACCCATCTGGTTGCCTAGACATACCCTGCATACTGATGAGGCTGCAACCCTGCAGCTCCAACCCTCCTCTCTCTGCTCTTCAGTCTGGAAAATTACTGAACTCCAGCGTCGGGAGGCACCACATATGCTTGTTTGCTCTTTCTTCAGCATGTTTGGTGCTATGTGAGCATATATATTTAGCATTTCTGCTTAGGACTCTTAACATGTCTTGACACTAGCAAGAAAGTCAAGAATAGTACAGGCTCTTTTTCTTGACATCTAGCCCTCGGTGTCACTCTTCCTTCCTCTGCTACAGCTAAGAAGAAAAATCCAGAGAAAGCACCACAGCCTCCCACTGGGCCAGGTCTTTGACAGGTTGTGATACGTTAATAAGAAGCACGACTGTACATTTCTTTGGTATAGCCTCAAGAACAGTTGGACTCGATGATCTCAGAGGTCTTTTCCAACCAGATGATTCTAGGATTCTATGAAGAAGTTACTAGAAGAAAAAATGCATCTCAAATTAGCCAGGTTTGTGAAAGGAGTCAATGTCAGAACTAAACAACAGCACAGGTATCACCTACAACAACATAAAACATAGGACAGAAAACACAACTTATCAGCCAAATGAGCAACCTCCCTCTCCATTGTCCCTGCAGTGTTGATGACTCTACCTTGGATGAGCACCTGAAAACGTGACCCAGATTTCACAGGTACAGAGATGCTTCTGTAGAGCAAGCAGCATCCTCTATACTATATAAACATTTTTTCCCTCTTCATGCATGTCTCATTACTCTTCACTAAGATTGCTATTGGCATTGGCACAGGGTTGCCCAAAGCCCTTTGGGTGCTAAAAATCTTATTGTGGTATTTATTGCACAGCTGCAGACTGGATGAACAAGGGAATAGGGTAAGATTTACTCTGCTAGGCTAAGAATTTTAAAGAAACTATGTTTCACTGAATATATGGATTTTAAATGACTTTATTAGAACTTTCATTTAAGTGTTTCCTAAAATCTTATCGTGACATTATTAACAACATGCAAACTTTGGAAATTGAAAATGCAGAGATAAACAAATTATTTATTACAAAAAGGGCCTCACAGTTCTCTGGGGAAATGGAATATTCTAATGTCTGTTTATACCAGCAGAAATAAATTGTATTTGGTAAACATAATGTTAGTCATTTGCAAACATGAAAAAATGTGGGAGTTTTTTTTGTTTATTTCAAAGACTTTGCACTGCACATTGAATTTATTTGAGTCAAACTGAGTTGTAGCATAGTAAGACTTCAACCGTAGACAGAAATTCCCTTCTATCTATGCATAGGGCTTTTTCCCTGCATTTCTCCTCTTCTTTTTCCTTTCTTCCTTCCAGCTAAGACAGCTAAGTTTTATAAGTTCTTCATGAACAACAAGACTAATAATTTCAGGAGAAAGGAACATAAGAGAAATATTTATCAAGTGTCTAGAGTTTGATACTTGTCTTTATCCTGTTATACTATCTCCCAGATTTTGTGCTTTTTGACTCCATTGGCTATTACCATTCAGGCTATAAATATCAAACCTATGTGTCTTAGGTAATGATACTCAAATTATACAAAACAGAAGGAAATCTGTAAATAAGGAAAATCAACTCGAAAAGTTAAAAACCTGTCATATTCCAAATAAAGCACTACAACAAGTAGGTCGTGTCTTAAAAAATGTAACCAGAAAAGCATTGAAATTAATTTATTTTCATTTTCTGTTTATTGTGAAACAAATTATCAAATTTATATTTTTAAAAAATTATTATTTCCCAGATAGCAGAAATTGACAGTAATTCAGATTTAATGAGATACTTGCTTCTAAATTTGAAAAACTGCATTTTCCCACACTCTCTTCTTAAAAAAAAAAAAAAGCAAAACACATAACCATCCAATTCCATCCACCTGATTAATACAGTGGAGTTGCTGTACCATAGTGCAGCCAAGGGAGAGATGGATTAATATGTCAGCTAAAACTGACAGTAGGATGACTAGTAAACTGCTTGATATAATTCCATGGGGTTTCAGGCCTTCTAGGTGAACACTTAAAGCCAGAAAACCTGGTTTTAAGTAAAGATATGCAATTGCTGAAGTACCTTTTATTTTAAAACAGAATTATAAAATTAGAAGAAAAAGTTAAATTAATTCTTCTCTTAAATGGTCATTACAACAGTTTTCTCTACCTCGTTCCAGAAACAGATTGGCCTTAGATGCTTGGTTAGAAAAGATGGAATTTTTAGAATAAAAGCCTGGTGATATAAAATGTATTAGTCATAATCTTAATGTTCATAATGAGGCAATTAATTTTTAATCCCAGATGATATACAAAGAAAATAAGGAAATGAAACTGGAAACAGATACAAAATGCCTCTAGGAGTGGGTGCTTGGTAGCATTTGCTAAATAATCAAGAAGGTGTCTTTAAAAATGCAGCTGCTATTGATAGTAGTTATGTGTCAGGTGAGGTTTGTAAAATACCTGCTTCTCTTTCGAAGCACAGTGGAATTCTGGCTTGGGATGTGGTTGAGGTCCAGCCCCTCAGGAGGAAGAGCTGGGTGAGTACACACCACTTGAGAATCAATTCTCACAGCAGCTGTTTTTCCAGTCTTTGCTTCATAGTCCAAACTTAGGTCACTCAGCTGCCTCACTGGGAAAGAAAGGGATGTACAAGAGGGAGCTGGTCAGGCCTCACCTTGAATATTGTGTCCAGTTCTGGGCCCCTCAGTATGGGAAAGATGTCAGGATACTGGAATGTGTTCAGAGGAGGGCAACGAAGATGGTGAGGGGGCTGGAGCACAAGCCCTATGAGGAGCGACAGAGGGAATTGGGGCTGTTTAGCCTGGAGAAGAGGAGGCTCAGGGGAGACCTCATTGCTCTCTACAACTACCTAAAAGGAGGTTGTAGTCGGGCAGGGGTTGGTCTCTTCTCTCAGGTGACCAGTGGCAGAACCAGAGGGCATGGACTTCAGCTTCGTCAGGGAAAGTTTAGACTTGATGTGAGGAAAAAATTCTTCACTGAAAGGGTGATTGGCCATTGGAATGGGCTGCCCAGGAAGGTGGTGGAGTCACCTACCCTGGAGGTGTTTAAAGGGAGACTGGATGAGGCACTGAGTGCCATGGTCTAGATGATGGTTGGTGTTAGTGTTAGGTTATAGGTTGGACTTGATGATCTCAGAGGTCCTTTCCAACCTTATGATACTGTGTGATACTGTGATACTGTGAAATTCAAGCTTTGCCTTTCAAGGCAGTATGAAAGCATTGGTAATCAAAGTCAGAGAAGACATTGTTTCAAGCTTTCCCTGCTGTGGTTATTTGATTGCAATATTTTAGGTGAAAATCAGTTCCTATCGATACAACCTCATATCAACAAAGATTGCATTTTTAGTTAAATTGCTATGCACAGTGGTTTATATGGCAAAGAAGTTTTGGGATAATTATCTAAAATGTACAACTATGTATGAGGAGGCTCCATCTCTTTCACACTCAAGAGTCTAAATGCAGTCCAAGCATTCTGCAAATAAAACCAAAAGATGTATGCTGCAGACTAAGCCTCACGGCACTAATTGTCCCCGCAATCTGATATCCAGAATTCAAACTAAATTTTTGCAGGTACACTGATCAATGCTCCTGCTTCTTGTCATACATTTACTGTACCAGTGTAGTTCCACTGTCTAAACAACTATGTCTAAACAGCTGTTTCACCCTTCAATCAGAGAATGACCATTTGAAACTATGAAGAAAATTAGCAGCCAGAACCTTTTAACAGTGTGACATAACATTTCTATTCAATCTGCAGTAACAACTCTTCTATTTCATAGAATCACAGAATCATAGAATGTCCTGAGTTGGAAAGGACCCACAAGGATCATCGAGTGCAACTCCTGTCCCTGCACAGGACAACCCCAACATTCACACCGTGTGTCTGAGGGCATTGGCCAAATGCTTCTTGAATATTGCCAGGCTTGGGACTGTGACTGCTTCCCTGGGGAACAGTTCCAGTGCTCCACCACCCTCTGGGTGAAGAACCTTTCCCTGATGTCCAGCCTAACCCTCCCCTGGCACATCTTCCTGCCATTTGTCACCTCTGCTGTTCTGGAAGACTTACCATACAGAGACAGAAAAAAATGCATCTCTTTTGGGTAGATAATTGTGTAACTGGAGACACATCTCCAAGGAATTTGGCACCCACTCTCATGGGGGTGCCCAGAGCATGTTGTCAGCGTTGTAGCTGCTGCCGCTGCAGTAAGACAGGAGGTACTTTTTCTCATCTGGCACATTTGGAGTTTCTAACAAGTAGAAAGGCAATGAAGTGCTGGCACAAATGATCCCAAAGGAGCTGCTGGTCTCCATGGCCCCAGGGCTGGAAGCACCTTTCTCTTTACCAGGATCTTCAGGGAACATGGAGGCCATGCATCTCCTTTTCACTTTTATTTACTTACACCTAAAATTAAGCACACCATTTACAGAATATAATGCTTATGTCTGATAGAGAGATAAAGTGTTGAACATCTGCAAGCATAGGAAGATTTTATGAAGCCAGACATTGCCCATTAATTACACTTGGCCTCTTTTCATATGGTATCCCAAGGCTCCTCATGTAACTATGAAGGCTGGGGCCTTGGTTTGTCTCCAGCAATGACTGTAAACAAAACAAACTATGATTTGCTTTAGATCCCTAATCAGTGTGTAGGGTGGTGGCTTTGGCTACTGAGATATAAGGTGTTCAACCTGGGGAAATCATTTCTAAAAGGTTTAGCTGGAATGAATCCTTTGACTGAACCTAAGTATGTATAACATTTAATTTTCATCTTGGTTGAAACAGAAATATCCTAACACACAGTGGAGCACTAGTAATTTGGAGTGTTTGAGCAAAGGGAAAACACTGAACAGTGAAGAACGTATTAACACGTAAGATGCCTAATTTTTCTCAAGTGAGATTTTCTCTGTAACTCCAGAAAAAATTCTTACAGCAAATGATGAACAAAACTAAGGGGTTGTATGGAAAAGTATTAGGTTTCTGTAGAATTTACTCGTAATTTTTAGCATTTCAAAGGGAACTATGTCTTTTTCATATTTGTTAAGCCTGTTACAATAATCTAGAACACTGTTGTGTGTTGTTCTGTACTTAAATCCCTTGGGCCATTGAAAACCTGACTGGAATAGATATTTTCTATTATATTTCATACAGCTTTCCAGCAGAATCTGATGGCATTTGTAGAGAACACTAAGATGCAATAATCATGGCCAAGGCTTTAACTGTGGAATATTTTTCTTGATTTCAAATACACAGAAAAATGGCCAAGCTGAGAATACACTTCAGAGATAGTAGGCTCTCAGCTACTTTCTTTAGCTATAGCATAGATAAATGCTCCATTATTAACTGTATACTTAAATGCATAATCCACTGATATTAATTTTGTAGAATATACAAACAAAATTGGCAGGCGTACCTAAACAGGAAAATTATTTCCTGAAAAATGTAGGTCCTGGTGGGAAACCAGTGGGTTAGACCTTTTACTTCAACAAGCTTTTGATTATTCCTTAAACTTTTGAACCTATCAAGAAGTGAATTTTGCTGTCTTTAATATGGAAAGAATAGAAAATTCTCCCTTTCTCTAATATTTATCCAAATCATTGTAGTAAATACCCCAAAGGCATTGTACACTGTCTAGAAAGGACCAATACAGGTCTCTCTGAAGATGGCTGGTCAGGTTTTGACGTAAAGATCCATAAAATATGTTTGTTATGGTTTGTTCTTCACTGGGTTGTTAATAAGGTCAGTGCAAGGTTGACACTATGTGTCCTTTTCCCTTGTTTTTAACTGTTTCCCAACAAACCTAAACCTTCCTTTCTTCCTACCCCCTTCCACTATCAGCAGAGACCAAACAGACCACTAGATAATGATAATTTAGTAGCGGTTTAATCTCGTTTTATTGTTTAAACCTCACTTGTAGAAAGCCTTCCATAGCTCTCTGCATATTCCTGCTGCTTTCTAGATCACTTTTGGCTCATCCTTTCAGCCTGGAGATCACACGCCATGGTGACACATCAAAAGGACCTGTCTCCACAGCCAATGCAAGTGCAGTGATGGAAGACCTTTAACTAATAACAGCAGAAAGACTACAGTGGAGAGGGAAGCTGGTTTACCAAAGCTTTCCTCACCCAGGTTCTAAAATAAATGTCATAAATATGCCATGTGCCTGAAATATCCTGTCTAGTATGAACTATATGTTCATTTTGTTGCTTGGATCAGAGTTCCATGGTGGTCTACCTTGTCATGGAAACACTAAGGCTGAATTTCAGTTTTTTCCCTAGTGAAATAAAAACATGGCATTGTCATGACGGCACCTCCTGATGCACATTACTGTGTGCTACGGTCTTGTCCCTGCCTGGCCTGAGCACAGGAACATTTGGAAGCAGGGCTGATGGGGATGAGGTAGTGACAAGTTAAATGAGGAAACATTTAATGCAGAATTACGGCTTTTGTAACATACACTTTACTGTTCCATAGATATTACAGAATGAAGAAATCTTGAGCATAGTTTTGCACATTCCTCAAAATTATTCCTATTCCCTAAGCTGCACTGATACATCACCTAATTTCATTTTAAAAGAGTAAAGTAATAGTTACCCACATTTTCTCTTTTTTTTTTTTACTACTTAAAAATTCTGCATGCCTGGAATTGATAAAATCTGCCCCTTGCTCCGCTGAGGTGTTTATGAATTACTATCTTTTCCTCCTTATTACTGTTTTGGGGAAGAAAATGTGGATCTGGGACCAATATGGTAATTATTCATAGTACTCCCTAGTTAAACAGCTTCAGTGATGCGGTTCCTCTGGGTAAAAGTTTACAAGAGTGCCTTTTAAATTTCTCTTGAATACGTTTCCTTTCTTTTTCTTCATTTTTTTTTTTTTACAGATAATTCTTTCCCTTTATAAGCCTCATCTTGATGTAATAGTCTACCTTCATGAGTATAATTAATAAAACCCATATTTTTTTCTGCTGCTAATACTGAAGGATACAGTATACAAAAATTAAGAAAAAAAATTCAACTACATAGAAATCTATTCCTTAAATATAAACTTTTTCTAGTTTAGAAAATGTTGGTTAGATTTAATATGATTCTGAGAAATGATAATCCTGAAAATCATACACATTTTATATAAGAAATGTTTTTATTTATTCAACTGTACTAATTGTCCCAAAGCATTAATCAATGAAAACCATTTCCATTGCTCTCTACTAGCAGTTCCTTCAAAACTGCACTACAACATGCTTTAAAGAAATATGTGCTTTTCATGGTTCAATTATTGTCATGGCAAATATCCAGACCAGTGAATAAAGACAATAAAATACCTTATAAGAAGTAAGAGGCCCCTGAACACTTTTATTATACTGTACACACTGGAATCAGCGAAGGAGTTCTTAGGTACTATAGTCTGGGAAACCATCTGGTTTGTTCTATTTTGAACAAAGAAAGCCATTTTTATATTCATACTTTTCCCCTTATTGGAGGGGAGTACTTATGCTGCTGTAGCGAAGATTGTGTCAGCACTTCCTTTATTAAATCCATTATAAGAACCAAAAGAGAGGCTGGAGAGTCATCAAGTGTCTACAGGTGGGCGAGAGGGAAGCGTGAGATCGGAGCCATCAGGGACCTTCCTGCTGGCCCAGCTGTGCCCATTAGCTCAGCTGAACTTCACAGACTCCAGGGACTTCATCAGAGCATCCATAGGCGAGTTTCACAAATGTAATTAAAATATTCAGTTAACACTTGTGCACGGACCATCAAAGGAGCAGGAGCCATCCATTGGTATTGACCGGTCGTGCTCCAGTGACTCACCCAGGTCCCTGGGTGAGATCACCTCCCACAGGTGTCATCACGCAGGCAGAGTTGGGGCTGGGTTTGGAGACAGATATGAGAGGGAGGGAGGGAGGTGGCTGGCTGCAGAACATCTGAAAGAACATGTCTTTCCTGAAGGAGTGCCTGACCCAGTGTCCCTCCTTCTCCTGCACCACGCCCGGACAGCTTGTGGGGCAGCAACAAGGTAAGTCTTTGGCCCCACAGTCCCCCTTGTCACGGTGCTGCCCACATTTTGTCACCCTGTAGCAGGAGATAATTGCCTAGAGCAAGGACCTGTGCTTAAGCCTGACCATTACTGATTCTTGGTGTACAAAATAGCAGAAGACAAGGACAACACCCATGGCATTTCAGAACTCTGAAAAGAAACACTCCAACCCTGATATACAAAAGAAAAAAAAATGCAGAAAGTATTGAGATTTAATTTTTGTTCCACTTCAGAATGAAATAAATTTGGAGTTGTTAATATTTCCTATGGGAACTTCTATCCTCGTGAAGTAGATAATCACACTTACATGTTCTGGTTTTTGTTTCTTAGGAGAATTTTTGAACTGTACTTCATGTTCAACATCATTTACAGGCAGATAAAATAAGTATTTAGTATTTAAAACACAGATACTTCCTTCTGAATATTCCTATTTTGCTTTTCATTATGACAGAAAGTCTTATAATACATAATAGTTTAAATTCTGAAAAACTAAAGACTGACTCTTATGTAAAGTTGTAGACCTGAAGGTCTCTCTTACACAGACTTTTATTTAGGATAGAGCCAGTGCAGAAAGAGTGAATGGTGTAGTAATGTGATGGGAGCCTTGCTAAAATGTTGGATAAAAGGAACAGGATTTAAAAAAAAATCATCAATATTAGAGCACAAAGTAATAAATATAACAAATCATGTTTCTGTGTAGTACACAGCTTATAGTTTTGAGAGAACTGATGAGTTTCTTGTTAAACCCAGATTGTCAGCTCTTGGTGACAATAAAGTAGACAGATCACCTCCTTGATGTCTAAATTTTAGAAAATACTCCTTCAGCTGGGATTTCCTTCATCATGAATAGCTTGTATAGGAGCTTCCACACAACTTCTGGGACATGTCTGCTAGATCAGCTTGAATCACCACCATATGTGATTGAAAGTAACTAAGAACTTTTGTGCTGAAAGTGGCTTTTAATTAAATTTTCTATCAGAATTGCAGCCGTTTCCTTAATAAATAAAAATCTAGTGTGCTTAAACTCTAGTAATGGCTTATTTTGATTCATTAAGTCAACAAGGAGTCTTCTCCAATTTAATTCATGTGTTCCGTTTTTGAGCTATCTACTATGTCTGCACAGAAAATTACACATTTAACTATTTAGATTAAAATCTTCCTTTGTGTGCAGGTGGAAAATCCATCCCAGGGCACAGCTCTGCATGGGAAACAGCTTTCCTATACCATGAATTTTTATACCAAAAAAAAAAACCTTCAGAGGATTTTCATGACAAACTGGAGGAATCACTGGTCAGAATGAGCTCACGTACAAACTATATGAAAGCACTCCAAACTCATGTTTGTATGAGGCCAGGAACTTGAACCTGACATTCCTGTAAGAGCCACAGGAGTGCCCTGCTCTTAAGCTTTTCTCTCAGTTTCAGTAGATAGCATCTTGCAACTGAAAAATCTTCCCAATAAAAGTCTCAAGGAAATACATTTTTTTGGTGCTATGAAAAAAGTCCCTGATCATATCTTGCACCTTACAATAAAATATGTTTATATTTGTACTGCATTGTCTCTCCTGCTTTGTGGGGTTTTTTTCTGTATATAATTTTAATATGCATTGAATTGTTTTGGTATTTCAAGAAACAACAAAAGTTTTTCTTTGTAAAGAAGACTGGAAGTTTGCAGCACTCCCATTCTATGTTCAGACATTTAGTAATCTCATTTCTGCATCCCTAGATCTGGCAATAGACTCTCACAAAGCTCCCATACTGATTAGTCCTACTCTTGGATTTGCATAGGGTTGGTAGCAAACCACATCCTGATCACAAACTGAGCACTGCTGTGTGTGAAACTCAGCACAGCAGATTTACATTGTCTTCATAATTGAAGAATATCTTGAGATATCATCAGTTTTGTCAGGATTTGATTCAAATCTTACTTCAAAGGCTTTTAGAGGACACCAAAGGGTGGAGGCAAGAGTTAATGATGTGAAGGCTGTCAAAGCTTTCCTGGCTTGCTGAGATTGCTTCACCACATTCCAGAAATGTGCATAATTCAGAGTTTTTCTGTTTGCTCAAGGACTGGGAATACCATGGCACAGCTTTGTCAAGAAGTAAGTGAATGATGCAGCAGATTTCTGTTCAGTGAGAAATGGCTTACACAAAAACTCTTTAATCCTGAGTTTCTTTCCACACATCAGTGTTATCCTGGAGGTATAAATAAATACTGTGATTTACATTTTTCATATACTGGGTTTGATGTTACTTAGTACCATTTACTGCAGCTAATGTCACTGTAATTTAAAGCATGCTTTTGCCTTGATGAATCACTCTGAAATGTTATGATCTGTTTATCTGGGGTTTTGGAAAAGAAGTCATTCTGCTCCGACCTTGCCAGGTTAGGTACTGAATGGTGAAGTCACCCACGTGTATGAAATTGCTTGCAGATGGCCAGCATGGAAGTTAAGCTTAATCTCCACATTTCTCTAGTTTTTATGAAACCCATTTTCAGCCATGGGGATATTTTATTTTATTGCATTTACTCATCTTGATTTCTCCTGTGACCAAAGAATTCTTCCCCCAGCTGCTTTGCTCTTAATTGTAAGTGAGCAATTACTTCAGGATGTGTTACTTTTGTAGCACAAGCAATTCCCAGAACAAAAGAAACATTGACAAAGACAGGGTGTGCCCGAGATGTTTCCAAAACTGCTCCGGCTGATTTTCTCTTTTTCTCATGCTGCAGTTTCTTTTACCGTACTGCTCTTAGCAGGGTGGTTGCAATGTCATTTTCACAAACGAGATTTTCCTTTCCCAATTATGTTGTACTCTATTTATGGTTGTTCCACTAAAATTTAACTTCTAATGTTGTTTTTGTAGGCTAGACAATTCCCTTGTCTTTCTGTTTCTCATGAAAAATGCAGAAATTCAGCTGCATCTCTTTACAGTGTCCATTAAATTCTTGAAGAGATACTTGTGAAGTCTTAGAAAGATACTCACTAATGAGGTATGATTGCCACATCTTGGCTGAGTACTTAAAGAAACACTGACCTGTTCATTATAAAATCTTAGTTGGAAATATGTGACACTTATATCTTACTTAGAAAGCTCATAATTCAACCAAAAAATAAAAATCTTATATAAACCTAACTTAGCACTGGTAAATATTTTATGAATGAGTGTTCCATAAAAGGAAGAAGTTGTTTTTTAAAACTATAAAATTCGTTGTGCTTTCTTGGTTATTTTTGGTCTCACAGAATTTGTGCAAAGTCATGCCATTCAGGAAGCTTCAATTAAGCAATTTATTTATGCAAATGGTGAATGTAGTAAGTTAATTAGAACAGCAATGGGTGTTTGCTAGAGATTCCAAGTTTGGCAGGCTAATCACTCCACTCTGGCATGCTGCATGCCATTTGTCCCTTAGGCTTCCCATAAAAATCAGTCAAAACTTCTCATAAAAATGACAGATTGCTTCAAACTCAGGAGCTGTGTCCTGAATATGTTCTAAATAGGATTTGGTGTTTTGAGGAGCAAAGGATTTGTAATCAGATGCTGAGACCCAAGAGAGAGAGGACTGAAGCAGACAGGAAGAGAAGATGAAATGAATATATATGAAGCATCCAAAGAGCATTTTCAAGTAGGGTATGACTCAGGATTCAAATTTCTCAATATATGCACAGACTTGTGCTTTTCAATATCACACTGAATCTATTGACACCCTCACAAAAAGGGCAAGCTAAGTGTTTAACTGAAAGAAAACCACCAACCCCACCACCAAAACCTCTGTGTATTTATTTGGCATTTCATTGCTTTCCACTTCAGAAAGGAGATGATCTTAGATAAGGCTCGTAAAGAAAGTAAATCTATGATGCTCCAACACCAGAACTTGAGTTGTAATCTGTGCTTAGATGTTTCTGAGCTTTTAGCCTCAAAGCCTGGGTACCAACCCCCTGCGTGAGATACAGTTTTAGTCCTTTTTATTGTGCAGTTATGAAAAACAGACATTTACATGTAGCTGCTGGCACTTAAATTTAGTGTTGTTACTCTTATTGTCCCACAAATAATCAGTTTATCCTTCTGATTATTATCTATGCATTGACTTATTCAAAGTATGAAGCCGTTGACTGTCTGGATTATTCATTCTGCAGCTCTCTCAATGCAGTGTTTCTCTTTTTTTCTCTGATTCAGTAAAATTTCTACTCCTGGTGCTGCATTTACTGACTACTTTTTTTCAATTTTTTATTGGCTTCTGTTACACATCAAAGGATGGAAGAAATTGCATTTAATTGCTCCATTTTGGCATGCACTGTTGTGGACTGGGAACGTACACTTCACACTGGCCTTCCAATAATTCTGGCAGCATTTGCTGAAATAGCAAAATCATGGGTCAGAGATTTGGGAGTATGCCACAATCCACAGTAGCTGGAAATTCAGGTTGGCCACGATGCTTGTGTGCATGCATGTGTGGTCCATTTAAAAATCATTAATTGATCCTGATGACATGTGGCATAGGAGTGGGAAAGGCACAGAACAGCCAGTGTTGTATCCACTAAGCTGTAAGGATGTTACCATGAGTTTAACATCTTCTCTTTGCTTCATCCAGAACTTTAATGAAAATGTGGTTTTTTTTCCTAAAGTAAATGTAGTTTATACAACTTCATGCATATGCATGTGTGAATAGTGATGCCTTTTAGTAGTACTCTTTTATTCTACATATTTTTCTTTTTTTTCTCATTTCAGAAGAATTCCCACAATTAGGCATTTCCTCAGACTGATGACTGCCTTGGTGCTCTGATAAAATAATGGTCAAATGGCTCATATCATTGTGCAGATAAATGCTGACTTTTTCTTTAAAGAGAATTATTACTCTCCCTCCTTCTGCTGGAATGGGCCTATTAGTTCCTTGTTTTCAGCTTTTAGGGTGGGCAATGTATTTCAGTCCTTCCTTTATTTCTCCAGCTTTTCACTTTCAATCTATCTGTTAAGTGAAAACAACATCATCCATTGTTCTCCCTTCTTGTATTTTGTTCCATTAAGCTGATTTGTTTTAATGTCAGGAGGTACTGAATATTTTCTGTTTATTACTGGTGAAATGGCTAGTCATCAGTTCATCCCAGGGGAAGAATCCCATACCCAAGTGGAAGGAAAATTTCACCTTTTAAAAGGAGTTGGTGATTGAAATTTTGATGAAATGCAGTAATGAAAGTAAGGATTACACCTACAATGACCTTCCTGGGAAATTTTGAAACTCCATATACATCTCCTAATCCTAACTAAAGTTTCCTTTTTATGACTACTACATGTTCTTCTGTCACCTTCTCCTGTAACTTTGTCAATGCGCTTGAGAATTCTGTGTGACAGCTGAAAAAGGGCTGATTCCTTGTTGATAAAAGGTCTTTTCCTTAGCTGATAGTGCGTGGTGCCACAGAAAAACTGTTCCAGAAGTGTTCATTGCTGGGCAGTGCCCCACTGGTAAATGACAGCAGAGCAGGTGATAGAAAAGCCACCTAACTTAAGGTTTGCCGATGAACACAAGACTAAGAGCTTTGGGTTCACACAAGTGGCTGTGGCCAATTTCTCTTTTGTGATTTTCCACTTTTTTTCATTATTTTTGACATTTCAGAGATGAAGCTTTGTTATATACTACAAACCTATGGCGGTGGACCAGGGAGATAAGAATTCACTGAGATATAGAACATACAGGCTAAGAATGTGTGAAAAATTGAAATGACAAGGGTGGGTTGATAGCTCGTTGCTATTGAGCTATAGCACCCTGGCTGGAGAATTAGGTAGTTGGAGACACAGTAAAATAAAATATGTGCTGACTATGCCTAGAGAGAAAAAGCTGAAATATTTAAACCTCCCAAATCTGGACTTATAATAGAAAGATGGACCTATTCAGCTTTAACATAGGAGTGCTACAGATAAAGTATGATATATAGTTGATGAAGTATCATTTCCAACATGCTATACTGGGCTTGAATACTTCAGTAAATAAAATGAAATGTCAAAAGGATGTCCACAAAACTACCAAATAAAATACAGCAATGTCTAATCAAATATGATCCATCTTAGGAAGAATTGTATTGATTTTCCTCTGGAAAAAAAAAAAAAATCCAGCACAACGTGACTATTTTTAAATGTATTTTAGAAAACAAGTTCAAGTCTTCTATGTAAATGTTATTCCCAAAAGTCAGGATATTTACTTTTTGGAAAGAGGGTAATATTTAACTAAAAAGAATTTAGGAGGTAAAGTACTTAATTAATCAAATGGTTTGATTAACTAAGACCTAAAATAGAATAAAATTTGTTACAAATCTCTATGATTTAATTCTGAAAAACAGCTGGTCCTATTTTACAGATATTATGTGCCTAACGTTAGTCACAGAAATATTGTCACATTTTCTTGCACTGGTGTCTTAACGAAACCAACTTCTCTGGGGGTGTCAGATGAGCATAAGACTTGCAAATATCCATGTAAGATAGAATGACAAGGTTTTATATATTGGATTTTGCTTTGTTCATTTAAGAGAGCAATCTCCCAGTGGAACCTGAGAAAGGGCCCTCTGTTATACTAAGCTGTGGATAAAACAGCAAGCAACCAACCCTCCAATGGCTTTGTGAAACTTCCAAATTTAGTAAAAATCTGCCAGAATTGACAAACTAAAAGATATTTTCTGTGGCCTACATGTTCTGGTACAGCACAGAGAAACAAACACATGAAATCTTTCAATTAGGACTTAATTAGCATGGCATGAGAAAGTGCTCTGGATAAATTCAGCATGCCTGGTTTCCTACTCTCCATGAGTGGGTGCATTTACCTGCCTAGAAGGCTCCTTACATTTTTATTTACTTACAGCTAATATTTGTTGCACATGCCCTTTTCAGAAACAACTTTCTGATCCAAAATCCTTTCTGAGTGTAAAAATACAGATAAATATTCAGATATATTAGCACAGCTGTGACTATTGCTAAGCCAAATATATGATGCAAGTCCTTTATTTTATTTTTCTTTTCCACTACAATATCCTTGATGAAGTTCTGAAGAAGCACTTCTACTCAACGTAAAGAATTTTTAAACATTTCTATTACCCAAGAGAGTGAGTTCTGTGAGAACAACGCTGGGCACTAAATCTTGTTTTGCATGACAAATACCACTAAAAGTACAAAGATTTCTTAAGGATGTGGCCATATTGTTGGTGCCATCCAGAGGAAAAAGAAAGGAGAGAGTAATATAGTCCTGATCCTTTTGAGACCATGCAGGTTGAATGTATTGATTAGCAAGAGTGAGCTGTAATTCCAGAAAATGAGCCTTGTGTCTCTCTGGCTTTCTGAATGTTTGCTGCTACCTGATGGAGAAAAAATGGGAAAACCAGCAATATTCTTACTTGGAAATCAATGTGTTCACCGAACAATAGTGTTTACACCAGAATATCTCCACCATGCTGCTTGATGAGCTGATTTAGTTTGATACTGTGTGCCATTGCTCTGCCTCTGCAACGGTTCTTCTGCTACAAAGCTCATCCTGCAGACTGACCACAGGTGTTTGAGGAAATTTGTTACTAAACCATCAGATTAGTGCCAATACCCAACAGCCATCACCCATTTTGCATATAATTAAAACCACAGTGGGCTGGAGTGAGTAATGTCCACTTGTTAGAGGTTAATGCAGCTGATGTGGTCATAATTATCCTAATATATTCTCATCAGATTAGCAGTAGCATGTTAGTTGCATTAAATAAACCTATAGGGAAGAGTATGAAAATGGTAAGAAACTTTAAATAGCTGCCACATTCCATTGTAGTACACTGTAAGGATCCATCTACTCTTAGTAATGCAAATTTATATTGTCCTCTTTCTTAGTACTGTAAGAAAGGCACATTAATTGGATTAGCTGGAGATGCCATACAGCTTCCAGTATTGCAAATTTTAAAGTAAAGACTTGAATGATTAATCAAACTGTCAATATTGACATATTTTTGTTGGTATTACCATGAAGAGTAAAAGAAGACTTACTAAGATCCCTTCTAGTCTTTTTTTTTTCTAGGGCATTTATACAATTAAATAGTTTCTTTATAATCTATTTGAAATGCAACACTGAAAAATATTTTAAAGACATGGTATGAAAGTGTATAAACAGAAATTTGAAGAGATTAAGGAGAACAGAGCTCAATTTTAAAAGTGTTTTCTCGTATCCAGCAGACATGGGAAATAGAAAAGTGATTTCCACCTTCTTCAAATTAAAAAATGCATAAAATCCTTGCAGAGTTTCTACTGCCTGTGTAGGTAATGGATTGCAAGAGGGCAGGAAGACCTAATAGACATTATTCCTCCCCCATATAATCCACTCTCAATAGTTAAGCAGGACATAACCCAAAGTAAATTTATTACAAGTAAATATAAATGAGACTTTTTTTTGTCTGTCAAAGGAAGATAACTTTTCTTGTGAAATTGTAAATTATTTTTCTAAGGTCTTCTTTTTTGAATCTTATACCCTAAAAAGTAGTTGTCTCTCAATATAAATTGTGGTCTTAATTTATAAACAATATTGCTCAACAGTGAAGTATTTTTAAAACATGATTTAAGAAACAATTCAAACTACAGTGGCACATAATTCATCATAACTTTCCAATGCAGTCTAACAGTTCCCTACTAGGAGGTAATCTTCCTGAAATAGAATTTCTTCACTTTTCAGAAAGATTTTTTTTCCCAATGTCTTTTTCCTCATTTCTGTACTGTAAGACTTGACATCTGTCCCTGTTTCTATCTCATTAACTTTGGAGTTTTACACACTGCCACAAGGAAGTTCCATTCCAGGTGGTGCCTTTTTGTTCATGTTGCATAATACGCAGAAGCGTAATTTCATTGCTGAAATAAAAACCCCTCAAGGTTCTGCCTGAAGTATGGTTTTCCCCACCATAAGTAACACAAAACTAATATCAGAGAGTGTCCAGAGGAGGCCATAAGGCTGGGGAAAGGTTTAGAGGGGAAGTCATATGAGGAGCGGCTGAAGTCACTTGATCTGTTCAGCCTGGAGAAGAGAAGACTGAGGGGGGATCTCAGAGCTCTTTAGTGTCTGAAGGGAGGGGAAACAGCTGCTGAGCTCTTCTCTCTTGTGACTATGGTAGGACCCGAGGGAATGGCAGGAAGATGTGCCAGGGGAGGGTTAGACTGGACTTTAAGAAGAGGTTCTTCCTCCAGCAGGTGGTGGAGCACTGGAACAGCTCCCCAGGGAAGCAGTCACAGCATCCAGTCTGCAGCATTCCAGAAGCATCTGGACACTGCCCTCAGTCACACGAGAGTGTCCTGTGTAGGGACAGGAGCTGGACTCGATGATCCTTTTGGGTGCCTTCCAACCTGGGTAATACTATGGTCATTTATAGTCAGGAACACAACTCCAGGTTTGGTCACCACTGTATTGCAATCAGTATGTTGTATTACATTTATAACATTTTCAAGTAGAAAGTAATTCATCTGGAATATATAATAAAACATAAAAGATGCCGTTCAAGTCTTCACAAAGACCAAGCTTGATTTTCGTTTCTCTTTTTACTTAGTTTTTGAAAATCCACACAATAATCTGTGATGGCTACCTGAAATAATTTGACATCTAAACCACTTTGAGTATTTAATTCTTACGCTGTTTCTGCGCCTCTAAGTGGTGCCTTCCTGGCACACACTATGCTGCCAGCAAATGACATTGTCCGCTGCTGTAAACCTGCTGAGCTCTATTGATTTTAGTAGCACAAGGCTGATTTACACCATCTGATGAGCTGACCCTTAGATACTTGCCTTTTTTTAACTGTGCATGCCAGATAATTTTTCTTCGCACTGTGATTTTTTTGTCAGTACAGACTGACTTAATAGAAAAATAAGAACTAATTGCCTCAGTTTCATGCCCGAGGAATCTTTAAAAAGAGAATATCTTTATTGAAATAGTTGCACACATTTAGCACACCCTCCTCTTCTGTTAGGAGATCACACTACAAAAATGGTAGTCATCCCTGCCACTTTAGAACACTAGTGCTCAATTACTGTTTTCCCTAGAAAGAAGAAAAAAATAATGTCCTGTTGCAGTTACTCATTAGTGATGTTAAAAGTGATAGAAATGTAAATCCTAAAGGAGATTTTTTATCATATATTTTTTTTCAGATTGCAAACATTGACCACTAATATTGTTGCAATTTGGAGATGTTGCACTTTGTCCTACTAATGTAGCAGAGGCACAGTTTTGGTAAGATTCTGGGTTCAAATCTGAACCAAAGCAGAGCTAAAAAGAAAAAATATCACAAAAGGCCCAGTTACACCACTTGTAACTCAAACCATAATCCAGATGGTGACATGAACTGACTTAAAGTCCTGTTATTTTTTCTCCTGTTCCATCACCCAGTGATTTATCCAGGACACATGAACAAGGAATTGACTCCAAGTCAATTGATATTTAGATTGGATGCCTCCACAAGTGTATTACTTCTGTGAATTAAATTATAGAAATCCCTGATTGATTTTTTGGGCCACAATGAATATGGATAAATCGGAATACTAGTCCTCAGTTCAGGTGAGGTTAAATATTAGGACTGATTCATTATGTCAGAAGGAAATGGATCCTAGTTTCATTATATATAATGACAGTGTCTCTTATTTATGTCTGTGGTCTTTTTTTTGTGAGAATAAGGTAGGAACTTTGTCCTTAATGCTGAAATGTAGTAACAATCACAATCATGAAATGTTTCTGGCCACTTAAAAGCATATAGAAAAGAACAGAGTTCTTCAGACACAAGTGTTCATTATTAAAAATCACAGCAGAAAGAAAAATATATCTAATTTCATGGTCCTTTGGGAGCAAACTTATTCATATTAAGATGAGTTTTATGGTTTATTTACCTAATTCATTGGCACTGTACTTGTTTCACAACTCTTTTCTCACCAGCATCTCAGAAGCTACCACAAATTCACCAGGTGATACACCTTAGATCTGTAAAAGATTTGGAACTCACCCCGTCTGAAAATTAAACGACTATGAAATCTATTTTTTGCTCTTGACTAAAAGAATGCAGTTTCAAAGGTTATGATTATGCCTTTTTGACCCAACAAATTAACCATTATATCTTCTTAAACAATGAATTAGTTACTAATGGCTGCAGTGACATCTGCTGATGACAGTGAAGCTGATCAAGGAGTGCCTTCAGTGCTGCTTGATTCATCCAATCATGAACTCCTGGATTTGCTAAAAGCATAGATGAGCAGACAGAGATTTGCTCTTGAACAGTTACTTATTTATCCAGAGTTGAACCCTCTAACTGTTCTGCCATTACTTGAATCCAGGCAAGTGCAGAGCCTTCCTGCCCTCAAGCAAATCAAATCCCACCCAATTTGGTGTCATCTGCAAATTTACTGAGGGAGTAATCAGTGCCTTCATGCAGATCATTGATAAAGATATTAAGGAAGTGACCCCAACACTGATCCCTGGGCAACACCACTTGTGACTGTCTACCAACTGGATTTAGCTCCAATCACCACAACTCTCTGGGCTCAGCCATCCTGCCAGTTTTTTTACCTGTGAAGAGTATGTCTCTCTAAGCCATGAGCTGCCAGCAGCTCTAGGAGAATGTTGTGGGAAACAGTGTCAAAGGATTGTCTAAAGTCATTGTAAATGGATGAGAATAGCCCTGAACAGAAGAACTTGGAGATGCTGGTGGATGAAAACTAAACATGAGCCAGCAATGTGCGTTTGCAACCCAGAAAGCCAACAGCATCCTGGGCTGTGTCGAAACAAATGGGACCAGCAGGGTGCAGGAGGTGATTCTCCGCCTCTACTCCACTCTTGTGAGACCCCACCTGGAGCCCTGCATTCAGTTCTGAAGTCCTCAGCACACGAAGGACATGGAGCTGTTAGAGCAAGTCCAGAGGAGGCCACAGAGATGATCTGAGGGCTGGAGAATCTCCTGTACGAAGACAGGCTGAGAGAATTGGGGTTGTTCAGCCTGCAGAAGAGAAGGCTCTGGTGGTGAGACTTTTAGAGCAGCCTCCCAGTACTGAAAGGGGCTCCAGGAAAACTGGAGAGGAGCTCTTTATTAGGGGTTCTAGTGATAGGATGAGGGGGAACAGTTTTAAGCTGAAAGAGAGTATGTTTAGGTGGGGAGGTCCTGGCTCAGGTTGGCCAGAGAAGCTGTGGCTGCCCCATCCCTGGAGGTGTTCAAGGCCAGGTTGGATGGGGCTTTGAGCCTCCAGATCCAGAGGGAGGTGTCCCTGCCCATGGCAGGGGGATTGAAACTAGAGGATCTTTGTGGTTCCTTCCAGCCCAAATCATTCCATGGTTCTATGATTTTGTGAATAGAGGTATACTGAAACCAGCCCTTTTTCTGCCATTAACGAGCCAGCAGTAGGGCTGTATTAAATTAGAGACCCATGCTGAGATTTTCTGAGCATCCTGAAAGGACAGCACATAATTTACAATGTCCAGCAAAGGCAAAATGGACCCAATACATCTTTTAGGTGTATCTAATCAAACCAAAATACTCTGGGTTTATTTATACCACGATTAATTGATTCCTAACATGCAATCATACACCCTCAAATTATCAGAGAGATAAAACAATCTTCATGCCCTTGCTCAATAAGGAGATTTTGGTTTTTCAAGGAGACAATAATCCACTACACACTATTATGGGAACTTTTTATTGCAGTAACATTTTTTACTTACATGAACAATTTAGTCTGTGTGCTCAAGTCCAAGAATTGGTTCACATGTAAATACAGGGATGGAAGTGGAGCACAATTACAGGCTCAGATCCTGACATCTGTCCTGCACAAACAGTACATGATGTTTGCATGCTTCAGTTTAGCAAATCTCACTTCCTATCTTCTATAAATTGAGCCTCATGCCAAAGTGTCTGTGACCTCAATGCTTTAGCTCTCCTCGTAGTCATTAACACCTCCAACATTGATCCTTTTTCCATCATTTCACTGAAATGTTTAAAAAACATTTCAACGGAATTTTATTTTAAGGTGCTTTGTTGAATAAAAATGTCAGTTGTGAAATCCAATACATACATTAGGAAAAACTTAGGTGAAAGTTCTTGATAAAACCCTGCTTTAGGGTTTCCAAGAACTGATTGGTTTTATCTTTGAAAGTACTTTCAGAGTTTTTAGTTTTAAGGCAGAAATTCATTCATGAGCATTCTGGAATTTTCAATATTTTTAAACTTTTTTCAGGCTCTGCAAATTCTCATGAATAAGAGAAACATTTCACATTTAGCTGAATTACAAAGTATTCATACAATAATTCTACTAAGAAATTGATTGAAAACATAGTAAGTGACCTCAGAGAATCACTCAGCATCCTGAATTTCCTCTTGATGTCACAGAGAGCAATTAGATTTTTAGAAGAAGAAAGAAAATTTCTATTACCTGTTCATGTTGCTAATGGTCACATCCACAATCCAATGCATTGATACAATTCCTAGAGATTTAATAATTGCCATTCTCTTACAAAAATGGCAATTTTCTCATACCCCTACAATTCGGAATTAGTTTTCTGGTGTGAATGTCTGCATCTGCAATTATTCATATTCAGTGACTTGAATTTTTATGAAAGGTTTTTCTGGCAAATCATTTTAACTCAGTTTGTAATCCTGCTTTGCAATTTAAAAAATGAATGAATGTTTCTAGACTCCATTTATAACATGGGAACTATAATGGGAATGATTTCCCAGCCCCCTGAATTTAGTAGTAGACTTTCCCTTTGCTTGTCTATGTCTAAACTCTTAGTCCACAATACTGGATTAACCTTTCTTCATGAAAATAGCTCTTGTGTGGAGCCTTCAAAAACAAGGCAGTGCCACACATCCCTGTAGCAGCCTATTACACACACAATGGTGTTTCTTAACTACCACTTCTTTCTGCCTTCTTTGAAGTTAGAACAATGCCAAGCTCACAACAGTTGATTTTGTGTTTTCTTTACATATTCTGACAAAAAGGAACAGCATTATCCTGTTCGCAGCTCAAGTACAAGCATGAGGACAAATCTTTAATTGCAGACACAGCTGTTGTTTCACTGATAAAACAGTTTTTCACAGAAATCTCTACACAACCAGCAGTTTACTGTGGCCACAAAATACACTTCCCTTAAAAAAAGGTGACAAAAGTCAATATTTTTTTTATAACTGGGTGAAGATGGCAAAAAATCAGCTGTCTTTCTTAATGGTGATGAAATGCCTGATCATATATATTATATTCACTTCACTTTATTTGCTATTAAAAAAATCCTATTCAGATCTTATTTTAGTCCTGATTAACGTGTTATTTTAAAATTCAATACTCTCATTTTGCCCAAAATCCCTCTTCTCTTGATCTCAGTTTTGGATTCCCAATTCCGCACGGTGTTCATGGACTAGAATTACTATTATGCGTTCAGACCTGCAGATTGGGTAGCGATGGAAAGCCAGGATCAGGAAGAGTTTCTGATCTCCCTTTCCCACAGGTGGTAATGCTCGATTAACTTCTCTGTGTGCCTTTCTGGAATGTCACTTGGGATAAGATTGCTGACTGCTCCTTGCCCAAGTGCACTGCAAGACCAGGGTTTGACTCCGTAGAGTTCCTGCATGGGAGGAGGCTCTTTGCTTGCCTACACAGCAGTGTTTGTGACTCTTTAAGGGCAAAATAGTTCTGTTAGATCTGTGCCTTGATCTAGTGAGATAGACAGAGCCAGTCTCCATCTCAGTGCAGTCCCCAAGGCCTTTGATGGCTGAGCAAGGTCAAGCCAGCAAACTGAAACTGTGTCAGGATCAGGTTTGAGCCATCCCTAAGGCACAAGCTCCATCCATCTCTTCCATCCTCTGAAAAAGCGGGTGAAACTCATACAGGATGTGCTGAGGGAGAAAGGGAGCACATGTGAGAAAAGGGCATTTGTTTTTGTGTTGCTGAAGGTGGAAACATTTCAGTATTTCCTGTTTTATTAAAGATGATAATCAGAAGTGCTTCCTGTTGCATTAATGTTAATCATATGTTTCATTCTGATCCTATTGAACTTTGGATTTTTATAAAACCTTAGGTAATGCAGTATGGAATGTTTGATTATATTTTAAGATTACAGCATTAACAATACTTTATACAAACACATAGCTATTGCATTTATATTTTAATGTCTAGATCTCATACCAAACCAGGAATCTCATGGCATATGCAGTATTTTGGAATAGTTCTTGGTCTTGTGCTATTTAAGGAGCAAAAAAAAATAAATACAATCATTGCAAATAAGGAAAAACTATCACTGGTGTAGAATGACCCGGATCACTTGCTAAGCTAGGTATCAGCAAATAATGTGCATTTGAACATGAGAAAATGCAGCAAGTGAGAAATTTGGAAATGCTTTGGAATCATGCACAGTCATTGGCTGAACATGAGCTTATTGTCCAATCCCCAGATCATAGGACCACAGTCATTTTTAAGTGAGTAAACAGTAGAACTAGTGAAACTATAATAAATATTCACAACTGATCAGAAGTGAATGATAGAGAAACGAGATTAATTTTATGATAACCTGATGTATCCATATGGAGACAATTCTGGTAAATAAAGAAGTGCTCCATGTAGTTTTTAAAGTAACTGAAAGTGGAAGCAAAACAGTTTTAGAGGGTTTTATGCACCTTTATTAGCAAGAGCAATTAGCTCACTGATGGTTGTGTTGTAGTTTCAATCCTTAACAATTTGCAATTTAGAACAGGTAGATTACTTTATAAAATTTGGATTCTATTTCAGACAAATTAAGAGAAGTCTTTTAAACTCAGCTTTATAGCAAACAAAAAAAAAATTATTAGCCAGCTCTCTTGTTCTTATAACATGAATTTTAGAATCTAAACCTTCTCCCATTGAAAGCAACAAGAATTCCACAGACTCTCGTAGGCACAAGATGAAGCACCATGGCTTGCTGCTGTTGGCACTGAAATATTTAATTCAAAAGGAAGCTTTTATGAGTTGTTTTTTTTTTTTTACTGGGGAAAACAAACAAATAAAAGAAGAGCTAAATTCTCAAATGGTATAAATTGCCCTGTTGACTTTATTGGAGCTTTACCAAATTATATCTGCTTATGGTGTGGCCCATGAGTCTTAAACTGTGGGATGAAACAGGAACTCTCAAAAGGTAGAGGTAAACAAAATCATTTTTAGTGAGTAATTAGTGTTCTAAACTTCAAGAACCTTAATGAGCTGCAAGCTACTGAACTTTCTTCATTTCAGTGCATTGCTCCTCGTGTTTCATGCTACTTTATTAGATTAGCTTGCAAATTAGCTTACATTAATGAAAAATGATTAAACTTAAACCAATGGAAATTAAATGGCTTAACTGCAAAGGCATTTGAAATTGCTTTTAAAATTAACAATGGGTTTATTCACTGATCTTTCCCTGCTTAAAGTTTAGCAACAACTTTTTTTCTGTAGATGGGTTGTGTCTACAAAGCAGTTAAGGATGCTTTTATAAAGTGGCATCTTTAGTCTCTTGTCTTCAGGCTTTTCCCTCTAAGCTCTTCATTGTTCAAAGCAGGCTCAGAGAGATTCAAGCAGCGCAGTAAGCAATAGAAAAAAGTATATTGCTCCACTATGACTGACTCGGACAAGCAGCTGACAAGCAATTTTCTCTGTATATATGATGCATTTCTGCTTATAATAATAGTAATTCAGAGGATAATTTCAGAAGGAATTATGCCTGTGTATTTTATGTCTCTCTACTTCATACAATTTGTTTGATGACATGCTTGAAAAGGTAGAACTCTTAACTTTATTTGAATAAGCGTGTGTTTAGATCCCTGCAGTAAATTACATTATTCTTACATGGAATAAATAAACACTGTGGAAGATTATGCTTTGAGTACACACTAGAAACAGACAAAATTGTTGGAGTTTGTTTTTCTTCCATATATTGAAATATTTCATTTCTATCTTGAGAACATCCACCTGTTACTTGTAAAACATCCCAGACAAATTGCAGCTTAATTGAACTGCTAGTATGAAAGGACCACACAGTCATTCTTCAGCTGATGTAAAGGACCCCAATATAAAATTGAAATGTAAGACGTTTGTTGAAAACACTGATGTTCCAAAAAGGAGTAAATCATGATGTGAAAACTCCAGCAAACCTTAATTACTGCACAGGGATGAAAAAGTAAAAATCTCACCAATGCCTTATGGTGCCTTTCTGCATGAGAGTGAACTTCTTTCTTTCTAAGACAAAAACCTATGAATACCAAATATTTCATGAGCAAGCATACAAAGACAGAAATGTTTCAGTACTTTACATTGTAATTTACTATCATTTACTTTTTGGAAGTAAATGGTCTAAACAGAAACAATGTGTTTTGGAAACACAATACTATAGGAAAAAAACATGCAGTGTTTAAATAATTATTAAAGAAAGGATAATGCTTTTATTAAGTACCTAGATATCATAAGGCTTTAAAGTTATCAATTCCATTATCTCTCAAGTCTAGAAGATTGTATTTTTGTTCCCTTGATTATCCAAGAAAAGAAGACATGAACTATGAGAAATGTTATAGCTACAAAAAGTCTCTTTGTGTTTTCTTTTGAGGGTAAAGGTAATTTGTTAAGAAACATCTTTGACAGGATGATGAAGCGTAGTTCTTTTGTTTTTTCCCTACAGTGTATAGCCATGAGAGTCAAAAGAAGCCAAGCTTACTGTAACACTTTGACTGACAATTAGATTTAAAGAAAAAAAAAACAACACAGAAAAAAACCCAAAACAAAACACAAAAAACCTAGGAAATCAGATCTTATAATGGTACCTAATGGGATTCTGAAACAAAGCCTACTGTTCTCAGGTATCATCAGGTAGCAAAATTAAAAAAAAAGCACAGAAACACAATTATTGCCAAAACCAGCTTTTAAAGGAGGCTGTCAGAAGTAGAAATATCTTTGGCTCCACAGTTGTATTGAAAATTTTAGATTTCCTATATCATTATAGACTATTATGCCTCATAAAATTAATAAATGTGTTTCAAATGTTTGGAATGCTCTGCACATCAAAGCCGTTATTTTATGCTTTTGAAATATATGCAGTAATGAAATTAAGCAGCTGAACAGAATTTATTTGATTCATCCTTACACTAAAAATCATGAGGGGTATAGGCTTGATCACTGATACTGCATGAAGGCAAGAGCTTTCCAAAAGCCATGGGCCATCACAGCTCTCATTATTTCCAATAGATTCAATTCTTCTTCCACATAAAGTACTAATCATGCTATCACTTCCCTTCTCCCCACCACTGACATCATAGGCTGTATGTAAAGTGGAATAGTAATTTATAGTATTTTTTACTTCTTCCAAATGAAGTTAGATGACTATTTTATGTGTTTCATATGATTTTTTTTTTCAGGAATTATACATTGCCTCAGTTCTGCACAAAATTCCTTTCACTTGAAGAATAGTGATGGCAAAGTTTCAACTATTTTTATCTTTTATAAAACTAATCGGTAACTTGATAAGTAACTGCTCCAAAATAAATATGAATTTAACTACAGAACACAAAATAAAAACAAATTTCCTCTAATAACTATAATAACAACTTTAATGCATGGAGTCTGCTTTTCAGTGTTCAAAAATTATCTGAACTTTTCAGAAATGCAAGGTAATTGTACCATGTTAAGTGGCATTACTTTGTGTAAAAGATAGAATGATTATAAGAGATAACAAAAATGTTTGGTTCTCCCTGTGACAAAAGAATAATTCTCTCACAAGAACCTTACAAGTTCCAATAATTAAAGTTTTAATATTTAAAATCCGTGGAAAAGTCAAAATTTATTCTGTAAAGCAGAGACTCAAAAAATGGAGTTCAGTGAAAACTGTGTTTCCACCAATGATGGAAAACTTTCTGCCAGCCTTATTAAAAACACAGTCAGTACCTGGCTGCATGACTGAATGCTTTGAAATAATTAATTGGTAAAGGACTGGAGTGTTCACTTGTGCAGAAGTTTCATACTTAGTTTTGTGAGTGTTTCATCTACGTAGCATTAACAGAAGTCAATACACAACCCTCTACAGAACTGCTGGGAATTAAGGAAATATTATCTCTTTTATAGGGGTAAAAATGGTAAAGGTAAGGATTACAATTCACAGAAGAGTAGAATAAGGTGCTCAACACCAGGTGATGTCTGAGCAGTCAACTGCTGAGCAGCTGAGTGTTTCTGCTTGCCCAGCATACAGAGCATGATTAGCAGAAGGTGGCCTAATGGTATCAGCCTTGCTTTGCATCCAATGACTTTGCTCTCTTTGGAGACCAAATCCCCACTTCTTTTCTTGGGACAGTGCAGCTTCCCAAACATAGTTACAGGTTAGTTCTAACTAGTTGCTCTTAAAGATGAGTGTGAACACTGTTTGAAAGTAAGTCTCTAGCTTAAACAGCTAAATTAAGAGTTAAGACTTCCAGGGACACTTCAGAGCAGCCCAAAACTTTCTATCAGCTATAAAAGCAGCTTGAAGTATAGACATCTAAAGAGCCACAGTTTAAATATTTTCATGTAAAATCTAGTCCTTCGTCACAGAAGCATTCTGGAAAATCCTATTCAGCAAATTCAATCCACTCCATTTTCAAGCCTTTTTTAAAAAGTCCCAAATATTTTATGAAGGCATTTGCGGATTTATTTTCCTCGGTCTTCCCCCTTCACATTGTTTCCCCTATAAATATCATTGGACTCATAAATATCTACTGTTTCACTCAATGTGGACATATTAAAGATCTCTCTATGTTTAAAACTAATCATAATATATAACGTGTTTTTCTGATAAGGAAATAGTCTTTATTTCCATGAGCGTGGTTTAAGTGAGGCAACAATTATTAATTAATGTACCTGCCTTAGTGAGTGCATGGAGTAAAAGCTTCTAAAGAACACTAAACTCTGCTCTGGAAGCTCAAGGAAAGCTGCCAGAAAGAGTTCATTTATCAGACACCTGCAGTCCAGAAGTGAACTTCAGTCAGCTGAGTCATGAAGAGGGATCGGTACTCCCAGATGCTAAATTTCACTGGCTTAAGTTGTTATTTTGTCCCACTACCTTAGAACCTTTTTCTGCTTCTTCTCATCAACACATACAATGATTCAGATTTCCATATCATTTGCAGTCCCTTAAATGAACTTATACTTACCCATGGGGCTGGCACAAGGGAGAGGCAAATCAAAGCCAAAGACAGCAATCAAGTTATGTTCCTACTTCAGTTTAACAGAACAAAGGAAGATAAAGAGCACTTCAGTCTTCTTCAGGGGAGTCTCAGCTGGAGTACAGCTGCTTTCATCAATTTTTCTTACAATACATATGCAGCACCTGGCACAAAAGTCATGTCACAGATGGAAATGAATCTCACTAAACGATGCTCTGTGTTTTGGCACTCTTGGTGCGTGGACTGCCCCTTAGTAGATACAGGCAATTAAATAAATTAGAGGAGCCACACAGTCAGAGAGAGACTTGCATCTTCCTTGTAAACATCCCTGCTGACTGCACACCATAAATCTGGCTGAAATTGAGGACTTGGCCTGTTAGTTTGAGTCTAGATACACATTCCTTCCCTTTTCCTCTCATCTGAGCCGTACGTTTTGGATGTGTCCACACGGAAGGGATTACTCCTAAACTTCTTGTTCTTATCTTCCAAATGTGTTTGGAAAGCTGGATGTGAGGGTGGCAATGGAGTGGTGTGTGCTTGGAGGACAAAGCGGAGGAGAATCCCAATGTGACGCGGCCGGAGCACACACACGGGCAGCTTGAGTCGGCCAGAGGGAAAGGCTGTAAATCATACTCAGAAGGAGATTGATGATGTTTGTGGAACAGGCTCTCAGGGTGCCAAAGAGGTGTTTGTTCCTGAGGCTTAAGAATTATTTTTGTGGAAGGCTTTTATCATTAAAGTTGATGACGTGCCTACAACCAAGAAAATAAAAGAGCAATGCTTGCAACAGCAGAGTGATTTGTATTCTTTTGCATGACAAAAGCTGTCATCATCCACGCCTTTGACAGTGATGATTTGTTAAAGTTTTCTCCGGGGTGTTCATAACAAAGATTTGAATTTATTGGGATGTGATTTGCATCTTTATTTCCGCTATGTATGAAATCTGTAGTATTTAACAGATCTAGCTCATAGTTCATATTCAATTTAGATACAGTAGAGACCTCTTAAACATGGAGCCTTTGTGTATAATAAATTCATTCATTGTAAGAGGACGGTTTGTTTTATGAGGTGTTAATTAAAGTTGTTCTCAACATAAGACAATATAGGCAAAAAACTAGTGTGCAGTAGTCTTATTAATTGAACAACTTAATTTAAAGTTACGTATATAGTGCACCATTAATATTTTTATATTTGTTGGACAATTATTGAGAAATCATAATGAGTGCATGAGCACATAAACAAATGAAATTATACACCTGTTTGTGATATATATATATGAACACTCAAGCACACTTTGCATGTGCAGATTGCTGATACCTCAGCAATATATTTCTGAATAACGATAAGAAGATAGGATGACTAAGTAAATGTTTATCTTCTGTTCTTACAGATTTATTGTACCTCATTTTGTGTTTATTTTGTTATGCTAATGTATAGGAAGAGTAACTCATGGTGAATCAATATTTTCTGCTAAAGGTAGGTAAAAATTGGGAAACTCAGGGTAAAAGACTGCTTTATTATACAACAAGACATCCATTGTGATGGGCCATGGTGTTGTTTATTTTATGTACACACTAATCTGTTTGCAGGTCTGACTAAAAGTAGGTAGCGTAATAAAATATCTGAAAGGCTATGGCATGTTCCAGCGTAAGCAACTTCAACAGTCTTCACCTATACCCCAGAGTTTATACGTGGTAACATATCAATCACAGTCACTCTGAACCTGAAACTGTGTAAAATCCAAAATAATTGGGCAAATTGTTACTTCATTACTGCCATTTAAAAAAAATCTCAAAATACTCTCAGCTGTACTTTTCAAACCTCAGAAATCTCATGCTGATTGAATGTTGAGTGAAGTGGCTGAGCTAAGAGTCACAGGAGACTTTCCACTGACAGAAGTGTCTAGACTAACCTAACCCTTCAAAATGTCCAAAATCCTACAGGACTAAAAAGAAACTTTTCAAAAGTTGCTGGCACTCTGAAGCATACTTGTCCTCCTTAATGATGTTATCCTTCATATTTACAGATTTCCATGAATCTGAGTTTTAGAGAATGGCAAGGTGAGTACCAGTAACATAGAAAATAAGTGTAAGATACTATTCATCATCTTATAGATAATAATTGACCATGCCTATACGTCTAGGAGTTGCACTGTGAAATTGAAAAAAAGCTTACTCAAATGACTCTGGCTGGGAGAGAAGGCAGGTGTTACCTTATTAGACCAAGCCAGACGACTCCGCTGTGCAGCTTCATTCTCTCTTGGCACATATAACAATTTTTTGTTGTTACCACTGAAAACTGTCATTCAAAAGACAGAAAAATATATTAAGCATATATTAAAGTAGTAACCCTGAGCCCAATGTAGGATCCCATCATGTTCAGCACTGAAAAATATATAAAATATAACCTAAGCTTGATGTTACAAGGAATTAGACGCATGCATAACGTAATACATATAAATGTACTATTGGGTGTTTACTCACCTATTTTACACAGATCTCTTTGTAGGAAAAAGATCAAAATTGTTAAATTCTATGAAATGATAATAATTTTCTGTGTGTTAGAGAGCATCAAATAACAAATCGATTTAGGAAATTGTTCCTTTCTAGAGCCTGCTGATATCTCTTAGCATTTTCATGATGCTTAAACATCTGGAATAGTAAAGGTTTTCTTTTGAAAAAAACTTGGTGGGATGCATTCCTATGGTTATTTCAATGCATCTTCCTATTGGCCTATAGCACACTACAAAAATTTAAAATATTTAACATGTTGAGTCTTTGACGTAAATCAAAGATCCAGTAAAACTTTTGTTCGTGGGACAGAAATAATCATTGAATACGTTTTGTATTCAATTCCCTACAAATATTACACCACATAAGAACCATCAGCTGATGAAAAGGTTTTCCAGGGAAAAAAACAATGCACAGTAAAGAAGAATTTTTCTTTGTGAAATAGTTCAGATTGTCTCAAATGCTTGAAGAAATGAAGTCCAGTTAGTGAAAATACTTAAAGTTGCATTTCATCATAAGAAAAATCTTGAACTAGAGCAGTGACAAATATATTCATCTACTGATAAGTACTGTCTTTTTTTTGCCAGGGCATTCAAGAGTTTCAAATAAACATAATTTTCCTCATATGTTCCTTTTCACTCCAGGTTCATTCCACAACCCTTTAGACATTACTAAATCACTTTCAGCATCCACATAGTAACTGCAAATACCTAATGTTAAAACAATTAACTTCCTCTTTAAAAAACTGAGAAACAACAATAACAAGTCTGAAGGTAAAAGAAGTTATTTTGCTCATTCAAAGAAATACCTGCATTTCACTTCTCATTTTCTGTTCAAATCAAATATTTTGCTGGTACAAGGCAATTATATTCCTTAGATACTTAAGAACCTGAGTAACTACTGCTCATCTCTAATATTAGGTGAATATTAGTTGAATACAGGATTTTAGTGATGTCAATTTTTCCTTGCTAAGGAAATCTTCTTTTTACAAGATATAGGCAGAAATTACCAACTGTTGAATTCCATATAAGTCTATAGAAGAGCACATTTTTCTTATGCACAGGGTGAAACTGAGGATTAGGGCCACAGAAAGAGCAGTAAAACACTCCTCTAGGACACCATTTTCACAAACACCCATTTCAGCTCCAGGTTCACAAGTTCCTGGATGGGAAAGAGGAGGATGTCACACACCCCTTCAGCCACCCATTTCATCAAACAGAACCATTTGGCTTCTTTCTCTGTTCTCCTCTCATCTCATTTCCAACAGCCTTTGCGTTCTAGTGTCTTCATCATGGCTTTTAAAAGTGTAGATGTATAGCAGGTAACAGTTTATGCATTGAAATCTCAATTACATAAAAGTAATTAGAATGCCTCTGAAACCAGGTTCCTGAAGATATCTGCTGGGGTTTGGTATTTTCCCACAAGTGGAAAAAAAGTGTTTGAAGCATTTCCATACTCACTCCTGCAAAGATTTTTTTTCTGGTTTTAACTGCTTATGAACTTGTTGATTTAATAGGTAACTGGGAAAAAACTGACCAGTTGTTAAGAATTTCTAAAAGATATTCTCTTTTAGCATGTGTTATATTTTCATCTTTGAAAATAATAAATGATTCCAACCAGGTGTCAAATTGTTCATAAAACGTTTGGTTCAATGTTATAAATTACTTGGACACCACATAATTCTTTATTTCAAACCACAATTTTAATATTTAACTTCTGCTCTGAAAATACTTACAAATAATTAATTTGTCTGGGGTGAAACTTTTCTCCAATTCATCTCCTCCATCTGCTTGCACATACTGTGAAATTATAATCAGCTGTAATTTGTGACAGAGACGTGCCAAACATTTCTAAAACAATTTGGAAAGTGGCAGACTGGAATTCTTGCCAACTTGCACTCCATGCAGATGCTACTTGTTCTTCTCGCTTTCCTCACCAAAGCTGAGTTTAAAAAAGAAATCTTGAAGTTCTGTTAAAGCAATATTTGTGGAAACCACTTCATATTATTTTGCTCTCCTCCTGAGTTGTAAGAATTTAGGGACTGAGTCCAAAGCTCATGGGAATCAGTGGAAAAATTAACTAGGCTGGAGTTAGCTTAGATGTTAGTTCTTCTGCAGCTTCCAGCTGAAGCCACTAATTACAGATATAAAATAGTGTATCTCCTTAGAACTTGCTTATTTATTCATTTACTTCAGACTCACAAGGTTAAAGATGGATTTACAAATATTAATGACTCTTATTCTTAAGGTGAAGAACTTCAATTACTTTGGTAGTAAAACTAAAGCAATGGGTGTTTGCAATAGGGTAACTACCAATTATTTCTTATTCCTACTCTTAATTTATCTTGAATTTCAAAATATAATACACACTTTCATTAAGGGAGGTAGATTATGAAAAGATTATGCGAGTGATTAAACAATATCATCAAACAGCAATGAGACTTGTGAGTTATAGACATTATGTTCAATTCCTCTCATGTGATCACATTATTTTGAGGTTTCCAGTTCAGTAAAATGTAGATCGCTGGAGGTCATCAGTCTCAAATTACTTTAAACTATAAAGATGTGAAGGGTGAGCAACACCAGTAGTTAATCATTTTGTTTCAGAGCCAAAAGCTTACAAACTCTGATTCATGTACATTGATTATTGTGAGACTGGAACTCAAGTCTTCTAAGAGATCAGTACAACAAACAATTCATGTTTAAGATGGTTACACTCTTTGTAAATTAATATGTGACAAAGAAGTTTCCTTTTAAGACAGGCTTGGAGAGAGTATAACATAGACCCTCAAAAAGAGCATTTAGCTTTAGTCCTAAAATTTATCCTACAAGCAGAATTTCTGAAATTATTATAATATTTGGAAAATAAAATGCATTTTAATGGGGTTTTTTTTGAGGTTTATGTTTGTACAACACAGGTAAAATCTGAAATTAAAACAGAGTTTCAAAATAATAATAAAAAAAGACCTTTTACTAGCATTTCTCTTTGATCTTTGTTTAGAATTATGGATTCAATTAAATATTGCTCTCTCAAACTTTCACATTAAACTGGACTTTATACTTCCTAATTCCAAGCAAAATGCATATTTAAATTACCAAAGGAAAAACATCCAGAGTCCCAGATGGAAAGGGAACTGCTGGATGCTGTGAATAGACCCATTCCTGCACAGTCTCCATCAGCCCTGGGAGGCTGTGCTGGCTGGAAGCAGGGTTGGGGTGCAGGAGGAGCTCCAGCCCAGCTGCCATGGCAATAACCCCATTTTTGTGTGCGTTTTCGGCACTGCCAGGCTCTCCTGGAGAGCTGCACTGCTGCTGCCATCTCAGGTTTCTGTGCTGCAGCAGATGAGGCCATGCTGCATCTTCAGGGCACAATATTTATTGGGTTTTATTTCGGCTTATCTCAGCTCTCTGATGCATTAAAAGCAAAAGGGAACTCAGTCTTTCTCACCACTATTGTCACTTCTGTTTGCTTTCAGGGTGACAAACTGCATACATTTCAAGTCATTAATTGCATGTGGGGCAAATTGTTTCTACTATATCTGGAAAGTGTTTATTCAAAATGTAAGGTAAAGCTCACAGCTACAGAAAAAAATATCTCAGACTTAGATGTGTGCTTTAGGACCCTTCTAAAATGAGATTTTAATGTACTAGCAATGCATTTAGACATGACATTTATTCCCATTTTAAAAGACTGTACAGTTATTTCAACTAGAGGGACACATATACCAAACAAATACATGGAGATTAGAGGAGAAAAGCTGATATATGAGGGTCTTCTGCCAAGCAGTTTTGCTACAGGACAGTAGAAGCTTGCCAACTGTTTTCAGAATTATTTTCCCTCTAAACCCCATGGACTACGTGGTAGAGTGGATAAGGGAAAAGTAGCATTAATACCATATAACATGCCTTTCAGCTGCTGGTAATCAGATACGCCAATTTTTGCACCATATGTATAAAAACAAAGATTGTACAAGAAGAGCAAAGATTGTTCAAGGAGTACAAAGATTCTGTGTTTATTAGCAGATAAACTGAAGGAAATATTTGGGAAAATAATACAAGCTACAAAAGCAGCATGAAACGTAAAGCAAGTGAAACCTGTTCCATTTCTTTATTTAGATATTTATAACATAGAACTGAAAGGTTTTATTTACTTAATTTTATTTATTTTTTCTAATACATTCACTTTTCTTTTCATAATGACAAGCCCAGACCACTTTGGTCTTGTGAAGACTAAAGTTTTATGTGTAGGCAAAAATGAATGTTGGTAAAAATGGATGTCCTTAAGCATCACGTGTGCTACATCTTCCATTTCTAAAGCTGTATTATATCTTTTATTTTCTTAAAACAAACTGACAATTTTTATCTGAGTCAAAAATAGTCACTGATTTATCACTGAATATGAGAGGATCTAACTGGATACAACCCAAATCAAACTGAAACCCGAATTCTTTAAGATCTTGAGGTGGATACATACTATAATGAATTTATATATTATAATGAGTTTATGTTATAAACTGGGCCTTTTTTTTCTAGTTTCTGAAATTTCAATTTTGCATTTGCAGGCTTTTCCATAATACTGCAAGGGCTAGACTGTACTTCTTGTTGATAATTGAGAGATGGTTTTCACATGACTCCAGAACGTGGGGCTGTTTTCAGAAATGTATTGAAAACCTTAAACTGCATTAAGTTAGAGGGGTGGTAAAAGCTTACTATTTCACAGGAAAAATTATATATGATTCTTACACTAGTGGCATCAATCAGCCTGTTACTTATTCTAATTCTTTTAAAATACATTTATCAATCTTTTTTTTAGTTTTCCAAATAAAAAATAAGCAACCACATCTGTACATGCAGTGTGGGATTAGACCAGATTATATAAAGCAAGAAAATATATGTCTTCCTGAGAGAGTACAACATGCTTGTCCTTTAACAACTTCACCAAATCAGAAAACAAAATGAATATGATTTTCAGGAATAGAAAACAAATGCACTATAGTTCTGTAATTTTATGCATCACATTCACTGATGTTACTGGGATACCTAATGACTCTTTTTTTGTATTGGAATCACATAAATATATCAGCTGTTTTTTAAATAACTGATCTATCACTAAACAAATTCACAGGTTTTTAGTGGCCATATAGTCCAAGAGAAAGAAAAGAAAGAATGTTTTATGGCATGACCTAGCGTTTGTCTTTTGGTGCAAGGTAGTGCTACAGCTTGTGAAGAAAAGGCTCAAAGTTTCAACACATTGTCTCCCATCCTACCAACAGTGCTAACCTTGTCTGTACAGTTAAATAAATTTAAGAAATTTGCCTTTACAATCTCTGTCAATGAGTAAGTTACAAGAGTGCCAGCACAGCACTCAGCAGGAGGGAAGTGCCAACCTTTATGCCTCTGCCTGCTCTGTGGCTGCTCTGTCCTGGGCAGCAGCAGAACATTTGGTTCAGTGTAAGACAGTTGAGACTTCCCTGTGACATTTCAGAGAGGGAGACTGGGTTGGAAATGGAAACAGAACAAGCACAGCATTTAAATTAATTATTAGAAGCAACCTGTCTCTCACATGTGAATAAAAATACTGAGTCCAATTCCAATCTCACATGCGCTGGCGTAAATCCAGAGTAAATCCATTATATTTAATTTATATTAAGATAAAACTCTCAATGATAAAACTTTCAAACAGGAATTTGTAACTGGTGAAAAAATTCTCACCTCATCAGTCACCAGTTACTTGGTTTACTTTCTGTGGTGGATTTTGTGCCATTACCATCAGCTTTGTCATTCCTATCACGCACTGCCCATAAACTCTGTCTATATCCATAAAAAAAAAAAAAAACAAAAACCAAAAAAAAAGACCATCTGGGCACTTAGCCAATATTTCCTCAACAAAGGATAAAATGCTGGTGGATCTTGGGCATTTCCCTGTGCCGAAGGGGGACTGGGCAACCTGGGTATCACACGTGGTGATACCAGATTCATGCACAGAGTTCAGAGAAACAGTTTGTGAAAGGAATGAAAAGTCTGGCTGAGACATCTGACGAGGGAGAGACTCTCTTAGGTGACGCACAATATGGCCACAGGAACGAGTTACCATGAAGTAACCGAGAGACTTAATTTAGGATTTGACACACGAATGGAGAGGTGAAGCTCTAAACATAAATCTGGTGCAAATCACACGCTGAAAGCTTCATACAAACAAGCAGACTGTACATTTGAAAGTGTGAGAGGCACTGACAGACAGGCACTTGAAAACGTGATAAATGGAGTCTGGATCCATCCAAGGCAAGACTGATAATTATTGGGCTGAATCAAAGCAGCTGTGAGAATTTTCCCCATTCTTAAAGACAGCATCAGTTTGGCTTGGCATGGCCAACCTATTCCAGCGTTTAGAATCTTACCAAAATATTTTTTTTAGTATTAGATATTTCCAAAGTAAGTGCCTATGTGAACACTGTTGCTCAAGGTAAATGTAAAATATCTTGACACACTTGCATTAAGATGCTGTCTTTCTCAAATGGTGTCAATATAAAGTTTCATTAAGGCTATCTCAAATGCAGCACTGTAAACATATAACTGTGCAGTTATTTAGCTACAGTAATATAACACCCTTAAAATATACATCTATTTTAATCTTTTTGTAAGATGTCTATGTAATCATATTCTTGATGAGTAACCGCATTTGTCCAATTTTTGTTTCAGTATAGATCCATTTATAGAGTTAGCATTCCAATACATGTTTTTTAGCTCAGGGAAACCCTCACTGGGCAGATCAGCACTGGAGCTGAATGTCACTGACAGAGAGTAAATTTAATCTGTGTGTGTATTGAGGATAATGACATTTGTCGAACACTGTGCTTCATCATTTTGTACTTCATGTATTGAAAGATTAGTAACAATATGTAACCAAGTTTAGAAATATTTAAAAAAATAGAATAGTAGTTTTATCCTTTTCAGTTGTAATATACAAAATATAAGCCTGCGGGCTTGGCCATAACACGTACTCTGTTTTCAGGTGTTAAGCTTGGATTGCAAGGTCTTGTATAGGACTGACATAAACATATTGATTGTCTTTCTACACAAAAGAAAAGAACAAGTCACTGTTTTGCAATTTTTCTCATTTATATAATTTGTAATTTGGATCAAAGTTGGTAATGTCAGAAAAGTTTGAACACTCAAGTTACATAATATTCTCACGTTATCATGCTTTAAAAAATATGCTAACAGGGAACTGAACAAGGCAGAATGTATCCCAAGGATATTCTCCACAGCATCTCACCAAAGGCTGTTACAGAAACCAAGCTACCATGGGCACATCCTCAGACAGGAAAATAACTGGTTAAAATTTAAGTTTTTATAGGCAGTGAGAGAGGTCGTCCCAAGTGGAAGCTTATGCTTTTCAGCATGTTCATAAATGATCTGTAAAACAAGTAAATAGTGGAGTAACAACCTTGCTGATGGCATTAAAAATATTCAAGCCAGAAAAATTAAGATTCATCTGTAACAGACTGCAGAAGATTCTCGTATAATGAAGAGTCAGGAGATTGAAAGCAATTAAAGAAGACTAAAGTAGATAAACATAAATTGATGCATAGAGGGGAAAGTCCCTAATTCTGCTTATGCAACAGGTATTTCGGAAATGACAGTTACTCTCAGAAATAAGAATATGCATTCAAATGGAAAATTTTTAGAAATCAGGTTAATTCTTTTAAAAGTTAGTAGAAAAAACAGCAAATAAAATGTAAGGGATTATTAGAATGGATTAGAGTAGATAACATAAAACAGCATCCACATCTTAAGCATGTACAGTTCCTTTCTGTCTTCCTCCTCCACCTTCAGAAATTATATAGTGGAACTCACAGAGAAAGGTGAGAAGCATGATCAAAGGTGTGTAACAGCTTCTGTACAGGGAAGAGCCATGATTAAATAGACTAGAAAGGCTGTAGAAAGATCAGTGAAATCATGAGTGGGATGATGAAGGTGAATTAGCAAATGACTGCTCACTCTGCCTTAAAAAAAAAAAATTAAAGTGAGTTACAATAGATAAAATTAGCAGGTGGCAGGTCCAGAACAAACCAGAGGTGCTGCTGCAAAGAATGTGCAATTAAGCGGTGACATTACTTGCTGTAAGGTATCGCAGATGGAAGAGTTCACGTGGCTTCAGAGGCATCTGTGACAGGAAAATCTGCTTTGGACAATTAAATGTAGACACCATTTCTGCAGTTCAGGAACTACCTGAGCCACAGATGGCTGTAAAGTATTCTGCAGAATATCCCAGTATATAATATCCCTGTCTACTTGTCCCACTCTCGTGTACTTTCATTAGGCATCTGGTACTGGCAAGTGCTGAAGAGTGAATCCGAGCCTTGACAGAGGTGTGGTCTGACTCCATATGGACATTCTTATGTTCTTATATCAATCTGCATATGATTTGGTAAATGGGAACTATATGTGCTCCTTTATTTTGTTTAATTATTAAGTCATTCAGAATATACATAAGTTGAAAGCTCAGAATGGCCACTTTTTTTGAAAACCTACCTGAACAAATCAGCACAGAGACCTGATAAGGCCTTAATAATCTGTAGTAATCATATACTTTATTTCCTTCAGGTTTTGCTGTAGCAAATAAAATGCTGACTTTTCCTATGTATAGACTTCTACTGATTTTGTTGGTAGCAGTGGTTCTTATTTGAATAACTCCAGGTCAGAAATGGCTACCATAACACATGTAGTCTTCTGTGGAAACAAATTAGTCCTTGTTCATGGTTGTGTTTCCAAAATTGGCTGATCAGATAGTCACTTCATTTGTTTTTATCCTAATTGGTTTCTATGCCATTTTTTTGAACTCTTCATGCTTTCATAAAGAGGAAATTATAGATGGAATGCATGCAAAGTTCTAAATCAGATTTATTTTGCAAGCACAATCTTTATACTTATCAAAGTTTTGGCATTCATCATTTGTAATGGAAAATGAAATTATACACAGCTTGAGTTTAAGCATATAAGAACATAAAAAGAAACATATATTGTCCATAAACAGGATTTCCTATTGAAGCCCACAGGATTAAGTTGGACTTCCTTAGATGGTTTATAAATCCCAATAAACCTATATACATCTTTAATAGTATAAATATTTGTAAATCTGTGAATACTAAATGTGAAAAATAGTAAGCCTGGCCAATCACCTAATTCAGAGGCCAAGATAAAACTGCTGTTTCTCTGTACTTAGCTGTATGTTACTACATGTATTAATATTTGGGTTTGATACATTTGGTTTAATTTCAGTAAGAATTGTGAATAAACTACCTGACTGAAAAGGCAGCTTTTATCTGAAAATTGAAGCTTAGGCAGATATATTGACAAATCTTTAAAATTTGATGGAATCAAATCCATATAGCCAGTTAGAGACTCTATGTCTTATCTAATTCGCTTGAAGTCAGCAAAACCTAATTTGTATAGACAAATGGCTCACTTTCAGTGTTATTGTCACATCAGGGAAATCAGATAGTAAGGAAGGTTAGATTTTAGCTTTCAACAGAAAAGTGTTTCATTTTACTTGTTTTTTCCCTATCCTTCAGAATATTTCTGCAAAAATTTCCGACTATCAAACTTGTCCACAGGAAGTCACTGAGGTTTTTAAAACTTTTTAAAACTTTAACATGAAATTAGACAAAAGTTACTTTTGCTAACTGAAATCTGCAAGTTATATTTAAGCCAAATAAAGCACTAAACTTTCTTATGAGGCAATAACTTGGATCCCAGGTGGATAAACTATGGAGCTGATGGATAGAGTTCTACAAAGAAGCAGTCAGACATCTGCCTGGTAAAGCAGTCCAGTACTCATCATATTAACGTTGTGATAGAAGTCTTTTGGACTCTGTTTCTTTAAATGGCAGAACATATATAATGCATATAAAGAGCAAATGTGTCCAAATGGGAGGTGTTTGAAAAGCCTTGGGAGCCAAAACTGAGCAAATGAAAAAAGCCATCATGATTTTGCTGGGCCTAATTAGCTGATGTAGGCAACATTGACTTCAGTGCCAGAAGCATCTGAGAAAGAATTGTTGTGATATCTACATGAGATTATATCAACACAAGGACTCTCTAACCCTGTAACCATTACAGATTTGACCTCCAGACTGGAATGATTTGAAGTCTTATTTCACTGCAAAGAACCTTTAGCTGTCTGCCCAGTATGGCAAAGTCAAAATACCTTCAGGACTGCAGGTCTACATTATGCAAGTTTACGTGGCTTTGCATGGCTTAGAGCTTTTATTTTCCCTGTAATACACTGTATTTGTTTTACTGGCATATATTTGACAGGTTATGATTTATACTGGTCTTTTAAGTCCTCAGAGTGTCACTGCTGTTTAAGCATGAAGTTTCAATCCCTAGAGCCTTCCAGAGGCTAAAGATTTTTCATAAAATATTAAGTTAATTTTAAAGCATAAAAATCTTGTAAAATGCCCAGTGGTAATGTTAAAAACGGGTGACAAAGGAGCAGCTTCTATCTATAAACAGTTTTCTGGGCTTACTTTACCCTGGTCTATTAGGAAACATCTACTAAACATGAAATGCTCCTTGAGAAGAAAAATGCAGTTGTCTTGTTTCTGGACTGGCATTTAGTGCTATGGGCTGTGATGAAGTGGCAGGGAGAAGTGTGTGAGCCATCTCCAAATGAGTAAAGTAGCAATAGATCTGTGTTAGTGTTATTATAAGTGTCCTTGACTGGACAACAGCCTGGGATAATACAGCCAAGAGACTTCTGATACTCAAGCTTACCCATTTATTGTGACAGTTAGATAGCCTTATATCATTCAGGAATAACGGAGGAAAGTTCTGATTTCTAATAAATGGGCATTAATTTTGACAAGTGGACAATCTACAAAATATGGTGTGTTTTCTCCATTCATTGGTATGATTCCCAGTCCTCAAAACTCTTCATAATCAGGTAGCGTTTTAGTAGCAGGTCTCACAGCAGCGAGGCTGAGGGTGCAAGCTCATGTCATTGCAAAAGCATTTTATCATCTTTGAAAGTTTGTGGTGACTGGAGGAGGCTCCTGCTGAGTGGAAAAAAGCAAACCGTATCTATCTTCAAGGTCAGTCAGCTTAACTGAAATGCCTGGTGAGGTTATGGAGTAGAGTCCTCATGAAAGTTATTTGGAAACACGTAAAGGATGAAAACGTAATTGGAAAGAGACAGAGTAGATTTACAAAGGTCAAATTCCTACTGACCAGCCCAACTCTCTTCCATGGTGGCCAAGTCAGTGAAGGAGAGCAGTGGATGCTATGCACCTTCACTTTAGCAGAGCCTGCAACAGTCTTCCCTGGTATCCTTACAGATAAATTGGTGAGATCCTAAGTGATCTTTAAAGTAGGTGGAAAATTAGCTGAAGTACTGGGTGGAAATGAGTACAAAGCCCAACAGAGAGACAGCTCCTAGTGGCACCTTCAGTGACTGGAGCTGGGAGTGACCATTTTTAACACCTTGGTCAATGACCTGAGCAGTGGAATGGATTGAATTCTCAGCAAGTTTGTGTGTGCTGTCAGGTTGGGTGGGCAGTTGATTTGCTCTACTCAACACTCAGCAGCAGCTGTGAGATTGGAGAGAGAGTGTTATGCCAGCTTTTTGTCTTTCCTGTACAGTTTAGGGTTTCATGTACTGGTTTTTACCTTAAGAACAATCAGAACAGGGGTCAAGAGGGACTGTGGAATCTCAATCCTGGCGTGTACTCTAAAGTTGACTGGACAATGCCCTGAGCAACCTGATCTACTTTAAGCAGAGTTTTAGACAAAACCTCTGGAGGTCACTTCCAACCTAGTTTATTCCAGGACTCCATGAACTCTTTCAGACCCCTTCGTGTCTCCTTCCACCCCAGCAAAAAATTATTTAGACCATAGTGATCCACAGAAATTTTTTTTAATACTGATTTTGAATTCTATGACAGATGGAATTTTGGTCCACTGGTGAATTAATGTGGTGGTGTGTTGTCCTAGCGAATCAAAGAGGTTAAAGAAAGGTATTTCTGACCCTGGCTGATTTGATTAAATAGTACATTGAACTAAAAAATTTGTACAGAAAGAAAGGTATTTTCCATCAAAGTTTACATATGCCCTGAAGTGTTTTTGCAAAGCCTGTTTTATGCATACTGGCTTTTTGTTTAATGTCCCATGAAATTTAAATGTATGATTAATATATTATAATTATTAATAAACTAATTATTATCTGAGACTGTTCCTTGACAAGTTCATATGAACTGCTGAAAGTAATGTAACAAACCAAGAATTAACTGTTCAGAACTGTCTGCTTGCTCCACATCTTTTGAAAAAAGCCTTCCTTACAGTACTTTGGAAGCCATGTAACAACCAGTAGAGTAAGTTTCTAAGTCTACTCTGGCTCACTCACTGGAGAACAAGAAGCAAATCAGTCACACGTAAGGGTAAGCTGCAGCCAAGTAACCCAGCAAGGGATCCAAGCACAATAATAGTGACGTGCCCTGCAGTCATATTACAGCTTGGATAAAAATGATAAGAAGTATGCTTGGTAACTGCACTTAGAAGTCAATGAAAGCTCAGCAGCCACTAATGCTGGCTTCTGAGGGGGATGTTGTTGAAAGCAATAGTTCACTTCCAAGTAAGCCCTGCTTTGTGAGTTGTGCTGGTGCAGCATTCTTGCCACTGCTCTCTCCCTTTCTCCACTTCACCTCCCAGAGCTGTCCATTAAACTGTTGTGCACGCTGTCGTTGGTTTGAACTTCCATATAAAGTATGCCTTTGTTATAGAGTATCTGGCAACATCTCTATTCTGATCTCTTTACATGGGTCTATAGAAACTGGGTTCATCAGAAAATATCTGCCAAGTGGCACAGAGAAAGACAGTGGATATGACCTCTATTAAGATTATAGTGTTTAAAGTAATAATTAAACTTCAGACTTTTAGTATTTTTAACAAAGTTCAATATAGCAGTATATTCTGATTGTTATTGCCCTTTACAGTCCTTGCTTAATGTCACTGCTAGTGACTCTGCCTTTTCAGACTTCGTTCCTCAGCACTGCCACCCCTCCAGCTCTCAGTTCCCCACTGCTATGCTGAAAGGTCAGAGGTTAAATAAAAGGATTACTGTTGAAGTCAGATGTTTTTACTGTACTACAAAATACATGAGCCCAGGACCAGGGGTTTCAATGGCAGCCCAGATCTAAGCAGTAAATCAGTGCTTAGCATGGGATAAGCATGAAGGCCCTTTCTGATGATCTTCAAGCTGCATCAGAGGAGTGGGACATTCCCATGAGCCAGAGCACTCTCAGAACAGCCAGACTGAGCAGCCCTGATGGGCAAGGGAAAGGGGAAGCCGTGGAGCTGTAGGTTCCAGGTATTTCCATTAGGACAATGGACTGGGAAGACATTGCAAATGCCCACAAGTTAGAGGAGTCCCTGAACTAAATCAGAATACACAACCAGAAAGCAAAGAGGCTTTTTTCTCCTCCCCACATTCATCTTGGATGTAACCAGCTCAGCTTTGGTGTGACTATAGTTTTAGTCCATTGAATTTGTAATAGAACAAAAAAAAGTAGCCAACTAATCATTTAAAGACAAGGCAGACTCTCAGGTTGAGACAGACAAATGCTTTCTAGTGATCTTTATATACCTAGGTACCAGAATGGAACTGCTCATTAATCTTCCTCTAGAATGACCCTGTAGTGTGACCTACATCTTGTACTAATATGGTTTCTGTATACTTCACTTCATTCCATGAATCCTGCAATGAAGACTTCGGTGTTAATAAATAGTAGACTTACATTCCTTTTGAAACTCTCATTGATGATGCATTGTTTTAGAGGAAAGTTGCACCAGAGAGAATAATTTCATTTTTGGTATAAGAATTTTGACCTCATTAGCTGAGCAAATGGAAGAGTGTTTGAACCACAGGCCCTTGGGTGTAGAAAAATCTTGTCTCAGCCTAAAATTATCTACTGGAAGAACGAAGCCTGCATGGCAGAGGTGTTCTGAAGACCTTGGGTGTCCTTTTAAATGTCTGTCTGAATAGCAAGTGCTGAATGGACACAGGACTGAAATACCTGAAATGACTGTAAGCCATGTTAACATATAAAAGTAAAAATGCTGCAAATGAAATTAGGTCTCTCCTTGAACCGTAATCGATTTGCAAACAAATGGAGAAAAATGTCCACCTAATTTTGGTACAGAGGCCTCACTCCACGAATTTCATTGAAAGCAAGTTTTGCAGGGATGAATTTGTCAAATGAAATTGCAAATGTTTTTTCAAAAGTCTTTACAATTTTGCTCAGCCCTGCATATTACATGATCCGTAAACCGGAAAATTAACAAATCAAATCATAATGTTTATACATAAAATTAATCTCTATTAAAATTTTGTAGACTATTTAACTTCTTATCACTTTTTGCAAGTTGTTGGAATCTTTCCTCCTATGGTACCAAGTAAATTCTTGTCTATTTTGTGTCTTTGACAGATGAGACACATTTACTGTTACCCATTTCTCTTAGACTCAAAACATTATATTTAAATCTAAACACAGTTTGGAAGCAGCTCTCCTCAGACATTATTAAAAACATTTACTGCTATTATAACTTCACTCAGGAAACAGGTTGATTCATTCAAGCAAACTGTGGTGCATGGGGTTTTACATCCCACTGAGCTATTAAGTTGTAAGATTGCCTGTATATAGATTTTTTTTTTATTCATAATATATGACATCAACACTTTTTAAAAGGTTTTGGGGATTAAAATAAATAATCTTATGGTAGCACTGGAGGAAGCCATGCTATGTTCACTGTTAGAGTCTTATTCTGCAGAGTGCTCACAGCCTCAATTGCCATGATGTACCATGCAAAATATTCAGCTCTGTGGAAGGTTTGACCTTCTATTAGAGGAAATGAATTACTCTCTTTTCCCATTCTTTGGCTGTAGGGGGATCAAGAATTTTATCAACACCTTTTCAGATCTACTGTTAAGATCCTAGGTATTTTAAACAATTGCTCCTATAAGTAGGACTTAGCCAAACAGTTAGGAATACAATAACTACCATAATCATACCAACTAGCAATTTGTATCCTTATAGGTTTTATGTTGGGCACTGCCCAATGATTTTATAAAGTGAATAAATATGGAGTTATCTATCTATAATGGACTTTTTCATTAACCTCATCAGTTAATGAGTGCATTATGACCTGAAACCTGACTGTGTCTGTCATTTACACTTTACACCCAGTTAAACTGTGTGCGTTTTTGTAATCAATGTACACAATTAAGCTTTTATGCTAAAATGAATGATTCAGCATGTGATGCCTATGTTCAAGCCAGACTATAAAGAGATATATCAAGCACAGATTTACTGAGCAGGTTTAGGCTGCATGTACTACCTAATGCAACATGACTGCTCCACCTCATGAGATCTGCACTCTCTGTCATGTAATGTCACTCTTCAGAGTATCTGAATGTGGCCATAATGGACTCTGCTTTCTTAGTATAGCTGCTGCTCTACAGTTACAGATATAGATAAGCAACAAAAGATGAAAACTGTGGTATATCTGGGTCATAAACATGGCACACGTGGGAATCATTCGGAAGTGGGCATCATAGAGAGCAGATGCCGTCTCTGCTCCCCTCTATCCATTGCCTGGGGCTGCCAGTAACTTCTTCTAAATTCAGTACTTTTCTTTCAAAGAAGGACAAAAGGGGGTGGGGGGGGATGTAACCTCTTGCCTCTTGTCTTTGCCAAATTTCAGAAACTCTAAATGCTTTCCCCAACCTTTTCAGAAAAAAAAAGGTGTCGATGAGAACTCTCAGCTTCATCTGATGCATTGGACAAGTATCAACCAACAATCTGAACCTAATTTGTACACCTGTGGCTTCTGCTAAGGGAAAGACAAAATAATCATCTCAAGCTGGCCTGTGGTTATGTGGGAAAAGAGGATTTCCAACCGCCTTGGATGATGGCCAGCAAAATACCAACAGCAGAGTACAATGAAGCCATTGCGAGAATGAGAGAACATTCTGCTGAGCAGGATAAGGCAAGTACACTCAGGCACTGACTGACAGAGAGCCAAAATCCTACCAGAGCCTGTTTTGCTTAAATATTGCCTCATTCAGTGCACCTCCCAAATGAAAGGAAGGAGTCCTCAGAGGTAATTATGCCTGACTAGACACAGGACACCAGCCCTGGAGTTATGGGGCTGCATTCTGTAAATGGCACATTCTGATTTCTAGTAAATGTCTCAGCCACATATGAGCAGGTTAAATTACAGTAGAAAACCAACCAAGAATTACAGGCCAGCTGTGAAGAGTAAATGGAGTGATAAGGTTATTACTGTATTGAGGAAGCAGAACAGAAAATCGAAATAAGAATTTGTCTGTGACCAGAAGCTGTAGAGACCCTGGTGTCTGGCCATTGACTAATATTATGTTTCCTCATAAGCTTCATTTATTTCTGCTGTTCATTGCGTTGGTTCTTACTCAGATTTTGAAATAGCAACTTTTTTGTAGTGTGTTGCTGCAGCATCTGCAGCTATGACAGTCAGAGTGCAGGTTCCCTTCACCTTGCCAGAAACTCACTAGACGATGGTAAAATTTGTGTTCTGTTGTTGTCACTACTCTTATTTCATAAACTGTTGTTTTAGAACATTAAAAAATCCTTTCAGAAGATGTTTCTCTGTCACATTTTAATCGATACATTCCTTTTATAGTATTTGAATGAAGCTAGGAACCCAAGGATATTTGTGATCTGCCCGAGTGGGGAGGACAAAAAAGATATTATAGACATCATCTTTTCATTTTCCCTACTTATTCCAGTTTATATATTCAAAATCACAGCGACAGGATCACAAAGATAAGTCGCTTAGAGGAAAGTCAGGACCTCACGAACTCTGCGTGGCTTGTTTCACGGTAGTTCCTTCATGTGCCTGTGACCTGTAAAAATGTTGTTAATGAAGAATTCACCATTGCTGATTAAAAAGGCAATTTCTGGATTCACTGTGCAGGAAACCAAATATTCGTCTCAAAACTATGTGTTTTAGTGCCTTTCTCTCAAGATCTCAACAAGTACATTTTTTAAGCACATATTTTACCATTCCTTTCATGTTTTGTAAACATTTGCAACGATATCACTTGTGAACATCTTTGATGGTGCTTTTTAGTTTTGCTGCAAAACACTTGAGAATTGGAAACTATGCTGTCTGCTGAACTTGGTTCACAACTTGAATCTCCATGTGTTGTTTTTAGTGCTTAGTAGAAAGTAGAATTGTGCCCATCTAGAAGGTGTAACATGGCATCTGTTGAGTCCATTGCCATCAAAAAGAACTAACATGGTGAGTCCCATAGCCAGAAAATCAGTAATTAAGTAAGGCAAAACATTAATTCTCTCTTAAATCTATGCACGTGGTTTTTGTGGAAGTGAACAAGATGTGTGGAGAGACAGGTTTTCTCAATTACCAGGGTTAATATTCATGTGCAAATACAGACTTAGCTAAACCCCACACATATGTCGTAACGTCTACTTTCGTCATCCTTTTTTTTTTAAAGAGGGTATACAATATTCATCCAAAATACACATAAAACACTGACTGCAAAAATCATATTTTATAGCCTGCCTCAGGAATGTTTGCATTAAATTGTTTTAGACTGAGGAAGTTTCATTGCGATCAGGACCCAAGAGATATAAAAGGACCATAAACTAAGGGTCATAGTGTGAGTTTATAAGCTGGGCTTCCACTTAATTTAAATTATAGCAGCAATGTAAGAAGTTGTGGTTTACCAAGAGTACAGTTACGCCTTGAGTTAAATGCTTTCTTTCCACTGGCAGCTTCGAGTATCTTCCTCTCGTGGAAGAGTTAAATGTGTTATGTATACGTGTCCTGTAATTCACCATTTGAGTAAAATAAAACTTCATTATCAAGAACAAGTGCTGCTGACATCTCGTCTGAAGAAGCTGTGCGCGTATTTCAGTAGCAGCTCCATTTCAAGTTCTTCTTTGTTCCTGGATCAGTGCCAGCGTTCAAATCTCTGCCTGAAGCTGGCACATGCTGCTTCTAAGAGGAGCAAGAGTTTAACATCTCTATTGAAAATTAAAGCACACCTTGTGATTGGATCAGATCAGCCAAGTGTAATTCTATGATTTATAATTTCTTTAGTCGGACATCAAAAATCGCAATTAGAAATACCATAAGATTAATGTTTTTTTAAGTTCTGAGATGTATCTTCTCAACTTCTGAAGCATAAGGATAACTTAACAAAAGAGGATAGACTGTAACAGATAAACCAGGTTCCATAATCTTTTGCCATATCTGTTTGGTGGTGTTTTTAAAAGATTAAAGTGACAGAAAAAGACCTTGATCAAATCCAGTAAGCTCTAGAGTTTAACCCAGATGTTTAATACCACAGTACACTATCCTGGAAGGAATATCAAGGGAAAAATCAAAGCTAAAAGCATTTTATTTTACCCGTTTGTATGTCAAACTCAAGTAGTTCTGATTTTACTGATGCTTACAATATTTGCTTTCTTATGTTTTCTTTCTCTTTGAGTATTGATTTACCTGGTATCTCAATCTACATTTCTCTGTCAGTGGATTAGACTTTTCAAATAAAACACCTATCACAAATATGTTCAATTTGACAGGGAATAATTTTGAACACGTATGCTCTAATATGTTCGAAATTTTCTGATTGGGACTTTCTGGAGAGAATATTCCTATTTTCCAATTTCAGTACGTTGAATCCAAAAATACAAAATGTCAAAGCCTGAATTAAAGGTTTTGAAACAAATAGAAATATTTGTTTAAGGTTCTCTTTCATTTTTGCTGTATTTCACAAAAATCTTGAAGAATATGTGCAAATTGGAGAATTCAGTTCTGTTTATCCCCAGTTCCCATATAACTTAAAATAATTTTACAGACAACACTTTCTGACATGGTCTGCTACCTGTTTCTGGCTAAGAACTCTTCTCAAATGCAGAAGCTAGGCAGCAGTTTCAGATGATTAAAATGCACAGGGGTGGTAAACACAGCTTTTCATTTACACAAATTACAGTTCTGTATTGCCCTCTGTAGAAGTCGTGAACGTGAACCATACGAGGCAGAGAAGTCAGGCCATGTCTCTGAATTATTGACTTAAATATGGACCATGATTCCATCACACTTTTTGGAGCAGAATAAATTTCATTTCTCTTGGAATCAGTTGTAGTTATGCCACTTCTATATTATACATTGATATGTAATTCCAAGCATTATGGAGATTACTCTTTCATGTGGATTAAGTGCTCTTAAGTATTTTCTCTGGAGTTTTCATAAAAGACTTCACAAAAAGTCTTTACACACAGGTAGCATTTGTGTAATTGTCCTTCCTTCACACTGCTTTTTTGTCTGAGCAACTTTGCTGAACTTAATGTGATAATCCAGATTTGTGTTACAGCTAAGCCTAGCTTTGCCTTTCAGTTCTAATTGTTCAGAAGTGGAAGGATCTGACAGACTGTGTCCAGCCTCCTCTGGCTGATAACACTGCTCCTTTCCTTCTCTTCTCCCTACTCCTCCTCCTTAAAAAAACCCAGAGTTGTAAGGTAAGGTGACCCTGGCATAATAGGTGTTACAGATCTGAGAGTACTTTTACAAGGTGCTGCCCATTTACAAAAGTAACCATAAGCATCAATAGGAGATGAAGGGTCTTACATTATAGCAACAGCTTGTCCTACACTAGCTTTTAAATGTGGTTTTTGAAACGCCCACTGCAGCATTCCAGCATTCTCAGCGTTGTGCAGGTTTGACACTGCACTATTGTGCTTCCTGGAATGAAAGAGAGAGGTGATAGAAAATAAAGGGAACGTAACACAGAAATGACCCGATAAAAACTGAATGTACAGATCACTCTGGCTCTCAAATGAACAAATTTTGTACTTGTTCCTCATCTGTAGCAGGTTTCCCTGCCAGTGGGAGCTCAACCTGGAAATGAAATTTCGTGCCTAAATGTCTGAAAACATTGAATATAAGGACCTTAAATTTGTTCCCAGTTGATTCAAGTGCGGTCACACTGCATACTATATTAGGATCATTATCTTACCCTGTCCTTTACAGGTGCCTAATGAAGTATAGAATCTTAGAATCATAGAATTGTTTGTTTGGAAAAGACTTTTGAGATCATCAAGTCCAACCATACCTGTCCACTACTGCTACTAAACCGCATCCCTGTGCACCTTGTCCACCTGCCTTTTAAACAGCTCCAGGGATGGTGACTCAACCACCTTCCTGGGCAGCATTTCTCAGTGCCTGGTAACCCTTTCAGTGAAGAAATATTTCCTAATATATAATCTGAACCTCCCCAGGAGTAACTTGAAGTCATTCTAGCAAATAGTTCTAGAATTGTCCTCACTTGGCTACACAATCTACACATCATGCTGAAAAGAGAGTTCTCTATTTTGTGTCATAATCATTCATGTTTGTAGCAAACAGGGATTCACTTCATCAAGAGATCTGTTTTCTAAGGCATGGCCTTTTGTCATCATTTTTCCTGGGATATTTGGACCATATTTGCAAACCCAGTAAAGGCATAAAGAACGTCCTTGTCCTTTGGACACAGCCACTTGAATGTCAGCATAGAACAGGGGTCTTGCCTCCTCCTCTAAGCTTAAGGCACTGCTTTGTTTATGTGCTGATCTGAGAGAATTTCTGAACATAAATTATCTATTTCAGGAAGCAAAAGAACATAAACTTTTTGCTTAGCAAAGGCCAAAGGTTTTCTAACAACCAAGACAAAACAATTTGATAGAAATAAGGTGAAAGCAAATACCCAATCCCTGGTCAGCTGACAGAGATTAGGTGTTAGTGTCCTGTGGCCCTGGAGAAATCCAGGACATTTAATTTCTCTCTTGGACCATACAAATATTTTGGAAATGAGAGACCTAATGGAGAACTAGGATAGGCCTAATGATTCGAGGCAAAAAGTTAGCAGACCCAACTCAACCCACCACAGTGCTCACAGAGACCTGCAAAGCAACATCAGGTTTTTTTGTCTAAAACAACTCTAACCACACCATAGCAAGACAACTGAGTAACATGATAGATTTCTATAGGATACACTCCTCACTTCATAAAGTTGTCTTACTACTCCCTGCCAAGAATCATTTAATTTGTCATGAAATATGTAGCAAATTGTCTGATTACTACATTCAAGTTGGCCAGCCAAGTGCAAAACTGTTCTTATCTCTTTGAAGTGTACTTCTGAGACATTCCCCCAGATGAGACTACCAGAACTCAACATGGGAATGATACCTTACCTCTCTTCTCCACACAGGCATTACCATTTCAGACTAGACAACTGTAAGTATGAAGGGATACAGATAAGATAGGATGAAGAGGGAAGGGGTGATGGGGAAGCTACACAGTGAAGAGAATAGTTTGCAGTCACCTTAACCCCCACATCCGGTTGAGCTTTTTGATATTGGTTGTGGGTAGTACCATTACCTTTTCAAATCAGTTCAGCTGCCATGCTGTCTGGTGGGAGAGGGAGGAAAAGGCAAGTCAAAACAGCTGCAGGGCACTATGTGAGGAGGCTGAGGGGAGACCTCATCACTGTCTACAGCTGCCTGAAAGGAGGTTGTAGCGAGGTGAGTGTTGGTCTCTTCTCACAAGTGACAGGTGATAGGACAAGAGGTAATGGCCACAAGTTGCTCCAGGGCAGATTTAGACTGGATATTAGGAAAAATTTCTTCGCTGAAAGGGTTCTTGGGCACTGGAACAGCTGCCCAGGGAGGGGGCTGAGTGACCATCCCTGGAGGTGTTTAAAAGACAGGCAGATAAGGTGCTCAGGGGTGGTTTAGTAGTGAACAGTTATGGTTGGATTTGATAATCTCAAAGGTTTTTTCCAACCAGGTGATTCTATGATTCTATGTAAAAGCAACCAGGAGGGTGGGTATATAGCGATGTTGAATAACCTAGAACATCTTGGCATCAGCTCTCTGGAAAGGAGCGTATCAGACCATGAGCTACTCATCAAGGTACTCTGCAGCCTGCTTTCTGACCTAAGAGAACTAGAAGCTGTATGGAACAGTACCCACTTTGTTTCATACCCACTTTGTTTCTGTCCCTATAATCAAAGGGAAATCATTTCAACAGTGAGGTACAGTGAATAACACAGAAAAGGAAACCCTTTTGACCATACAAGGCATTCAGGTGGCATAGGATACCTTCACTGTATTCTTTGGAAACTGAGTATCTCTATATATCCAGGAATTATTTTTCCTGTTCATACCACTGTTGTGGCTATTTTCCAGAAATGTTTTTTTTTTCTTTTCCTTTCTTTTTTTTATTTTTTTGTAAGCTCTCATCAGTATACTGTGATACAGTCACCTTGGATATGGAAAGATTGATTAAAAGCATTTCCGAAGTCAGAGCCATTTCCTTTTAGTATTTTAAAAAGTGGAATAAATCTGTTTCCTGAATGCATGAAAAGTCAGATGAAAGTTTTCATATTATTTCTACACTGTGAATGCATACTCAAAGTATTCATGTTGCCACAGTAGCTTGACTCTGAAGCTAACACAACAATCACCAGTTTTTAAGGCAGAAAAGATGTATTTTTATGTGCTATAACATTTTTAAACTGTACAGATTTGCAAATGTAGGTGTTAGTTCTCACAGTCTGGTGTATTTTTAGACCTCTAAAAATTTTGGGTTCAGGAATTGGCTTCTTTCAACATCTTGCCATGTCATGGCCTCTTCCCTGTAACTGCAAATGTTTAAAAACAAGTTTTATTCTCTCTGATTTCTTCTTCCGGATAATCCTGTTGAAAAGATAAAAAGAAAAGTGATGCAGAGAAGGAAAAGACCAAAACTGTGCACGTACTCATTAATAAATACAGGCAAAAAAACCCTGTATGTGTTTTTCTCCAGGGACTATCTTGATTAAAATTTGTTCCTGAATTTCTTCTAGCATTTCTAATTCAAACTATGACTTTCTATAACCTCTATTAGTAGCAAGGATGCAGAACACTTCGAACTGTGTATTACAATACTTTTTCTATCTAGTGATGAGACTACATTTACACTTAAATATGATTCTTATGTAGTTGAATTTTCCAAATGAAATTACGAAAGTTGCTTAAATTTGTGTTGTCTGTGAACACCCAGGATATCTTTCTTGCCCTATTAGAATTCAAGTAAACTGTTCAAATATCTCAAGAAATACATTATCATCAGAATATTTTGAGGAAGTATCAGGGAAAAAAATCTTAGAATTTTAGAGATTAATATATTTTTAATGTTTTAAGTTGTTATTTACGGTAAACACTTTCAGATGGTTTGCATTCACTTTAATAGCTACTTAAAAGAAGGTCTCCAACTGAGCCTTTATTAAGCATGTTTTTGTTTGTAGTAAGATTTCTTCTGATTTAATATTGCAACTGAAATTGCTTGATATCCTTTAGTGTCTGTGATTGAATATAATTTTGAAGATAGGCTTTCATATCTGTTTTGAAAGAAAGGAAGGATACCAGTGATAGTCTGGGGATAGGAGGGTGCAGATGAAAGAAGGAAGGGGGAGGGGGGTGACATGAAGGGAGATTTTATTTTCAGAATTTATTTTTTAATGTCTCTGGCATGGTTAGTTTGATTTTTCCCCTTGTGTTCCAGGCCACAGGTGTTTCCCATTAAGACAAGCAAACTGACTTTAGCAGTATCCTGCAGAGCTATGGACACAGAATACCTTCTGTGAACTGCCAATAATTATTTGTCCTGGCTTTGTTTCTGGAGATTCTACTTAAATTGGTTCAAAAGCTGGTAATCTGTTTCATCCCTGAAGATTAACCCCCTTGGAAAAAAAAAAAAAGGAGGAAAAAATGTTAGTGTGCTTCCACATAATTGAACAGAATAAAAGAGCACTGGTAGTATGTTTGTTAAATTAGGGAATTATTTTTAAAGTGTAATAAAAAGAGACTTTGGAAGAGCACTTAATACATAGCACCACTAATACAGCCCTCCAAATTCCCCCAACGGCCTGCACTGCAGACAATGGGACTGGTGATAAATCTAAACCTGATAAGACCTGAAACATTTATTTATAAATACTTATATTATAAAACATGATGAATGCACTTTCAGATCCGAGTAGTAACTTCAACTACAATCAGATTCACAAACTTGATGCAGCCTGGCACCTCTCAGGTAAGACCACATGGACATTCTTCCATTTATTTCATGGATCGTTGAATCATAACTTTTATCAACTTCACACCTCTATATATAGCTGTAAGTTCTTCCACTGTGGCTTTTATATCCAGGTTACAGAATGAAAAATCTTCCTTATTTTCACCTCTTTCCGACCGCAAACCCAAAAGTCTCAAATTTCCTCTGAAACCTTCAGCCTAGGGAAACATTTGAATGCTTTGCAATGTCAGGGCCTATGGGAAGTGTTGCTTCACAGGGAATTCTCAGAGCATCCAAGGGTAATTGTCAGAAGACCAAAGAGGACACAAATAGATTACTTCCATAAAATGTATATTTATGACTGTGTAAAGAGCTAAATCTTTTAATTTAACTACATTTAATATTTGTCTATGACATCTGAAACCACCATATAATTGAAATTGGAAGATGAGCCCTCATTGTCATCTAGCCATTTAGAAACCCTGATCACAATGTTCTCATACTCTCATTTTGAGTTTGGCATGATCTTGCTCAGATAATGAATGCATCTAACCAATGACCAACAATCATTCAGTCTTCTACTATAACACGGGCTACTGTGCATGGACATGCAAATTCTTTTGTTATCTGTATGATTTGTGATGAATAGATTAAAGAGAGAAATTCAGCCAAATCCTGATCCCATTGACATTAAATTCAATAGGAAAATAGGCAGGAGAAAAATGCTGTTAGCTGATATCTATTGATATGTAAAAACTAATTCAGTCCATTTCTGCTTTGATGTTTCTCCTAATAAATTTGAGTGCACTTTCCATGAGAAGATAAAAACAGAGTGTATTTTATCTTAGAATTAACTATTGTGCAGTAGCTTAGCTTATATATTGCTTACTTTTGAGACTCTTAAGAAGTTCTGCAATAGCATAACTTCAGAAGAGTATAGCACAACAGAAGCCACAAGTGATATTACTTCATCAGTTGCCAGGGAACATGGTTGACATGCATGTTGAGTTTTAAAAAGCAAAACTAGTAAGGAGACATCATTTAATAATAATGAGTGGAAAATGTAAAATGATATCAAAAGCGTGGTTGATTCCCTCTTTTCTACAGCCAAAGAGACATAGGTTATGGATATGCTGCAATCAGTTTTGAAGAGTAAGATAGCTTCAACCACAGAGTCAGACATGGCAGTGGGTCTCACAAACCCAAAGACAAATTTGTCTCCATGCTGTCAGCAGTGCAAACATTTAGATAAGATGCTGAGGTAAGACTTGAGCAGAAAATAAATATCATGTTGTGGACACTCCAAATCATACAGACACAGGCCAGGTGGGGCAGGTCATCTTGGAAAGCCTGAGATATCTATAAAGATGCTAATTAAGATATTGCAAATAATGTTGTGCTGGTACTGCTATAGCAGTTATAAATCCTCAGACTCACTGAAGCAGCTGGGTAAATGCCCAGATGGTTTGCCCAGAAGAATATGTGTATCATCATTCTTCTCCAGACCAATGTCTTTAGAGGCACCCCTTATACACATACACAGTGCCCAGTCATCACTGTTGGTAGGTTTTAAGCATATCAATATATTCCAGTGCTCTTCTAGAAGCTGGTAGTAGCTCTTGAAGAACACAGCGTGCAGTACCTACTTTGCTGAAAAAGAAAGCTTTGTCAACTATGCATTAGACATTTTTACAAGGACCTGAAACACAAATTAGAGAAGCCAGTAAAGACAGGAGTATGCATTATGTCCAATTATTAAACGCTTTTTCTGTCAGGTTGAGTGCAGTTTCATTGAGTGATTTCATACATTCCAGTCCACCCATCCATAAATTCATCATATCTGAGGTAGATTGCAGTTAATATGTTTTTAAATGGTAAAGCACAGACAGGTAGTATCCCTATAAGGGACCAAGAACTGATCCTGTCAAGCCACAAGCACACTGATACGAGCTCCTGCAGCAAGTAGTCCCTCTGTGCAGGGCTCGGTTCCTTTCAGAGTCACATCACCCTCTATTTATGTCATGGTGAATATTGCTGTTCTGAGAGGAAAGGGTCAAGTCCCTGATGGAGTCAGCTGCAATTCTAAACATAGTACAATTGTGTTTTATTAAATCATGATAATAAAACCAAGGGAAGGGGAGGATAAAGATAAATGAACAAAGCAATAGCCGGGGTTTTAGAGTGAGTCTATACTGCTATTTCAGTGTGACTCATGTGAGAGCTTAGGAAGTAAACAATTCCCTTGACCCCAGACACTGTGCTTTGGTTCACCTTGCAGAGCTGTCTAACCATGTGCAAACTGAATCTCTTTCTTTCAGGGGAAACTCAAATGGAAGAGATAATCCAAAATGCAGTTAATGTGATCCCTGTGCTCACTCAAATCACAGGATCAGACTAGACCTAGTCCAAAACGGTTTCTTGAAATATATTCAGGAGTTTGGTACTTCCACCTTCCCCGACTGGGCTGCAATACCTGCTACTACTTGGAGCCTTATTAACATCTCTGATTCCTCCCTTGAAGGAGAAGTCAAGCAGGTGCTCTCTAAATTTTCTGGTTTTCCTTTTCAAAGGTAAAAATCCACCCAGCTCATGAAAAAAAGTGTTTCTGAAGATAAAGAAGACAAAGCATGACACACCAACGGGTTAATAAGCAGAAAGCAATAGGATACCTACAGCAAGCTGGGTCTTCTGCTGCTGTAAATCAGCTTCCCTAGGTTGACTTTAGTGGAGTTACGCTGATTTACATTATCTGAAGATATAATGCGGCATATTCCAGTAATTCAGATGCTGATTTTAGCTAGAAGTATGCAAATTATAAACACATGTTGGGGCCCTGAGGGTACTTCTGGTAACATTATTGCTGCTTTGAGAAAAGCATGCTGGGGTCACTATAGCTTGCACACATGTACATTTGCATTATTGGAATTTAAGATAGCTCATCTGGAGCTGAATGACTTTTCATTTCTTGACAAGTGTCAATCACAAGTAACAAACTTCCAAGTAGTATCAGGCAGCTTATAACAACTGATAAACCCAAAAGCAATAAAGAATGAAACACAAGGAAATTAAATTCAAATAGTTTTTGCTATTATGTATGCCTTTTTTATTACAGCAGCAACATCTCCAACCACTTTCCATCACTTCTTCTTGTGCCTTTCTATTTACCTACAACCAACTCAATATGTTTTTAAGCAATAGATTTGCAGAGGATTTATACAGAGACCACAGTACCAGAACTTCAACTCCTCAGTGAAAATCCACTGAATTCACTGAAATATCTTTTAACTTCTCTGGGCTTTGAATGACTTACAGTATTTTAGTACATTTAAACCACAGCTAAAGAACTTTAAAACTGACCTCATCTTGGCATTATAAATATGCTGACATAACATTTTTAAAGGGTAGACTTATACCGATGAAAGCCAGGATGTAAATGCAGTTATGTTGTGTGAAGGATTATACCAACATAGTTCTCATATAAGTCAGGTTGATATTAAATACCTTTATGCTGACATGAGAGTGCCTGCAATGGTGGTGGAGGGTATTGTCCCTTGTGCCTCTTTCCTTCTTGCTGCCATCCAGCCTGGGGACTCAGCTATGGCAGAGTCCTTGCCTCTGGTTGCTGAGTACCACCACAACATAGAGGCACCTGGAATTGTAGAAAACCAGCTGAAAAGGGTTGAGGGTTTAAGATGAAGGTCGAATAGACTTACAAGAAGATAAATACCTCATTTGAGTCCACAGGTTAAGGAGCATATTTGAAGGATATTTGGAGAATCAGTTACTGTGATAAAAGAGCTATTTAGCATAACTTTATCACTCTTCTGTTATCAAAAGACCAGGAGTGTGATGAAATAACTCACAGTATGATTTAAACCCCAAGTAAGAAATCTGATATAAAATGAACAGCATAACTATCACAGCTTTGCCAGCTTGCAAAGTTTCTGTCACTGAAGTGAGTGATTTCACAGGGCTTTCTGCTCTTAAAAGTTGGTAGAGACATTATAGTTTTATTCATTTAACTATCCATCAGCAGTTGGCAAATTTCAAAGTGACACTTATTTTGGCTCCTATTGATCACATTCTTTTCACAGCTGTTACTTGAATTTCCTTTACAGATTTTATTAAATTTATATGAACATTGAATCTGTGTCAAATGTGACCTGGGAATGACCTTAAACATAATGAAAATCAAAACCATTTCCCTGTTTTCATTACTAGATTTTAACCAATTACTTCAAAATGAGCTCCCTCCCAATGGTTGGGAATTTCTTTCCAGAGTTAAAAAAAATCTCTTTGTGTCATAAATGATGAAAAGGACACACAGTGAAAATGAAAAGGGCACAAAGCGCCAATAGTAAACAGAAAGCAGGCAGCATATTAATTTTGTCCCCAATAATATTTTTCAAGTACTTTTTTATTGATTATGTATCTTAAAGGCCAAATTCTTACTTTTTGCTTATGAAGCTCATTATATAAATTGAGTATCTGGCTTGTAGATTTTAAATAAACTAGCAGAGAGGAGGAGGCAAGGAAAGAGCAGGGGAGGAGGAAAGTAAAGTTTGTAGAAACAAGCATATTTCCAGAGCCAAACATTTGAAAGAGTGCTTTTTGTAGTTCAGCTGGGACAATACTGGTCTGTAAACTTCCTCTGGTGTTTTGTGGGTTTTTTTATCTTCAAGTTTTATATTCTCAAACAAAATATTTATAAATGGAGTCCCACTTGTCTGATTTGAAAAAGAAATGTGCTAAGAGCTCGGTTAACAGAGAACAGTGTAATGACTTCAGAAAACATATGCTTGAAATTTACTTTAGTTTTGCAAATTTTACAGAGATTTTTACCCTCCAGGAGTAATGCAAGTACTTTACCCTCTGAATTAAAACGGTTGCAACTTTAAACTATACAAGCCAATTGAAAATTGTGTTCTTACAGGAACCTGACAGGTGATGTCTTACATCCATAAATAGTCATTGATATCTGGAACAGCAGAACATTTAAAGTTTTTAATCGGTACACAAAATATGTTTTTTTAAAGTCATCCACCAGTCCAGTTTTCTATTCAGATGATATTCTCAATAACATTTCCATATGATTGTGCAAGACAAGCAACCTTTTTCCTTCCCTGAGTTAGCACAGCACCTCATGCTCACAATCAAACCATCTTCTTAAGCTGGCAACTAAAGCAAGGGCACATCTCAGCTACCATACTTTGTCCAGGCAGAATCCTTGTAGGCATAGAGGTTGTTTTAAACCAGCTGGGACCCCAATGGTCAAATACCATCAGTCCAGAAGTCAGATTATGCCACAGCTTCTTCTCCCCAGCCCTCCAAGGTCTGAAGGCACCTTCCTATCATTAGCCTGTGCTAAACTCAGCTGAAGTATCCTGCTGTCCCTCCCAGGATAACTAATTTAAAACTCCTTAGGATGTAACACTCAACCAGCAGCCTCTGCCATTGCCACATGATTCAACTAGTCGATAAAACTTCATCTAGCTTAAGCACACTTAAACAGCCTATTTGCAATTAATTTGGATGTAACGCTGTTAGTTTGTATCCTTAGCTCAATAATCAGCAATGATATGGTGTTTGCCTTCTTCTTTAGAGGAGGAGGAAGCTCCTAGAAAGACAGTAATTAGAAACAATTGAGACGTGTCCCCAACTCTAGCTCTGTCTGTACAATCTACTGTTGCATGTTCATAGGATTGGAGAACAAATTTCACCTCCAAAGGTTGGACTTTGTCTTCTAATGGTTTCCAGTCTATTTTGTATCTCTCATCGGTTGAAAAGAGAAAATGTAGAGACAAAAAAGTGAAGAAGAAAATAAATGTCTACATATGAACAACTAATCTGAGGATAAAATGGAGTGCAGATCAGCTGTTTTTGGGAACAGACCTCAGGCATATGCTAGTAAAAATTTGTTTGCGAATTATAGACTTTGAAACAAACAGAACAGATTAAATGCACAAGTGACAATTTCTGGTGTGACTCTCCCTGAGAAAAAAAAGGCAGAATTTTGCACAACGAGTAGGTGTTGTACTTGCCCACGGGGAGACCAGCAGTTAAGAGAGAATTGCAGTAGTCTAGCTTGAAAAAAAATCCAGCTGAGCTGTTTGCTGCTCTTGGCATTTTAGGTTCATTGGAAATGTTTCATACCTCATCACCAATAACGACAGCGAGAGAAAACAAGTTCGTATGATAAGCCTTGCTAATGACTTTGTTGTTGCAGAAAAATAAGGGAAAATTGACTTTCATAAACTGACACAGACAAAGCTGGACAGAGTAAAAGAAAAATCAACAAATGGATAAATTAATTTCCAAAATGCTGAGTTTACAATTACACATAGACATTATTTTCATTTATGTTAAGCAAATCAGATATACAGAAAATACCTGAAGAGTATAAAAATACAGTCAAACGCCAATATTCCCCTGATCATCCTTGTAAAGATATCTGTCCCTTTAAGGTTTTGGCTGCAATGAAATGGCCCTGAAGCCTTCTAACAAAACATTTTGCCAATCAACTGGAGATGTGCTAATCAGCCTTAGTGTAAGCAAGGCTTCGCTCTCTCGCACAGCCTCTTTCCTCTGATGTTTGTTAGTTAACCTGTTGTTTAATTAAGGACTTGTCGTAGTTATACGCTCAGACACTGACTTCTCATTAATCACTAGCTAAGGTAATACAAATCTCTAATCATTCAGTCTTGATTCTTTGTCATCAAAGGACCTCACTCTGTTATGATAATGAGTTTTTAAATAACTTGGAGCTCTAACACCAAAGCTAAACTGAAGACCACCCGAATGGTCCCAGGACTGTCAGATGATCAGAGAATTGGGTCTCATTAGTAATCAAATTACCTTTAATATTTGTATTTATATTTGCATATTGTCCACTTGGAATGGTGTCATTTATTCAATGGGGCAAGAAATATTTTAAGCTAGCTATGCATTTCCCACCCTAGGCTGAAAGGAACTATAGTCTGTCCAGGATTTCAGCTTAGTTTTTTTTTGGTTTTGATTGTCTTGAGGTGCCTGCAATTTCCAAACAAAAAAATAAAAAGAGTAATTTTTCTATAAGTGGTTAGAAGACTTATTGCTTCTAAGAGTAATCTAATCTTTTTGACACAGCACAAAAGTGCACATTTTTTCTATGCAGGCTTGTAAACCACAGAGGTTTTTAATATTCTTTCATAATCTTTCTGATACTTTGATTTCAGTAATTTACCTGTTTAAAACCTTAAAGAGAATTCAGAATGTAAGACATTTATTGATGCTATCATAAAAATAAAACATAATCAGAGAAATAGGAGCAAGATATAGTTCTCTAGTACAGCAAAAATCCTGCATGTGTAGTAAAACATAAACACTGGTGCTATCCATGAACTATTAAACCTAGTTCCAATATCACAGAAGCTATTACAGAATACAGACCAAAAAGAGACCGCACTACATGATAATGGAAAAAATGTATCATTTGGATGAGCTAATACTGTATTTATAGCCTGGAAAAGCTATGGCCCTGCAACCCTGGTTGATCACAGAGAAGTCCTTTTCGACACTAAGATATGATCCTTCAGATCAGGAATTATTTAATCTCCACTACTTTTATTCCTAAATTTTGCTTAAATAAAGGAGACATTCTGGTTTATTGTATATGACTATATTAGGCAACGTGAAATTTTTTTGTTAATTTATTTCACAGAAGAAATACTAGGCATTGAGGAGAAGACTCCTAAAGCTGTAGGGCAATACCAGCTCAAGTCTATACATGGAGTGTTACCTAATGATACAGTAAAGAATGAATATTACATGTTAGCACAGATTTTTAATGTCAGAACTGAGGGTCAGTTCCTCTTTCCATTATAAAACTCATAATTTAGGAATTTACATTAGCTGTGCTTTAATTTGTCTTGAACTGCAATTTTGCAATCAGCATCTCCAAGATTTTGCAATCTTTGGGGCTTTTATAATTCTTCAGATACTTTCCTCAAGAGGTGAACCAGTCAGGATACAAGGATGATCATCTCAAAGCACCGTTTTGAAGGCCTTCAGTAACAGTTAGTTACACAAAATTAATGTAATGGAAACAGCTGGTTCTGTTTCCAATTTATTAAAAAATTATTTAAAAAGTTAGAAAAGGAGAAGAATGCTGTCTCTAATTGAATGATTTGTCTATGTCAAGTAGATGCTTTTCAGGTACATGAGTGGTAGCAGCACATCCTATAGACTCATGATTTCTTCCACTGAAGAGAAGTAATAATCTACAACCATTTGAATTAGGAGAGTAATACTGGAAATATGAACAGAATCTTACAATATTTCCTTCATATCAAAGGCAGAAAACAATGAACAAATCCATTTTCTTGCCTAAACCATGAAGTAAATGAAGGAGCCCACCCTCAAGGCAGGCTTGCAAATGATGCAGGCAGGATTAGCCAGACGGGCACAGGAGAACTGCCAAATAAAGGGTGTTTCAGTAGAACAGGGCTTGAAGTTTGAAGTCCACAACTGTTCTTCTTCTGCTTGGTGTAGAATTTGACTATAACCTATGGAAATGAAGGTAACATAGTAGGCTAACAAGTAACACACTCAACACTCTGCTTTGCTGATGGCAAAGGAAACTTTGACCTATACATATATGTAATGCTGACACGACACAAAATGCTTCAGGCATCTTTAAAAACCTATAAACAAAATATAAGTTCTTAAGCTTTCAGACAGTTCTGTAGACAGAGGCACAATAACTACCTTTGCAATAAATTCCTAGTGGTGTTTGATTTTGTTTATTGGACAAGATATCCCATTCCCATGTGAACACAAGACATGCATGCACATTTAATGAATTACTTTATTCACTCCTACAGCTATTGGCATCTACTCTTCCTGTTATAAAATCTGAACGGAAATAGGAAAACAGGCTTGAACTGAAATATTAGATGCACTTTTTCATGGGATGTTTTGTTGGCTTTGGTTGTATCTCCATATACCCTGATGTTTGGAAAACTTGGTCTTATTATTGCAAAGAGTATTTGTTGCCCTTCAATGGAGTTCAGATAGAGGTTGTGTATTCTCATATGTACAATAAATGTCACCATGTTCTTGTGTGGTTTTCCATTGTATGTGGCCCTGTACACCTCTTGCCAAGTTTCGACTGCACAGTCAAGATTTTTGGACAGGGTTACTGGGAGGAAACTGTCTAGATCACTCTCTTCTGCTATGTGTTTTAGGAAATCAGTGCTAACTTGTTCAGTTCAGGCAGCAGAAGGGTAATCTCATCGCTGTATTTGCAGCTAGAAAATATAGCCTTAGATTACTAAGTATGACACATTTTCCACTGTACAGTTGCAGTTCCTTTACGTAACTCAAGTACGTGTCATAAAAGACTGTACATCATCTTTCAAGACTACCTTATTCCATTATTAGCGAGAAGATTTTATTTAAATCCACATTATATGTACAATTTGTCACTTTTAATAAGGACTGAAATTTAATGCAATATCTGTCGATATCCTGTGATTAAAAAATTTGTGTTTTTATCCAAATAATAATACCGAAATAAACTAATTGATTCTGGAGTATAATACTTTCCTCTCTTTACTCATGTATTAAAAGTTGCCTTAACAATGTGTACTTCTATGGTTCTGTTGACTTCATATTCCCTTCATAAATTACAATATCTCTGGTTTGTCTTCACTTCAAAATTCAGTCTTTAGTAAAATTATATGGTTATGTACTACTGATCGTACACAACATAATTATGTCTCAATTCCCACTCTTGAGCTTTTAATGAAAAAGCATTCTTAATCTGTTCTATTTTGTGTTAAAATATTTCCCTAATGATTGTAGTATATGCAAAATGTAATGTAGATACACATGTACCCAATTGCTTCACCATGAGTGGTGTAAATAGATTGGTAGTGTTTACAAAATGTGATGCAGGGAATTTGTTTACTCCAGACTAATCAGAAACAAAGACTCCCAACTTATTCACATATACAAACAAACATGCATAGATGTAGAATATCTTGAGAGAATGTACACAAAGAAAAGGGGGGCTGCCTTGATATATTTTACATGGTATTAGGATTCAGTTATAAAACTATGTATTAACGGTCCCTACCCCATGAAAGCATATAAAAGAACTTCAGTGTACATCATATTCACCAAAAAAATACACAGAACATAAAAAATACATTTAAAGTATGAAACCACAATAGGAACATTATGTAATAAGAAGAAAACATCTGAAAACGATTATAACACTAGCAAGCAGGGAAATGTGTCGTCCTGCCTCAGAATGTCCAGTGGGGACTTTTTGGTTGGTGTTTGAAGATCCACAGATCCACTTGTGTACAACATTCTGTGCTGAATCAGCTGCTGAAATGTTCAGGAAACTTTTGCCTAAGCATGTCTTTACATCTGCCTGAAAAATATCTGAACTTCATGCCAGTGCACTCACCTTAAATTATGCTATAAACATTTAATTAGGTCTTTAATGATAGTACACATCTGTAAAACATTGTTTAAAATCTTCCTAAAAAGCCCTTCATTCAGAAAGGCCAAATGATAGGAAACCCTGCATGTGTGATTGTTTAGTTTATTTAAGTGCTAATGTCCTACTTTATCACAGTGCCCTTTGTTTTCCCCACATTCACTTGTTCTTCAGCATTCAACTCCCTAGCTCTGCTTCAGATGTTGTTTCTCTTCCTGCTGCTTCCTACACGCACCCTTCCTGTTCTGGGCACATTCTTCAAGAAGAGGGAAACCAAATACTTTACAGACTCAGAAAACAGCAAGTAGCTAAAGGCCTTCCTTGTACTGAACTTCATTGAAAAGTTCTGTACTTTTTTACCCTTTATATATTTTGACTAAGATGTTCTAAGCCACCATGTGGCCACAAAATATGAGCAATGAGAGGGAAGATTTATGAGGTACTAGCCATGATCTCAGGTTCAGGTAATCAGAAAACAGTGCAGTCATAGTTCTCTTGCTGTTAAAATCCAGGTCAGAGTAAATAAACAGTGGAAGAAAGGGCAGCAATTTCAGTGCAGGGGACTGAAAGAAAAAGGCAAAAAGTAGAGACAAGAGCCTAAATTTCAGATTCTAGTTGGAAATCTATTACAGAAATCCTGCTACACAAACATTGATGTTTTCTGACTCTTGTTAGTCACAAAGCACTTTAAAGGAAAGTGGTTTTTTTTTCTTTCCTTGCTTATTTGAAAGAATATTAGCTTTAATTATTGTAATGCTAATAGTGAATCATTGCTTACATTTCAGAAGTGGTAATTTTAAAGCCTGTTATTTAACATCTATTATTTATCTGAACTTTTGAAATGTGCTTCCAAATATTTTTAGCTTTAACTCATCTTTCCAAATCATGGTTTCACATTTATGTGTAAAGAAGGAGAGAGCAGTGTTACCATAATGATGTTCTCATATAGGTGTTGCACACGTAAGGGAAGTTAACATGAAATTATCAGAACACAAATTTAGAGTGTGATAACTGTAATGCCTTAATGTAAAAGCAAAGGTGCTTTTTTTACAGATTTTGTTAATCCAGTCCTAAAATCCACACCAAAATGCAAAGAAGAATGACTTTTGCTGAATAGCTATTCCACTTTATCCTTACTGTACTTTCTCTCACATTTGTAAAGCCCCAGAAGTCTGATTCATGCTTCAAAAGTAAGGGATATTAGCAGAAGTGGTGTTCACCAAAGATGCAGCTGACAACATCACAATATTGCATTGAATGTGTTCAGAAATTAATTAATTATGAAAAAAAAAAGGATTTCACAATGTTTTGAATGATGCTTGTAGCCACACGGGTGCATAAATGCATTTAAAAATTTCTGTCTTAAAAATATCTACAGCTGGTTCCCCTGAAGTGGTCATAATACTGTAAAAAATTACTACTGAATTAGCCTTCAGAGCTGGTAAAGATGAATATAGCCCTGTTGGAACAGTATCACATGAAATGGGATCTACATCTCATAAATATATATATGTTCTTCACCTTCAGTACAAGAGCATCCTTGAGAGTGATGCTATTGCTATGTTATTAGCAAGCGTTTTGCATGAAAAGTGAACATAATAGGTATTAAAGTAATTGGATCCCAAGCAATCTCATATTATGAAGAATACTCTCCCAGGGAAACTTACGTGCACATCTACACCTAATGAAGAGCTCTTCTTAATGTTGCATTCAAAACATTCAAGTCGAATACAGTATAATGGCTCCAAGTGATGAACTACTTAATGACTTCCATTCTCCAACTTCTCTTCAGTATTTCATGGGGCTGAAATCTTTCAGCCTTAGTCTGAGCTGTAATCCATGTGTCTGCCCCTCCAACGATGTATTATTACCCCACTCCAGTTGTACCCAAACAATTCCAGTTGTTGCTAAACTTGTAGGAAGGCCCTGATCTTATCTTGAAAAGTTTGAAGTACATTTAGCAAAATCCAGAAAGATCTATGGGTATGGGACCAAAAGTTTACTAATATTTGAAACTTTTCAAGGTTGATTGACAATGATATCAGAGAATGGGCACACATTTAAGTTTGTCCTCCAAAGTAGACCTTACAGTGATTTCTTCCTGCACGTATCTGCACACTGCAACCATTCCTCTCTATCAAAACACTGCAGAGGCCTTATCCTCTCTTGGTTTATTTGCTTTCACAGAAGTTTCATGTCTCTTCTTAATGTGCTTGAAATTGACTGGTTATTAAAAAAGTTAGTAAGGGATCATATATGAACATACACATCAAATGATTTTAGATACTTAGAAAAGAGAATAAAAATAAAGCAAAGGTAAATAAGGCATAAAATGTACAGATGTACTCAGTGGGGAAACACAATCTACCATTCTATGTGGAGATTTCGACATTCCCTTTTGGAGCAAAGAGCAAGCAGTTATTAGGAGACTAATGATGGATCTATAGAAAAGAAATAGATCTCCTCTTGAGTGATAAGCAGATAACCTTGGCTGAAGAATAAATGTGTTTCTACTGATCATAGTTGCATTAAACTGAAAATATCTCTAGGCCTCACAAAATAGATAGCAGTCTGTGCTAATACCAAAGGGATTAAACTGTAAGAACTACAAGGAAAAGAAACAGCATTAATGAAGATGCTATTAGTAAAACAAGTTCAGAAGGGAAGAGACAAACAAAATGAGGGTGGGGAAGGAAGTGGCTTGGAAAGTTTCAGATCCTATTTTACAAAACTGAGTAATGATGGAGCAGAAAAAAATTAGAGTAATAGAAAAATTGTGGTGATGAGAATCACAGAAGGAAGTGAGCAATATTGTACAGGTGAAACCATGGCTGGAGAAAGTGAAGTGCTTCACAGGGACAAGTGTAGAGCATGGAGAGTTTCTGACTACAAAAACTGGTCTAGTGCTGAATCGAAATTTCTGAGTGAGGATTGATAGAGGTACACAAGACAAGATGTTCAGCTCTATAAATCCAGGGAAGTTCAAACAGCTCATAGCTGGACTCCAACAGCACTGCTTGCAAAGTTGTTCATTCACACTATGAATCCACAGTTATCACCTGGAGTGTCAGGGAGCTGAATGCATGAGAACAGATCTAACCCAGGGACAACAAACATAACAAGCTCCTAAGTGCAGGGTGAGTCTTCTTCCACACTGAGTTTCACGAAACACTTTTGAGTTGAGAATTTGGGCCATTATTCTTAATTGTAAATAACACATATTTTTGTTAACTAAAAAAATAATCTTCAAAATCCATAGCTTCTGCAGTTTAAAACAGAGATACAGTTGATGTTCTGAATGATGAGAGAAAGCTTGTGAAAAATTAATCTAGTTTTTATTTAGATAATATCACAACTGCAATCTAGATTTTATTGCAATAAAATATACTAAACATAAACCCAAATCCCTCTCCAGAAGAACTTATGATATAAATAACAAATACAGTAACTGGTGAAACATACCAGTTCTTCATGCTTAGATACTTCAGAAAAACAGCCAAAAGTCATTTTATAAACCTCACCAAACAACCCACCTATGAGATTAAGAACAAGCATGAGAAATTTCAGCTGAAAGAATAATTGTTTCAGAAAGTTAGTGGCACCTGAAAATAGAAGCTAATAATGGACGTGTCATTTCAACCATAACTGTTATAATGATAGCACAATGATATAATGAGAAAACATTTAACTGTTTCATTGTTTATTTGTTCCTAAGAGGTCTGTAAAAAGATGCATGACACGAATCCAGCATCTTGCCTTGCTTAACACAGATCCATTTAAATAAGGCTGTATGGAAAACTTATTGCAAAATATAACAAAGATTTTTTCAGCTTTAGTAGTGCTAATAAATATTTCCTGTTGTATTTTAGCTATTCCAAATTTTCAAATCAATATATTTAACTTAATTTTTAGCTTGTTTTGTATTACTTAGTGATTTCATCAGGTAAACACCCACTAAAGAGGAAAACCAAAGAGATGATATCATATCTTCCAGAATCCAATCAGGCAGGCTTCTCAGTGCTTTCCAAGATCTGGTCTCCTTAAACTCTCTTTAAAATGTCTAAATTTTTCCATGTTTAAAACGGTTTTGAGACTTTCCATACAAAACATAACCTGTTAGCAAGTCAGCCAACCAGGCTGTACTCTTAGCACAGAATCACTTGCAAGCAGAATGACATGGGGGAATTTCTTTTCTGAATTTGCCAAGTTTTATTCTCCAATTTTAAGGTTGCCTTAACTGCTTTGTTTTTTTTTGTAAAATGTACACTTTTCATCTGTTATTAATCTGTTTACATTCTGTCCTGCGAAGGCTAAAAACACCTCTTTCAGCTCTGGTAATATTTCTTCACTTTTGCAACCAGCTTGCACTAAGTTGCACAGACTTCTAATTACCATACCAGATAGGCTTTAAATGTCCCCTTCATTTTCTTTGTACTTGAAATAATACTGGGTTTTAAAGTTTTGCAAATTTTGAAGAAATAAGCACTATATTGGTGTTGCCCCAGCTAATAAAAAGACCACATTCTGGTGATATCGAGAACCTATGAAATTCATATTTCCATAGAAACTGCAAAAAAAATAAATAAATCAAGGTGAAACCCTAACTAGCTGCAATAATGCAACAGGTTTTATAAAAGAACAGGAATTCCCAGAAGCTTATCTACATTATGTTGTTATTAGATTTTCATAATGTTCCTGAAACAGAGAAAACCTGAAGTGTTTCAGTGAGAATCATCACCAGATTGGAAGGACTCAGTGTTATGCAGGGGTTTATCATTTCCTTTGGGCCAGTGAGATTATAGTGGATTTATTTACTCTTCCTAGAATTTACAAAAACAAAGTTTAGATAAAGTTAAGTGTAAATTCTTTACCAAAAAAAACATTTTACTCCTTAAAAAACCCTGTGTATCTACTGTGGTATTTTAAATTCTGCATCCAGTCTAGTTTTTTAAACCTTATACTATTCTGAATCACTCATGAGATTCTTCAGACCATGAGCTCTTGAGATAGAGACTTTAATTTGTAAAGAAACTAACTCAAAATGATTATCTGTTGCCTTTAGGGCCTCACAGAATAACAACAACAACAACAAAAATAGCAACGTTGACAATCAATCTGAAATCGAGGGCAGGGATACATAAAATTATTATAAAATGTTTTTGACACCCAGCTGTAAGTAACACTGTTTTCAAGAGTATTCTTGTACGTCAACTAATGCACATATTTATATACCTGTATCCTATATCTCTACTGCAGTGGGCAGTCACTACCATTGCTCTCATCATCTCCACAGCCAAAATAAAACTTGATAGAAAACAATTTCTTTAGGTGAAATAATAGCATAAAATTCATAGGGAATTCGGTCTGCTAGGAGTTGCTTGAAGAATGGATGGTCATTTTATATAAAAGTAACCTTTTAAGGAGTTCAACCAGTGAATTTCATAAAGATGTGTTTCTACAGGTGTGAAGATCTGACTATATATACACAAGGTTAAAGAGACGACAGGTTCTTAATAATATGTTAGTAGTAGCTACTTCATACTGGCAAATCACCTCTGCCTGGCAACAACTGAGAATTGTAAAAGTTAAACACAGCACATTAATGTGATGAAGTCTATTTCCAGCGTATCGAACATCTTCATTAACATTTTTTTCACTGTGTGTAACTGAAGGAATAAAGCAGTTAGAAAGATTCAGATTTTATGTTAAAGAAGGGAGTATCTAATCAATGGTTTTACTCATAGAATAACACAGATTTATCCTAGCCCAAATTATTTGTAAAAAATTATATCAAAATCAGTTAATAGTTTCAACTAAAAATAATAATTAGTGAAAAATGTAAGTTTTGTTTAGAAATAGTATTTTATGAGAAGATACAATTTTTACAGGAAATGCAAAATAAACAAGATGTTGCATTCAAGCCATTTTCTCTGCCTTTCATTTCAAAGAGAAATCAAGAAAAATGTTATGTTTTAAATGTTCGGTTCAACCAGCAGTGTGAAAAAATCAATTATTCACACAACTCTGTTTGCTAATACTCTATGTGGAGGAGTCGATTGGATGACTAATCTTGTTTGTTCCCACATGCAGCCTCCACTTGCTTATATATCTCTTGAGAAATAGCAGCCTTGAGCTTCCAAAGTCTCATAGGTTTTGACCTGGCTGTCTTGCAGTAGCAGTATGGACTTCGTAGAGAACGTGGCTGTACTAAAATAAATACATGTACTTTTCACATACTGTGAATACAATTAGAAAGGAGAGTTTCCATAGTAATGAAGATAAGCATTTGGAAAGACAAGTCACCATTGCTGAGGAAAAACATTGAGTTTGACTTGTATAAGTCTTTTTAAGCTACGTTGAAAGCCAATTTTCTCCACAAATATTTTTCATAATGAGATACTATGAAGGCATCTGAAATGTAATGATTTGTGAGAGGATGAATATTCCCATTTGTGCAGTTTCTGTGTGACTTCACACAGATATGAACATTGTATGGCAAATAAAAAAAAAACCAAACAAACAAAATACAAAACCAAAACAAACCAAAACAAAGAAATCCAGCTATAGCCCATGAACACTGGTTTGAGGTAAATATCTAGAACATGATATAGTTACCTGCGCAGCAAAACATCAAACAGACAGTAACTAGATAGTTACACAAATGTTAAGACTATATCAAATTGTCAGAATTAATGAATAAACTCTGTGAAATAGAACATAAATACTAGAAATCCAGAGAAAATCTCGTGGGGGGGCAAATCAGTCTATGATAAATTTTCCAACCCTTAGTTTCCTCTATTTCTGGTCTTGGCTACTGCTGTATTCTGGATGACATGGTTCTTGGAGCAGAACCTGTACTCTATTTTACTCTCATCATACAAACCATGTTTCATAAAGTGAAACAATAAAATAGAATTGACTGCTCAGTATGGTATCATAAAGCCTATATAGCTGTAAGACCTAAAAAAGATCTCAAGATGTCATAACTTTAGTTATTTACCTAAATATAGTCCCTTTGAGGTCACATTTAATTTTAATACCTTATTTTTCCTCTGCCATGAAAAGGCTTTAAAATTTTCTAAACCTAGGAAAATGGTGTGAACATCAACACACACCCCAGTCAAAATGAACCATGAAGTAGCTTTGTAGGAGTTCAGAGAAGAAGGACATTTCTTATTCCTTTTTTACTCATTTGTATAGCTGTTTGTTACCCACCAATAGGCACATGATCAACCCTACTTGAGTGCCCAAGACATATCACTAATTAGTTTAGGTAGGTACACTCATAAGGAAGATATTAAAAAGCCAAACCACAGATAACTAAGATACAGTGAACTTGTGAGCCCAAATAAATCTATTACACTTCTTAACACCCATTATACATAATTTAGGTAATCACATGAATGTTTGTAGGCTTAATAATCCTGATCACTAAAGACTCCCTCTCTATAGTATCACTATTTTCAAGAGTTTTCTGTCTTAATAAGTGGTTGTATCTCCACATACAGGACAGAAAAGGCTTTTTAAAGTGCTCTCTCTTCTTTATTTGTTCCTCAGAATATCTGGTATGTTAAATAGGCTCCAGGTACTGCTTTTTGACCAAATTTTCTGCTGAATAGACAAACGTGATATCCTTCTTCTGGGGAAAAGTAATTTTTATATATATTTACAAACTTAATTAAAAGCCCAAAGTCAGGAGAGATGAGATTTACAAATGCAGGTCTCTGCACCATTTCCATGGTGCCACTATGTCTTTAAATATGTATAAAAATATGAAGAAACCAATGAAGAAAAAAACCACTCTTTGGAACATTATATCAAATTTGAAGAAAGAATGAGGAGTCAGAGATCATGTTGTAGGTCTTTTTTCAAGGCAGGACTAATGAGTTTTAACTCCTAAACTACAACTCACTCTTTCTTTTCCATTTTAAAACCATTAGCATTGGGAACGCGTCCCACAGTTATCAGATCATTCTCTGCTTTTCTTCATAAGACCTATTCTAATTCCTAGTCTCAGGAATAATTTTGGACTGTTGTTACCTTTCTAGAAATAAACCCTTTAGGAAGCCATGTCTTTGCTGCCCAAGAGTGATATTAATATTTTTTTCTTCACCCTGAATGCACTTGTGGATTTTAACCATGAGTATCCTATCAGACAGAGATTTTTCCACATGACCTCAAAGGCCATAGTTTCATGAGCCACAATTTTTCAAATGACACCTTATACTACTGAAAAAGAGTTAATTTCCAGCACTCACTTTCAGCTTTGGTATGTCCCAAAATAACAGACCTTAAAACCCTGACAAGTTTATGCCCAAAGTGGTACAGATTAACATGTTATTTTTTACAGCTCCCTCTGAGCCCTGTCCTGGTGGGCTCATTGTAACTAAGGCACCTGGCCTTCCAAGCAAGGGGAAATGAAAAATAAGTCACTGCAAAAATAAAAATCTACATAATTCATTTTGAAAATGATGGCTTGTGTTTTTTTTTTCGTGGATGGGAAGTGCTGTATCTTGGATATACTATGGCATGGTACTGTAAAAGGCTTTTACAAATGTACATTTGGTACACAAATGTGCATGCTTTCACCACCACGGAGACAAAACTCCCTGGAGTCTTCCATATTCCTCATTTGCAATATTTGGCAAACAATTACTTCAAACATTTAATATCTAGATATACTTTGGGACAAAATATATCATCATTTAAACTTTAATTCCCCTTTACATCACTTCAGGCATATAAGAACCTGGACAAAAAAAATTGCTCCTATTTTCCAAACAACGTAGGTGGAATATTTTACTGGGAACAATGAAGATTTTATTGTTGACATCAGATTCAGACTTTCAGGGATTGTGTGTGGCACTGGTATGAAAGGAAGAGTGACACAGAGTGGAAGCAAATGTGAAAAAAGGAAAATTGAGAGAGAACTAGACAAAAATTTACAGAAGAACAGAACCTAGAAAATTGAAGATAAGCAGAAAACTACAGAAAAGTGGTAAGGGAAAGATAACGCTGGTGTTCCCAACAAAGAAAATATCCTTGTCATCAGAGTTTTAGAAATGAACAATGAAATAATTTCCCAGCAGCCTTCGGAGTCCTATGCAATAACACGACATTTTCACAACAATGCACTTCAGGATGCAATAAGAATTAATGCTCAGCACCATTTAAAAATATGAAATTAAGGGTTGGGAGTATGGAGACAACAGAATGCCACTGGACCCAAATAGCTATTTCTTTATTGCCTTTGGTATTCAGATGACATTTACTCTTACCCTTTTTTAAAATCCTGGGGGATATCAGTGAATTATATATGCACATATATATCCAGTACAGAGAGCTGAAAAGTACAGTTTGCCTTCAGGGCCTGCAATTAGGGATTTGCTAAGTCAGCTATATGCTGCTGGGGAATCAAGAAAATCTCCATTAGAATGCCATTAGGACGTGCAGAAAAGCCCTACATTCCTCAACCCCTTTGCTCTACATACACTCTATTACACTCCAGAACATTTCCATATTTTATAGAAACATTCTTTCTTAATGAATATTATCACAAGTGCTAATGGGTTTGTTTAGATTAGTGTAAAGGCCCTTCAATCATCCTACCTAAGGTGGCCCAATCTGGGAAGTCATCTGATGGGTCTGGCAGACTTCCCTCTTGGCAAGTTGAGCCTCTGGCAAGAGTGGGTTGAGCATAGGTCACAAAGAACTGCTGAAACAACCCTTTGATAGCATAGTAATTTTAAAAAAAAAATTGCCAGCGAACAGTCAAATCAACATTAACACTCAAGTTGGATTTGCCTGCTTTGCTCTTTGACCTTCAAATAGAAATGTTTGTTCATAAACAGCTGGTTCTTTTAATCTCCACATCATTCTTGTGTGAACATTTATACAAAAGGCATAAAGGGAGCAATAGAACAGGAGGAAAAGAACAGAGCTTGATCATTTCTTGAGAATTTTTATAGAGATATTCTTGGTAATTGTAATCTGCACTTGGTTTTATTTCACATTAAGGTCTAGGAACCAATAGGAAAGATTGAAATTGCTGCCATAAAGGAGAAAAGGAGATTTTCATTAACTTGTAAAATAAATTTGCAAAATGTGTTACGTAATTTTTTACTGACTTGGAAATTCTGGCACCATGAATAGTCTGTGTGAAGTCCATGCACACACAACCACACCTACCCGTGTATTCTATGTACTTGCTACACCTGCACAAGTGAGAGCTCCTCTGCGGTCAGAAAGGGCTTGGTTAACTGGAACATGTGAAAGTAATGACCAGCCTAAGACCTCAGTGTTTTTTTCTGTGATCCAAAAGAGTTTCATAGAATAAACTACAAGCAGAAAAAAGCTACAGGGCTAGAAATGCCTCCTGTGGAAGTGGAAACCTGTGGAATCTGAAATTCAAAATTTTGTATTCAACCTACCTGAACAATTTTTTTTCCACAGCATTATTTCAATCCATCTGCTAGAAATTTTTACATACATTGAATCATTTGGTTGGAAAAGACCTGTGAGATCATCAAGTCCATTCTCTCTGTCCATACTAAACCAGACCCCTGAGCACCTATCTGCTTGTCTTTCAAATACCATCAGGGGTAGTGATTCAACCGCTTCCATGGACAGGTCATTCCAGTGCCTGACAACATTTGCAGTGAAGAATTTTTTCCTGATATCTAGTTTGAACCTGCCTGATGCAATTTAGGGGCACATATAACGTATTTCTATCTTACGGTGTTTTATCATACTGCAACACATAGAGATCTCCAGCTATTCCTGAAAAAATTTTGGAGCAGCAGCACAACTTGGCAGTCCAAGAACAGAACTTGGCTGTTCTGTTCTGGCTGCTTTACGGATAAACCAAAACACATGAAAAGCACTTAACATTGTCTAGGAGGATTCCATGGTACAACCTAGGTCTTCCATTAATACCAGTTTATCATGGGTGAAGAACAATGCCTCCAAAACCTGTCCCTTCAACAGTTCTTAGGAAAGATAGGGAAGAAAGAAGTCAGCATTTTCTGGTCACCTACCAACCACTTTCTTTTAAGCTGAATCTAACCTTTAATATATAATGTATATTGTTCAGTCTGCAGAAATTTTTCTTGATAACTTGAGTCATTCCCTTCAGTACTCACATACCTGCCAAGATGTTTAAGAATGTGGAAGTTTTGTGGAAGGTAGGCGATGAATTTCATGTAAATTGTATAAAAGATTCAAGCCGTTCACCTGAATCATGTAAAATGCATGAAACTGAGAGCTGCCTCACGTAAGTGATGGCAGAGCAAAGCACTGCATCTGGAAGAAAGTCTGGCTGGAGGAATGGAGCGTACCTAGAGATCAAACATCTTTATAAAGAGACAAGAAATCAAGCATTTTTACATTTCTTATTCCAAGTTTCCCAAATCCACAACCCAGACTAACGGCTTGTAAAGTTTTCCCTTAAAAATCCCCAAGCATTTTTACTTGTAGCAGCATAAAATAGTGTCTGAAACCAATACATTCCATTTTTATATTTGTATAACTTAGAGACAATTAAAATGACTTTTTCCCTATAAACCAATAAAAAAACCCCAGTCTCAGTTTAAAATCATTGCCTGCCAAATGCAAGTCAGAATTTTTTCTGGGATTGAGTTATGAATCCACGAAAGCAGTGTATATAACAGAAACCCTCACAGACCTGTAGCTAGCTATAGAAGTGCTAAAGAGGCACATACAAAATATCAGCTAACTTGCCTCTTCATTCATGTCTCTTACTAAGTGTTTGGCTACTGTAAATGCTTCAGTACATAATAATTTATGTAAATTATTAATGACCTGTCCTCTACCCATGAAAGAAAGATAAATGAAACGATCTCTTAAGTTTAATTGTTTCTTGGCTTGAGTTGCCGTTATTTTCGAGGCAACTACAAAGAAACTGTAGCTCCCTAATGGTCATATTTTGTTGGCAAAACACAGATGTTCAGAATCTACCATTCTAAAACTGATCTATTTCTGGTGATTTTATTGAGAAAATATCATTAAAACACAATTAGTGAGTCAGTAGTGAAAAACAATGACAGACAGGTTCTCTCTATTTGCATTCCCCTTCCCTGCAGATGAGATTTGGTTGGATAATACATCTAGGTTGATTGTGTCCTACCAATCTGAGTTTCCAGATGCATCTATCAGTAAATTGCTTTAATGTGTCTCTATCATAAGCTGCTATCTGGCTGCTCTGCTTCCATCAGGACAGTGCTTTTGGGAAACTGCTTAGGAGAAGGGAAGCCCTAGGAGCAGGTAACTGAAAGCATCTCTAAGTTGGGAGTCGTGCTATTAGTTATGAAAGAACATCACCTGTTTCATATGCGACATTACTTTTGACCTTTCTCTGTCAATGAGAGACATTGGGATTTTATTCACATCACCTTGCAAACTAATGTAGTCTCCAAGCCAATTTTGAGACATTTCCTTGCAGAAGTCCATAGCTTCCAGTTGACACTCAGCACTGGGAGAAGAGGGCACATTGCCCATTAATCGTAATCTGCTTACTAATGGGACCAGTGAGATGATCACAACTGCTAATAAAACTCATCCTACCCACTTTCTGTTCTCTGATTGTGTTCAGATGCATCACCTGAGATGAGCTGAAACAACGGAACCAAGAGATAACTTCCAGCCAAATCATCTTTGCAGCATCAGCAAGCAGGGAGCTGTTGTTTCTCAGCACTGCGCATGGTGCTGGTGTGGGATCTGCAGTGGACTCCCTGTAAATATAAAATAAAAACACACAGAACAATAATCAACTTATTGGAAGAACAAGATTCATTCACATTCTAAGAATTAGCATACGTGTAATAATTCTTACAAGGTTTTTGCTTTGTATCATCTCAAGGATAAGAGTAATTTCTCATTTAATTATCTAGCCAGTTCTGGGTTTTTTTTATTTCTGCATACTGACATTGGTTCTGTTAAATTTTCTAAATTTATCAGAAGATATGGTGTGTTATAGTTTTACTAATAGCAAAATAATGAATTTCAAATTAAATTATATTTGTATCACATTTGCAAAGTCCTCATTTGAAGGCCTTTAAGTTTGAAGATTCGAACCAGCTTGTAAATGTCTGACCATTTGATGATTCTGGCCTCCCACGCTGTTAAGTCTTCTGTGGGAATGTACAATCCGGACTTCATCTGGAAAGGGGTAATTTTCATACCCATTCATCACATTTGTCTAACAAACAGAAATCAAAAGGAATGCTCTGCACTCAGTGTGAGGAAGAGCAGTGATTCAGTGTGGTGGTGAAGGCTGGCACGTGCTAGTAGGCTCAGTTATCAGAATCTGATGTAGAGAAGATCTTGCCCTACCTTCCTAGAGTACTACCAGACCTTATATTGAATACCGAGGGTAAGAGACAACTAATTTGGGCTTTATCAAAATTTCATTCTGCTCTAGTTGAAGTGGATTGAACAAGCGAAAAGCAGAGATATTTAAATGATACAGAAGGCACCATACTTCTTATCGTAAGCCAAATTTATATTTTCAAGTATTGCCACTTCTGTCATCTCATGGCCACTTCTTAATTTTCTGAGTCCAGATGGGACTAAAACGAGAATCCCAATATTGTAAGAAAATTCTTCTACTAAGCCAAAACTGTGGTAGACATCCAAAATTTTGCATTAAATGTAGAAAGCAGAGTCTTGATCTCCTAGCACTGTGTGACATTCATTCCCAGGGACATGAGTTTATCTTCTTACAGCTGTGCTTTTACACGTCACCATGTCCTGAGCACAGAGCCTAATACAGGAATTTGGTCTTTCTACTCCTTGCACAGCCCACGGAATATGTTCAGATCTCAGCACATATGTGCACATTCTTTTAAGCCTTCCCCCCATGCCAGCTGATTGTCTTCAGTCTGACAGTAATCCCCTTTGCTGTAATATAATTCCTGTCTTTAATGTGGATTGAACTTGAAAGCTGGGAGACATCCTCTTTACTTCTATAAACAGTTGTGGATGAAGGCAACTCATCCTGTTCGACAGTTTTTAAAAAAGGTTCTCTATGGTTTTTATTAGCACTATTGAGTAACAGCAGCTTCTCAGTCTTAGCTAGCCTTTATCTTTGCATATTAATGTGCTTGAGACAGTAAGAATGTATTAAATGTATCTCAATAATTGTTAAATATAACGAATATAAATACTGCACCATCAAAAAGGACTTAAGGAACATTAACACATACATAACACAATGCAGCACATAACAGAAGACAAGATATTCATCAAACATGAAAATCACAATTGCAGTAACCTGTGTTGCAAAAATTAATAAGTAAAACTAAGATGGGCTCACTTTGGTGCAATTTTTGCCTCTAGTCCTTGCACAAAACCCTCTTTTCTTTCACTACTTGACTGGTATTTTCCTGTCTAACTTCACTTTATGTAATTTTATTGATGACTTCTGCCAGGCTCAGAAGAGAAGTGAGACAAAAATAAGCCCTTTTTGGTATTTCTAGGATACAAAAACTAGCCCTGGCTAGTGGCCTCTCAGATCAAACTGCACCTAAGGGGACATTGCCAAAGCAACATCTTCTCTCCTGCCTTGTTATTGGAAGTGACCTAAAAATAAAACACATGCTAAACAAGTTACATTTTTGTTGTACTGAAAATTGTTATCTATCTTCGTATCTAGCTGGCATGGGTAATATTATCTATTTTGAGGCAGAAATGTTTCCTTTTTCTGAATAATTTGTCCAGTTCAGCGTAGCCCTTAGTTAAAAATTGTAGAAGGCTTCCTCTGGGTAAACATATGTGAACCACTTTGCTTCAAACCAAAGAAATCTTGACTGAAACACAGCAACTGTTTAACAGAGCACAACACTATCTGTTCTCTCTGACTGCAGGAATGAATTCTGTGTTCGTATCTCTTTGAATACTGATCTCTCACACATAGACACAGCTGTGTGTTATGTGTGCACACACTTTGACAGCTCGGCAAGTGATCTTAACAAGAATCCTTTTAACATGCAGAATTTGAACCAGAACCTCTCTGTTCTCAGCTACACCACGAGTACACAAAGAGCTTGCAATTTAGCACAGTACTTCTCACAATTAGTTTAATCATTGTCAGCATGTAACTATAAACCAAATAGCAATTACTCATCTCAATATATTGGTGGTATTTTTCTTAGTTGTCTTTTGAGTTAAGTTTTCTCTGAAAGCAAGCTGAGGTCCCCTGTGAAAAGCAGGGAGGCAACTTTCCACGTTTGTTAAGATGTGCAAATATGGGAGCTGCTAGGTGCCTGTTATTAAAAAGCAAGTTTGGCATCATTTACAAATCAGCAAAAATGGAAGGATTAAGACATGTAGAAGAGAAAGTCTGCAAGTGTTTGACAGCAATAAGTGAGAGATAAGGCTGAGTGCAGCACTTGCTGCAGGATCCAGGATTGGAACTCCTCCAAAGCTCAGGGTTCTTCTGATGCATGCATCTGTCTCAGATTCTTCTCTGTTTTTAAGTGGCTGAAGGTGATTTTAATATTCCGTTAGATTATCTGTGTAGAACAGAAAAGCAAGTGCTTAAAAGAGTGAGAGAAAGAGATTGAGTCATCTTCTCATACCAGAGTATCATATTTGCCATTCATTTCCAATCTGAGACTGTCTCCTCAGATATTCTGTCACATTTCTTTTCTCAGGGTAATAAAACATTATCACAGTCTGCTAAGATAAACAATGCAAAGATATTTACCAAAAGAAATTCTGGCTCAGCATAGTAGCAGTCTTTGGTGACACTGCCCCTAAGATCCAGGCACAGCACAGCACAGCTCTTCAGATGTGAGAACCCATCCCAAGTGCACCAGCCCAGTCAGGGTTAAGCAGCCCCCAACACCTCTGGGAAGATCAGCCAAGCAGTGGAAGTGGTGTCAGTGCCTGAAAAACTACACAGCTGTCTTTCAAGGGACAAGAGAGATAGAGGAAAAGCTGCAAACAGAATAACTATTCAGGTATAGATTGATGGGGAGTGAAGGTCACAGAGTGGTTATTAAGAATGGAAGTAGTAACAGCAGTAGCAGAAGCAATTTTACTTGACCAGGACAGACCCAAAACTGGCCTTTATTTGTACCAGCTCAAGAAATTCTCTTTATCTCCTTCCTGTTTGATGGGCAGAAGTTAGGAAAAACAAATGGAAGGGATTTCCCCAGAGACCAAGTGTTCCTTCTCCTGCTACAGCAAAGGGAGTTTGTTTCATTTTGTAGTGGTGCAATAATTCTTGAAAGAACCAGTTTTAGGAAGAAAAAAAAAGCCACTTCCAGTCATTCATGATTTATACTGAGACAGCACAATGCCAGCATTTCCAGATGTTCAGAAGCCTGTTGGAAAACAAAACATATTTCCAAAAATTCCTGGGGCTAGAAGTGCAAATTTCATTCACACTCCTGAGATCTTACACAAACAGCTCCTCGGTGCCACGACAGGGCTGCTCATACGTGTGCACCAAAGTGGAGGAAGCTGCAGACTGCATGTCTTATAAAGCACTTCAAGCTCTGTATACCTACAGCCAGATACACAACCAGGGTCAGTGAGCTGTGTTTCCCACACTGTTCTAAATCTGTTTGGCTCTAACTAATCCCCAATTCAGCTTTTCCCAATTCAACAGTTTCCACTTACATCCACTAAGGATCCACCCTTGTTCATCAATGAGGAGAAATTCCTTGGGCTCATCTGTGCTGCAGGTTTTATATTCAGCCTCCTATGTGTGTCCACTTTTCCATCTGTGGGGAATTTTGCCAGAGTCTCACTTTTTTCCTAGAAAACTACACTTCGGTGCCTAATTTTTGTCATGCAAAATGAGCTTGCCACAAGAAATTTGAGGCTTAGGATGATGTTTTGGCCCTGAATTGTTTTGAAAACACTACGAGGTAAATTTAGATTCCTCAATGGGCACATTCACTGGTCAGAGATATTTATTCTAGTAGGTATGAATGTGCATTCACGCATACACATTGGTGCCTGTATATAAACATAAACTGAGGTTTATGTATAAGGAACACAGGTCATCTACCATTGAAACTACAAAAAAATAAAAAAGTGAAATTAAGCTTAAATTTTTCTTGCATGTTGTCATCTTTATTCTAAAATGTTTAGATGCATATATAAATGTGACTTCCGTGGCCACAGAGAGAACAGGAATAATGAAGTAGTTTGAAGGTTATTAGAATCACTGTTGGAAGATAGCAAAATGACAGGACTATTCATAATCATCCCCTTGCATGAAGCCTATTGATTTTGTGGTATGAAAACTACAAATACTGTTGGTGAACAAGACATCTTCAAGTTTGGCACATGAATATGTTCGTTGCTCCCTGTAAGACCCTCATTATGAGTGATGATGTGTCAAAAGTCACAAAAATGTTGAAACAAGTTCAGCTGAAAAAGGTAGAGCACAATGAATGTATGTGTGAAATGTATTAAATTCAGTCTAGAACGGTATCTCTGTCTCCATTAGCAACAAGCACCCAAGAGGATGTAGTGACTGACTTGACTTAAAGAAAAGATTGTTTGTGATATGAATGACAATTTCCCAGAGACACACCAAAGCAGTGGCACAAATGTTCAGCCTGAGTTTCCTCCCCAATTCCCAGTTCAAGTGGCGTTTCAAACCAATGAGGCAAGCACTGCCAGCCAGTCATTTTTATGTTGTTTATTACTCTATTTTCACATGTAGAATCTTTGAGCTAGCTATTATCAGTGATTCAGTACCATTTCAGATTTTAAGTGCATAAGAGAAAGTCTTCTCCAGAGACCCTACTTTACCAGCAGACACTCCAAACTCTTTCCCTCTCTCCAGTAGCTCTCCCACCTCTGATCCTTTTCCCTATATTTGCCTCTAATGAAATTTTACACTGATGTCTGGCAATTCAGGTTTTCCTGGTTTATTGTCAATGAACAGCCATTGGAATGGGTGCAGGTTATCTAAGAAATTAAAATATAGTTCTCTTGGGGAAAGAAAAACAAACATATAACTGAAGTTTCCAGACATGATGTTATTGATTAGAAGGGAAGCAGAAGAAATCAAAAGTTTCACTATATGTAAAGATCATTGATTCCCTGTGCCTATCATAGAATCACAGAATCACACAGAGATTCGAGTTGGAAGAGACTTAAGGTTAACCCAGTTCCAACATCTCCCACTGGATCAGGTTGTTCATAGCTTCATCCAGCCTGGCCTCTGGGCAAATTTTGCCAGTGTCTCACCATCTATACAGAGCTGAATAACTTTTCATGATATTGAAGCTCGCTAACACAGATATAGGTGACTTGAATAAGTAACAGCCCTTATAATAATTCTCTTGAGGGCCTAAACAATCTGCTTCATTTAGGACCAAGCAGTTTTCATGCACTCTTTTTAAAAGCTAGCTATAAATATGCTTATCTACAGGTATCAGAGAGCAGTCACATTATTAGTAATGGATGTATACAACACTAGCTTATTTGTTCATTTATGTTCTATGCACACATGCTAAATACTTCCTTGATTTCCATTTCTTCTTTCTGTTTCCTCATTTCAGTTAGTTTTATAGCCATAACAAATTACATTTTCAATTTCAAGTCGAAGTTTTTCTTTCTTTTCCCCTTGCTATTCTTTTCCCTCAGGTTTCCAAAAGTTTGCTTGTGATATTGCAGATAAACATTCCAAATGTGTAAGACCTTATTAGCAGGAGTTCAGAACAAGAACATAAAAACTTTTTCTGAAAAACCGCACTATAAATACGAACAGAAGTTTGACAGTTTATTTGGTAGGGAAAAAAAAATCCCAGATTGCAACTACCCAATATTTTGGATGCATAACTGTGGTAATGACTACATTTGCTTCTATAAATTGGAGTCAAATGATGGTAATTTCCATTTTCATGTGATCAATCTTTTAAATTTGAAAGTCTGTGTTAGATAACTGCTTCAGATCTCCAGAGTGAGCAAAGTAAATTACTAGAAAAGACTCCAAAATTGAGCTTAAGAACAACCCTGTAGTCACAGAGTAGCACTGAGGGGTGTCCTCTGAGGTACTTAACTTTTGGCATAGATGTGTGTGTAGCAAAGGAACAGGGCTTTTGTCTAATCCACAGCATATATTTTATTTGCAGCTGATCCCTTTACACCCTGTAATAGGAGCTAAATCTTCACACCTGACAGACCCCAGAAAAGGCCTGGGGACTGAGCAGTGTGCAGGCTTAGCCTCTTCCATTGTGGTCTAAAAAAGCCCTTGTGATCCAGTGTTTTCACATTAAACCTTCGTGAGAGAGTCTACCCTGAAAGCCACGGGGGGTTTTTAGTCTCCTTCTCCCTTTCCATAGTGAGACCTAAAACTGCTCTAGCCCCAGGACTCTGCGTCTTTGAGACTCCTTCACAGGTCCTTTTTATCAAACCAGGTTGAAATAGGCCCCCGTATAAGCTTACAGCAACTGGGAACCTGAGCCAGAGGAGAACGGCCGTTAGTTATTAGCAACTTCTTCCAAGGCAGCCTAAAGGGGGTTGTCCACCAGTGTTTGAATATCTAGTTATCAATTCACTGCAGTTCTAGCATAAGGGGGTTAAAAATCTACTAAATGACTAACACATGTGCATCGAGCAGGACCTTAGCTCTAGATGTACTAATAACTGTGACTTTCTGTACCATTTTTTATGGAAGAGGTCAGAGAAATTTAACAAACAAGGTACTACCAGGCTTCCTGTTACTTGTAATTACAAGAATGGGCAATCTTTCATTTTAATAGGTCACATACTTTTTTTCCCCTTGCTAGCCGTTCTTATAAGCAGACAATGGTGTTAAGTTAAAAAAAAAGGAAACTATTGCCATTTAAAACTTTTAGACTAAACATTAACACTGCTGGTATGCTGGCAGAAACTGAGACAAATCCTGTCCTTACTCCAGAGGTGTAAAGGGCCAGCTAAGAGCAGCTAATTATTTGATTGGTTATGCATCAGTTATTCGATGCCTAACAAATGAGCTGTCTGGAAAAGATAGGGAAGGTAGAGCAGGAGAAGAGGAGGTGTTGTAGAGATGGGCAACAGTATGAACAGTTCAAAGTCTTGTTGTACAAGGGTGTCAGAAAACCCTGTAGGTATGCACAGCTATTACTGCTTTCCCCCAGCAGATCTAGGGACAATAGAAATACAGAATAATTTGCTGATAGTCAATTGGAGTAGTCTCTTTTGGAAAGCTTTACTGTGGTCTACTGGCTCTCTTAGTTAATCCTTCCTTACTTTTTCCATAACAGATATATCTTTGCTAAGCAATGAAGAGGTGATTCGGTGCTTTAATTGTATGTATCTCTAGATATGAATGTGCAGTTTAAGATGTAGATTGAGATGCAGAGAAAAAGACATCAGCTTTCCTAGAAAAAAAAAATCTCTAATTTTTATTTTTCTTTAAAGACTGATACATTCTACAGACAGAGGAATACTAAGAATAAGTGATGATCAGCACAGTCTTTCCTTGGTAATTACCACAGAAATGTTGAGTATGGATGCTTCAGATCACATTAAAGGTCTTAAGTTCTTCCTGCTTCTATTAAGACATGCTGGTTGCTATTATTACTACTATTATACACACACAGAGCTTCATTACAGTTATTTTTCACCACACATCAACAGCCCCCAACCCCAACAGATTATGCTGAAAAGCAGGGAGAAAACAAAAATAGGAAGATCACAATTACTACACATTAAGCAAAAAAGGATCTTATTATCACAGCATTTTGTGCCTATGGCTAAAGAGAATATTTTGCTAACGAGAATATTTTGCAAACAATTGTACTTCTAGAAACTACCATTACTTAGTACTGGTACTGAAACAATTATAAGAAATATTTTACAGCTGTAAATAACTTAAAAGTATCAACACTTTATTAGTAAGCCTTTAACAGTACATTATTAAAAGGCTAACCTTAAACTCCTCATCTAAAAGGAATTGAATAGCTCATGGGATTACCAGACAGCTCTGTATGGAGCCCTTCATGCTCCTGAATCCACATCCAATCCACAACCACCTGGCCCTGGCAGGATCCACCACCTGAAAGCCCTGTAGAGAGTTGTTCCCATCAAGCGCAAACACTGCCACAAGGAATTAGCACCTTTGTTTTCTGCATCAGCAGAAAATTAAAAGGCAGAAACATTATTCCCTCAGCCCCCACTACAGACAAAGCCCTGCTCCCCGTCCAGGTGTGTTTCAGGTCTCCAGGCTGTGAGCACCCACCTCCCTGCGTGGCCAGTGGCTGCAGGTTTCTGCTCCTGCTGGCTCCCACGGCTGGTCCTTGGCCCTGCAGGGAGGCTACAGCCTGCTCAGCTTGTCCACACCATGAAATCTGGCTCCGAAGGATGCTGGTCAGCTGCCAGAGACTGGTTTAGGTGTTGGAATTCCAGTGGTTTGAGCACGGCTAGTGGGGGAGCTGTCGCAGGAGCAGCTCAGCAGCAGGATTGAGGAGTACTGTGATGCAGGGTTGCTTTATCTGGTGTCCTATAATGGCAGGTTTTTGTGCAATAGATAATTAATTTAGCAGGGTTGACAGAGGAAATGGTCACTCACGACTGACCCGAACCCCACGCTGCAGAAGGGTGTGGGAGGTGTGGGGTCAAAAAGAGGAAACCTCTGCAGATCAGGACTGCCCCGTGCCCCTGTGTTTGTTGGCTCTCGCCCTGTCATTAGCAGTTCTGCTGTGGGCAGGATGAGATGGATGTGTTGGAGGTCCTGCTGGAGATGCTCCTGTGTGACCCAGGCTTTGGGCAGCTGCCCTGCACATGGGAGGGACTAAGGGCAGTAGTGAGCCATTAAGTGAGGTTGCTCCTCATGGGTGTACCACCACTTTGCCACGAGTGAAGGCTGCCTCCTCTCACCACCTCCTCTTCTGTACCACGTTCTTTTTTTAGTGCTGGAATTGCAGAACAGAGGAAGAAGCACATAAACCCTCTGCTCTAAGGAGCACTGTGCTTCCTTCACACAAGTGCTGGGAGCACACCCTCCCTGCTGAGCGTTCTCCAACGTGGCCCCACGCAATTTTGACTGCCAAACCCAGCAGCGACAGCTGGTTTGGTGCTTACAGTGTCAGTACCGATTGCTTCAAAGCAGAGAGGAGGCTCAGCACCAGGGCTGAGCAGGAGCAGAGCCTTGCCTCTGCCTGCACGGTGCGCGCTGTCAGTAAATCACAATTTACTAGCATTTAGGGCCTGACCCTACAAGGTGCTGAGCACCATATGGCACGCAGAGAGCAGCCTCTTTCCACACACCCCCAAAGAAGTCAGCAGTTTTTAACTTTTACTTTTCAATGAAAAATACTGCTGGTGTAATAGACTAAATTTTGTAATAAAAAGTGAAAGGTAGCAGCTAACACAGCACCATTTAAAGCTGCATCTGGAATACAATTGCTGTTTAAAACCAATGGGGAAAAGGAAGATATGGAGCTTCAGAAGAGGGCTTAGAATGGAGACCTTTAAAAAAGAAGAATGTGTTATAAATAATAAACACCTATACAGTTGTACATGATATAAAACAAATTCTATTTCAGTGCCTTAGTGGCATTAATAAACCTCTCCGCTTTATTCTCCTGGTTTATGAGATCGCCAGCACCCCTCTATGGAATTACTTGCTTTTCCACCACAATGTAAAAAATCATTAAGACAGTTTTTCAATATTTTGTTATTGTTTGACCTACAGATTAATATGCCTCTCTAGAATTTGCATCTCCCCTATTGTCTTAGAACAAATTACAGCACAATAAATGCTGTCTGACTAGAGAGTATTGTGTAGGTCTTTTGTTACTTGCAGTATAGTTATGACTGGCTCCTGCATCAGCAAAAATGATTAGAATAAAAAAAGTTAGGTTTTAGGAGCTTTGAGATTGCAATGAGGTTATAGATCAGGAGATGTTTTCTTGCACTGGTGCCCTTGGGCTCGGGAAAACAATCTGGCTGTTAAATGTTAATTGCTAAATTAGTGAAGCTTAAGCCACTTCTTCAGGCTGGAATGACTATGTTCGTGAAAAGAAAATAACCAAGGAGAGCTCTGTAAAATATTTTCTGTAAAATCTGAAAGAACTCAAGATTACCTGCATTCAGTATCAATTCAGGCTGCATTCACAGCAAGGTTTGCTTCTTTTCATTACTTTCACTTTGGGGAAAATGTTAGGAGTGCTTTGTGGTTCTGCACTGAAATCAGGAAAAAAACAGCTGTTTCACTTGGGTTTCATGTGAAACTGAATAAACTTTAGCTCCTCTGACATGCTATTGCTTAGAAAATGTGATCTTTTGTATGTCAAAATCGTTTTCAGCCTGAGGATTGTCAAATAACAGTTAGGAATTCTAGGAAGGGGAGACAAGTAAGTGAGAGCCTGGGAAGAAGTGATGAATAACCAGGATTGTTCAGGGGAAAAAAGCAGTGCAGGAAGGAAGCCCAGGGTGTTTATGTGAGCAGAGGAACTGCAACAAAAGCCAGGAGAGGAGGGAGAATTTAGTCAATAGAGCAGCAGGAGGAATGAGAAAAATATTGGGGATTCTGTGAAAAGAAGGAAATGGTGACAGTACCATAGCCTGTGTGCAAGAAGCAAATGCAACCTGCAGTTAGGAATCAGAGACCTGTCAGAGAATTTGTGTGAGTGATGTACCAGCTGTGGTAGTGGGACGGGACTATTGCCACTAGGGACCAGCTGCCTGGGGACAGGCATGAGGAAGAAGCAACTTACCTAGGGTTTGAACCAAAATCACTGGTAAGTCTATTAAAAAATAGTTGATAAAAGCTTTAAAAAATAGCAGGGGCAGCAAACAGAATCGTGCAAAGCTATTTGTTAATTGTAGGTATCCCTTTTGCACTACAGCCGAGATAAGGAGAGTCACTGAAAAATTAAATGCAACGTAGGAGAATGAAACATGTAGGGATGCACAACAGTCCTTAACTACACGTGTTTAATGATCATAAGGATTTATATATACTGCACACAGCTACAGTCGTGCTCATGGGATGAATGATTTTCACAAAATAAAAACAGCTGTGGGGAAATTTTCTGAAACTGTAAGAGTTACAATAAAAGCAGTAAAATTAAAAGATGTACCTTAAAATATGATTCAAGTTGACAGTCCATATGCAACTATCTTTTTATACCAGATACAGCTCAATTAAAATGCAATTATAGGTACAATATTTGCTCCACATTTTGTGAATGCTCTGAGAATAGCACCAAATACTTTTATATAAGTTTATCTTTTTAATGAGCTTTGGGTTGTTCCATGAACATGTGTATCTTAATAAGGACTGTGCATTATACCCTCTGTGGGACATTGAGTAATGTTTCAATGTAGAGATGGCAAAATATCTTGGACGGAGTGAGAGGAAGAAAAGTGGAATAAGAATGATGGAAATTTACATATCATAAAGTTTCCCAGCAGCGTGATGGTGGGAAGCGATGTGACTTTCAAGATCTGGAGGGAGGGGAGTTCCATTCTAGAGTTCCTCAGAGGCAAACAAAAGTCTGATTCCTTTCTACTCCAGGCTTGGCAAGGAAAACTATTTTCCTGCTTGCCAAAGTCCCTGAGATTTCTAGAATTCCCCATTCCTCCCTGAAATGAACCTGGGTCTGTTGTGGTGAAGGAACGTGGTAGAGTTAAGCACTTTACAATAAGGACATGAATGACACTCTTCAATTGAGTGACATTCACCTACTTTAATGAGTAACTAAATCTTGAGGATATCAGCATTTTGGGGCTTTACCACTTTCCCATTGGGGTTAGTTAGTCTTGTATATGTTGTATATTCATTTCAGGGCCAGTGAGAAAGGGTATAAAACAGTAGGCAGGGTCACCTACAGAGCAGATCACTAAGGTCTAAATCCTAGCTCTGTGAAATTCTGACTTGAATATTTGATCCCACAACTCTGATACCTCTCCTAATAATTTGTTAATTGTGAGGTAGCTCACTTTTATTTTTTCCCCTCCCTTTCTTTATCTCTCCCTCTTCCACTGCTTTTCAAATCTTGTAGGTTTATTCTCAGTAATCTGCTATTTTTTAACAACAAAAATATTTTACCTTAAAAAGCAACCATTTAAAAAAAAATATGATCATTTTTGGAAAATACAGGAGGAATAAGATGCTTGCACACCTTCATTACAGCAGTTATCAGCCAAAGTTAACCTTTTAAGGACAGTCATTGCATCTGTGTCATTAATTTTTCAATATCCTTTCTTTTTGTAGTAGTTCTGATACTTTCTTTGTCTTTGTTTCCATTATTATGCCATTATTATAATCCCAGAGGCCTTCTCAAGTAGAATTAGAGCAGCACTTAATTACTGGAATTAGAAATGACAAATATCACAGTTTTTATCCGGTTGATCTTATCTAAGCTCTTCTGTGTATGAACTTGAATAATCTTGAATCAATGACTTCTAACATTTTCCAAAGACTTAAAGAAGGCTGGTTTTTTTTTCTCCTCTGTGCTTACTTTCTTGTTCTTTATTCAAAGTAAGACTTCTTTGACAGTTTGTGCATTAGCTGATGACTATGTCTAATTCTATATTACTTGGTGAATAATTCTGTATGGCTTGGTCTCCTCATTTTTCCTAGCCCTTCATCACTAATTCCTCACTTTGAACTTGCCACTAACAATAGGTTCATCCATCTACAATAAAATCACCACAAGTCTTTACTTATCTCTCATGATTTAATCCATGTGTTTAATCCATGCCTAACTGGAACTTTCTCTTTAGCTCTGAAGTTGACTTAATTTGTCTGAATGGTTGCAAAGTTGTTTAAGCAAGTATGGGAAGATTAATATTCATCATTGCTGCATTTGATGCTTAGTTGGATAAACATGACTCGAGTATGGAAATATCTGAGAGATAAACTAGGCTCTGTGCATTATTCTTTGATTCTGAAATTGGGAGAATATAAAAGACTGCACTGGCCAAACCAGGATTTTTTGTATTAGATAGACATTTCACACTTTGCTGCTTTCCGTTCTTAAGTTTTCCATCCAGCACCTCTGGCATTAGCATGCAATTATGCTATCTGTTACTGTGAAGAAAACAACAGCAAATTATTCTGAGTGTCTCAAAGGAGAGAAATAAAATTTTAAAAATCTCTTCTGTGGTGAGGGTAAGTATAATATGGACCTAAACCCAAGATCTCTGAGGTTAAACCAGACTTTTAGATACCAAGAGCCCTGTTCAAATAAGCCCAAGCACAACCGTAAGTCATAATTTAGAGCACCTGAATTGCTTTAACATGCTGAAAAGCAGAGATGTCTGAGCAGATGTGTTGCATTTGCACTGTGTATTATTTCTGCTATTTTAAAAGTTACATCACAAACATGACTACGAAAGTAGTCTGATTTTTTTTCCTAACTGCTTCCAGTCATGCGTGTGTTTACTTCTTCTCAATGGTTTCTCTGAAGAATACCATGATTAACCTTGTGCTGAAATATTTTCTGTGTAATCCGTTGTTTAGGACTAGAGAGTAATGTGAATATTCTTTTATTCAAAAGCTTCACTTTCCTTTAGTTTTGGTCAGTATGCACACCTCTAGAGTCTGTCTTTCTTCTCATTTGGCACGAAGTAAACTCAAAAAAGTGTTACTTAAGAGTTTATCAAAATCAGGTGATTACTAGAGAGAAGAACTTCATGATGTACTGTGAATTATGCTGAGGTGTTCTACACAGTGATTTCTCTTCCATTCAGTTTCACAAATATCTACATGATTTCCATTCCAGTGTCATTTTTTTTCCAGTTTCAGGAGGCATTGCTCCCTTGCTTTTTGAGTTTTAATACCTCCTCCCTGCAAAGAGCAATGAAAAGCAGCAATCTCTCTTTGGCAAGACTGGAGTTTCCATAGCTACTTTCCCTATTGTTTTAGTTCAGGTTATCACTTCATGCTTCCCAAATTCTATTGCAGTCCAAGGCACACAAGATATTGAAAAGAAATAGCTATATTTCAGAAGGTATTCACATATATATAAAAGATAGGCTGGTGAGAAACATCTTCACATGTTTTGTTTGAGAGTGATGGACAAATATTAAAAAAAGGGAGTAGATAGTATCTGGTTTAAAGGATTAATAAGAAAACATATTTTAAAGAGCAGGTGCTCAGATGAAGGTCTGTTTGAAGCTCTCCCTCCATCACAGTCACGTTTCTGTTTAGGTAGCAAACTCACTTATTTATAAGGGAATTAACTACCTAAATACCTTTGTGGATATGGGTCTTAGTCATTCTCTTCTTCAGTTATTGGACTACAAAATGGGGATGATGGTAGTTCTCTTGCTTCTTATGCAGTTGCACTTGGGTATTGTGAGGTTGAGCACGGTGGAGAATATGAACTACTCAGATGTTACAGGAATTGGAGCTGTAAAAAAAGCCTAAAATAGAAAGAAAACAATGAGTAGATCATGAAAGTCTGGTGAAATAGAAAAAAAGCAGTTAGGGACTGTTATAGACCTGGGAAAAAGGTCTGGAAAAAACAGTGGATATGAATTAGAAAGCTCTTGTGATACAGAAAAAAAAAAATAATTAGAAGACTAAGGAATGCACCTGAACTTCTGGCTTCTTAACCAAAATGAGTCCCAAAACACTCCCAAGCTACAGAATTCTTCCCTACCTGTTGCTAGTTTAGTGAATAGATGTTTGCCTCTATAATACTACTTTTTATTCTACATCAACATATACAAGTAAAGAATCATATTAAAGGATCATATTCTCGACTGAAAATATTATTTTAATTTCTTTCCATCTCAGAATCTTTTGTATCTGGTTGTAGTCTATTAAAAGTTTATATTCATGCATGGAAGAGACATTTGTTAGAGACAGAGTATTTCCTCTACATTTTATGCAAAGAGGAACTAATTCTCTAGCTATAATATATTTCCATTCCTGCACATAAGTGTCAATTTGTGCTCATATTTGAAATTAATTTTTAAAAGCATACATCTCAGCTTGTAAAGTTGCAGGAACAGAATTTGTGCTTCTGTATCAAAATTAAAATGAATGCTTGTAACATAGCATATAAAAATCATAGAATCATAGAATCACAGAATCACAGAATGGTTTGGGTTGGAAGAGACCTTATAGCCCATCCAGTTCTATCCTCCTGCCATGGGCAGGACACCTCCCACTAGACCAGGCTGCTCAAGACCCCATCCAACCTGACCTTGATAAAATAATAAGATTTAGGTGATGCATTTTATTGTTATCATATGCAATTTGAAAGTGAGGGTTCATTCTGTTCTAAAAAGTATGGAATAGGTTAAAAGTGATGAAAACACTTGCAAATTTTTCAGACAGGGTTTTGCCAAAGCAGACCAAAGTTTCTGCTGCAGCTTGATTTCGGAGAAAGGTTTTTTGACTTGAACTTTGTAATCCTGAAGGAAGAAATCTGGAGAAAACTATGTTTACATAAGCTGTAGGGTGGCTTTCAAAACAAATTCAGGTCCCACAAAAGGATCGAGCTCTGGGATTGCGTATGAGACTGACAGGGCAGTAGAGTCATCTGTGATAACAAAGGCACGATGATTCATGACAAAAATACTGAAATATCTTATTTTTAGAGAGGATCATAGCCTACATTTGGTGCAATCAACAAGGTAAGACAGAGGGATTTACCTACACTTCCCTTGTTCCTCCAGTTCTCCCTTGAGGAGTGGGGATAGGGGACATCAAGACATGACCTTTGCCCAATTTACCCCTAGATAATGTGCATTTGCCTTTACAAGTGTCACAATACAGTGCCAGAAACAACTTGGTCTTAAAATGTTTGTATTTACTCTGTGTTTTATTTCCAGTAGGTATAAAACAATAATTTTGGTCTGCTATTACCAGAAAAAATATCCTGAGAAAAAAAATCAGTCCAAAATTGTGCTAAACATTCTCTTCCTAATTCTGTAATGCTCAGTTATTCACAGGTTGCCAGCAATACAGCAATCTGGTTTTAAAGGACTTCATAAGATGTCGTGGATTTAACAAGAGATATTTACATCTAAAGAACAGAAGAGCATTATCAAACGTCTCCAAGTCCTTTGGTGGATTTCATGAGATCATGCATGGCAATTTGTCATTGCTGCATGTCAGTCATCAAGAACTGCTCTTGTATTGTTTTGGCTATTAAAATAACAGCTTCCAGAGCCAATTTACAATCTAAGATAATTCACAAAGCAGCAGTGCTTTGTACCATAAAAATAGATGCCAGAGATAATTGGGCAAGGTGGTGTCATGTCACATGTGTGCAGTTCATTAATTAACTGCTTGAAACTGCCATAAAATAATAGCCATGTCATCAAGATGAAACTACAAAAGTGCAAATAAAATAAGAGTGCACTAAGAAAGAAAACAGAGCAGACGTTATTAAAATATCCTCAAGTTACAGTTCATTTTTACTGCCCATTTCTCAGGTCTTTCTGGTGCCAAACCTGAACTTAAACCGGTACCCCAAAGATCCTTAGTTTATATTGCTTCTGGTGGGGCCCCTCTCCTCTGTGCAGAATGCAGAATCAATTTGAATTTACATTATCGTGTTTTAAGTGCACGGTGGTCCTGATCCACGACTGTGCCAAGGTTGAAGTTGCAGATAATGAAAAATGTGCCTGAAAGCTGATGGGCAAACCTGAGAGGGGAGTCTGGGGGTTCATTCTTTTGAGGTCCTTTCTCTGGGGTCAGTTTCAATTTTTTGCAGAGCAATTACAAAGTTTTGTTGCCTGTAGATTCCTTCTGTGTCACGTTCCTCTACCTTTTAGATACCTAAAGCAAGAAATTCTGAGATCTCCATAGCGTGGTTTTGCACTCCAGATGACATAAGTTGAAACAACCCCTGCAGGATCGACTGTGCCCCAAAGGCTGCCCCAAAAGGCACCAAAACCCCCCAGGGGCTCGGGTCTCAACACCCCACTCACAGATCCCAATGTAATCTCTCTCTCTATTAGCAGGTTAATTATTAATACTGAACTTTCTATGCTGGAATGATGCCTTCTGCCCTCGAGAGCCTGTGTTTGTCAGGGTTAATCTTTGGTGGACTATTTATGGAAGTGTACCAGCTGCTTTATGGAGAACAGCTGGAGTCAGAGCCTATGAATAAGGACTGATTTTTAATTAGCTTCTCCTACAAAATATAAACTTTCAAAAATATTATAAACAGACATTAAAGACAGAATGCAGTCAAATCCTGAGCTACACGTGGACATGAATTCCAGACTAACATAGAGATAATTTCTATTTTTATAGCATAACCAAGGCACTGGCTGTGTTTAGGAGCAGTAGAACTTATATTTCATAGCAGTAGAACTTATATTTCATAGAATCATAAAATCATCTGATTGGAAAAGACCTCTGAGATCATTGAGTCCAGCTGTACCTGCCCCTTCACTAAACCATGTCTCTGAGAAGCTTGTCTATTTTTAAACACCTCCAGGGATGGGGACTCCACCACCTCCCTGGGCAGCCATTTGTCCAGAACCTTGTGAAGATTTTGGGCACAAGCACTGGGGGAGAAGCAGCCTGATGCTTCTCATCATCAGAGCTTCTTGGAGTCTGTCATAAGGAGTAAACACACTGACATCAGTGGACTTCACCAGTGTAAGACACCACAAAGTGATATTGGCAAAGTAATCACGCGCAGTGACTTCTGAACTCAACTTCACATCATGTTTCTCTTTGCTACCAAATTCTTATGATATAAATGCATCTATCTTGTCAAAGATTTGTAGCATGTATGAGGCTCCAAGTACAAAGCACTCTATTTTTTTAAAAAATCACTATTAATTTGAATTATTTGGTTTAACAGAAATGAATCTACAGTGACACACGATGATCTGAGAGTGATTATGCAGAACATGTTAAAGAAAAGTAGCTAAGTAGGTTGTTAGAATTATTAAATGTATTACTAAATGAGACCTGGCAGAGTATGATGAAAATGAGAATGTCTGGGTAAGCAACAATGATGAATTTCTCAGAATTATACCATAGTTTAGCCTGTTTGATCTCTTTTTAGCTTCAAATTTACCTTTGTAGAGCACTGCTGCATGAGGGAACTCATCATAGTTATTATTGAATATTAGCCAAAAAAAAAGGTAGCCTTAATAGGAGCTGAGGTTTTTCAGTGATTGTTCATGAGCTTAAAGAGATGAAATATTTCCTTGTCAGTGCTTATTCCACACCTGACATTTCTCATATTTGATCACTTAATGGTTATTGCCCACTATGCTACTTTAAAAGGTCAAAGAAAAAAGGGTTGTTAAGTCTCCTTCAATCGAGAGACGTACTGGAAAAACCTGTTCACATCAATATATCTCTCTTTTGAGAGGCATAGATATCAATATTAGCACTTATCAAGAACACACTTAAGATAATACTAGTGACAAGTCTGGATGCTCTCCAAACAAAGATCTATGCTGTAAGATTACCACCTGTGATATTTTGCTCTAACTCATTTCAGTTAGATTAAGGTACTGAATTAAACTCCACAACTTTCTTTTGAGCTCGTTCACTACATGGGGGCTGTTCTAGCCAGACTGTTTCCAGCAAAGCTAGTGAGGAAAAAATGTGCCCAAAATTACAGAAATATTCCCAAGAAAGAGTTGTTGAACATACTTGGTTTTTCATTTATAAATAAAACACCCAAGGGTTACTTGAATGAAATTTCAAGGATTCTAATGCAGAACATGCATTCTTCCTGGAAAATGTTCTGACCATCTCTAAGAAAAAATATGCAGATGCCTCACACAGAAATAGACATGGCTTTGAGGAATTTTTTTCATTCTTGTTGGTGCTGCTGTTCATCTTCATGCCACGTTTCATTCTGAAATGAACACAATGGATATTTTTTAAACAGTGACTTTGGCCCACATGAAAGCATGCTAAGCTCTTCAGAGTTCTCAAAGCTGCACAAGTTCTGAGAGTCATTCTCTCCCAACAGCTTCTTGCCTAAGCCTCAAGGACAGAAAATAAACTGAAAATCATGGGAAAAAGTGAGCAAGCACATTAAAGCTCACAATTCTATTACTTTTCATGCAAGTCATCTCTCATATTTATCCATAATTTAGACATAAGAGACACATTCTCTTTTTTTTGATAAAAGAACTTTTTCTTGGTGTTATAAATTTATCAGCAAAGCATTTCCTCTCACTGCCAGCCTTTTCTCAATTTTCTGTGTAACCCTAATTGACCGAGTTTCCTTGTGGCTTTGGCAGAATAGCTGCTCCAGTCTGGGTTCAAAAGTGCCAGTATAGTTCTTTTACTCTAGATTCTCATCAGAACAGGCTAAATCAGCTGTGAAATAAAGACTGAAGTAATTATCGAAATACACAAACAGCAGTAATGAATATTGACTGTGTAAAACAGAAATACAGCACCTGTTGATCACTCAGATGAAGAAGCAGAACTTTCTGTGAGGCACCAGGCCGGGCACTGCAGATTGCTCTCTGATGTCAATGATGTTTTTCAGTAAGATATTGTCTTTGTGGATCCCACCAGACCCCACCTGTGTATACATCTGTCCCCGGGGGTCTTTCCAGAAAAGAAGCTTCATTTTCTCACCTTCTTTAGAAGATATGCCAATATCAAGCATAAGGTTCATATTGTTAAATGTTGACATTGTATGGAAAACTCCCTAGTGTTGCCTGTTGTACCCATGAAGACTTTAAGTAGATTGTCACAGTCAATTCTGAAGGGTTACTGCACTGCATGTTAAACTGGTAGGGTACAAATCTCCTTAGATTTGTTAAGTTTTGACCCAGGTAGGATTTTAACACCTATCCACACAAAAACAGTTTATAGAAAGTGTAAAAACTTAGAAACATGCAGTGAACATGGAAGTATTACAGAATATTTCGCAAGCCCTGCTTTCAGCAGAATTTGCACGTATACCATGGGGTTTATGTTGTAATTCCTCAGCTGAGACACCAACTCCTTTAAGCTGCAGACAGCCCTTTGTTTTATGAGTATAAATAAAATGGTAAATTCTTAAACTGCATTACAAATTTTGCATGTATGACTTGCTACATACATAGATATGGATGAATCCACACACTGCTAACATCTAGGTTCATCTGGAGAGAGAAAATGGCTATCATTTTGCATTAATAACATTAATAGATTTGCTTTTTAAAAGCAAAATTGAAGAACAAGGTCATGAGGTCAATTTGTAGTATTAGCACAATTTATTATACTTCATTACTTTACATCTCTCCATAATGACTGCTATCATCTGTCTTCTTTCTCAACTAAATAGGTATAATTATTCGCATATCTTCTTATGAGCTTTTCTTTTAGTTGTCCTTCTCTGGTACTTTTCTTGCTATATCCATTTTTAAGACAGGATAACCAGAAGAGAAGATAGCACTGGAGGTAAATACCTTCATTTTATATGCTGGCTTCTATAATGGTTTTTAAGATTCATACAAGATGTAAGTCACACATTTCCCCTTGTTCATTTTTCAACATTCAGTCACTTCAGGACTTCAGATGTTCAGAAAAGTGTAGAGGTAATGGATTATTCCCAGCTCTACCAAAGGGCTTACTGAAAGATAGATAAATCATGATTCACAGAAACAGACTTGGAATATCTGGCTAATTTTTTTTTCCTATAAATTTGAAAAGAGTTTTTAGCAGCATAGAATATATGAATGAATGCTACAAACAAAACACAAGTCATGTAGGTTATAAATGTAGTATATATCAATTATTGGTTTATTTGAAATGTTTCATCTGCAAGAGAAAACCTTCCACTTTATTGTATCAGCTCAGCTACAGGAAAACAGGGAAGGGGCTCTTTATCAGGGAGTGCAGGGACAGGATGAGGGGGAATGATTTTAAGCTGAAAGAAAGGAGATTTAGATTAGATATCAGGATGAAAATTATGCCTATGAGGCTGGTAAGAGAGTGGAGAAGATTGCCCCAATAAGTTGTGGCTGCCCCATCCCTGGAGGTGTTGAAGGCCAGGCTGGATGGGGCTTTGAGCCCCCTGATGCAGTGGGAGGTGTCCCTGCCCATGGCGCAAGGGTGGAACTGGATGGGCTTTAAGGTCCCTCCCAATCCAAACCATTCTGTGATTCTATGATCAATGGGCTTCCACCTTTCACAGTAAATACTTCTGCAAATCTTCATACTACAACATGCTCTGGTGGCTCCTGAGAGACTGTGGTTGAGCTGACAAGTCCTGCATTTCTCAGAAGTCCAGCTGTAATGCATTGCACTTCCATGCATTAGAAGAATTTTGCTTTCTGAACAGGGAATGAGGCAGCTGCTAGGAATGCCAGTTCCATTTAGTCCTTATTCTGTACCTGGTCCTACAAACGAAGGCATAAAGCCTTTTCCAGGTCTAACTGAAACCAAAGGTAAGGGAGTTTTCCCAGAATAATGAGTAATGTTTCACAGAGAGGCTGAATACTATGCACAAGGCACAAGGCTCCCATCAAATACTATTCATAAACAACATCATGTGAAAGATGCTGGAATTAAAAAAATTATTTCATCTGTTGTGTGCCAATGTAACATGCCATCAAAATTAAAAGAGAGATTCCAGAGGAAAGTATCCAAATCCAGTCACAGAGAACAGGAAAAGTCTTGCTCAAACCTGGGATCTAGAGCCATGTATGTTATGATCCTATGCAGCAGGAATTTCCCACTTGTTTCTCTGTTCTTCTTAACTTCTAACTCCTAATCAAAGGACCCTCTTGACCTGACATTCCATTTTCTCTTTGTCATTCCTTAAGCAATTAATAACCATCTAAAACCTCACCTCAGCCTCTGCAGCTGATTGGATTTGTTCACATTAGTCTATATTGCTGTCCAGTTCTATCTCAAATTCCCTGCCATGGTTCTGTCATATTTTCTTTACACTCTGAGCCCACATGTCCTACTGGTCCTATTCATCTTGGTTCATGCTGAATGATGATTTCAGCATAACATTCTTCTTGTCCATCTCTTTTTCTACAATGCAAAATATAACAAGATGAAGATCTGTTTTCTCCTATTAGGATTGTGACAAATAAATAACACAACAGTTGGCACTATACATTCTGGCATACATCAGGAGAGTGGGTGCTTGTCAGAGCTTTTGAGTTATCTGTCACACTTTCCATAATAATCCTGATTTCTAGAAATGAGGTAAAAGCACCTTGTTTTTAAGTGAGGTATATCAAGAAATCCACTGGATAACTGACCAACACAATCCAGTCAGGGGGACCATAGATGGCTGAGATTGCATAAAGAGAGTACAAAGGTGGCTGTAGAAGTTTGCAGTCTAGTTCAGAACAAATTCAATCTTCTGTTTAGTTCAGATGAAAGAAGTATGCTCTGTGTTCATTATCACATCCCTACTCAGAGTTGAGTGCATCATCTGGAAAGGATGCCACACGTGGCACATCATGCTAGTTTATATAAACAGAGCACACAGGGCTGTTTGACACTAATTGGATCCACCCAATCCTCGTATGGAGGCCAATTTGGCACAAAGAAGATTTTTACACTTTTCACATGCAAGACTGGAATTCCACATCAGGTTGATACAAACAACCTTCCCTAATTAGCAGCTTCTGCATTGTCACCTCCAAGATAAAAGTTGCCAAGTGCCCACCCTCTTGTCTCAAATTACTCTTTGGCAGGCAGTGTTACAAGCAGCATAAAAACAAACCCCCCTCCAAAGTGCTCCAAGGTAACTTGTACCTAGTGCTCAGCAAAAATGCCAGTGTAGGCAACAGGGAATCTCCATCTATGGTGCCCTCATCACTTTTACCTTGCAGAATTTACTTTAGATTAAAAAGAAAGTGAAAAGATGTGCATCTGAACTAAACCTTAACTAGCAAGTTTTATTTTAAGTAGAGCAAAGCAATGGCTCTGTAAAGGACAGAACCCTTGTAAACCAGTTGCAGATTATTACACTTTGCATTAAAAGTAAAACAGAAATAACAAAATTACTTTATAAAGATAGAGGTATGTCAGTTGCTTAATAAACATCCCCTGAAGTAACATTCGTGCAAACCTTTCAGTACACCATATCAAAAGAAATGTAAGAAATACAGTAATTAGCAAGAGATCCTAAATATAGTGATATTATGTGTACTATTAGTCCATCATTTCATATCCCTTCTCTCAATTACATTCAATTTTTTTCCTTCTCTGGACAAATTACGAGTACAGAAAATTTCCCTGGAAAACAAGCATACACAAAATATTGCAGAGACAAAATGGGAGTAATATAAAGGTCATTGCTTGTTCTCCTTTTTAGCTGTAATCTACTTGTAGGAGCAGGGAGATGCTACTTTTTAAAACAACTGTAGAGTAGCTTCACAATGATATCGTAGTCTGTGATTGGCATTTTTAAATGTTGTAACCATCACTATTAAGTCAAGCAGAGATGCTGCTATCAACTCAGAACTACAGAAACAAGCAGAAAGCTCGTCTTCCTCACACAGTCACTGCTTATATAAACCAACATCATCTGCGTTCCATCCCTAATAAGACAAAGCAAAAAGGTGCCTAAGGAATACATTCATCTGGCAGAGACTGCAGGCAGAAGTAAAGGTATAAAAAGTTCAAACACATGCAGATACTTCAAAGGAAATTTCTATTTCAGGAATCAATATTTTACAGGCATCTTTATCAGGATATTTTTTAATAAATTAACTATTCTGACAAAGCTGTGAAGATTCTATATGTCTTCCCAATATGTTATCAAAAGATAACTTGTGCTCCATCATATAGGACAATCTTGCTATCTTTTAGAAAAGGGAAAACCCCCAAAAATAAATAGTCATAGTGAAGATGAGATTATATGAGTTTAATAAAATGTTGATTTCTCCCTGCCCAGGGATATTCGTACGACATCAGAAATGAGTTGAGGTTGAGTCATCAACGAAAATGGGATTATGCAAAATAGAAGAAAAGAGTCCACAGCCACAGGGGATATTCTTCTGTTCACAGAAGAGTCTCTTCCTGGACATGCTTATGGAATACACCAACACATTGCATAAAAATCTTTTGCAAGAACTAGAAGTAACTGTTTATTATTTCTCTGTATCTCCATAGCAATATGATTTGCTTTCCGTTTCTCAAGATTCAAAATATAGTAAAACTCATACCATTGCCAAAAATCACTTTTATTAATTGTTTGGTGACTTTTTTAAAAAAAATCAGGAGCTTCATGACAATAAAACTTTAAAACTATCTGTTTCTTTAAAACAGTTTAAAATACTTAGCATTGAAGTTTTATTGATATAATACTATATATCAACCAAAAGCAAAGAATAATGCAAGTCTGTCTCGGCAGTTCCTTTTCGTAAGAAACTACCAGGTAGGTTAAGACTGAAATGATTTTACCCAAAACTCTTAAAATATCTCAGCAAAAATCAGAGAAAATCTTTTGTCTTTTTCAACTGACTTTTACATTAAGGGCAATTCTGAAGGCTCATAACCTTTAGTCAGTTCACTTACAGATGTGCTTTAGCCTAATGAATGTTAAATTAGCTATATTCAAGATTTTAACTGATAAGAATGTCCTTCATTATCTGTACTCAAAGTTAGACCAATGCAGCTTTAACAGGGTAAAGCAAATGAGCACCTGGGCTCTGTCATGGCTACCAGGGAAGGAAGGTACATTCCCAGGGGGATTCCACAGTCTTTCCCTGACAAGGAGAGAATGTAGATGCTCTTCGCTGTGACCCACAAAGGCAGCACCTCTGAAGACACTGCCTCACTTAGCATTATCAGGGTAAGCCAGCTCTTCTCTAAATCTGGAGGCTGATAAATATCCACATATAGATGTGTACCTACTCCCTGGCAGTTCTCCAGGTGTTTTTTAAAATGTGCACATGTACATGTAGCACATCTACATACATGTAGCATATCTACATGTCAATGGTTCTACTGATTTCACAGGGATGGAAAACAATCGACCAAATAATTTATATTTGTATGTAATGTATGAATAAATGGCCAGAAGAACGGATGGATAGGTGGATGGGTAGATCAATTAAGAGAAGGTAGATACCAAATAATATACATTTCTATGTGTAAGGAAAATAATATCAAATGACCTTCCTAAGGAAAAAAAGACAAGAAATTGACTGAATGTCGTTTACTTTCAACCAGTAACAAAAAAATTTAAGTGAAATCATCTCTACAAATTTAGAGAAAATAATAATAATAATAATAATAATAAAGACATCTTTATTATAAAAGTCTCCATGATCTCAGGTGATTAGGTGACCTCGATTAATCCATCCTCCTGGGTGTACTTCTTTTCTCCTCTGCCCTTTTATTCCCTACTGTTGCATGAGAGAACACACAGGTTTGATTTTCAGTGCTTGACCCAACAAACTTTTCCCAGGGAGAAAGCCTTTCCATCAATATGGAAGAAATACAATAAAGCCAAGAAAGAAGATGGATGATCTGTCAAGCAATGAGAGTCTTTTCTCCTCTGGGAGAGTGTACCACTTCCACAGTACTCCCTATCCCTTCCTGATTAGGGAGCTGGTGTCAGGGTCACTTGAATTCACTGTTATTTAATATAAAGAATAATAATGGGTATTAATCTCATGTGATTAATGCATATGCAATCTCACATCATATTTATTAGGAGTGCAAATCATGAATTTCTAGCCTAATAGGAAAGATTAATTGAATCAAGTGTTTAATTTCCTCTCTTCAAATCGTATCTTGATGATTCATGAATTCCATAGCAAAGTCATTTACATGATCACATCATCAGGAAACACAGTTACTTGTTAGAAAGATAAGACTGGGAGTTTAAATCTTTAAATTTCTAAAGACCATATTCTTTTCATATGCAGGGAACATACAATGTGCACAGTGAGCTGACCAAGACAAAACATCTGATCCTATCAGGAAAGCAATATCACATGTATTTTCTGTAATGTGAAAGTATGGCTTTTTCAAACCACTCTGACACTGCCTTGAAGTCTCCCAGTTCTTGCTCTGTGCACATCAGGAAGTTAAAAATGTTAAATAATCTCTGAAACTGCCCTAGAAACTCGAGTTTGCTTATTAAATCTGGGTGGGTGTTTTTCCCCGCGTTTGAAAAACTTCTTTGTTTCACTAAGGGTAAATCTCTTGTGTTTTGTAACGTTGTTATTGAACAAGTTTAATGATTTGCTGAGGACCTCATCTAGCAGCATTACCAAGCAACATGAGATTAGAAACGTATGGTGATGTAGGCTCTCCTAGAATAAATGAAAATATTTTATTCAGCTACCAAGAAGGGTCTCCTGAGATCAAATTAGAAGCTAGCTGTGAGGGGAGATGTTTAGGCATGCTCTGGAATTATTTATCAGCATTTTCTGCTTGTGTGAGAATAAGCAGACATTAAGTTTAAATTAAACAAAGGAGAAAGAAAACAAGTTTTTTTAAGTAATTTGACTGCTAATGATATTTCTGAATTATTCTCAGTTTAATAGTTTAAGTAATTTGCAATGATAATAATTGTTCCTCCTAAAGCTCCAATAGTGTCAATTCTATTCTTGCTGAAATGAACTTTCTTCAAGACCTTTAATGGACAAGTAATTGCAAATTTATGGTGGGATTTGTTAATTTTAAATTTGTTTTCTTCTTGACATTTCTTTTAATTTAATTTAATTTAATTTTATTGCATTCATCAACAACTAGAGAAACGGACTTAAAATTCCATTAAAAAAGAATAAATGTTCAGAGTTTTTATATTGCACTTATTTATCTTTATTTATAATGAGTCTGTGCTTCAAGATAGAATGGAGGCAGTTTAATTATTACTTCTTAACACTAATGTGTGCTTTCCTCACACTTTTTCAAGATAAATATGCTTTAAAATCTTCTCATCCAGTTAGAAACTCTTATTGTGTTTTTATTACTCAGGTGCTAATATCTGCCCAGCAAAATATTTGGAAAACTACGAATGTGTTTAAATGGAATACTTAAGGGGCTAAACTAAAGCGTTGTTAAAGCTGTAAGATAAACCAGTAGAGAGGAGAGTTGGTCCCTTAAAGAAAATAATACTGTAATATATATCACAGATACTCATCATGAGTGAAATGCAACTCTATGGAAAATCTTGTTCTAGCTAATTGCAATGAAAATTTCACTGCACCCTTGTCCGCTGAGGCCTCAGCTACCTCAGAGTTGTAGTTTGCTGCTATTGTCAGGCACAGCACCAATAAAATTACATTTATTTGAGCTTCTCAGGTAGTTTCCATTCTCAAGATTTGCTGATTTGTCCAGTCAGGATGTTCCTTGGGCTGCAACATTCTGGGGAACTCTGAGAGGTCAAGATATCAGAAAGATACTGATTTGCTCCATAAAGCAACGTGCTCTTAGATGTATTTTCATTGTCTTTTCTTAATGCTTGATTTCAGCCCCTATCAAATGTTCACAACCAATTTCAAACCAACTGAAAAGGAAGGTGTATACTGGGAAAACTGACCGTCCCTCATAGGCTGATACAACAGAGTGAACCAACTCCCACCTTCTCTTGAGCTCTCCATTTTAAAAGGGAGAAAAGGAAAAACATTTCTTGGCTCAGCATCTCCTCCTCTGCATTTCTGCCAAACAAAATGCTTGACAAGTGCAATTTTGCAGCACATTTGATGTGAACATAATGTCACCATGTTTGGCACTAAGGAAAAAAGAAGTTACTGGGAGAAGAAAAGGTAGCAAAAAGGTTTTGGTTTCCTGCACGTCCTTGTGGTTTCTCATTCCCTTTTCAGATTTTGGTGAAATCAATGTTGAATATCTCAGAAAAGTAAAGATGCTTTGTGGCTTCTGCCAAACGTGCAGCAAGCTGTTAACATTTGCAGGCTGCAGCATGAGGTCCACCACATCATCCTCCTTGTGCCACCACTCTTACAGCCCCAGCAGGAAGGCCAGGAGTGGCCCTGCAAATGTCCTTCTCACTTCTACAGGTTGTCCTTGGAGGTATTAAACCAGGTGCACTTTTAACTGGAACATACTGGGAGGGCAGGGGAAGCTTTTCTCAATATGCTGCTTCCTAAATGTCCTTCTTTCTGCACAGAACTGACCTACTTTTACCCTGAGAACTGCCACTTCACCAGCACCAGAGATATGGCTCTGCATTACACAAGTGCACAATTTCCATAAAGAAAATCATCTGTATGACCCAAAAATTAGAGGTGAAGCAATAACTTCTAAAACTACAAGCTTTGCCCATGTGTAGGCTGCTCTACGCTGTGGTTATGACTCATAAGACCCAGCTCAACCTTTTTATTTTCTGGATTTCTCTGTGATTATGAAATAAAATATGTATTACAAAATAATGTGGTATGAAGTTCTCTCTTTGCTGAATCCATGACCATGATATGCAGCCTCCTTGTGAGTATAAGTAGCTCAAATGAATACGATGGTCGGAAAGGACTTGGCTCAAAACCTGACTGAAGTAAGTATACGTTTATTTTCTTTCCTACTCTCTGGTGGGCCAAGAGGGGGGGAAATAAAAACCCAAAAAAATAACCCAACTCTACAGAAAGACAGAAAGAAAGAAAATCTTGGAGATTAAGCCTGCTATACAAGATTTGCCTCTGTGCTATTCTCTAAATCCTCCTTTCTCAAGGGAAGGAATGATCCAATGCTATGTACAGTCCTACAAAGCCTTTCTAAGAAACACACTATTTTCATTACCTGTGCAGATATTGGTGAAGGTATTTAATGAAGCCTCTTCCTCAGATGAAATAGTGAATAAAGAAAAAGCTTGACTCTTGTGGAAACTGCAATAAATTTAGCTGGAATAATTTTAGCATTTTATCTTGTTCAGCATCAGCAATCCTTATTCTCATCTCAGAATGTCAGCTGCCATGTTCTCATCCTATGTTCTCTTATCTTCTCCACCAGCTTTCTCTGTTCTCCCATCTCTTCATTCCTGAGAGTTTCTGTATAAAACATTGCCAATAAAATTATCACCAGCTATTCCAAGTCAATCATTGCAGATCACTCCTTGAATCTTTTCATCAACTTCCTTCTCATTTTTTCAACAATATCAAATTCAAGATAATTTCCTGTTTGAATTCCCACAAAACTTTGTTATAGATCACACAATAAAATTGTCTCTTCAGTTTCATTTCTGTTTTTCTTTATTCTTCCTTCGTTCCTATTTGTTACTACATTCTTCATTACATTCTCTAACATGCCTTCTGAAGCTACAAAGAACCAATTCATGTTGACTACACAACCACTTCTTATTGCCTTCCAATCCCCCCCTAAAACTTATTTTCTCACAAAAATTCCTATTTTATTTTCCGTGAAATATAATCTTTGCATAATTTTCATTATCAACATGTGTCATTGTAAGGCACATCTCCAGGGTATATGAGGGGTTTTCTCTTTTATGTATTTGCCATCATATTGAAGCAATTGATAATAAGAATTATAGCTTTTACACACCTTATCTAGGTGCTATTTTGATAATGCTCTTAGTTTGATAACAATACAGGTAAGATATGTCCTTCTGTATGGATTCATTACGGCAATACTCATTAAGAATTTAAGTCATTTATTAGACGTAGAGAGCTGTTTACAAGTTCTGCCACTGTACAAAACAAATAGCATGAAATTATGCTTAAAAACCTTCAGCTCACAGATAGAGGTGAGATACTTCCAGGAACTTGGTTTCTATACAACCCACAGTTTCTAGTGGGGTGATATTTCTAGAAGAAACCACTGATGGGAGTAGGGGTGGTTTCCAAAAGTCGTTTTTGCATACCATTGGCAACAAATTGTGCTTAGTACATGCTGACACCCTTATGTCTCATGTGAAAACATGGATTGGGATATCATCATTATATGCTGGATTTAAATGAAAGCACACTGGGCCAGAAGTTCTCAGTTCCATTTGTAAATAGGCTGGCAGTGTAACAGTATGTTGAACTTTGCATTGTTTCTCACGCATACTTGTTATTGTTTCCTTCCACAAATCACAGTTTCTTATTCAAAGAAATTACCCTTACTTTCAAAACCACATGAAGGAATCTTAAAAAAATTTTGAGACCATATATACTGTATTTCAGATTTGAAGCACAGTTATTCTTATTTATTGATTAATTCCTTCTTCTACAGTATCTTTTTCTTTCATTATCTCTCCCCATTTTTCTACCCCTGCCCTCTTATATAAGACTACAAAATTTTCCCACTATGTTGCTTGGTGACCAAATGTGAGATTTCTATCATCAGAGCAAAGGTGGAAGAAAATGTTCCTTTTTAGTAACCTACATCCTGTTAATATACAGCCTGGAAAAATGGTGACTAAAGTGTTAATTTCCCAATGGAAAAGTTATTTTTTTATCCTCTGCCTAAGGGTGACAGGGCAAAGCCTCTTAATTGGACAAACTAGAAACTTCAAGGATGTGTAAGAGGAACAGGTGAAAACGTAACTGATCACTGTCTTCAGCCAGGAACTGGCAACCAGACGCCCCTGAAATACTTCAAAAGGGCTACTCAGTAATGCAGGTTTCCCTGCTCAGGGAGAGTAGAGTCTTCAGTTAGAAGAAAGTGATATACAACTACATTTGACTTTGTTTTCACTATGCAAAATTTATGAACTTTTACACGTTGGGCACGACAAGATCCAATAAACCAAGTGATCATTTTACTTTCAACCTCGCATAGGTATTCTTTTTTTAAAGCCAAATTAACTAGGCTCAGTCTGCAGCTCATAGAGCTGGATCTCAACTATTGCACAATGTGTTTCCTTATCTGATTCTGCAAAATAACTTAAAAAGAAGGTTTTGAACTCTTCATTATGCAACTCACATCCCTGGTGTCGTCATTTAGGAGACTGCAGATCTAATCTTTTCGTTTTCCATCCTGTTTTCCCTCTCCTCCCAAACTTCTAAGTAAAACCAGAAATCCTTTTGTATTTTTGCATTTGTATCATTTTACTGTTCCAGGCTAGAAACACAGTTGGTCTGTGCAGTTGCTGCACAATATGTGTCAAAAAAAAATCTTAAGGAAAGATAATAGCAATTAACAAGAATTCTTTGCCAGAGAGAAAGGATAGACTTCTGTCTGATAACCTGTGCAGAACAATCTCCAATTTGTGAGCATTATCCAGTCTTTTGAGAACTCTGAAACTGAGTTAATTTTAAAGGAATGCCTGACATTTTCATAAAACCCTGGTTGTGAATTTTCATTTGATCTTTTTAAAAAATACCAAGCAGATTCATCCTCACATCCTGTTGCTGTGGTGAGCAAAAGCGAGGCAGGCACCGAAGAACACTCCTGAAATCTACTGGTTTGCGCCATGTTGACAGTGGGATGAAAAAAGAAGTATAATAAAAAGGGAAAGACTTAGCGAGATGACTTAACACAGATGTCCATGACCCTTTTTACTGAACCAGGTCCCAACTTTAATAGAGATGTTGTCACCATTGTTTGAAAAGCTGATCTCACACTCCAGTTTGAGCAAGAACTGGACAGGATAAGTAGCTAATTGTTATTCTTGGCTGGCACTCCAGTACACTGACTCCATGATGAAAAATAACATTGCAGGACTGTAAAATATCTCAAAAAGAAAACTGCACTCAATTAATGGTTCTGACTCCTACGAACAAAAACAAGACAATGTAGAGCCAAAGAACTCTCCCTACTCTGATTTTCCATGGTGTGTCTGGGTACTGCAAGGTTTTCTAACACAACAATATGTTCACCAAAGAGCCGTGGTGTGCAGATCTTTGCCTCTCTGGGGTGAGCTAAGGGAAACTCGTATATTAAGTTTCCAGTTCTAACAGAGCAGATGAACCTGTGAAGAAGCAGTACAGGTTTAAGCCAAACATACTTGGCTTTCTTTGGCTGGGTTTCAGCGAACACTGCAGGCAAATTTGCTGCCTGGGGTTTCCCAGCTCCAAGTCCACACAGAGCTTTGAAAAAAAGCAGATCAACCTAATTAAGGGCAACCACTTTGGTTATGAGCCCACGCCCACGTCCAGATCTTCCAGTCTTCTACTAATTTTTGACACAGGTGGTCCTACCTGTCTTTCTGGAACACTTTTATGATGTCTCAGGGATGCTCATCTTTCATTAACTTTTGAAAAATATCCAACAAAATAGTTGTGCTGTCTCCCAGGTTATTGGCTGCCACTAATGGCTCACACACATTTTTGGCAGCTGCCTTAATTGCAACCTGCCACTGCCCTCCAAGGTGATCGATTGACAAATTTTAATACAACATCCAGAAATATTCTTGAATGGCTCAAGGAAAACCAAGGCTCTGCCTCCACATGTGAGACTTTTTCCACCCAGAAACATATGGAAAGATATTAAGCATTGAGGTAAGTGAAGCAGAGAAACTCCTTGCAGCTTTAACATGGATTTATTTTAAACTTTCTGCTTTGTTTTCATCTGCCTGATTGGAGCATGGGATGCTCAGGAGCCAGCAATGCTTTCAAGAAACAGAAAGAGCAATTAAATTAATGTTTTTTCCAGAGCAATAATAATTATGTTATTACTATACAACATGGCAGTATCTAAAAGCCTCAACTAAGAATATGGCCTCATTTTGTTAGGCCTTGGAGAAAAATATAATTATGTTCCTTCCTCCCCACTCCATGTATGAAAGGGTAGAGCAAACAGTATTTCAGAAAGGAAGCTCTTATCATTATTTTATAAATAAAGGAATGATCCATAGACAGATGAGTTACCCAAAGTCGCAGGAAAGCTTTGGCAAATTAACTGAATATGCTTCCCCCAAGCCATATGCCCTAACTACAAAGCTATCCTTCTTTTCCAGGCAGCAAGAATTTCAAGTGATGCCACTCCTGATAAAATATGCGGACTTTCTGAAAAGGAGTGATTTTCAATTTACTGATAAATTAGTAAACACTAATCCTGCAGACAACGTGTAGGATATTTTCAGAAATAATTAGCATTAAAAATAACCCATTTTTCACCACAGACATAATCTATATAGTATTTGAATAATATATAATATAATACAAAACTATACAATTAATGAAAGTAAAATATATTTCAACAATAATTAGAACATCTATAATTTCTAGAACTGTAAATGCAGATTTATAGCCCGTATGTCATGTGCTGGGGAAATGTCTGCATGAAAATGTGTGAACATTTGTGCTGTAACAACTCTGTCAAAAGAACATCATGGTGATCATTTGGCAACACGTATATGTTGTCTGATGAACTTTGCTATAATTAATTATTACTACTAATGAACATTTGATTAATTTAATTTCCTAAAATATACAAATTATTAAGTGAGAGTATGAGGTTTACTGCTCATGTTGATAGCAGTAAGTTCTACGTGACATTTTCCTGTGTTTAGTATGATGAAACAGTGAAATTATATCCTTTTAACAAAGAATTTCAAAAGAACCTTTTGGAAAGCTCAGTTCTAATAAACATATACCCAGGAGCCATTTGAATAAGTTCAAGATAACCACAGTGCTGACCCCTGTGATACATTCCTGTCACTATAAAATGCTGCAGAAGAGTATTAGCAGAACAGAAATAATACCAGTGCTGCATAGTAACAGGAGCTGTTGCCTTCAGTTCAAATTCAGGGCTTAGCCTAAGAAAGCTTCAACCCTCTCAAACCTCTGGTTGAAATACAGAATACTTATTACATGTGCTATTTTTCAGCTTGTTTAAGGTGACCATCTCCATTGTTCATTGCACTGCATGTTTTGCATCAGCAATATAGAAGAGTGCATTTTCTCTGAAACTGGAACAAGTAGAAATAAACAACTTGAAAAAACTCTGCTATTTATCTCTTACTTCACGATCATTATAATATTGAACACGCGCTGGGAATCAATTGGATTTTGTTTCAAAATATTGATCCTAAGTTTATACTAAGTAGATTATAGTTCCATAGAGAAAATTAATTCACTTATAGTTTTACAACACATAATGTAAAATGCTTCCTTGCTCTCTGAGACTGCTAGTGGAAAGAGAAACCTCCTTCATTGCAGCACATTTTCTGCCAATGATGATGGTGACAATTTGAATACAACAGCAAAACAAATTTTAGAAGCCATCTTCTTTCTCTTCAACACATGAGTTTATGTCAGTAAGGACTACACAAACTTCTCAAGCTTGGGCAGTCATAAGGCACAATCATGGAATCATAGAATCTTCCGGTTGGAAAAGACCTCTGAGAGCATCGAGTCCAACCACACCCATCATCTGCTAAACCTTAGCAACTCATCCACCCACCTTATAAAAACCTCCAGGGATGGTGACTCCACCACCTCCCTGAGCAGCTATTCTAGTACCTGACCACCTTTTCAGTAAAGAAATTCCTCCTGATATCCGGTCTGAACCTCCCCTGGCGCAACTTCTGGCCAGTGCCTCTTGTCCCATCACTTGCCACTTGAGAAAAGAGATCAACCCTCGCTCTCCCACAGCCTCCTTTCAGGCAGTTGTAGACAGTGATGAGGTCTCCCCTCAGCCTCCTCTTCTCCAAGCTAAACAACCCCAGTTCCCTCAGCCGTTCCTCGTAGGACCTGTTCTCCAAAACAAATCAGAAGCCCTCCCTCACTTTTTCGTGGTCACCTGATACTGAACACCATTGTTAATAGGCCAAAGGTCAAAAGTTTTCTGTGTAGGCAAAAAGACAGTATCATCACAGAAACCACTGATCTTTGGGAAATCAGGATAAAGTGACTCTTTTCCTGCAGTGTCTGGATTGCACGTCAGATTTAATATATGAATATTCTCCCTGTGTAGGATTCATTGAAACTTAGCTTGCATGGCTGCTCAAGATAATAAGTAGGCATAATCCTACATTTGGCTTTCAGCAATGCCAATAGCATCCTGTTATCTTGTTTGATGCTAGCAGCAACGTGAAATAAACTGAATTTCAGAACTAAATCAATACTCATTTTGACAATAAATGAAAGTTATTATAAGTAGATTTGAGAAAAATAATTATGTACAAATGCAAGCCTCAAGAGAATTTGGAGAAGTAGTGACAGCAATATGATATATAGGACAGCACTCGCAAAAGTCATGTACTTGACTTAATTTTGAGTTTGTACTTCTCTAAGGATGTAGAGATTTCTGCATAAAGACATTCCAATTTATTTAAAATCTAAAGTTTCAGAGTATACATTGTTTTTATAATAAACTTTCCTTTATCCTTCTAATGAGTCTAAAAATGTCAGTGAATGTTTAATCATCAGCAATTCTTCCACTTCTCTAGGAATGACCCTCTCCGTAATTTATCACATAGGCACCAATACTTTGTACTTCTATAAGGGCTCCTTGTGGAAGTTTCCAAATCTTTTAAAAGTATCAGCACTTTAGCTTTCACACACCTTGTATTTTACAATCTTTCTGTTAGAGGTTACAGGAAAGAGGCACTAATTGTTAAACCATTTGCTTTAATTTGCACAAAAATATTGACAAGTCGAAGCATGATTCAGATTTTTGTGACTTCTTTTCATATACTTTACTGCCAGTCTGATCTAAAATTTTAATCCAAGTGGTATGAAAAAAAATAAGCCTTTGAATCTGAACTTGATCAACACGTAGGTATGGATGCTTCTCATGGATCCATATTTAGTTTCTAGCTGACCCTTTGTGGGGGTGTGCTAACTTTCTCTTAGCTCTAAGATCAACTTCTGGCTGTTAGTTTCTTAAGTACGAAGCTCTTACTCATACAGATAAAGCATTCCCTTTCCACATGCAAGCATCCTAATGATTTTGTGATAGCATCTGAATAAGACCTGCAGTATTTCACTATCAGTATGAAGAATCATTCTATTCAGAAAAATGCTATGTGTGCATATATGTGTATATGTGCGTGTGTATCTCAAATATTACAACCTTCCCATCCATCACATATTTAACAATTTATAGGAACTCTGTTATTGTGGGGAAAAGAACCTAGAAATCACTGAAGTACTTTAATTTTCTGTACAACATTTCCCCACTCATTTAGCTAAAAGATGCAATGTCTATTGACATACTAACTGTGGATCAAGAGGGTTCTTGTAGTTATATCTCTAATTCTGTCCTCTTAAACCTAGCAGGAGATTTGGATTAATCATACTGGCATCAATGATATAAACAGACAATTCATCTTGAATCATTCAATAATCTTCAGTAAATGATTAATACACTTTTATTCACAGAATATCTGGTATCCTTCCAGTCAATGCTTCTCAGGAGCTTAAAAAGATACATTACTGCAAGCTACAGATCAGATACTGTTTTGTTAAATCTAACTGAAAATGTCTTGGGTTCATTTGGGAAAGGAAATTTAACAAATTAATTTTTTAAGTCCAGGGAAAATGATTGTGTAACATTTTGTTGATCTTCTTCCAAATAGATCTAATTGGATATAGATGATATATTGGTATTTTTATTACTGGAATCTTTATTAGATCTATTGTATCCAAATTAAGTGATCTCTGTGTGGATTTGGGGTGAGAGTGGTATTGTTCTTTCTTTTGGGCATGGCTTTCAGGGATGTCTAGTAGCCATCCGTCATCAATGCTCTCCTTGGAGGTTATCATGCACTATTGAGAAAAAGCCTGCCTTCTTCCTACCAACAATATTTGCCTTGAAGGAGAAAACACCCCCTCCCCACAGATCTAACTTTCTTTCTCTGACAAATCCATAGTCCAGTAGGAAGTGGCAAGGTGCCTACTGCTGCCCTTTTTGAATATCAGGCCTCTGGGCATTTCAGCTTGCCACTACACCATGAGAAATGTAGGATGAGGCAGGAGACAATGTAAGTAAAATGTCAAAGGTTTGAGTTCAATTTGGTTTGAAGGATGGCCAAAGGCTCATATCACTTCTTATTTTAACCAAACAGTTCGTAATACACATTGTCACTTTGCTGGTCACTCAGCATGTTGCATTTGGCTGGTCCAAGCAGAAATAGTACCTACCCTAGGTGCAGAAAAACACTCACTGTACTAGAAAGTAAGGTTGAGATTTTTTTAACTAATTCTATATTTTTTTCTATCTCTGTTTGCTCCTGGTTAGACCACTACTACAAAAATATATGTTGTCTCTGTCCTTATTATTTAGTGACAGCTTGCTTTCTTATAAAACCTTAAATAGAAAAACACATACATATTCTGTTTTCTCCTGAAGACTTTACTTTTGTTTTTCATGTTTCTTCTCTTTAATCTCCAGTAAGAGTCACTTTACATCCCTGGCGCAGTGGGTTCCGTGAGTCAAGCTTCTCAACACTACCACAGTACTGAACTAAATGTGCATATTTTGCTCTCTACTCAGGGAAATGCAATGTGCTTGTCATAGCATTCAGGGGGGTTTTGTTTGTTTGAACAGGTGATATGGAAAAAAATACCTTTTAAATAAGGCATAGGCTGTTAAGTAAAATTTATTAAATTATACTAATGATTGGCAAAACTGTTCATTTGGTCCAAAATTCTATTTGTCTTTCCAGAACTGAAAAAGAAGACAGCTAATAAATTCCCTTTCTATTCATCATGCTCATTAACAGGGACCTTTATCACTAATATCTAACTGGCATCCTGTAATTGGGATGGTCTCTTTCACAGACATAGGCAGAGGAAATATTTCCATTTGGAACAGCTAATAAATCATCACTAAAATACCCATGTCTCTTTACTGTGTCCAACATTTTTTCTCAGTCCTGCCCCATGTTAAAAATATATTTCAAAGTACCGTCGTTGTGCAATGACACTCTATTTGGAACTGGGATGTGTCCAATTTTTGCCCCGTTGTTTGGCAGCAGGAGTTTACTGACTGGATCTTCTTGTTTGAGCTAAAGTAGAACCAGTTTTCTAACTTCAGCTAAGTCTTATCTGAGTAATTTCATTTTCTGAAAGTTAACTGCACGTTTTTCAGACGGTATTTCTCTCTAGAAGTGATAACACAGGGAATAGTGTGCAGAAAGGCCATTGCTGATGCTTATTCCGGTAGAAACCAAGGCCATCCTCAAGCTAATGGAAAGCCTTAAGTCAAAGAGGAGAAAAAGGTCTCACATGTAGGGAGGGGCAGACAGGACTGGTGACCCCAAACTGACCAACAGAGTATTCCAGCCCATATACATCATACTCGGCACAAAAGTGAGGGATCATGAGGGTCTCACTCTCTTCTTCGATAGCCGACTTCCAGGAAGGACCTCGTCTGTCTTTTTTGATCTGATTCCAGATCTGTGTGTTCCTGAATCCAGTTCCTATACCCAGCTCCCTCCTGCCACTCAGCTTTTTCCCCATGCCCACTCTGCAGCACCTGTGGTGACATATAGCCATTGGGAGGGGAGGAGGGGGCATAATTTCATGTATTTGTGTGTATTTTATTATTTTATTATTAATGCTATTTTCTTTATTATTATTTTTGTTGTTGTTATTGTTACTATTAATATTTCATTAGAGCTATTTTTGTTTTAGTTTCCAGCCCACCAGTCTTCTTCCTCTCATTTCCCTTTCCCCTTTCGCTTGAGGAACTGGGATGCTATTGTTCATGTTTAGCTGCCAATCAGGCTGGGCTGGGGCCAAACAGTGACACTGGACAATAAAGGTGAGAGGTAAAAATACATTTATTTTTCTGCCACAACATCAAATAATTCAGAAATTCTCATATTACAGCACATTAGACACTGTTCTGATATCCAATTACAATGGATAACGGAAACTAAGATTTTATTATTTGTAGTGCTTCTAGTTATTCTCACAAGCATTCCATCCTCTTCAAATTTTCTCCTTTTTGAATATTATTGTAATATGGCTCATCCTACCTCTCTGAAACTTAATCCTTAAATCAGATATTTTATTTGGTATCTAACACACCATCAATACAACCTATATTAAATTCATAGGTATTGAGACTTTCAGCCTGAGGTTAACCCTTCTCAATGTATTTAATTTGGCAGTGTCACTAATAAATCAGCCTGCTGCCTGGACATAAGTGGAGAAAACAGTGCACGTACAGCAGGCAGGGCCCTCAGCTCACCCTGCTGCCTCAGGGGCTCAGGTAAAACTCAACCTGGCATCAAGGAAACCCCAGCTCTCCTTCAGCTGCTGACAGGTTGCCGGGATGTGTACAAATGTGGCTGCTTGAGGATATTGCTGTAGGGGGTGTAAACTTGAGCCAATTTTTAGTGACATTATGTAGTCAAATCCAGAAGTACAGTCTCTTGTACAGCGTGTGCTGTGTATTAGGAGGAAGTGAGATAAAGCCAAGAAAATTTTCTAAGCATCAGGAGTTGGTGCAGGCTTTGCCAGCCAAGGTAAGGCTGCTGCATTACGAATTGTGGACACAGAAAATAGTTATTCTGTGGACCTAGCTTTTGTTTCTTCTGACTTTCAATCATATACAAATGATTAAAAGGAGACTTCCTCATGTCTGCTTTCTTATATGATTAGCTTTCTGAAAACTATTTCATTTTCTTTAAATAAAAAATTAAAACCAAGATCTTGTGTTCGACACACAGCTTTTCCTCATGCACTGTAGTGTTATCTTCCCCCTCAGCATTTGACCCTCTTTGTGGAACCAGCACTGCTTTATATTCTCAGAGACTCACTGAGAGATTTCAGAGACTTCCCAAATCTTGCCTGATTTATCATTATCTCTTATAGCCCAGCGCTGCTGAATACTAATATTCATAGCAAACTCCAGAGCCGATAGGTTCTACTTTGCTAAACTCTTTTGCAGTCTTAGTCCCTAATATTTTTATTAGCTTGAACAATTCCACTCTGAACTGGCAAACTCCTCCTCTAAGCACTTTGAACACCCTTGTCACCTCTCCTCTCTTTCAAATGAACTGACAGTGTCAAAAAATGATAAATTTTTCTGCAAAATTTATTTCAATCAACACTTCAGAGTAGATTATTCACTCTCTATATTCTTGTGTTATGTTCTTGTTGCTTTTCAACATCTTCAATACTAGTATAGAGCAGAGAATAAGTGGGTTTTATGATTACAAACTGTCATTTATCATTCTATGGTAATGGTAAGAAATCCCTCAAAAATCATTGCCTAGTTCTGTTTTTTTCCTATTAAGTGTGTATTTTTAGTAGTCCTAGGCTTATGCATTTGGTATAACCAGAAGTATGTCTTTAATCATGTTCTCCAAGAAAATTAAATCAAAGTCATGTATTTCAGCCTTGTGTAAATACGTAAATATTACTTCACTGTTTTTCTAAACGTTTAAAAAATCTTCTAAATATTTGCAGCACCCATTTACTTCTGTCTTAGCTTCACATTTCACACAGTCTTTACTAAAAGAGTTTCAAATTTACTTTCAACAATATATAATACACAAAATAAACCTACATTTTATTGTATCCTTGCTTTTGGTACCTTACACTTTTATTAGCTTAAGTGCAATGAGATCTCAAGTTCATTGAAACAGATGTAAATCCACACTTGAGATGATGCCACCAATGTGTTGTCCTTGTCAAATCATTGTTTCCTCTGTATGTTCCATTTTAAAGATGTTTTAGCACACTGAGATTTCCACATGTGAATGTATGAAAATGAAGAGGTTGGCTCTGCCTGGGTAATTTTGTGTTCTTTTCAAATACACAGTGCACTCTATTTATAACCCCTTCATTTAATCACCTACACTTTTTTTTGCTCAATTAAAGGGCATTTCTGTAAGTAGTCTTGAATTTAAACCTGACCAGAGCAATAAAACATTAGTGGTCTGCTCGAGTGCTGGGCCTGATCATCCACATTATAATCAAACTACTGACACTTCTACTGATCAGAAATTCCTGATGATTCCCTTCTTATCCAGCTAAGGTGACTTACACCTGAAGTGTCTAGATGGGAGAGCAAACAGACACTTTGCATTCTCTCATGGAGGTGGAATACATGGAGAGTATTTGGATTACTTGTTTCAGCTTGGTGTAGCCAGAGCTGTGGCAAAGGAGGATTTTAAAAAGGTGCAAAACTGCTTGAAGTCTCTCAGCTCCCACAAACAGTGTTGCCAATACCACTATATTTTCTGGTCCTGAAGACCCAGAAATAGCCTGCAAAGAAATAAGCCTGGCCTTCAAAGATTTGGGGATATAAAGCGCTGAGAAGCAACCTGAACTCTAAACTTTGTTGTGCCACCTGTATCTGCAGTCTCCCTGTCTGATTTTTTTGCCTCATAATGGTTATGAGGTGGCACAAAAATCTTTCTGGAACTCTGTAAAATTTCTTCCTAGATTTTATGTGCAACAGTCTGTTTTCAGAACTATTTATTTGACTTATCTGAGGAAAAATCTCAGTATTTCATTCTTGGAGTCAAAATTTTTAAAGGATTTTTTTTTACTTCTCAGTCTCCATTTCCCACTTATTGGTGAGTTCACATGTTTATGTTGGCTGTTGCAATATTATTCAGTCTGAGGAGGGTAACCATAGAAAATATTTGTATATGAAATGCGTGTAGCACCTAAAGCGGGCCCCTTCTATCAGCCACCCAGAAAGCCTATACCTAGATAAACCCATCTTTGGGCATACACATGAAAGGGTGACTTTACAATAATATTTGGAGTAATTACACTCTAAAAAACTCAAAGGTGGTATAATCAGGTGTAGTTCCATTGACTTTATTTGTATCCACTTAACCCCTTGTGGGCTTATTGCACTTAATTTCAAGATTTGCCAAAATGGCAGCCTGTTTGGTCTATTCTGAAAATGAAGCCTTTTTAAGTGTCTGCCTAAGTCTGCAAGGGTACAGCACACACACTCTGGCTCCTGGCTTGCTGCCCTATGGCTGTTTGTCCTGCTGGAGGCTGTAGGAATTTAGACATACCTGAGATATGGTATAATACATGTTTTATTGGGGAGGAGATTTTGACTCCTAATTAGAACATTCGTTCTGTGTGTAAGTATCAGTCATTAGGAGGCTTTTATAAAGTGAGAGTGAAGTGATGGGCAGGTTTAAGAACCAGAGGTATCATACTTTCCTGTTAAAAAACGAAGATGTTTCATAGGGAATTATCTCTGTGGGTTAAGCCTGTTGTCTATAATTGCTTAAACCCGCAAAAAGGACAGAGTTGCAAAAGGTACGTGAATAATTAAAGAGGAAGAGTACACAGGTGACTGGAGACTTGTGAAACTCTCTTGGAATCTTGTCTTCCAGGGTCTCCTTTCAAAGACTCTTACTAACCACAAATGGCCTTTAACAGGAGCCGTGTTATCACTTGCTTTCTCTTTGTGCCCCACCTTCATTCCACCAAGAGATATCCATTAAAGTGACAATTCTGAGGAGAAGGCCGCACCCAAAAGGCCACTAAAATTTAGCAGAGTTCAAAGGAAAAGAGCTATTTTGTGAAATTATTGCTTTGTGTTGTTTAACTACCTGAAGTGAGCAGGCTGCTATGAAATATCTTCACATCTAATGATCATGAAAGAGAAATCTATCAACAACCCTGTAAGTCTGCCTGTTTGACTACTTTTTTAAGTAATGTTGATGACTTGCTAGAAACAATCTGAGCTAATTCTTTTTAAATACAAGCAAATAGCAAGTAATTACATAAACTGTGATTAAGAAATTGCTGGTAATCACCAGAATACAACAAGTAATGGATTAAAGTGCTTGGAACAATTTAAAAAGGTGTGATTTTTCCCTGTTTCACTCCAATGCTTTAATTTCATTGATATGCTGTGTTACCAAGAGGGCTAGTCCTACTTTTTCAACTAGATTCAGTCCTGTTGTGTGTTCTGTGTTCAGGCACATGAAATACTTGGTCCTGTGAGCCCACACATAGTGATTCACACCTTGTAATTGCCCAGTTAAGAGTTAAGGTCATTTTCAGGTGTTGGTTCAGATGCACCTCAGCAAATCCTCCTTGTTGTTGAGTCTACTTTGCAGGTCTATTTAGTGTAGTTTTTCCTGGTTCCACAAATAACTTCCTTTACATGACCTAGTCTAAACTTAGCCAGGTAGAGAAGCAAATGGCAAATGAAAGATTATTTCACATCTAATGTCTCCATAAATGTGTATACCTCTGATATAAAGAGCTGGGTTCTAATTTTCTAGAAAGCAGAGGCTTGATCTTGGTGCTATGCCGGGCAGTGCGCCAACCCACAATTTACTGCTGGCCTATATTAATGATTTGTGAGGTAACAAAGTACCCTAGTTCAAATTTTCATGAGGGCTTTAAGGACCTTGCAGGGACAAAGGATTTCTGTAATTCTTAATCATCATTCTTTCATGGTTACATCCAAAATCAATATTGGTTTTCTCATTATTAAGAGAAGAAAAAACTGAAATAACAAAATAATGGCAAGTTTTAAACTATAGAGCCATGTTTTTGTTGGCAGTATGTCATACTGGAAATTATTTTTAAAATTCTGGACAATTTGTAAAGTGCATTATAACATGCAACATGATACTGCATATGTATCTATATATCTACCATATATTATGCCTGCATAGATATAGTTTCACTCTGATGGGATAAAGAGATCTCTCCACAAGAATTCTTCATATGCTGCCCGTAATGCAACCTCTACTGCACAAGTGAAACTTGCTATACAAAGCTTTAATAAGAAGTGTTGTTTTAAAGAGAGCAATTTACATTAAACTGTTCAGGACCAAAGTTCAAAATCTGATGGGCAAAGACGTATAGATTACAATTGATTTTCAGCCAGTCAGTAGCATTTCTTCCATGGTTAAAAATAGCACTTTGACCCAGTTCTTCATCCAATTTTCATCCAAACAGGCACAAATTCACCATGCTCGACCTTATATACTTATCCTGGCAAAAAGATGTAAGGATAAATGCACGTGATAAACTGTGATAAATTAGAGTGCTTTTTTCCCTACTGTACACACAAGCCAGGAGCTATTTGTTCAGCTGTTTGAACCTGGCAGAAATTGCTTTATAGAGTAGTTCGGAAGAAAAACTGCTAATACTGTTTTTGGGTGTAATCCTACAAGTATAATTTTACTTATTGTCACCCCTTTTTGTTGCTTTTGGTCTACATAGCATATGCTGAGTGGAGATACTGAGAAAATACAAGCTGGTTTCACTTGGTAGGAAGCACAATTCAGTGTTGTGTCGCTCTCACACTCTTTTAAGATACCCATCCCAGATGAGCATCCTTTTACTTTGCCTTCCTCTCTAAATGGTACAAAAGATAAAAACACAGGAGTAGACCTGTGTAAGGTCACACCAAGAGGTCTCTGTTTCCCCTGCTTCAGAGTAAGGACAATTTGCCCTACCCAGCAATTGCCTGTCATTCCCCATTCAGCCACTCCAGTGGTCTCTCAGATAATGGCACAAAAAGTTTGTTATTGTACAATATCTATTTTAGCTAAGAGGTTAAAATCTATTAAGTTGTGATTAACATGTAAAATGTAACACATTATAAATGTATTATTAAAGATTTTATTATCAAAAGTAAATTAAATTGGAGCACATTAACTTAAAACATATTAAGCAAAGATGGAAAAATATTAAACCGGTTACTAGTTCTTAAAAAATAGACTGTCCAAATCTGCAGAAATTGGATTTATGATACTTGGGAAAAGAAATTATACCATTTGTGTGGCAGTTTGGTTAAGATATGCTTAAAATGGACATGGATTTGGAATGTAGCACATCTTATGGGTCTAATATAGATCAAGAATTACAGTGTTGTAATGCCAGAATTTGTGAGATTGGAATGAGGTGCTGGTGCTGTGAAAGTACATTTTTCAGTGATGCGAAATGCCAACTGATTAGAACTCCTGTTCCTTCTCATGTTTAAATTCTGAATTTTGAACCATGTAACCTCGGTGTCTGTTTTCTGTGAAACAGTGACATTATTTCTTGTTTCTTTTTTTGGGGTGGAGAGTGTGTAGGAGGAGAAGAAAAAAAAAGACTATTACATACAGTTATTGTTATTCATATATATATAAAATATTAATATAATTATTATGAGGTGTGTCTTCCTGACAAGCAAGAGAGATTAGAATCCACAGCTGGATTAGAAGTATGGTCATGAGGAATCATGGTTACAAATTATTAATTATTTTAATCATTACATTTTAACAAGTTAATGGAAGGTTAATTTTAAGGAAATTTTCTTGAATCTTGAAAGGTAATCTTGAATCACTGTGTATGAATCACAATGTAGGACTGACAACCTTCCACAGGGAACTTTAAGAGAACATGATGTCTTTCCTAAGGCTAAACTTCTAAAAGAATTTATATTATATATATATATTATATGAGCTGTCAGGCTAAGACTTTTAGATGAAATATATATTTATACCTTATATAAACTGCCAAATGAGGTTCTGTTATTTTTTCATTGTGTTCTTAGTACAAAAAGGAAAAAGTAATCTAGGAAGAACTATCAATAAAGAGCACTGTACTCTGAACTTCTCAGGATATTCCAGTCATTCTCTAATCAGCATGATTGGTTGCTTTAGTACATTTTAAGACACTGAGATTCCCAGGTCTTTTAACACTATGTGGAAATTAACAAATGGTCTAAATTTCTTTTGGCCAAAGCACAGACAAGCCCTACCAGCCTTGGGGCTGAGATGATGAATGCCATTGTCTAGATCTCTCTGTCCTGAAGTCACAGCCCATTTCTATGGTACCTCTTTAACACCAGTATTACCTGAAAAAAAGAAATTAAGTATTCACTGTTCCAGTATACAAATCTTGGATACTACTTTTAATGCACTTCTAGTAAGATTCAGGACAATTTCTGAGTTTAAAATATTCATAGAATATTTTTTTAAAAAATACAGTGTCTTTCTCTTTTGTTTTTCAATATCTGTTTAATACTTTTACACTGATTCATAAGTGAGATGAAAATATCCAGGATTGGTGTGGGTGTAAGTAAAATTCCAGAGCAAATTCCTGTTCTTTCTGATATTGAAAAAATGAGATATCTTTCCTGAAAAAGAGATGGGCCGGTCTCACCACAGTGGGTGACAGTGTCGGTTCGTTGCTCTAGAAAAGTGGACATCCCCTTCTTGATTGCATAAAGAAAACGAGCCTGATGTTATTACAAAAATGCTGCTAAGCAGAAGTCTTCAGAGAGTTTAAAAAATGTGGGAGCCCCTCAAAAGACCATGAAGAAAACCATTGCAATGGATCTTTAGTGGATCCAGACCTAGGATTCTTTTGTAATTCACACCTTATTAGGAAACAAGATGACTATAACAAGAAATTAAAGGGGAAAAAGCAACTTTGTGCTCTTTACAAATATGCTCCAAGTAAAAAAACATACAAACAGATTGCAAAACACATTTAAGTTCAGAAGATGCAGATTTCCAGAGAGACATGCAGATAGACACTTGCAAAATAAAAGTACTTTTCTTGGATAATTATCTTAATTGGCTCCTTTTCTTTTTTTTTAAGATCAATTGGTGTTTCTTTTTTATGATTTTTTTCTGTTTAGTCTTCTAGCACAAACTTGGAATATGACTTTCTAAAACACAGCACTTTCATATTTACAACAATTTTCTATATTTGCATTTCCAGGCCAATATATGGGTTATGTCCTTCTTTTTTGTCTAGTTTCTCAGTTGTCTGAATTAATGTATTATGTCACAGGTGTCCAGTGAAGTAAAAGGTTTGGGAACCATCACTAGAAGAAGCAAGATGCATATGAAAACTTAACTTCAGCCACCTTCACTTTTCCTGAAGCTTCAAAAGCTGAGCTTCGCTGACAGAAAGCTATTAAGAAGATGACACCTTTTAACTGAGACACCAAAGGAATAACTTAAAAAGTTCTTAAAACTATACTTGTCACAAGAGGATAACTCATTTCCTTATGATTTTGAGCATTCTTGCCTATTCACTGTATGTTTAATTGAATGGAAGGACTATAGGAAATTGCCTTCTAATTATTTTTGAGTTTCACAAAATAATTCACCAAAACCTTAACTTTCTAGCAAAACTGGTATATAATTCTAATTAAGATGGGCATTCTCCAGTATTATTGTACTTGTCAGTGCAAACTGCATCAGATATGACATGATTACAGTTCAGTATGAGCACAGGATTAATAATTTTTTTTTATTAAGAAGACATATTTACATCCATTTAAAATTAAATTCTTTAGGAACTCTAGAGGTAGGCACTATATAAATACTTCCATGATTTTCGTTTAAATATATTTGGACCAAGACTGCAAGAAACACCATTTTTATTTTGTAAAGATTGTTTCAATTCTTCTCATTTTTGGTTCTGACATTGTCAAACTGTGGTTTATAAATCACAATGGTCGGCAGAACCTCCTTTTTGGTAGTGTCTTCGAACACCACTCTAACTTCTCTCACTCATCACAACATCTGTAAGTTTTCACTAGATTTTAAATGAATGAAAATTAGTTTCACAGAACTCAGTTTAGGTATGAGAACATTCCTCACAGTCCCATATTAATAACCACAACAACTGATGACAAGGTTATTTCTGTTCTCATGAAGTTTCTGTTAAAAAGCAACACATTCCACAGATCTGTTTTTAGAAAGCTATAAGAAGAACTAGACAATGTAAATGAAATGTTTAATCCTTCTAATCTTCCAACAGACTACTATAAATAATACTGTTTCCTAAAATACACTTATTGTCATGATATCGATTGAAGCATATTATTCATGAGGTAACAATGGTATTTTTCTTACTTCATGTATTCTTTAAACTTCTCTGGGGATATGTGTTTCATTCCAAGTATGTCCAGAGATTTTATTTTAATAAAAGGGATTTAGCTTTGTCTATATATCTTGCCCATCATGTGAATTTCCCTTCCACTAGTATCCATTTAACCATTTCATTCTTTCAAATCATAAAATATGTCTTCTTTCATTCTGTTTACAGAATTCTGACTTAGACCACGAAAGTGTAATGGAAATCAAACCTCCAATTTACATTTAATATCAGTCCTATTTTCCAGACCAAGAAAGGATTGTTTGCTAGCCGTTATGAGAGCTCTGATCTAATGAGATATCTTTATATGTATAAAGAAGGTAGAAAATCAGCACAGGTGTACAGCTTCATGTTGAAAAGCAAAGGTTCTTTATGAAGTGTCTGGCTGCAGCGAAGATAGTTGTGTCAGGATTAGAGATAAAGGTTAAAAACCTTCAAGCAAGTTAGGGGATCTGATGGTTCAAATGGCACCTCGCAGAGCCAGTTTTTGTTCAACAAAGTCCTTGGTCTTGTTCTTGTTTTGTTCATCATTTACTGTAGGGTTATGAAAGTACAAGATTCCCTGTGTACCAGTCACAAAATGCATATCATTTTATTTATAACAGTGTTTTTACAAGGCTTGCTTAATTACAGCCAGATTCTGACAATGTATTGAGTAGCCCCAGTGAGTTTATTGAATACTCCCAGTGACCTCTTGTAGGAAAAGGTGATGTTAGCATTAGGAAAAGTGTCTCAATTGATTCGTCGGTGTTTCAGAGATCATTTGAAATCCCCAGGTGCTGGATAAATGCAAAGTTATACGTCTGTAATGCAAAACTCATATGGCAAATGAGAAAATAAATTACCATGCAAAGGGGTTCACTAGCATAGACCTTGCCTCCCATTGACTTCATCAAATCCCTGTGTGGGAGCAAGAGGCTGTAATTTGCAGATCCCTGTGAAGAAGTGGGTCTTTGCAAAGTAATCTCAGCATATATCATGTTTTCACCAATGAGTTTGATGGAACATAAAACAAAGTTGTGGTGACAGGCAAATCCATCAATGGCACACCCAGTAGATTCCAATTACGTTAATTAGAGTAGACTTTCTAATGAGTGGAATGTCAAACACTGGATCCATGCCCAATGCTAATCATTCATTCATTTTGCTGCTGGTTCTAATTCACATTATGCCAAGGAGGTTTCATGCATTCTGACACCAAACTACGAGCAAAGTGCTTCTACTTTACAAATAGAGGCACAAGCACAAGTTTGACATACTAATTAAAAGTGCCAGGGTGCAAGATATATTGCTAAATGCCATTCTGTCCCTATAAATGCCAGCATCAACAGCACAGGAAGGGCGTAAAGCAGGATTTATGATGATTCCACAGCATAAACAAGACAGTGACAGTAGCTACCCTGCTACTCTGAGAAGTTTGCCGAGTTGGCATCCAAACAAGTAAAAATTTTGGAGGTAAACCTTTTAGATTAAAAGGATGCTGAAGTAACAGAGTGTATCTGAGTAAAGCCATGGGGTGATAACTGCATGAATACTAACTTGATACTCAGCTAAAATCTTTATGTGTAATCAAAGACTCAAAGAAAGAGAACTCCAGAAAGATTCACTCCAGAAATGTAGAATTCTTGCATTCAGAGTAAACATTCACCTGCACCAATACATTTAAGACATAGAGAGTTAGCTACCATCTGCTCATAATTAAGCACATTTGAGCTTATTTTGTATTAGCTTCAACAACTGATGAGGATGGATGTGCACCAGGGCACGCAGCTGTCCGCTGGAGAGGCAGAAGCACAGACTCACATCCATCTCTTCTGATGGTTTGGCTGCACGGACAGGAGCCACCCCCAGGGCAGGAAGAGGGTAGATGGCAGTAAAATTCAAATTCACTGCTAGTACTCTCTCCAGACCTTTATTTCCTAAGTTTACTTTCTATCTTTGCCACCTACTTATTGCATAGCAACTAACTAACCACATTTTCAAGCTTGGATGCAGAAGATTACACCTGCAAATCCACGCTCAGGATGAGTATCCTCAATATGGTGTGAAAGGAAGTTGTTCCAGCCTTGAAAGAGCTGTTGGATATTTATTTGGTCCTCATATGCAGCTTTAGGTAACCCAACTGATTAACACTGAATTAGGGACACAGTTTTAACTTAAGAAGTGTATATGTGATCTATACTTTGTCTGTCTGGAAAGCCAGATTTTCTGTCAAGTTTACTAAAGTTTAAAGTCATAGATACTCTGTAGATGCTCTCCTGATTAATTTTATTCACAGTGCTCTCTCGTGTATTGATGTTAACAGTACTAAGCAAGATGGAAAATGAATCAGAGACTGTTTTGGGTAAGGTGATGTCCCAAGACACTATGTTTAAGTATTTATCAGACATGAGACCTAACAGAATAAATTCCTGGTGTCAGTTGTATAATTTTATTTGATTAAAAAAATAAAAAACAAAAAGTGCCTTTTCAAAGATATTTAAGATCCTTGGAAGTACTAAGAAACAAACTTCAAGCTGTAATGGCTTTTCAGGCTTATGTTTATTATGTAAACCAATATACAGTGAATGAGAATAACTCCATTCTTTCTAAATTTATGGATGGATTAAATGACTTTTGCCAAATAAAGGTCTGCCTGAACTCCAATCCGTGCCTTTTTCAGGTTTGTCCACTTTTTATCTGTTTATTTAAGTTGGACAGTGTATCATGAATGCACAAAAATATTCTCAACCTCTTGACTTCATAATCAAAAGGATAGATGCCTAAATGTCGTCTCTCACTAAAAATTAACAAGCAAATGTTTTGAAGGTTATTAGAGAAATAACAGAAGTTATAAAAGAGCTTGAAATGTTTTTAAACAGAAGGCAGAGAGTAAAGAGAAGTTCTAAAGTGATTTCATTTTCCTGTTTTTCAGTTGTAATAATTCAAACATTTGGTTTTCTTTTAGCCTTTCAGTCTTTCCTTTTTAACATAATTTTGAAACTGGAAAAAGAAGAGAAAAAGTAAAAAGGAACCTTTCATGTCTAATAAAAATGGAGAAAGTAAAAAAATTCCTGATATGTATTAATAATGGCAGCACTGGAATGCCACAAACAAATTACCTATTTCTACATTTGAAATAAAGACAGAAAATTAGGAAGACATATATTTCATGAGATTTCAAACTTCTGTTCAGAGAAATATCTTTGGGCAAAGTTTTCAGATTTTCAGGTGTTAACTTGGGCCCTTTTGCAAGTCACTTATTGCTCTCTCAAAGATTATCATGTATTACATAGAGCTCTGATATGTAACTTACAGGTCTGAAATAAATTATGCTCCTAAATCATTGCAAAGCTTTAAGTAAATAATCAGGAATCAGTAGAACAGGCATTCGACTCATCTAAACTCATAAAAGCCCTAGAAATATGTTTATTTATTTTATATATGTACTAACAAGGAGCATAGTTTATATTTTGGCTTTTCCTTTCTTTTTAAGTTATTACTTCTTTCTCCACATGTTATTTTGTTGCTGAATCTCTTCCCCTTCCGGCTCTGCCCTTCTTTCTATCTGTTGCCCATCTGTATGTTCTCCTATTACCAAACCTAACATTTTAGACCCTTTTACAATTTCTTTTTCAGTACAGATGGATTCCTGCAAGAAGAAAAATGGAACATACTACATAGCATTCAAAGTATTCCAAACTTTCTGAAAACTTATGTGCAGCTTTAAGGATTTACAGTCGTTTTTTTCTGAGTTTTAACTGATGCGGAGGCAGAATTTGGTTACCAGCAATAAACATTAGTTCAAATTAAGGAGATATTCTATTCATTTTTTACAGGAACAAATAATCCTATGTAGAATCCATTGACAAGTGAGGTTAGAAATCAAATTAAAGTTGTTCATATCAATGGCCAAAATAACTTGTACCAATAGAAGTTAGTGTGTTTTTACTGGATCGGTGGAGAGAACTCACAGCCTATCACCTGATGATCTTACCAGCCATTTTAAGTCCATCAGTTAAGAAAATCATTGCTATCATCAATTATCATCAATTGATTATATCAATCATTAAAAAATTTTAGTAGTTTCTACAAAAAAGAACCCATTTGAAAGGGATGGCTGTGGCATCTTACTGCATTTTTTCCTATTATTAATCCATAGATAATGTAAGAAGTTTTTAAACTTCCAATTTATTATTAACCTTCTTATATAGTCTGTTTAATTTTATTTATATGTTTATATTAATAATAGCAAAGCACTATAATTCAAAGCAAATTGTATTCACTTACATCTTGCAAAGACTGAAAGATAAAAATACATGAATATTTGTTTCAAACACTTTGGTAAGTGAAGTATTGAATGAGTGATTAAGTCTTCCATTTATTGCGTTGATTTTGGTGTGTCATATAGTGCTCTACATTTAAAATTCAAACTACCTTTGCAGCCTGAAAAGTTCATCTTTTCATGGTGATGCCTTTATTGCATAGAAGCTGCCACTCCAGTTAACATTTTAAGGACTGGGTCAGTAGTCTTCCCAGATAAATTAAGAAGTTGGTACACTCTGCTAAGAAGTCATGGTTCCTCAGAAACTGCTTATAATAGACATATCAAATACACTAGATGATTTGTAATACATACAAGGATCAGTGGGTCACATTAAATAAAAGCAGATTTAGTAAAATTGTGTAGCCTACACTCTATCATAAATTATTAAAATTAATGAACCTGATCCTCTCTGCAGATTGCTCCATGGCTGACACCGGTATAATTTCATTGATATTAATGATTCACTTCCAGTTTCACCATGATGTAAAACTGGAATAATAGCCTGATGATTCAGGTCTAATACTGTTAAATGAGCTGCACCATTTACATTAACAGATGGCAGGCAAATATGTCTTCCCTCGCTCATTCAGCCCAGGTGATTAGGGAGCTCTTTTTTCTGTCCACTATTATATGGCACATTAATCTATATGTATCATGTGCACCTATATAGCACCTTTTGGACCCTGATTTTCAGAAATGTAATTTTAGTATGGTGAGAAGAATTAGAGATTGAAGGTTGGGATGGAAGTTGTGTCAGAAATGGAATGAAAGTCGTAACCTGAGCTATAACACAAATACCTCTGCCCTCTCCAGGATATTTTCCTACTCCTGTGCACATCTTTGGTCTCGTTGTTAACGAACTGACCAGGCTTTCACTGGGCTATTGCACTCTGTGGAATAGACATAAGGCTCTGCCATTGGGAGGTACAAACCCATCCGACTGTGCTTGGTGGAAGTTCTCCTCTAGGCCCAATGGAATAAACAGATCTAGATTTAACTCCACTTTCTGCTTTGATATGCAGTGAGTGAAAGTGTAACAATTTTGGAGTGCGTTAATATTTAAGCTATTCCATGAGCTAAATCTTATTAACTCATTGCAATATTCTGACCACAAGGGTTTTTTGCTTAGATACAGACAGGCCATGTGTTTGGCTTTGAAAATTTGAATAAGAAAGAAATATGATGCCATGCCTCTGTTCCTTGTTCACACTATGGCTCTTCAACATGCCTAAAAATGTATTTCATAAGCAAAAAGCTTTGTGACTGAATATAGCTTTTAATGTCAATGCCTTTGACATATATCTTTGCTTTTGACACACTCCAGTTCTTTAAGGTTACATTATTATTGCAGCAAATAACAGCTTTAAATTGACAAGTGAATGCTGTTACCTAAAATGATTTTATTCTTATCCTTGCTGTTTCATTAGAATGCATTAAAATGGAATGGAGAAAAGCCGTTGTAGTGTAAACACTAAAAGAGCTTTATAGCCAAAATTACTATATTTTTAATAAAATATTACTTGGAAACATGGCTGGTATGGAATATATTTCCCACTATATAAACACGGAAAGGGAAATTATTTTCTTCAAAAACTGGTACAAATGCATACACAAATAGAGTTAAACCTGACAATTGGAACTGGAATATTTGCACAAAACTTTTCCTTTTTTGTACTTCCATGTGCACAAATACACCAGTCATCTAAACCTGAGGCTTACAAAGGAACGTGTCTTGTTCAGTGAACAATTTATGCTGTCCAAGCTGGACATCTCTAGGTCACCTAAGTACTTGAAAAGGTACCAAACAGCCATGGATTTTTAGCCAAATCACTTGGATACCTTACCTTTGATTAATTTAGGGGGTTTATGTAACAATGGAAAGCCACAGTTAAATTTGATGAGTGTATGAAAATTGACTCTGTCATTCAGAGTAACTGGTTAAGAACGTTTTCACTTTAAAAACTTCCAAAATTTCTGAAAGAATCAAACTTTTCCCTTTCTCTCCTGCTGTCTGAATAACTTTTCTAGTTAGACACGTTGCTACTAAATTTTCATTATTGTCCATTATTTGAATATTCATGTTCATCTTTCTAATACAACTGTGGTGTTTGTTGGGTGTCAGAAAAGCACAGTCAAGAAACACTTTTGTTGTAATAAGGGTGTTAAATAGATGTGCTGTTATGCAGAATTCTAATTAAGCTCTGTTGCCAGTTCAGCAAGTGAAGTAGCAAGTACTACACTTTTTCCATCTTCTGCCCACCCATTATATTCTCAAGTTTGCAAAAGGAAGTAAACTTTTGGTTACAGAAAAATTTGTTATTGCTTTTATTAGTAGCTTTATTAGAGTAGGAATAATTTACATTTTCTTCCTTTCTGGAACTCCTATGCATTTTAGTTGCCTTTGAATGGCAATGGGACCCCAAGTAAAGTGAAAGGTTGTAGGTTTGAACTGCTGGTGAAACAGTTGACATTAGAACAAATAACTATGATGACGTGATGATAGACACCATGGTATTAAACTGGTGCTTGATTGCATGTGGCTGAAACATGAAAGAGGATTTTTGTGTGGGAAAACCATTACCCAGAAACGACAGAGTGGTTTATTATGTCCAGATTTGAACAGTTCTTCACCAAGAACCACGCTGCAGATATGTTACTGGCAAATTACCACAGATATTTATTTCTTTTCTAATAGAGAGCCTTTGTGTTTTGTTGTTGTTTGGGTTTTTTATTTAATCATTTGAAGCGTTATTAGCAGTATGTAAAAGGAATGACTGTGCTTTAGACTTGCTTTTGTTGATAAATTGTTTTATTTTTCCATTTATAAGCTGCAGTGCCTGAACTTATGCATAAATAGAAAAATCTTACTTGATATGTAATAAACTATGATTAAAATCACTTAACAAAACCAAGAAAAATAAAACTTTCCAAAAAGAAAATGGAGCCACACATTTCCTGCAATTTGGGTTATGATCTTATTTCTCCTTGAAAAAGAAGAAAAGAGACTTTTTAACACTCCCTAGAAGTCAACACTTGGATTTTGTCAGAGTAAGGAAGGAAGTAGATTCCAAAGATAAGGAAATACAAGAATCTTGCCAGAAAAACGTTCTCCCTGCAATACCTTGTCATCACATTTTCATTAAAAAAGCTATTATGATATAATATATCATAATATATGATACAATATTAAATGTAGTTCAATGATTATATACTTCAAGAATAACTTTCAAATTATTTATTTTCAAGAATAACTTTTAAATGTTTCTTCTGTCCTGATAAGCCATTTCTTTAAATTTGGGATACCATGAAATATCTCCAATTAAGTATTTGCAGTTTTATCAGACAGATCTCATGAGGTGTCACGTAACCTAAAGCACATGTGTTATGTCTCATTAAGAAAAATCTTTCATTCTCAAGAAGACCATAACAGCTGGCATTGATAGGAAAACATCTGTAGTGCACCCAGGAGTCAGTGGCAATGCCACTCTCTGAATTACAGTGTTAAGCCCATTCCCTGTTCCTGTGTGTGGGTGAATATTCACTTCATAAACGTGACTTTGACTACCAAAAACACCTGAGTTTTGTTCCTTTCATTTGGAAGGTGTTTTAAAGGGCCAATGACATAGAATGAAGGAATGAGCACAGCTTATTTCAAAGCAGAATAGTTTTCATTAGGATTTGATCTGCTGCTGGAGGTGTTTTGTTCTGTTTAAAGAGATAAATCTAATAAAGTAATAAAAATGAATTGAGGATATTTGTGATGTTCTTAACTCATTTTTCACCAAGAGAAGATAAAAACTACAAGGCCTGTGATGATATCTTGCTCCACATCTCAGAGAAGTTTTGAATCCTGTTTAATCCTTATATTTGTTCTGTGCTCTTGTTCTCAGCAGAGCTTTGTTTTTAACTTTTGCCTCTTGAAAGACTTTCCATGATATTACAACATTTCATGCAACAAAAATATTCTATGTGCCCATAAACCCTCTATGGTACCTCCATGCAACATACAAACTAGTCTTATAAAGTCATTTACTTTGCATTGTCTTCTATTTATTAACATAATTTTAGCAATTGCACAGCCTATATACGCCTATCACATATGAAGGAATAAAACTCTAAAAGCACAAAATAGGTAGTTTTTTCCTTTTATTATAAATCAAACTAAATAAAAATTCTGCCATAATTGAGAGTTGTTCATATTTAAGCAGCTCCTTTCAATAATAGCAATTTAATTGGGGTTACATATACCCCAACCTTTCTTAAGGGAGCATCTTACTAGAATAAGGATGAATAATGCAAAGCAAAACCCTTGTAAGCTGACAGTGCTGTTCCTTTCTGTCTTTTAGTTTCTAATGCTGATTAAAGTCAAATTCCAACCAGAGATAACACTCAAGCTTAGGTAGTAATGTAGTTTGGGGGAAATATTTAAAATTAGTATTTTGTATGTAACTCACTAATATGGCAAAGCAACTGTGTATTGTGGAGAAGCTGGAGAGGAAGAGTTAGGCTGAGATTCAAAGACACTTAACTCAAACAGCCTCTTCATAACAGAAAACAACTGGCCAGTGTAAAAGTCTTTCATGATACTTGTGGATGATGAGTGAGAGTTACTTGAGTAAAAAAAGGGGATACTTCACCCTCTTACAAGATAAAGGCAGAAATGTACTCAACTGCAGACCAATTATGATGATATTCAGGTATTTTGAAGCCTGTTGAATAGGAAACATTGAGCTGCTCTTGTGTGATGATTAGCTTCATTGAGCTCTACCAGCAAATGTAGTACTTAACTTCAATCAATGCAGAGGTTAGGCAGAGGAAGTCTACTGTATTGATAGATTTCGTAAGGGATATATGGAGTCATCTGGAGAGGGGTCACTCATGAACCTGCTGAAAGAGCTGGCACCGTGGATTTCATAGAAAGTAGCCACAGACTTCATCAGATTACTAGACCTGAATCGTGAGACAGCTGCATACTCTCAATCTTACCTTACTTACAGACTGCAGCATGCAATTACTTGCAAACAACTATTGATTCTGTTAAAAATAAATAGGAATCTATTACAGGGGAGACTGCCATTTCTAGTGTTCAGAAATGTTTTATTGCCTTCCTGTTGAAATAGTGATGCCTTGCTCCAGGAAAATTATAAGCCTAGGGAAAAAAAAAATGCATCCTACATCTTTGGGGAAAAAGGTCTGGGGACTGTGTCACTGTTCGAGAGATTCAAGATCAGAATTATGGGCTAATATCTGAGAATGGGAATCCCAGGCAGCTAAGAACCTTGAATAAATGACAGGGCAGTTTAGATGTTTAACTGCTTAAATGTACATGCAGCTGGTCGGCCTCAAGCTGTTGGGAGCTATGAAACAGTATGTCTTTGTAAGGCAAAAAGACAGGAAAAGGAAATACCTATGCTAAAGCTATTACCATTATTAATCATTCATATAATTACATTTTCCTTAAGATTGTTTATTAATTTTGTACTGAGCAGTTCACAGCGTTATTTCTGTAGTTAAAACATGCTTCAAATAACCATTAATAAATCCCATGGCTAAGAGTTGTTTGGCAGATTTTGTCCTACACAAGACACTTAAGTACACTATATTTTATCACTTCCTAAACACATATGATTTTTGCATCTGGTGCAATTTTCAAAAAATACCATGTGCAGAGCCAGGTGACTCAGTATTTGGATGACAAATATATAAGGAAACATTAGAGAGAGAGTCACCTAGAAACAGCTAACTTTATTATCAGTTCTTCTTGCCACCAAATTGAGGTGTTTCCCAAACACACCACCAGGAGATGCATTGCTTACTTCTTGAAATCTCTGTCTGCTCCATAAGGCACTTGCAAAGGCTCTAGGCCACTCTGGGCTCAAGCTAAGCTCCCTCTTTAACAATAACAGAATGCCAATGATCATAAAAGCTGAGCCTTTCAATCCAGTTACTGCAGTCAAATGTTATGTAGTGCTCTCTGTAACAAGGAGGAAGGAAGCTCTCATGTGCTGTTGGGAAAGGCAAATATAGGCTTTCTTTACTATCAAGTGCCCCTTCTAGGTCAAGCAGAGAATGAAGTTGCAATTCCCACCTAGAAGGCACAGAAACCTGAGCTCCTTATCCATAAAGATTCTTTTCTTTTAGGTTTTTTTTTTTTAGTTTAGGATTATGAAAAGACCCGAAGAAATCTCCTGAAGCATACGTGCTGGATTGAAAGGTATTCAATTAACAACATGATAAACATTTGATGGAGTGCAACCTGAGGGACACTGTTGAAATATTCATAAGGTCCAATAAGATGAGCAATGGGAAGGCAAAAAGAGAGTAAACAGTCAGAGAGAGACTTCAATTTATTCAGCTAAGTTCAAAAGCAATTACAAATGAAAGCAGGTATAGTAGCCAAAAGTGAAGTTTTATAAATCTCAGTTTATACTTTAAATTCTATTAAGATGCACAAACTGGGGTTAAAGTATTTATACACTTCCATTGAGAAACATCACTACTTTCTTAAAATGTCCATGAATAACTTTACTCTTCTGCTTAACATTAATCCTGTTTATTTAAACTGCATACAATAAATAAAAAGAGACTGAAATCACAAATAGATATAAACACAGATATTGCTGCATCAGCAAAGAGACAAGTGCCAGGAATTCTGGTTAATTGAAAAAGTCTTCTTTGCATCTAAAAGGTTAATTATAAGTGCTTTGAAGTATTTCAATGCTACGTGTAATAACACAATGGAATCTTGGATTCGTCTTGAAAATGAGAAGTAGAGTCTGGCAAAATTTATTAAGAATCTTCTAAATAAAATATATTAAATGTAATAGGATTATGAAAGCTATTGAGTCAGTTTATTCTTCAAAATGCAAATGTTGCATCTGTCATTTGATTCTAAATTAGAATTTTGTTTTTCAAATAGGTTGATGCTTGCAGGAGGGTTTCACAATTTCATATACAATGGAAACTTCCTATGGCATAAGGATGCAGAGAGAATTTCACTCTCTGTGTGAGTAAGCGAAATCCCTTTGTATAACCCACTTCACATGCTACAAAAATTTGCTGCCATAGTTCTTGTGGGAATAAAAATATAATACGTTTTAGACACAGAGAAAACCCCAAAACTGGATACATGTAGGACTGTGAAAAGAGGCTTTTCTACTCTTTAAGCATGAATTCGCCTTTTTGTCACTCTGAGCTGCTTTTCAGCATTTCACAAAGCTCACAACTAACAGTCAACACAGAAGGAAAAACTACAGCCTGAGTACAATGTGCAGGCTTCAAAAATCAGAGAAGCACCTTAATTACTTCTAGAATAACTGCTTTCTTTAAGAAGGAAAATAGATTATATGAAAAGGTGTTACTGTGTTATTATTTCAGTCTCAAAACAGAGGCTTGATGTAGTCATTTCATTAGCCCATAAAAACAGGCTGAACTCTGTATTAACCAGCTTCTTCAAAGCCTGCATTTTTAGGTAAATTAAATTCCCTGTCCATCGGCTAAAGCAGGCGGGGTTTGTGTAGGACAATGCTTTGAAAGCTCCCCACAAACTCAGATCCTTTTAACTTTCACATTTCCAACTTATTTCCAATTCTTAGGCCCGCAGCATTGTAGCTTTAATTTATGTTAATGGATGATTGGATTATGCTACTGTTGCCAGAGCATCTGATATGTCTGCATCGCTCCTCTGTTCTGTGACAATGCCTCCAGTGATTAGCTGGGCACATTTAAACATTGTTTGCACTGATGTATAAACTTCTGTGCGGCTTTTAAGCGAGAAGATCGCGGCAGAAACTTTGAGTTTGCAGCAGACGGAGAGCCAAGTGTGGTGCATCAGTGGCAGATTAGTCAGCACAGTCACACAATGGAGAGACAAAAGATTAAACGTTCTTCGTTTGCTAGTTATGTTGGAGACTGTTTACAAGTAGGGAAAACCTTCAAGTCTCTTCAGTTTAACTCATTAATTAGTAGTCTCATCCGTTTAATCTATTTCCATGTTTAGATCCTGCATTATATTGATTTACAGAGATTTCTTCAACCCTGTCACATCTAAGTTGCAGTTGCAGAATACAAAACGAAGCATGTTCTGCTCCATGAATGTACTTTAGATTTCCATCGATCTCCCCATTCTTACCTAGGAGGGTAATAATCACGATAATGAAAAAAATCTGCAATAGAAAATTTAGTTCAGATAAGTAAAAGTCTGCACTAGGCTTTCTTCCTGTTATCCTCTACTTCTCAATTAATGTTGATCTCAAAAGTAGATCAAATTTATTGCATTTTCAATGTTTTGTCCTGCACTTTTAAATAGAAGCCAACAAGAGCCGTTACCCATTCCAGAAGCCAGTGGTTGATGACAGACAGAGATTCAATTTGTCTGACACAGGAAGAAAGGGAACCTGTCTACTTCCTCAGTTTTTCTGGCAAAAACTAATATACTAAACTCAAACAAATGCTCCACTGCCAGTGTTACAAGCATTTGTCAATGTTCATTTTATTAGAGCCAAATTCATTTATTTGTGTTACACTAAAAAAGAATTTAGCTGCAGTCTGTGAATGTCTCTGACATGTAAAGCTTGGTATTTTCCCCTGTAATTCCATCCCACATCCTTCAACATAATCCAAAAATCGTTGAGAGTTTTGCCACAGGTGTTACTTGAACTATGATTTCAGCTCATGTAACCCAAGAACAATTCCCGTGACTCCCTGTGGCAGCGCTGGAACTCTGTGTATGGGGCACTGTGAATGGACAAACAACCTTGCAAGAATCACATTTTCCAAAGGTTCCAGGAAGCTGTGGAGCCCAAGTTTCATTTTGAAACACAGTTCAAGCACTAAGAAGCCTTTGATTCACAACTAATGGTCCCTGAGCCATTTAGGAGAACATATATGAAAAGCCTTGGGCATGGCAATCCAACACACCCTGCCTGTCCAAGCCCAATATCCTCCACATTTGGAGCTCATCTGAGAAGGAAGTGTGAGGTCAGAACCCCTCTTTTACAAGTTATTTACTTATTTATGCCAAATGAAATAGTCCAGCATGAGATGTTTAGAAACACCCAGTTGAGACAATCCTGGGCTCAACAACAAGGAGTTTGTGATTTGGAAAATAAACAACCCCTCCATCTCCCACGGCAGTGTGTTAATTACGTTGGCAGTTGAATCAAAGACGTCACAAGCCCAGGCATGTATGCACACACAAACACACACAAAGCCTATCAGTCCCACAAATCTGACAGATTCCAGTATTTTGCAGTTCTCTTTCATACATTTCGAACACTTAATACATCTCATCTTTCAGTTAAATACCTTGTTTTCTTAATATCTTAAACAAAATATGTCTTAAATGTGTTTTGTAAACTGTCAAGTAAGTTGTTTTGCAGTCTCAGTACTTAGAGACTTCTGGATTCCTATCTTTCATTTTATGTAAAGCATAAAATTTTCTTGGGAATTCTATTGAAAAATACCGCTTTGCAGCAGCAAAGAAAATGATTGTTGGTATGGATTGTGCTCTCCAAATTTTTACATATCTTAAAACATTTTAATTTTTCCTTCAGAGAATTCACAGCTCCATCTTCAGTAAATGGAACAAGAACTGCTTACTAATACTACTGACAATATTTGTTTGAGAAACCTAATTTAATAATTTAAATGAAGTGGAAGTAGCTCTTAGCAAATATATCCCTTAAAGGCTTTAGAATGAGAGGCAGCCTATAGAAATAATATCTCTCTGGAAGTTTGAAAATGACTGCAATGATTTGTAGGGTGAGCTATTAAATCGTACTATTTATATACAACCGTCACTCTTAACAGCCTCACAGCATCTATTTGCAAGTAATTACCCTTACTGTGGTATTAGTATTTGCCATGTGCCATCAGCTTAGCTTGCCATTACCTCTGTCTGTAAGTAATAGAGCTGGTGAACTCTTAGGTAAAAGGTAAATGTTGAAAGGTTTCATTGTGGACCACCATGTGCAAAATAACTGAGAGTAGAAACAGATAATGCTGATGAGGTGTTTTAAGACTCCATTGACCTTATATCCCATTTCGTAACAATTTTCCAGTTGTGCTGTACCTCCTCTTTGATTCTTTGTTGGTACAGTTGTTGAATATTAAGAACACATGGCTCTCAGGCTTGGGGACAACTTCTACCTCGGTTTGCTTCAGGAATATAGGTTGTCTCTTGCTGCTAACCCAGAAAGGTTTTCTAATGGACTTGTAAACTCAGAGTCCACCTATCTGCAGCAATAGAAATCTGAGACTCTTCAGTTTGCTTTATGGTACATATTATTATTCTGTGCACAAATTCACAGAGCAATGGTACAGGCATTTTCTAGAAGGACATTATAATGAGAGTCAGCTACAGCCATGAATTTTATTAACTTTTTTTTTGTTAGAAACTGCATTAAATGGCAACACTAATGCACAGATGAGCTCTGCAATGTTCCTATTCCAAGGCTGAGCAGATGGCTGTTTCGATGTGTGCTTGCTTTCATGTTCTCCATTTCATGCAGTGTCCCTTATCTTGGGCAACCCACTTATATTTATGCTGCCGGAGAGCCTTTAAACTTGCTCGAAGTTTATGGAGTAAAAGGATGGTATGGTGTAAAAGCCAGAGGGAAAACTCAGATAAGACTCTGGTTGTGCTTTCTCCTCTGCTTGATTAACTCAGGAAGCAGCTTGGATTTCCAGTCTTTTTTTGTGGAAATGGAGGAACTAATTTGGTAGGGAAAACCCAGCTGAACCCTATTTCAAAACCAGAACAAACGAAGGGTTTAAAAATTTCCAGTAACACTCCATTTCTTTCTCTGCAAACATAATTTTGTTAATTTTTTTCATTTTCCTTTTTAGATTTGTACAGTGACACAATTTACATCTAACTGTAAAATAAATTTTGAAGGAATAAACAATTCAAACAGTAGAGAACAATAAAAACTACAGGTGTACGGGTTCTTTGAAAGTAAGTCACTGATGTTACAAGAGAGGTATTAAAATTGCACCATGGAAAATTTAGGGGCCACTGTTCTGTTCCCATTGCAGCTGGTATTTCTCTTCTAATTTACATCTAAATGCAGGCAGATCCAGATATTCACTTGTCTTCACTTGACAGGCTTTTATTGCAGGTGGTGCAAAATGCCCAGCTTTATTTATTGATTTATCTCCAAAAAGAGCTCTGACATGTTCCTCAACGGAACATGGAATTACAGGGCTTTCCCATCTTCCACTCCTCACTAACAGGTGACTTTACAGCAGGAAGCCTGTGGATGAGGAGCTGTTCCTTTTGCCCTGTTACCCCAGCACCTGGCTGCTTGCTGTGACATGAAGTGGTCTGGTGCAACCTGCTTATGCTGCCAACCTGTTCAAGCAGATGGAGGCTATGCAAGAGCTATGGGATGAAAGTGTTATGCAGCTTCCCAGAACCTGGCTTCAGTCAAAATATGGAAATCTGCACAGGCCACAGATTACTGGCAGTGTCTGGTTAAATTGTCTCCTGTTAGGATTTGAGAGCAGAACCTCAGCCGCCAGAAAATGAAATGCAAAAAATGTTAAACCATATTAAATATAAAGTATGCTTAAAGGGTAAACAGTAATGCTTCACTTTCCACCCATGACCACTGTGTGCTCCCAATACTGTACTTTATTTCCTTATTATGCCTGTTGAAGAAGTAGCACAAGAATGTAATAATTAATGGGATTCAACAGCCAGTGAGGAACCAGTGAAGGAATCAGTTACCAGTTCTAGATCCTAATATGTTTCAGTTTAAAGATGCTCTAGAAATGTGCCCATCTTTCACTGGAATGGGTGTCCACAGTTCTTACCAGCTTTGTTATGCCATTAACACTTTATATGTGAAAAGAAACTCTTATTTTGCTTTAAGCATCAGATCCCCATTTCTCTTTAACCATTCTGACACTCCTGATCCCCTCAGTCACATAACTACTCCTACTCCCCTTTGCTTCATTTCATTGCGCCCTGAAGAAATTAGAATCACCTGGTTGGAAAAGACCTCTGAGATCATCGAGTCCAACGTGTACCTGTGCACTTACTAAACCATGTCCCTGAGAAACTCATCTACTCATCTTTTAAACACCTCCAGACAATTAAACAACTTGCTCAACTTATGAAAAAAAATAGATAACCTAAGTCAGAAGTCTAGGTTCTTTCCCAACATACATGTATATCATGTCATCAATATACATAAATATTTCCCTTTATTTTAATTTTTATGTACTAATTTACTAGTTTGGAATGGTAAGTTTTCAAAAGATCTTTTTTTCTAGCTGAACATCGTGGATGTGAGTGTTAGTTGCACAGTAAGAACATACTGAAAAGTCTAAAGGCAATGCCAGAGAATCAAAACACCCATTATGAACCATATTTTGTTTTATATAAGGTGGGAGAGTCTTTTATATAAGCTAAACTCCTCGAGGTCTTGTTCAGACAGGAAACCCAATCAGCCAGAAGTAGCATGGGGAATAATGCCATGTATTTCCAAAACTCCCTACAGCTGGTTGTGCACCCTTCGTATCTCACACAGCCAAGCTTTCACAGCCTAATTTAGCCTCTTTTTCATTTTAATATTTTTAAATCCAACTAGAAAAATTGTATCATCTATGCACAGCGGGATGTCCCATTATATGTGAAATAAGCTTTACTGGTATTACAGAAATGACAAGTTCAGTCTTGACTCTATGTACAAAGTATAATTCAGTTCCGTAAAGCTTATTACATTCAGACAACCCAATAGCATATGTGAGCTTTATGTTATTCTGCCCTTTCACAACATTTACAAACTGATACATATCTCTTCAAGAGGATAAATGTTTTCCTAAGTCAAAAAATGTCAGCTTTAGCTCGGACTGCATTAGCTCTATTGAGTTCTTCAAATACACACCAGGTTAATGAAGACTAAACCATGGTGGGCTATGCTTTTTGATAAATATTGAAATGCTCTTTGATCCTGATAACCCACAAATGTTCAGCATGAGTGAGTTTTCACGGTCAGCATGCAATGATTTTGATATTTGACTTAATCTGTAGCCCAGTGTGGTTTATTTTCCTTATCTGAATGGTATGCTTAGAACAAGAAAAGACAGAGAAATTAAAACCAGCACAGTGGTAGTGTTCAAAAGCCTTTTTCCTTTTCTGTTTTGCAATAATTCAGAGTCAAGCTGACCCATGGCTTAAGGACACCTCTACACACATACACAAGTCTTTACAAACAGAAATGCACTGTGATGCCCTTCTTAATGTTAGCTGGACAAACTACCTTCTGTTTTGCACTGGGGACTACAGTTCTGGTTTTCATTCACTCAGTGGCTCTGTATCAGACTGCGAATTAGTAATAACAATATATTGTACTTGTATCAGTGCTTATATAGCACCTTTTTATCCCAGCTCTCAAAGCACTTTACAAACATTAATTAATTAAGTCTCACAACAGCCCTGTGAGGCAAGGAGCTATTAGGTGAAATAATTCCTTTCGGTTTCTTGCCTTTGCCATAGGGAAAAGAACCAGCATAAAAAGCTTAGTTTGTGCCAAAAAAACGTAGCCTAGAAATAATGCTGGCAGGGCTGCATGTCTCATCACTGCAGGAAGCAAGTACTCAAAATCCTCATGCATTAGCAGAACAAGGAGCAGTACTGCCATACATGAGCTGATGGGGAGGCAGGAACCAGTAGTCTTCACTAGCCGAGCATAGTGCCTTTGGAGGTACACAGGTTACTGTTTTAATCATAAGATATAAAAATTGAGAGCCTGCTTCCTAAGTTTTCTAATGCTCTTATGGGTCCTTAGTAACAATGCATGACTCCTCTAACAGCAGCTGATGCCAACTGGTACATAATTGAAAAGAATCAGAGTCGCCACATCTCTAGGCACAAAGAATTACCAACACAAGCTGAAATTGTATCATGGATCTGATAAAATTAATAGTAATCAGGTTATTATACAGACAAGTCAAATATAAAAGAACATAGAGGATGATAGATAAACATGTGACAAAGTGTTGTTTAAAATATGAGCACCAATATTTCACACAATGAGTTCAGATGCTGAAGCACAAAACCTCAAAATTTATACAGTAATCTTGATGTCTCATTTAGAGGCACATTTGGTGGCTCTGGACTGTTGAAAAAATGGACTTTTAGCTTGCAAAAGCAAAAAATTCTCTCCAAACCTAGACTTATAGCTTGTAAAAAAAATGCCATCTGAATTCAATGTTTAACCAAGCACTGTTTATCAAGGTTTCATTCTGTGCACTAAGAACATAAATGGCTTCTTTTTTCCTGGGGCCAGATTTGGATCACTAACTTTAGTTGGGCCTGAGGGAGAAACACAGCATGTATGATGAGCTGATTAATTACCAGAAATCAAATGCCTTGCAGTCAGGAGCAAAGTGCTTGAAAGAAAGCACTAGTACTATAAAAGTGGTGCGTATCCACATGCTTGCATGGCCAGGCAAGAACACCATGGGGATTAGGTTTCACTGTAGCCTGAAACAAAGGATTTAGGAATGATTGTTTATCCTTGACAGTGTGACCTGTGCCAGTCTTTATTAACACGGGCTTTCAGTATATGACATTTAAAGTAACAGAACCTTCTTAAATAAACCTTAGGATTTTACCTTCCTAAAACATCACTGGGATTTCGGCTGCTTTTCAGAAACCGTGGCAGCGATTCATAATTAAAGGTTAGGATATGTCTTATTTCAAGCCTTGTGTGCATAAATATAATCCTTTTGAATCTGTCTCATAGGAAGAGCTCGTTTAAAGTGGAGTCAGATCTATCAGGAAGCCATAGATGAAGGTAGAATTATATTAGATATTAGGAACATTATACTGGTTAGTTTGGAAAATTGTTGAAAAATAACAGGATAACAGGAGATAGATGAGACCATTTTAGTACATTTTCCCTCTCTCTGAAATTCATGTGGATATAAATGCATATCTCTAGTAGTATTATATTTTTTCTGTACAGGTTTATTTAAAATTACTTTCTGAATCATGAAACTCAGAGAAATCACATGCTTCTAATATATCATTTCACACAGTCCTCCAAAAGACAGAATCATCTGTTCTAGGTGGAAGTTTTAATGGATGATTTAATATAAAACGTTGCCAGACTGCTTTAAAGTGCTTTGTTTACAGTTGTCTGTTCTGGTATTTATTTGTTCCTTCCACTACTTGCTTGCCAGACAATAAATAGTACATTGTCATCTCACCAAGAGTGTTTCTGCAGTAGGAACATTTTTTCCTGTACCTATGAACTACCCTTTGAACCAGTAAATGTTTCAAAATGATATGGGTGCTGTAAGGGAGGCTGTGGCAAGGATATGACAGGCTGACTGAGAGGCAACAGAAGACCAAGTCAGATGATGTTTTCCTAGTTACAACCTGTAGTTATACCACCCTGAAGGAAAAAAAAACAGTGATGGGAATGATATGTCACAATTTTTATCTGAATTCATTTAAAAATAAAATAACATTTCTTTTTTTTCTTTTCCAAGTGTCTTTGCCTTAAGAGAAATATCATTTAAGAAAGGGCATCTTCTCCAAACGTTGTTTCCCGCTGCTGTATTATCTAAAGATAACGAGCAAGTTTAGATAGCTGTCAAATCTCCCCATCTCTCTATGCAATAAACATTTATAGGTGAATTTTACTTCCTTTTTTTTTTCCTGTCCTGATAACATATTTTAAATGGCTGGTTTTGAATAAAAAGTAATATGGTACTGTAGCCAGTCACAACTGAGAATATTATTCATCATTTCAGTATTGCGTGCATGTGTCTTGCTTTCAGCCCCAATGACCAACATGTTCTTTGACCCGAGTTGGGAATCCACCTGGGAGTAAAGAAGCATCCAGCAGAATTAATTTGGCAAGTTTCTCCACTAAGCATGCACAAAAAGATGAGAGAATGGGGAGATCCTTTGGATCCCATGGTCATGGTTCCTTGAATTTGGGGACACTGGGAAAGTTGAGGACAATCTTGGTTTTCACTGAAAGAAATTCAGGCAAAATACTTAAGACAGCCTTAAAAATTATTATTTATACCAAATATATCTTTTCCAAATGAAAGAAGTTCTGTATGACATCATGATGTGTATATACATATATAAAAACATTCTGAGTTACAACTGGCACCCATTCATGTGGAGCAGCCACAAACACCCTCCCAAGTACTAGAGAGTCTTCTAAAGTCGGATGACCTTGTCAGCTATGCAGTTTGTGGCCACAAGCATGGTAGCTCTGTAGTATCAGCAACAACAATGGGACAGTAATAGAATCTTAGAATCATTAAGGTTGGAAAAGACCTATAAGATCACCCAGTACAACCATCAACCCAACACCACTATGTGTAATAAACCATGTCATGAAGTGCCACATCTAAATACCTGTCTAATACTAACATTAATTCATCAATTCTCATAAAGCTTTTGCCTTCTTCCTTAGCTTCCCCTTATACTGGTGAAAGTATAATAATACCACAACATCACTTGGCAAATCTGTGAAATCAATGGAAAGGAAGCCTTCAAACATCATCTAACAACAGGCAAACAGAGAAAAAAAGTGGTGAGAAAGAGAGAGGTTTCCCCCAACCCCTAATAGTGTTGGGGTACAGAGCTGAAAAACTTCAAAGCAGAAGAAACCTCTTATCGAAAGATATAATTTTCTTCCCCAAGTACCTTAATGCTAATCCTATTAGTGTGTGATCGCGGCTCTAGAGTTACATACAACATTCATACCAAATTTGAACATACTGTGAAAGCAGCTGTGAGGGTTTGATGAACTCAAGATAAAAAGAGCCGTATTCATGAGCTGCCGACAGCAGCAGCAGCCCCACGCTAACAGGGAGACAAAGTGGAGAGGGGCTGGGGCTGCACAGCTGAGGCTCCAGCAGGTCACCTTGACAAGCAGTGGTGTGAATCAGGCTGCAGCATGATCTAACACTCTTCTTAACCCATCAGTAAACATATGTTTGGGACCCTTCCTCCTTCTTCAGCATCTCTGTAATCTAGGCTCTGAGACCCTTGCGACACTGCCACAGGTACAAGGGTTGCAGGAAGAAAACCTGAAACCAGGCATAGAGATAAGCATCTGTATTCACCTCTGTGTCATAATGTCATACAAAGTCAAAGTCTGCTGAGATGAAAGGCAGATGTGAAGCCTAAGATAGACACACAGCAGCTCTCACTGGGGTGGGGAGGAGGGTTGCACACAGCCAGCAGCAGCCTGTGATTAGCTTTATTGAAGCAAGTACTTTAAATTTTAAAGAAATGGTTCAAAAAAACCATAAGAAATCTTAATACATTTTTTTTCCCATTTGTTATTTAGATTTCCATAATTAAAACTGCTAAATGCCCATCTCATCTCTCTGGTTTGGAGACTTTTATCTTTAGTACCTAAGCAGCTGTAGTGATGATGCTTCTCCATAGGAGTTTGATGAT